>OY856410.1:862379672-863589172 GCA_963693085.1 Alisma plantago-aquatica | reverse complement strand
CCTATTCTGTCAAAGGTCTTTTCCTTCTCCAACTATAGCTACAATTCTAGACAAAATATACTATGTGGCATACAAAGTTCCACCATGGGCTTCATTCCTCCTCGTCCTACATTGCTGGGTGGCTTGTACTTGCTTCAGCTACAACGTCACTCTAAGACCATCAGGGGAGCCGATGAACTGTTCGTCAATAGCCTAATGAAAGTTGACAGAGGAGGGGTTGGCACTTGATCCAGACTACAAGTATGTTATTTTTACGTTGTATCACTCTTAGATCAATTTCATATTGCATATAAGTTCCATATTAGTTTTGTGGTACTTATTATTACTAGCACTGGAACATAAAGCTATTAAATTTACTGAATTGCATGGATTATTCTTTTCTTATGTACAACATCAAAGGTTGGACGCTAGAACTATACAAAAATATCAACTTATATTACTCATTTAACAATCTCATTTAGACAATGATCTATACTAAAGACATATAGATGTTAGTGCCATTGAAGCAACATGTTTGATTAAGCCGATAGTGTGTACATGTTGTACCAACAAACTTAAAGAAGATGGATAAGAAGATATCATGTAGCCACCAACTATGGAAGTTGATGTACTAGCACAGTCATAAACTCCATCCACTGCATTTGGAGAAGCTAAGTTTTCTTTGCTTGTTCCAGCCAGCAATGTAATTTCATAAGTCATCAGAAATGGATGGCGTTGTCCATACAATAAACTATTGAAGTTCTATTAAAGGGGGAAAATAGGGGTTGTTTCCTGGAGACTGGTGAATGTGAAATGAGGGTTCAGTGATTCGTGATTTGAAGACATAAAAAAAACTGAAACAAGTGACAATGAAGTTATCGAAAGAGCGTGAAATGGTATTAAAGCGACACAGTCTGGAAATAGAAACGGAAAGCATCCATCTACATCTGGTCCGCAGCCCGCAGCTGATCATCTATATATATGGGAGATGATCAGTTGTGGACTGTGGACCAGATGCGGACGGATGCTTTCCATTTATGTTTCCAGACTATGTCGCTTCAATACCATTTCACGCTCTTTCGGTAACTTCATCGTGACTTTGTTTCATATGCATGACCACGCACAATGCGACACCATCATCTTTATGGCTAAGATGAGACCTGCAACCAGATCCACAACCGTAGTGGTTCATATTTCCTTCATGATACGTTGTGTGAGAAACCACAAGAAGGGTGAGTGAAGACAAGGTAGATCGGCTGCATGGTGGTGTTGTTGTCTATACGACTTTTGTTGCAGCGAAGTTGGCATTTGGAAGGATCAGTTGGCGGCGGGGCAACATTGACGGTAACTAATTTTGAATGGTGGTGTGCATGCCAGCCACCACGTGTAATCATAGACTCCAACCTCAGTGTCTTGCACATTTTAGTTCTCAACCTTCTCCAGGTGGAAAGTCAACCTGGTCGGTGATGAGTTCTGGATGGTGCCATTCATACCCGCCGTCACGACTATAGAGAAGGTCTCATCATAAATTCATCCCGTTCTATGAAAGATCTTTTCCTTCTCCAACCATAGCTACAAGTCTAGACAAAATATACTATGTGGCATACAGAGTTCCTCCATGGGCTTCATTCCTCCTCGTCCTATGTTGCTGGGTGGCTTGTACTTACTTCAGCTACAACATCACTCTAAGACCATCAGGGGAGCTGATGAACTGTTCGTCAATAGCCTGACAAAAGTTGGTAGAGGAGGGGTTGGCACTTGAGCCAGACTACAAGTATGTTATTGTTACGTTGTATCACTCTTAGATCAATTTTGTGTTGCATATAAGTTCCATATTAGTTTTGTGGTACTTATTATTACTAGCACTGGAACATAATGCTATTAGATTTACTGAATTGTATGGATTATTCTTTTCTTATGTCCAACATCAAAGGTTGGATGCTAGAACTATACAAAAATATCAACTTATATTACTCATTTAACAATCTCATTTAGACGATGATCTATACTAAAGACATATAGATGTCAGTGTCATTGAAGCAACATGTTTGATTAAGCCGATAATGTGCATGTGTTGTACATGTAAACTTAAAGAAAATGGATAAGAAGATATCACGTAGCCATCGACTATGGCAATTGATGTACAAGTACAGTCATAAACTCCATCCACTGCATTTGGAGCAGCTAAGTTTTCTTTGCTTGCACCATCCAACAATGTAATTTCATAAGTCATCAGAAATGGATGGTGTTGTTCATACTATAAATTGTTGAAGTTCTATCAAAGGGGGCAAGCGGGGGTAGTTTCCTGGTGACTGGTGAATGTGAAACGAGGGTTCCATGATTCGTGCTTTGAAGACATAAAAAAAAACTGAAACAAGTCATGATGAAGTTACCGAAAGAGCGTGAAATGGTATTGAAGTGACACAGTCTGGAAATAGAAATACAAATGGAAAGCATCCATCCGCATATGGTCCACAGTTGATCATCTCCCTATATATATATATATGGCTAAAAGAATTGTGTACCCGAGTAGATGTAGCTTGCATGTACCTACCTTCATTTATGATAATTGTAAAATTAAACTACACTATCCAACCTTATGGATGTGGTGTATACCACTTAGATAAGATGTGTATCAAAAATCACCATCATATGATATTCATACATCATCCAATGAAAGAATTTGTGTCTTATCTAATCAACGGTAAGTTGTAGAAATTACAGAAACCGTTCAATGATATATTGCTATATCTCATGATCTACGTGAGATATTGGTATGATTTTTTAAACACATATAATCTATATAATTATGAGTCAATTTGTATGGTTGGATTTTATTAACATGCTCCACATATGTCATTTTAATGGCTGGTACACGTAACTTACATGTACAGGCCGGGTACACACTTCCTAACCTCTCTCTCTCTCTCTCTCTCTCTCTATATATATATATATATATATATATATATATATATATATATATATATATATATATATATATCTGTGTGTGTGTGTATGTATATATAGATAGAAAGAGAGAGAGAGAGGTTAGGAAGTGTGTACCAGCCGATACATGTAACTTATTTTTATTTCCCATTGGAATAGCCCATGTGGTGTATGTGGGTGAAATCCAACCACATATGGATTGATTCAACACTATATAGTTTAGATGTTTAAAAAATTCATAACCATATATCATATAGATCATGAGATATAGCAATATATCATTCAACTATTTGTGTAATTTCTGCAACTTACTGTTGTTTATAAAATACATATTTTCTTTCGTTGGATGATTTATAAATATCATATTGTGGTGATTTTTTGTGCAGATTTTATCTAAAGGGTATACTTTACATCCACAAAGTTGGATTATTCTGTAGAATTTTACAATCAACATAAATGAAGATGGATACATGTAAGCTACATGTACTCGGGTACACTATTATTTTATCAATATATATATATATATATATATATATATATATATACACACACACATACACACACAGGGCATGTATTTAATACCCGTCCCCCTATTTTGATTACTTTTTATGATTTTTTTAATTTTGACATGTAGAGGGTTATTTTACCTTACAAGCTGTTACTTTTCATGCATAGATAGTTACATTTACAACAACTATAACAAATGCAATATATATATATATGTATATATATGTATGTATATATATGTATATATATGTATATATATGTATATATATATATATATATATATATATATATATATATATATATATATTCACTACCCACACGGGTAACTAACATTAGTTACTTGTTGATCTACTTTGTAATAGAAAGGTACCTATTTGTAATGAGACAAAGAATATTTGGAATAAGATGACCAAATTTGTAATACAAACACTCGTTTTGTATTACACGTTTGATTACAGCAAAAATGATATTTATGACAAGTGTTTACGTTGTAATACAAAATGAGTGTTTGCATTATAAATTTAGTCATTTAATTACAAATGTTGTCTGTCTCATTACAAATAGGTTTCTTTCTATTATAAAATAGATCTAGTTACCCGTGCGGGTAGTGAATGAATGGTCATATATATATATATATATATATATATATATATATATATATATATATATATATATATATATATATATATATATATATATATAGTGTTTGTATGTGTGTGTGTTGTGTAATCTAATTCAAATTACTTTATTCACATATATATACCACACAAACACACATAAACATGTGTATATACACACATACATACACATATCTAGTTTTCTCCCTTTTTTTGGCTTAGTCACACGTGATTGTTTTAAAATATAAGGTCTAGTTGAGTAAACTCCGTTCTTACTCCAATTTTGCTAACTGGAGCTTTATTCTTGCTTAAATTTGTTGACATTTAAGATTCACGAGGCCACAATAAAATTTTAAATAAATGGGAGAGAAAGCCGCCTCCACTTCCTTGATCCTTCTCTGGTTCTAATTTTGTCATTGTTTTGGACTTTTTTTTACTCCTAAATCACATTATGATCACCTTTCTTTATTGTTTCTCTCTATGATATAGCCAATTCACCTTCTAACACTCTATTAGTGATTTAAACTATTTAAAATCTGGAAAGGGTTAGAGGAGCTAATCCCCAGATGAGACATGATCAACTTAAGGTGCAAATGATTTCTCAACCTACATCCTATGGAGTCATGGCTTTCTTAATCTATAACCCTTAGAATTATAACTGAAAACATTCCTGTTAGTATATTATTGCCTAATGCATTCTTAACATGATCAAGCCTGCTGTCCCAGGCTTTCTAGATCTGATTTCTTATATTTTTCGTAAAACTAGACTTGTCATCTATTTAATGATCAAATAAGGTTGTAAACATTTTACTCATTTTATGTGTTTTTTTAAAGTCACATTCATTTCCAGATCATATCCCTAATGATGGTGCGTTTGTAACAATAAAACATTTTAGTGGCTCTACTAAGAAATGACAAACTTGAGTTTCATATAGATAGCTTCAAGTAACTCGAATAAAGTAACGAAGGATCAGAAAGAAAATTTTCATTTTGTAACTAACTGGCCGGGAAACAATCTACAAAAGTACATCTGGTGAATGAGTATATACAATGTACATCATCCTGATTCATAAAAGAATACACATCATTTTGACCCCCTTGACCCCTAAAACAAAGCACAATCCATCATGCCTTGCGATATTGTCTCGTAACATTCTTTCGGCCTAAATATTACAAAACAAAAGGACATCCACCTGATTGTTTATCAATGCGATAACTTTCGCTTTGTCCTCCTGTAAATTTCATCAGAATTACACAATTGATTTGTTTGTCAATGTGATAACTTTCGCTTTGGCCTCCTATAAATTTCATCGGAGTTATATAGTTCATTTTGTCCTCTAGTAAATCCCAACGGGAGTGTACAGTTCACTATGTCATTCTATTAATGTCAAGTTCGGGGCGGTGAATCCTGAAATCAAAGAACGTTAAGAAGACAACCATGTAATTTTCTCTTAAATTGCTTTAATGAGATCGGAAGAAAAATTGTCTCTTGGAAGTGTGAGCTACTGCTTACATGAAAGAACGTTTGGGAGTCTGTGACATTCTTTAGCTTTTTAACCAAGTGTCTCACTGCAAACAGTAATTTTTTGGTTGTGAACGACATCAAGAAGAAATAAATTACAGTAAAAGGTGAATACGACGATATGTTTACTATTACACATTAAGATTTTGGTTTGAAACAAAAATGAACCACGACAATAGTTTTATATTCCAAAGTTATGATCTTTCTTATTATTAGAGATGAATATAACATAGAAGGATTTCTTACATATTACTTCTTTGACCAACGATGAACTAAGTACTGCCATAGTTTTGTACGCAGGAGTTTATCAGCAAAATCTACATGTTTTTATTTTGCATAAAATTTGGTTGCAAGTAATCCTTTGAAGTGCTCATCAACGATCTTTGCATCTTACAGAAGCTGCAAGAGGTAATCTAGTTCTGTATCAATCTTATTTATGATAGTCGTTTTTTCACCTATATTTTGTATGTTATGTGTTGCTCTACGAAAAATGTGGTGATCCTTGATGGTTATGTATATGTTTTTTCATTTTTTTTGTAGAACCTCTTTCATTAGGATGTCTTTCAATGCACAGTGGTTAATTGAAGAGACGGAATTAAATGCAAATCAATATGAGAATGATAGTGATCAATACGATCAAGACCAAGGAATAACTCAAAGAGGCATAGGTGGAATAAATTCTATAGAATATAGTGATGTGCACTATTACTCAAGCCAACCTAGCACTTTTGAAGGAAGTATGTGTGATGCATCTGAAGTGTATGTTTCACATAACGTCATCGAAGACGGTAGAAGAATTCCTTTTATTGGCTTAACATTTAGTTCAGAAGAGGAGGCATATCAATATTACAATAATTTTGCAGCTAGAGAAGGTTTCTCTATCAGGAGGAGTAAATGTTATACTAATAAATCTAATGCACTCACCATGATGACATTTGTGTGCTCTCAACAAGGAGAAAAGTATCTTTAAGATAGGAAAAAAACCATGGATGGTGTAGAAATTAAAAGGCGAAGGATCACTCGTGTAAACTATATGGCAAAGATGAAACTATCTTTAAAAAATGGTGAGTGGGTTGTTATCGACTTTTTCAGCGATCACTCACACGAACTTTCAACACCATCTAAAGGTCAAAAAATAAGATCTTACCACAAGGTATCAGAGGAAGCAAAGGAACTTATCTCTGCTTTTCATAGTTGTGGTGTTGGTCCATCCAAAATAGATTCAGTGTTAAAGGAGTCTGGGGATCAAAGTATTACACCACAACACTGCATTAACCATATAAAAACCACTCGTAAAAGTAATTTGGGTCATGAGTTTATGTCTGTGATGAAGACATTTCTAAAGTCAAAATTTGAGGATGATTCATTTTTCTTTTGATATGAACTTGACTATGATTGTACGATTAGAAGTATCATTTGGGTTGATGGGAGGTCAAGAGAAATATATATGACATTTGGAGATGTTTTTGTATTTGATGTGACTTACAGGACCAACAAATTCAGTATGTCATTTGCCCCTTTTACTGGCGTAAACAACCATAGACAATCAACGCTTTGTGCACTTATTGCTGATGAGACAGAGGAAACGTCTGTTTGGTTGTTTGAGACGTGGTTAGAATGCATGTATAGTAAGGCTCCAATGTCCATTATTACTGATCAAGATGGTGCTATTTGTAATGCTATACGTCAGATTTTTCCAAACACATCACATCGGTACTATTCTTGGCATTTTGGAAAAAATGCATTAATGCATCTTTCAGAGTGGAGAAATGGCAATGAAGATTTTGCAGATGAATTTAGAGAATGGAGAGACAACTGTGAAACAATAGAGGAGTTTGAGACTAGGTGGATTGAAATGAAAACAAAATATAATATTTCTGATAGTTGTTAGTTTGGACAAATGTACCAACAAAGAAAGCATTGGGTGCCACTATTTTTAAAAGACACTTTCTTTGCAAGAATGAGTTCTAGCCAAAGGGCAGAAAGTATAATTTTTTTCTTTGACGACTTTGTTCATGCACACACTCCTTTATCTGAATTTGTTCACCAATATGATTGTGCTATATCTTCACGTAGACAGACTGAGGAAGATGCAAACTTCCAAACAATGTCTACTAAAGCATCTCTCAAGTCGAAGCACCCCCTAGAAGTGCAAGCAGGAGAGGTTTACACGTCAAAAATCTTTACCCTCTTCCAATATGAGTTCATTGAAAGTGATGAATATCTAATAAAAAAAATTACATAAAGAAAATGGGGTGTTGAGATGGGATGTACGACGTCGTGGGACTACAAAGAATGGATCGATAGTTTCTTTTAGTTATCTAGATGATGCAGTTGCCACTTGCACATGTAAAAAATTCAAACTTGAAGGTATTTTGTGCATACATATTTTTAGGGTCTTCAAGAAAAAAGATGTTGATTATATTCCATCCAACTATGTGCTTCATAGGTGGACCATTGGTGCAAGATATATTGGACTCAGGAGGAACCAAATGAATATTTCAGACATCGGTGTTAATAGACCTACCCCAACAATGCAATGGGCACATCCTCATGAATGTATGAAGCTTATAGAGATGGGAAGAATTTCCAACGCTCATCATGAAGCAGTAATAAAAAGAGGAAAGGAGGCTTTGCAATTATTGATCAATATGGAAATAATTGTGGATGATTCACATTTACTAACGTTACAAGCTCCAGAAGTGTTTTCTCATTTATCAGAAATTAGCTTTCATGATCCTACATGTATTAGGCCAAAGGGGAGGCCAAAAAATATTTTGAGAAAGAAATCAGCACTGGAAGAGTTGAATAAAGATCAGAAGAAAAAGAAAACTTGCATCAATTGTGGTAGAAAGGGGCATTACACGACCACTTGTCCAAACAAGGTATAGTTATTCTAATTATGCACCTTTTTAGGAAATTAAATTAGATTTATTGATTTATTTTTTATTTGTAGGGTCAATTATTAGACGATGAAGAAGGTGGTCGTAAAGAACCTCTATGAGAATTTATTCAATATGAGAGTAGTCACCAAATGAGGATATGAGGAGCATTTATAGTTTCTACACTAATGTCTTTTACTTTTTCATTTCTTTTATAACAACTTTTGAATTGGATAGCCATGTCTTGAATTTTCTGTTGGGTTGAATTTGTAGTTATTTATTTCTTCCACAAAGTATATTCTTGACTTGAATGTTTCAGATCTATGCCTTTTCATTATTTGAGTTAATCTGGACAATACAGGGTGAATGAGTTTTTTCACTTGACAAAAATCTAATTTTATACTTTGTTGCATTAGCTATGAGTTTCCTAAGATAATTTTAATTCTGGGTTTTCACATTATGATGTATTAGTGTTTAGTTTTGTGTAAATATATGTGAGTAGAGGTTATCAATTTACATCTCATATACTCAGCTTTATTTGATATTTAATCTGACACATAATCTTTACCATCTGTGTTTTTAAAATTTAAGTAATGGTGTCACATTCTGTATGGCTGTATGATGCATTATAGAATCTGTGATTTCTAATTTTTATTTTCATATGATAGTTTCTGATTTTGTTTTATTGGTTTAGAGGTGTTTTACATGTCTACAAGCATATACATGACAGTGAGATTTCAACATTTGAGATCACAAATGATTCTCACAGTATCTGTCTGCATTTATATGTGTATACATAGGCATGGAAATGTCTAATTGGATTGAACTGTTGTTTGTAAGGGAGAATTACATGTACTGGTTTTTCCATTTGATTGCCAACATGACGTGCAAGTTACTGCTAGAGGCTTGCAAACCAACATTAAACTAACTGGTTGAATCAAGGGAACACAGACAATAACAAAAAGTAAAAAAGAATGAACCAAATTTTGATTTTCTTTTCAATTTGATCATCTCTACGATTTTGATGCCGAGAAATGAAATAATAAAATTGAAGAACACTTCTAGAAGATCTCTCGTACTTCACTATTATACAAATAATAAATATATACATTCACTTCCACTTCCACTTCGAGAAAGGTCACCTATTACAAAAAGGAACTAAATGCACATATCAAAGTAAATCGTCATTTTGGAGTTGTCATGATGACAATCACTCTGTTGCGTCCCGTTAGTTTGCCACTATAAATGTACGCTTCTCCACTCTCATGGTAGAATTCTCCCTCAAACGTCACTTGTATTGAATTTTGTTAGGAAAGTCTAAAAGAATCGTGTTCACATAGATGATGGACTCATCAACCTCAATGGTGTAGGAGGTATATTTCCTGCCAGTAAATATTTTGAATTGGCATCCTATTTTCATCCATTTCCTGATGACAAAGGTAATTCCTTTTAGAAACAACTAAACCACGACCATTGTATATCAAGTTGACTACGACTATTGTATTATCCAAAAGCTAGTTGCAGTAGTTGGAGGTGCTAGTCATAACACCAATTTACTTCATCATGTGGCAACCATCTAATCTACTCCCTCAGAAGTCGAAGGTGTAACTAACAGCTCAAACAACAAACTCAACCAAATAGCCATACGCTGTTAGGCACAAACAGAAGTCTGAAAACGGCCTCCGACAGAAGCGAACCGAGAACCTTCATAAATGTGTGTAGTACCAACATGTGTTCGTCACTGACAAAGTCAAGTCAAGGAAATAGAGATCCAGCGAGTCGTTACTAGAACGTAGTTGGACGGAATTCAAAATGGTAAGTAATGAAGCTTGTGAATCACTTTTGTGTAGCCATGGTCGGTACTTCATCTTCTCAGGCACAAGTTCGTCCAAAGCCAGAGTATAGAGGTAGGACAGACGGAAACAGATTATCGGGCAAATAAGCAATCTCCATCCAAACGATTTGGGGATGAAGTTATGAATACAACTTCCCTCCTCACAGTAGTCGATAAGGTGTGTGTGTTATTTCTGGATGGCGATTAGGGTTGTAAATGGGTAGGGTATGGTACGGGTTTGACCATATCCATAACTGTAACTGTTTAGTTAAGCGGATATGGGTACAGTTATATACCCACTTTGTCAAAAGCTATATCCGCAACATATCAATATCCATATAACTGCTGAATATATGGATGGATAATTGGGTATACGGTTATGTTTAACTTGCTACAATAATACACCACAAACTTTGAGATATAATAAACTACCACACTTAAATAGATAGTTTATGGAGTTCAAGTCAGAGAGGAGAGAGGAGGGGAATGAGAGAATGATTTTATGGCCTTCTTAATTTAATGAAATGTACTTGTGTGGCTATATAGGTGCGTTAATGGATTTGTTCATTGTAATACTGCAAGATACTGTTAGCACTAAGATATGAACCACTACATTCTAATATAAATGTGTACTATTTTAAGGTATATACTTGGTAGATGTGAGTTCTATAATATCCTCCATTACATTTTTAATGTAAATTATTTACATAGAAATATAAGTAAATGGGTATATGGGTAAACAGGGTTTGGTTATATACATAGCCATATGTGGGTATAAGGGTAAGAGGTTACATGATTATAAAAATTGATATCCATGAAGGATTTAATGGGTATGGTTTTGAGGGTATGTAGGTATATCCATATTCATTTAAAACCCTAACGACAATTGACAAGGAGAAGCGTAGTGGGCCTAATTCTATGAGGTTACTGATTTCTTATTTTCACCACAACTGGTACACACAATCTGTATGTACCTTCAGGCACACAGTTCTGAGACTCTCTCTCTCTCTCTCTCTATATATATATATATATAGAGAGAGAGAGAGAGAGAGTCAGGCTAGAATACACTCGAGTGTATTCGAAGCAGAATACACTCAAGTAGTTTTTCATGATGCAATATTTTTTCAAAAATCTAATCCGTTGATCTTCTTAAACATCTTGTGAATAGCTCATACACAAAATTTGAGCACATTTGGACATTTATAGGTCATGTTATAAAGACCGCAAAAATTATGCATTTCAAATTAGTTTCGCGCGTCGATTTTGTTGCCCTTGGATGAGTGACTTACACTCATCCAAATGGGCTCAATTTGTATGTAGCCTAGTTATAGTATGATGGTGAAGATCAATGGTTTATATTTTGCAAAAAATAGTCTTGATATTAAAACACACTTGAGTGTATTTGTGTGATTTGTACACTCAAGTGTATTCTAGCCTGACTCTCTCTCTCTCTCTCTCCCTCTCTCTCTCTCTCTCTATATATATATATATATATGTGTGTGTGTGTGTGTGTCTATATATATATATATATATATATATATATATATATATGTATATATATACATATAGGCCATTCATTCATTGCCCGCGTGGGTAGCCTGGATTTTGGCTACCCGGCAGCCCAAAAAGTAACTCTCCTGGCTAAGAAAGTAACTCTGCTGTAAAAAAAGTAACTATAGTGTCAAAAAAGTAACTCTGCTGTAAAAAAAGTAACTATAGTGTCAAAAAAGTAACTCTGGCCAAAAAAGTAACTATGTACAAAATATACAGCATATATATATATAAGGACGGGTTTTTTTATTTTGGAGGGGCAAATGATATTATTTTTGGCAAAACTTTTTTGGAGAGCTTGACAAAATAGTCCTCTACAATTGTGAAAAAAAAAATTTGAAAAAAAATGATTGGAAGGGTAGGAGGGTAGCTACCCGCGCGGGAAATAAAGATGGGCTCATACATATATATATATATATATATATATATATATATATATATATATATATATATATATATGTGTGTGTGTGTGTGTGTGTGTGTGTGTGTGTGTGTGTGTGTGTGTGTGTGTATTGTTTTTATGTGTGTGTGTTGTTTATGCAACCTTATTAGTGTAACTTTTACCACGTACCAACTTTGTTGATGTTTTGTTTCTCGTATTTTCTAGGTGCAAGGGACAATTGACAACAAAGTGAAATGCATGCTCAAAGTACCTGAAGGCATAAAATAATAAACTTGGAGGATATAGTAGATAGATCTTTTCCTCTTATCTCATTTCTTGTTAGATGTTAGTATATTTCTTTTCTTAGTTGATATTGAGGATGATTGAAATCCTATGTAATAAAGTTAACCTTCTCTAGAACAATATTTTCTCTCCATATGTAATGACTTTTATTATCTTTATGAATGAATGTTTGTGTGGCATTTTATGATGATGTGGACTTGATCTTGGCTCAATCTCTGTTTTAGTTGACTACCTTAATCTCTTATATTTTTCCTTTTGACATCTATAGATATGAGTGCACACATATCTATGAATGTCACTATGAAAAGTATATAGAAATTGGGGGACGTCACGGTGTGTGTGTGTGTGTCTATATATATATATATATATATATATATATATATATATATATATTGTTTTTATGTGTGTGTGTTGTTTAATCTAATTCAAATTACTTTATTCACATATATATACCACACAAACACACATACACATATGTGTATATACACACATACATACACATCTATAGTTTTCTCCTTTTTTTGGCTTAGTCACACTCCAAGTGATTGTATGAGAATCTAAGGTCTAGTTGAATAAACGCCATTCTTACTCCAATTTTGCTAATTGGAGCTTTATTCTAGCTTAAATTTATTGACATTTGAGATTCACGAGGCCACAATAAAATTTTAAATAAATGGGAGAGAAAGCCGACTCCACTGCCTTGATCCTTCTTTGGTTCTAATTTTGTCATTGTTTTGGATCCATTTGTACTCCTAAATCACATTATGATCACCTTTCTCTATTGTTTCTCTCTATGATCTAGCTAATTCACCTTCTAACACTCAATACGTGATTTAAACATTTTAAAATCTGGAAAGGGTTAGAGGAGCTAATCCCGAGATGAGACATGATCAACTTAAGGTGCAAATGATTTCTCAACCTATATCCTATGTTGTCATTGCTTTCTTAATCCATAACCCTTAGAATTATAACTTAAAACATTCCTATTAGTATATTATTGCCTAATGCATTCTTAACATGATCAAGCCTGCAGTCCCAGCTGCATACTATTTTTTCACCGTTGCGCCTTACTGATTTCTAATATTTTTTCATAAAACTAGACCTGTCGTCTATTTTATGATCAAATAAGGTTGTAAACGTTTTACTCATTTTCTGTGTTTCTTTAAAGTCACATTCATTTCCAGATCATATCCGTAATGATGGCGCGATTGTAACAGTGAAACATTTTAGTGACTCTACTAAGAAATGACAAACTTGAGTTTCATATAGATAGCTTCAAGTAACTCGAATAAAGTAACGGAGGGTCAGAAAGAAAATTTTCATTTTGTAACTAACTGGCCGGGAAACAATTGACAAAAGTACATCTGGTGAATGAGTATATACAATGTACATCATCCTGATTCACAAAAGAATCCACATCATCTTGACCCTCTTGGACCCCTAAAACAAAGCACAATCCATCATGCGCGCCTTGCGATATTGTCTTGCAGCATTCTTTCGGCCCAATTGTCAAAAACTCGTTTCAAGCTCATTTGCCAGGAACGAAGTTGGTAGCGTATGACCAGGCGTTGTTGTTGACAGGGTCGGCGAGGTGGTCAGCCAAGTTCTCCAGAGGGCCCTTGCCGGTGACGATGGCCTGGACGAAGAAGCCGAACATGGAGAACATGGCAAGACGGCCATTCTTAATCTCCTTGACCTTGAGCTCAGCGAAAGCCTCTGGGTCGTCAGCAAGGCCCAATGGGTCGAAGCTGCCACCAGGGTAGAGGGGATCCACGACCTCTCCGAGGGGGCCTCCGGCGACACGGTACCCCTCGATGGCGCCCATGAGAATGACTTGGGTGGCCCAGATGGCAAGGATGCTCTGTGCGTGAATGAGGCTGGGGTTACCCAAGTAGTCCAGGCCGCCCTCGCTGAAGATCTGTGATCCAGCCTTGAACCAGACGGCCTCGCCGAACTTGACACCGTTGCGGGCAAGAAGCTCCGGGAAGACACAGCCAAGGGCGCCGAGCATGGCCCAGCGAGCGTGGATCACCTCAAGCTCACGGTTCTTGGCGAAAGTCTCGGGGTCAGCGGATAGTCCGGCTGTGTCCCAACCGTAATCTCCTGGGAACTCGCCAGTTAGGTATGAAGGTGCCTCACCAGAGAATGGGCCGAGGTACTTGACGCGATCTGTGCCGTACCACGGGCTGCCGGAGGAGACGGGCTTAGGCTTGCCCACAGTTTTGCCGCGCATGGTGACGCGCCCACTACCAAGGATCTCGGAGGCTGCCGGAGAAAGCTTCACGGCCTTGCCTGCCAAGGACGGGGAGGAAAGAGCCATGCTTGCTGCTGAGGCCATCGCTCTGATTAGCTGCTTGTAGGTGAATTAGACTACAGCTAATGGCGGTGAAGGTGTTGTAGCTGCAGTGTGTAATACGGGTTGCCTTCAGTCGTATATAAATCATGCATTTTGCAGTGCAATGGTGATAAGTGGTGAGGAGCGTTCCTTGACCTCGAGCCTCTAGATTATCATGTAATATCTGCATCTTTCTGCTCATTGGCCAAGGATCCTCAACTGGGCCAGGAATGATAGCTAGCTCGCGCTGCTCCACAAGATAAGCAGCAGGTAGGAGAGGAAGATATTTGAACTCGCAACTGGTGGTGGAGGCGGAGAGTACCCGGATTTCCATTAACCCCCTCAGCTATCTCATACCACTTGCATGAGACCGATGGATTGATTTGGGTTATTTAACCTGTATCCACTTCTCTCATGATACTTCTTTGCTTTTGGATCCTACTTAAGCTTTGAACCCAACAAAATTACGATAGCTAGTTGCCTTTGTTTCGTCAATTGATCAATTCCATCTTTTTAGACACTTAGTCCTCCTCAAATTTAGGAAGCGGAAGTACATGTTCCAAGTTTTTTAAAGTGTGGAACTTTGAACTCATGTCAAAAGAGAGACGTGTTGTTATTTAAATAAACAAATGATGCGTCCCAAGGCTATCTTTTGCATAATGAAATAGTATTATGTCTTCAACAAATCTGGTCTTGGGGAAATAAAATATGAAAGACAAATGTGAGACCCTATTTCATGTTTCACCTTAATCATATAGTATTTCCTTGATGGCATGCTTTGTTCTTGATTAGTTAAATGACAACGATGTGGTTTAATGATTCGTCCAACTGCTTTACATGTTTTAGTAATTAGATAGAGTTTTGGGCGATTTGAGCCCTTATTCAAGGGATTTGGGGATCCCTATGGGTATATTGGTATTTTAATAACATTAATGAACCACCTCATGTTTGTTGGTGTTGGAAGAGGGTCATTAGTCAACTGATTTACTAAAAAGTTAGACTGAGTAGTCACCTGACCTTTGGCTAGGCCGACCGACTAACAACAAAGAGTATGGTCGTTGTTGTGGGTTCGATGTGAGCGGTCACTTCCATGGACCCATTGTCAGTCATGCCATTAGGTATACGACCACATCTAGGTTGGTTAGAGTTGTTGGCTTGCTATGCACAAACTCAAGCTGATGTGGCTATAACTCAGTCACACATTTAGAAAATCTACATGACTATTTGTGATTTTTTCCAACACATAGTCTAGATGGAGATCTCCTCTTGTACTAATGTTCTTGGCTATTTAGGGAAGATCTAAGTTTGGATGTAGCATTTCAACCTACAAGTAACTAAATCTAAATCAACTTTGTCCCCCTTCTCATCTTTTCACTAGTTTTCTCTCTTCTCTACCTTCTTGGACAAAGTTCTTTGGAAACTATTGGAGAAGTTAAGTTGTAGTACCTAGTTCTTCTTTTTTCTTCTTTGATGGTCTAGTCTATTTGGTGCATGCAATATTGGAAACTTGGATCTTATTGGATGAAAACTTTGAGCTAGGGTTTTTTGCTTTTCAGCTAGAGTCGTGATCGATGTTGAAGTGAACGATATGGCTTCTTTTTAGTAATGTTTTAATAAGATTCCAATATATGAACACCTAATCTCACTAATAATGTTGTATGACCTAAAAATGGATTCTATGGTGGTTTTTGGGGGAATTTTCCAAATTCCAAAAAAATAATTATCTTTATATTATCATTTATTTGAATATTAGAATGAAGAACTCTTCCTTGTCATATAATAGGAAGTTAGTACATTTTGTATAGACTTTTCCTAAAGTATCAACTTTGGTTTTCTATATTAAATTTAGCACTTTGAGATCCAATTGTGAGATTTGAATTAAACGTTCCAGATATGTTGCTCAATATTATATGATGACAATTTACTGACTTGTCACTAGGTTTGAGATGACTTCATATTGCAAACTAAGCATGGCTGAATAATGATAATTTTGGCTAGGATTGTGCATGTTGGATAAATTGGGGTATTTTTTAGGTAATACCTTACTTTCTTGAATGTTGGTAGGACTATCAAAAACTTTATATATTCTCCCACAAGATATGAGTTATAAAACTAATTTATAGGTAAAATGCTAATCATGTAGTTTCCATGTGCACCACATAAATTAGACTAGTGTTTGAAATTTGGGGACGAACATGTGTATTTTTGTAGTAATTTAGTTATCGTGAGAAGGAACTCTAAGTTGTATATCATTGAGTATATGTGGATTACCAAGAATTCTTCTTGGAGATGGTCCTATTATTTCCCTAGATCCACTCATGATTTATATGAGTATGGTAAAGGCCATAGCTCATGTTGTTTATATGATGCTACAAATGTGATTGAAAGAATATGATTGTGGTATGATTCATGTGATATATGGAGGTGTCTTCACCTAATTACCCAAGATGGATCTAATGTTATGTAGGTCGCATATCGATGAGCTCCTACTTGTATACTCACATGGATTGAGGCATGGTGGGATATTAGTGAGGTCAGACAATTCTAAGATCCTGTATGAGATTTTTTAGATATAGCTAGAAATTTGGAACGTACATTTCAAATAATCTAAGGATTGATAATAAAAGTGTAAATTAAGATAAAAAAAATTATTTGTATAGTTGTTTTACTTTATATTTTAAACATAGGTGTTACTTTAACAAATGTCACATCATTCGGAATAGAATTACCTAATATACTTGATACATTAGATATTGTATACTTATTTATACATGACTTGTAACAATCCATTTTCAGATTAACCATCTAATTAGGGTTTACTTGGATGATTGTATGCTTAACTAAATTGATCATTGTTTAAGCTTGATGTATGATGGTAGTCTAATTATCATTCCTTAAAACTAATGAAATCCTTAAATCATGCTTTTACTTTGAATAATTAGGATTTTAGAATTGAAAACCCTTATTGGAAAAACTAGAGTTTTGGTAGCATATGAATACATAATTTGAAAAGTATAGTGGTGCACTAAATGATTTTTTATTTGTTATATACAATTCTAGTTTAGTTGAAATTTTTATATGGTTTAAGTAAGTCAATTATTAGTGTTTTTGTAAAATATCATAATTTTTAATTATTTTTTGACCTATATGTCGACTAAGTTTCCCCAAGATAAATTGAGTTGACCATGCATTCAGGCTGAAATATAGCAGTATGGTATTTAAATTTTATCTTCTAATTGGTACGTCCAATTGATTAGAAATTTTAATTATAGTTCAGAATATTAATTACACATGTTTGAGTTATACCAGTGTGGTATAACTTTCTAATCAATTGGAGCTCTAAGATGTGGTATAACTTTCTAATCAAACATGTGTAATTAATATTAATATTAATTAATATTCCAAGTCTGGTATTTAAATTTTATCTTCTAATTGGTACGTCCAATTGATTTTGGATGATGTTTGAGTTATACCAAGTGTGGTTTCGGCCAAGTTTCTTATTAGAAACAACTTGACCGACCATGCTGCAAACTGTAGTGTAGTACTTGATTTTTATTTATTTTTGGGAAAAAATGAAAAATATGAAATTTTTATTGGAGCTCTAAGATTCATTGTCACACAACATACTACATTTTCATAATTGTTAGAGAAGATTTGGTTAATTAAGTAAATGATCTTCAGTAACATTTCTATGATAGAAAATTGTGCTGAAATGAAAGAAAGTGTAAAGTTGGGTCAATTTGCAATTTACCCAAGCACCGTAATTGACCTACATGAGTAACCTAGCACCCAAGAAGCTCTTTCTTAATTCATTTCAGAGAAACGAAATTCTAGAGAGAGAGAAGGAGAGAGAGGAGAGCTAGGATTTTGAGAGGAGAAAGTGGTGGGGATGTTGACCTAGGGTTTCACCATCTGAGAAATGATAAAATCAAGTCAGTCTAACTTCTTTGTGTAGTCTTTCATGGTGAATGTTCTCTCACATGTTAAGATTTTGTCCCTCCTCTGGTTTGATTCAAAATGATATCAAATCACCCCCTTTTCTCAGTCTTTCTGACCTATTCTCCATTTTTGCGGTTTTTGATTTGAGAGGAGGAATATATGGATTTAGTTGTTATTGATTGAATTTCAAGAAAATTAGAGTTTTAACCTACATTTATAAGGTTCTTGTCACCTTAGTTTAGTATTCATCTCCAACTAAAATTTGTATTGATGTTGAAATCCTAATTATATCCGGTTAAAATAATCAGAAACATTGCTTGTATTTGTATGTGATTAGTTATTAATTTGGAAAGATATTAGGGATTCTCTCTAATGTTTGGATATTATGATGATCAAATGAGAGGTCCTGACATGACTTATCTCATGAGTATATATATACGTACATGCATGCATATATATAGACACACACATATAAATATATATACACACATACACACATATATACACACATACACACATATATAGACACATACACAGATAGTAAATATATGTAACAAGAATATGTTGTATGTTAGTTGTGGCTTTGGCCACTTGATAAAGTATGTACAACTTCATGATGACGAATGATATGACATGCTTCAATGTGTTTGATTTGTCAACATCTTTCTAGAGCTTCTGATCTTGGACTCTTATCTCTATATGCTTCGCTTTTCATGAAACTGACAATCATTTTGGATTTTGGTATTTTTAATATAATATGGCCACTTAACCTTGATGTGTGGTTGTACATTCATCTCAAGGTCGTGTACCTACAATAACCAACTATTTTCTTGAAATATTATGTATTTTATACTAATTTATAAATATTTTTCATATGATCAGTGAGTGTTGGAGTGAAAACATGCTTGCAATCCAACATATTGCATCTTTGAAGTAGATCACGTAAGTTTTTTTTTGAAGAAATAAACATTATAGTAATTATTATGTCACTTGGATACCCTGACAAGGAACTCCCTCATTTTTGTCCTTTAGTAAAAATTCCCTTAAATTTAGAAATAGTCATGCTAAGAAAAATAACGGTGTTCATAGTCATGGTTATTTAATCAACTATCTCAAAGAGATGTATGTCATTGTACTTAAGTCTCTAATGGATAAAGGAGTATGCACATCATTGAATAAGAAGTTGTTATATCAAAGTAATTAGTAAAATGACCCTAGAAAAGTTATTGGATCTAGGAAGATGTATTCACCTGAAATCAAACTGTTTTGCATTCTTGGGAATTTGATGGTATTTTTATACTATGATATACCTATAAATGATATTATTTAATGTATTAAGTTTATTATTTGAATAATTTATTTTGGGTTTCAAACATGTTTAGAAACTAAATTAAGTTGTCACATATTTGAGTTGAAGAACTCACTATACTTAGAAATTCCTATTCTGAGATGTGAATGGTCAAAACATGAAGAAAAGTTAATTAGAGTATTTATTCAAAAAATAGTTAGTTTTCATCATTACAGTAAGGAGTGGAACCTGAGAGGGGATACACTCTCTACTAGATCAAACAAGAGCCATTGTCCATAACAAACGTGAATAATTTTTTCACAATTGCGTGAATGCCTTTTATTTGATCTTTAAAAAATGGATATCAATAAGACCAAAGCATAGAAGTGATTACAAAGATTACAAATCAATATCCTAATAGATGTAATGACTATATTCAATTTTATAAGATTACAAATCAAACTCCCAATAGGTTCTTACATGAAGGCAACAACTTCAAGATAATAAGAAGTGGGATATCCAACATATCTCAAGTCAATCTCCCAATAGTGAGTTCCACTAAGACAAGTCCAAGTCATCATGTCAAGTCTTCCATATTCTTTCACATAAGGGAATGGAAGCATAACACACAAGAGAAGATAGAATGCATGTTGTCGGCAGAAAAATATCGGTAAGAGAATATTAATATGGAAAAAGAGACAAAATTGAATATTTTCACAACTTCCATCAAAAAGGGAAAGAAAAACCCAAGTGGATATAAAAAAGAACACGTACAAGGTATGCAAAAGATGCACTTGCCATATATCAACATAGCAACATGTGCCACATAAGCACAGTTAAATAAGTTAGGGAACATAACCCATAATCAACGATATCAACCTACATACAATTGAGATAAACAAAGAACATATATAAATATAAAGTCAGTGTCTATTAGGGAGCACAACCCAAAACTTGATAGAGAATGGCACATAACCAATCTCACATGGCATTCAAATTGAGATATGAAGCATACTATCCTCCATGCCAATATATATGAGAAGGTGGACTAAGCTCTCGATGAATGCCAGAAGTTTAAAACCTAGTGCCTAACAATATCACATTGGGAAATAAATCCCTAGGGGAATAAAACCCAAAACCAAAGAGTTATATAGCTGTAGGGATATAGGAAAAACATGCATACATATATGTAGTGGCAAGTGGAAATATAGTCACAAAAATAGAATTAATGAGATTTTGATCATATAAATGGATAACGTAAAACATCAACCGCAAAAGTGAGAATGCTCCATCACAACATAAGGAAAGAGTTAGCTCAATTCCACAGTTAGGATTTCAACAATTAGCTAAGTACAATTTTAAAAGTCTAATATAAATTGTAGATTGTTCAAGAATATCAAGACTCATATTCATTAAGATTAGACCCAAATAGGTCATCAAGTTGAGAAAGATAAAATTCAACATACTAATACCTCATAGAGGTTCAAGAGAGAAAGTAAGTAAGTAATTTCTCAATTTCACTCATAGAGTAATGCAACATACCTCAAATAGGATCTAGATATATCCAATGTCAATCCTAGATCCACATCAGGGTCATAAGCAACCTACTAAACACATATATGATATTAGTAAGTTCACATTAATGACATAAACCCCTAAAAGTTGCATGTTTATTATTGGATTAGGTTGTCATAATTTACACTTGTAGATAATATTTTACTTAGTTCATAACATATTTTACTTTATTTTTCTAATTTACCAATTATTACACATGGATTTTAGGAATTCTAACTAATTAGAAGAATTTGTTAAATTTATATACTTATTAGATCATATTTAGATTATAAAATTAGTACCATTTGATGGGAAATAATTTTTTATTCCAAGACAAATTTTGTTCTATTTTTGTGATCTGTAAACAACTTATTATGATTTTTTTAAACAATGACCAATAAGAAAATAGAGAGAATCCATGAATGCAAGAATTGTCCCCATTAGGTGGAGAGGCTCGTTGAGGTGATCCAATCAACTTTGGCCTGAGCCTACTAGGAACCAACACATTGTTCAGTGTGATCCAACATCAAGATAGTAGACAAAATTTCTTAAGTTCCCCATTGAAACGTGACATGACTTAGACTTAACCTAGGGCACATGAGTAAAAATAGAGCTTGTCATATCCCTTACCTAATTAATCTATGAGATGTTAGTGATGCAACACAACTAGTTGGTAGGGGAATCAAAAACCAATCTCTGATCCTCAAAACTCACTACGAGAAGAACCATAGGGTTTGCAAGTACCAGGCATAGTAAATGAACCCAAACAATAGAACCCAAGCTGCAAACAAACCTACCACCATCACTGGCTTCAAGGAAGAAACATCAAAACATAGAATTACTACAAATAATAAACACTGAACCAATGATGAACCTATAGGGAAATATGGTGATAGAGATGGAAGTGGAAATGAAAATTCTTGCCATATTCCCAATGAACTAGTGGATCACATTAATAACTATGAATGGTAAGGATGGTTTCATGCCATATACCTGGTCCTGAAGCAAGTTTAGAGACAAACCTTACAATGATGTGTTTCTTTCTCAAGAAGCACCTGGATGGCTATCGACGATGGTCTCCTAGTGTAGCACCATGATGAAAGTTGATGACATCCTCCTAGTGTGGTGGAAAAGGCATCCACGCCTCTATATAGTCCATGTAGATAATCGAGAACTCATGTCATTATAATAGAATTGATGGGATGGAGTTTTCCCTCATCTTATCAACATGCTAGCGTCGACTTTCTCCCTTTTGTCTATCTTTGACTTTTATGGGTAAGATTCCTCTGGCTCTCATGTTACCACAATCTGGGGAAAGAGTGTGATTCTCTCCTTGAGCCCACATCCCGGATTAGGATGCCTTATATAGGCATATCCCTCAATGACCCAGGTTTCCAAAACCTACCTGGATGTCCGGTTCAAACAAGGAAGTTTGGGGATCTCTTGTTTTTGCACGAAACTATAGGGAATTTGGTATAGGTAGACTCGAATTCCTCTCTCGGATTTAACCATGTACTTTCCTAATCCGCAGATGTGAAGATTCGTGAGTAAATTAAGTGGAAAGATCCCATTGCCGCAAACCTGTTGTTCCTAGTTCGACTAGAACTAGAAGACAAGAGGCCCTCGTTGGATCAGGATCCAACGATCCTCATCACTCGAGCCTGAACAAAAGAAAAAGCTTGCTTTCTATTTATTTTTTAAGGAAAATCATAATAAATGTGTTGAGAGACTTGGCAACCCCCCTTTATATAAGGGTGGGTGGGTCAGGGTTTCCATAAAGTCAGGGACATGAGGAGATGAAATTCATGAGTTTTTAGTTGTTATGAATCATCTGATCGACTCACGTGCCAGCCAGTTAACTCAAAAAATGAATCGCTTGATCGAAATGTTTTCATATTCACAAACATATTGACTTTTGATGCAATGATCAATGCATATCATGACATCAACATCAATCCTTGATCCAGTCTTACTAATCATCCAATCAGTCAACTCACTTTTTAGTCATTTGACTCGACACTTGAGTCTATCAAATCACATTCCTAGTCAGCCAATTGTTAACCAATGTTTTTTTAAATTGATTGCCTAAACACTTTAGTAATAAAGTCAAACCTTATTCATGAGTGAACTCCTATTCTAGGTGCATCCTTTGTGTGTGACCCTATAGGTCCCATACATTTTAAGTAAATGTCCATAAATACATTATGACATCACAACAATGGGCGGTATCTAGCAACACATGATTTCTACCCAAGTAATTGGTAAGTTGGAGAACAAATTCAACCTACAATCCATGAATAGTGTTATACTAATCATATAGTTCCTTTATCTTTGATATCCAGATTGAACTCGAGGCATGGAATCATCATCCTCATAACATTCAATCCACATTACTTGAACTAGAGAAGACTGTCTGAGATGCATGTGAGCTCACATATCATATATTGATTGACATGAGTATGGTCATACATTTTGTAGTCTTTCTTATCAAGTGACTAGGATATCATCTCCAACAGGAGGGACAGATCACATATAAATCACTCACATTCAATCCTCATGTCTCACAATATACTTGAAAATCACTTGTATGGTAACCCTTATTCAAGGTCATGTTGTATGGTGTCAAAGTACATCGAACAACATGTGATGACTGTAGTGACTTCGGGTCTAGGAACCACAATCACCACTATCACTATTTGAGTTGATTTTGACTACCATTCAGTGAATTCTATGTATCACTCTCAAAGTGGGTCTGTCTGATACACTGTACTCCAACAAGGACCTATGTATTTGGCTTGATATCAAATATCACGACAAATGAGATTCTATAATCAGACAACACACGTTATAATCTTATTTATTATTGTTGTGTATATATTTTTTCCACAATAATATCTGACTAAGGACATAATATGAACGTTTATACTCTTGCCATATATTTGATCTCATTGTCCATGTCATCAATCTAAAGACATATGCATTCGAGTAATATCGTTATATTAGACATTTACCTTGTTTATATCATCATCTCATAATAGGACAAACATATATACAAAGGACTACCTTTATTATTAATCAAATCTATTACATGATGACTCATTACAATCATGATATGACTAGCTCTTTGGTCATACATACTAACAGACACCCACTTGCACTTAGAGCCAATAACCCAAGCATTTAATTCCATGTGGTCTAACATTATCTTCTCACAATTGTTGAGAGAAAACATTAATCCAGATTGTTATCCATCCTTGTCAGTTTGGAGGATTGAACTGGTGTAACCCTATGCCACAAACTCTTCCTCACCACCGTAGATAAGGAATTGATCCTTCATTCTTCTCAAGTACTTAAGGATGTTCTTTACAAAAGTCTAGTGACTTTCACCAAGATCTCACCGATATCTGCTCATCATGCTCAAGGCATACAAGACATCAAGATGAGTACATAACATTGCATGCACGATAGATCCAATTGTAGATGCATATGTACTCATACTCCTACACTCTTGTTCTTCACAAGAACTAGGAAATTATGCTCTAGAGATACTAACACCATGAGACATGGGTAAGTTTTTTCTCTTCAAGTTCCCCACGCTGAACCTTTTTGTCTCTTTATCAATTTATGTGCTTAGACTTAGGCCAAGAAGCCTTCTATATCTATCTCTATATATCTTGATTTCTAAGATATAAAATGTTTCACCTATGTTCTTCATAGAGAATGTATTTCCCAACTAGGTTTTTACACTTTCTAATGGAGGGATGTCATTCCTCATTAATAGTATGTTATCTACATACAATATAAGGAATACAATCATGCTACCACTAACCTTCTTGTAAACACATGGTTCAACTTCCTTTTTACTAAAGAGAAACTCTTCGACTATTTTGTCAAATTGAAGATTCCAGTTCCAAGATGCTTCCATCAATCCATAGATTGACCGTTGTAGCTTACAAACTCTATTTGAATCCTTTGGATTTCTAGAGCTCTTGGGTAGTGTCATGTACATGTCCTCAAGAAGATTTTCATTAAGGAATGTAGTTTTAACATCCACTTTCTAAATCTCAAAGTCATAATAAGTTGCAATGATAAGCATGATACTGATAGACTTAACTATAGTGACTGAAGAAAAGTTTCTTCATAGTAAACACCTTGAACTTGTGTGAAACTATTTGCAACCCATCACCCTTTATAGATTTGTGGATTACCATCCAAGCCATTCTTCTTCATGAAGACCTATTTGTGCCCTATGTATTTTACCCCTTCAGGTGAAGCCACCAAGGTCCATACATTGTTGGTGTACATGGATTCCATCTCTAATCTAATGGCCTCAAGCCACTTCTAAGACTAGGGTCCCTTAAAAACTTCTAGGTAGGTCATTTGCTCATCATCAATGACCAACTCATTGCCTTCTTGAGTCATAAGGTTACCAAATTTTTCAGGCCAATGAATGTCCTACTAGATCTATGAGGTGTCTATGTTACATGAGGAACATGAGATTCCAAAACAATTGTGACTCTTCATGTTCCTTTTGTGCCTCTATAGGTTCAATTTTTTATTGTTAGTCTCTAACCTCTTTGAGTTCTAATTTCCTCCCACTAATTCCTTTGGATCCTTTTCTAGGAATATATCATCCTTGGGAACAAACACTTTTCTATCATATGGAGTAAAAAAGTAATATCCTTTGGTTTCCCTAAGATATCCTACAAAATAACATTTATCTGATTTGGATACAAACTTTTCAGGAAACTACTTTCCACATAAGCTTCATATCCTCAAATCTTTATAAAAGACACATTGGAACACTTCCCATACCACATCTCATATGTGTCTTTTAGACCGATTTAGATGGTACGTTGTTAAGTGTAAATGAAGTGATTTCTAGATCATATCTCTATAAGGAAGTCAGAAGTCTAGCAAAACTCTTCATTGACATCACCATATCTAGTAATTTATGTTTCCTTCCTTCTGATATAACATTATGTTGTGGAGTTCCAAGTGGAATCCACTGTGATATGATACCATAGTCTTGTAGAAGGTCTTAAAATCTTGGCTTAAGTAATCTCCACATCGATCATAATGAAGTGTTTTAACACTTTTACCAAGTTGGTTATGTACTTCATTCATGAAATACATGAACTTTTAAAAGGTTTCTGACTTATGTTTCATTAAGAACACATAGCCATATCTACTGAAGTAATCAATATAAGTAATGAAGTACTACTAACCACCTCAACTGTTTGATCTTAAAGGGCTACAATCCTAATAGATCACTTTCTCTCTCATCGTTACTAGTTGAAGGAGATTTTGTCATCTTGCCCAAGAAACAAGACTCACATGTCCTTATTGATTCAAGATAAAAGGAGTTTAGATAACCATCTTTATAGAGTCTAAAATGCATTTCTCATTGAATATCCCTAGACAACAATGTCAAATGTATGTTTTCCTTGAGTTGTCGAGTTTTAATCATTTTGTATTTATGTTATACACATATGTATCTAGATCTTATAAGTAAAGACCATACTACATAGGGGAAATTCCATAAAATATCTCATCTATAAAAGTAGATCATCAACCATTCTTTATATGAAATTTGGATCCATTCTTGTCCAAATAATATAAAGAAATGATGTTTCTATTAATGGTAAGTATAAAATAGCAGTTCTTTGACTCTATTACAAGCCCAATGAGCAAAGTTATATGATAGGTACCAACTGTTGTGGAAGCAAATTGTCCTCCATTCTCAACACCCAGTACGACCTCACCCTTTCTTAGAGGTTTACTTATTTTTAGATCATGCATATTTGAACATATGTGAGATACACATCCAATATCTAGTACCTAAGATGAAGAAGTAGAAATTCTTATCTTAATGCATACAAACACAAAGTGGAGATGTCTATTACCCCGTTCTTCTTTACCAGTTTCTCTAGGTAAAGAGGAAAATTCCTTTTCTAGTGTCCAGCCTGGTTAAAATGGTGATCACTTCCTTCCTTATTCGACCCTCCCTATGCTTTGAGTGTAGAAGACTTGGGTTTTTAGCCAACTTTTGAACATTTCTTTCCCTTGCCTTTGTTGTCAAACTTTCCTTTTCCTTAGTTGATCATCATCACCTATTTAAGCTTGTCCTTCTTCATTTGTGCCTTAGCAGTTCTCAACATGCCAAGAAAATCTGACAATGGCTTATCAAAATTGTTCATCTTGCAGTTCATGACAAATTGGCTATATGATTCTAGCAGTGATTGCAAAATCACATATGTAGCCAAATCTTGGCCTAATGGAAATCTCAGTTTTGCTAGGTTCTCCACATACCCAATCAACTTGAGCAATGGGGCCTCATTGGATCTCCTTTAGCCATATACACTTGAACAACACATCTGAGACATCATATCACTCTTGTCTTTCATGATCATGGTATGTATTCTTAATATGTGTAACCATTTCAAGAAGATCCATGTTCTCATGGTGTCTCTAAAAATCATAGTTCATTAAGCATAGAATCAAGAACTTGACATCTACAACATCTTCAGAGTGCTTCTTGTAATCATCCCTATTAGTCTTAGGTGCGGTGGGAGAGAATTCATCTTCCTCTAGTGTCTCTAGGACATAGAGCTAGTGATCTTATGTGAGAACGATTCTCAATGTCCCAAACCAATCATGGAAGTTATTCCCATTCAACACAATGACCGATCACAAAGAAAATGTGTTGTTGTTTGCCATTTGTTTCTACAAAAGAAATTTGCATTTTGTCAAAACCCTTTTGACTTGATTTAATTAAAAATAAAAAAATTATGATATTAATTGGGCCTTTCATTAATTATCACTCACACTATTTTGTTCAAATTGGTAACCCTCACTTTTTAGATGATTACAACATACAACCTTCTAGTGAGCCAAGATCGAAAATAATTAAATTATTACCCATCCAATGCCAGCTTCCATAACCAATTATTAAGGTAGGAAACCTTTGTCAATTGCATCTTATGCAATTCTTGGATAGATGATATGTATAACTCCTAGTCATATTGCATATGTATGCTTCTAGGCACTTAATCTAATTAAGGTCATCGAGTTAATCCTAACCAAAAGACAACACAATATCAATGCACCCTACTTGGTAGGCCCATGTAACTACCATCAAACATCCATTAGATAGACAATGCACCATGCTTGGCATGCCTAGGTTTAGTCGGTCAAGTTTTTCATGCGTATTGCTTATGTAAAACATCTAAGACTTAATATTTGATTGAGGGATTTTATTTGCATATAAATACATATACATATCCAATCACCACATACTTATAATATGTATCATATACATACTATATCCACACAAAAAAACATGTAATCATAAAATATGACTGATGGTTATGGCCACACTAATGAAATACTTTGGATAAAAAAAATGCTATCCACCTAAGGTCAAACATCACATGTTATAACCAATAATTATGTTGTAAACAAGTTGATTGATCAATTGGACTATTCTAGTCGATTAACACATCCTCCTATCAATCTTTTGCCTTCGTCAATCAGTCAACTAACTGGCTCTTAAATCAAGTGACTATCTGGACTCCTCCAGTCAGTCGATTGGGCCTCTAGTTGATCGATTCGTTCCTTAGATTTGTAGCCTCTTAGGTCCTCTATTCGATCGAATTGAATTCTAGTCGATCAACTCTTTTGGTGTAGAACATCTTCTCCTTTACCAAAATAGAAATTTTAACTATCCTATTGAAGTATTACATTGTACAAGTTATACCTCAACTTGCATTCAAAGGGAGTATAGGGAGGAAAATATTAACATGCATATGAATAAATAGAGTGAGAGGATCAATATGCAAACTAAATTTAAAATAATTGAAAATAAACCATTCAATCATGCACATATTTAGAGGGTATTGGCCCTAACTACACTTACTTCCACCATCAAAACCAATTTTAGGGAAACACATATAAATTACCTATATATTATATCATATATATAGTATCTATATGATATTCCTTAGAGTATGTGAAATTTAATCAGATATAAAAATTAATCATTTTAAATATTAGAATCCATGTAATAAATGATAAAAATTAAATATCGATCATACTAATGAAATCCCATAACACAGTAAATTGACATGGATCTGATACCACTGTAGGGAAATATGGCGATAGAGATGGTAGCAGAAACAAAACTTCTTGCCATATTCTCCATGAACCAGTGGATTGAGTCAAGAACTCTAAATGAGAAGGAAGGTTTGCAAGGCATAGACCTGGCCTTGAAGCAAGTCCAGTAGAAATCCTTGCAGTGACATGCTTTATTCTCAAGCAGCACCTAGATGAAAGTCAGCAGTAGAAGCCTGGTGTAGAACCATAGACGGTAGTTGACGACATCCTCCTAGAGTGGTGCAATAGCCTCCACACCTCTATGTAGTCCATGCAGACCATTGGGAACTTCTATTGTTCTACTAAAACTGACGAGAAGGAGTTGTCCCTCATGTTGTCAACGTGCCAGCGTCAACTTTCTACCCTTTGGCTATCTTTTCTTTTAAGGGTAAGATGCCTCTGGCTCTCACATGACCATAATGTTGAGGTTAGGAGACTTGTCACAGAAGTGTGTTAAGATCCTTTGTGACCCCCTCGTTATATAGGAGTGGATGGGTTAGGGTTTCCACCAACCCAGGGACACAAGGAGACAAAATTCATGAATTTTTAGCTGCTGCAAATCATGAGTTGGTAGACTCAAATCCCAGTCGGTTGACTCACATGCCAGTTGGTCGGCTTGAACATCCAATCCATCTATTGGAATGTTTTCCTATTCAAAAACATATTTACATTCAATGTATTGATTAATGTATGTCATGTCATCAACATCAATCCTTGATCCAGGCTTATTGATCATCCAGTTGGTTGATTCATACTTTTCACTCAGTCAACTCGATACTTCAGTCAATTGACTCAACACTTGTATCAGTTGACTGACATTTCCAATCAGCCAATGTTGTTTAAATTTATTCCCTAAACACTTTAGTAATCAATTCAAAACTTATTCATGAGTAAAATCCTATGCTAGGTGCATCCTATGTGTGTGATCCTAAAGGTCCCAAATTACTTTGATAGTGAATGTCCATAACTAGATTATGACATCCAAAAATAATGAGCAGTATCTAGAAGCACATCATTGATACACATGTATTTGGAATGTTGGAGAACAAAATCAACCTACAATCCGTATAAGAAGTATTATAATGATCATGTACTTCCTTTGTTTCTGTTATCAAAATTGAACTCGGGACATGGAATTTTCATCCTCTTAATATTTTGTCCATGCTCCTTAAACTATAGCAAACTGTCTGAGATGCACATAAGTTCACATATAATATATTTATTCACATGATTATGGCCATGTGTTTCTAAATCTCACTTATCAAGTGGACAGGATATCAACTCCAATGGAAGGGAGAAATCACATGCACATCACTCAAAGTCAATCCCCATGTGTTACAAGGTACCCAAACATCACTTGTATGGTAACCCTTATTAAATTTCACTTTAGAAGGTGTCAAAGTACTTTGAACAACATGTGATGAATGTAGTGACTTCAGGTCTAAGAACCACAATCACCACTATCAAATTGAGAGTTGATTCTAACTATGATTTAGTGGTTTCCATGTATCACTCTCAACATGGGTTTGTTTGATACACTGTTCTCTAACAAGTACCTATGTTTTTGGCTTGATATTCCATATCATGATAAATGAGATTCTGTCATCGATGAACACACATTCTAGTCTTATGTATTATTGTTGTCTATATATATTGTTTCCATAATAGTATCTGATTATGGACATTATAATAATTTTTATACTCTTATCATACATATCATCTCATTGTTTAGGTCTTGAATCTGAAGACATATATCATCGAGTAATATCACTCTATTATACATATGTCATGTTTATTTCATCATCTCATAATTGAACAAACATATAGACTCAATATTTCCTTTATTATTAATCAAATCTATTACAGATGGCTCATTACACTCATCATATGACTGACTCTGTGGGCATGCATACCAATAGAATTGTATTGTAGAAACATCAAAGAAGAAGAGAAAATTTTTGGGAAAACAAGAATGCTACATCACAAGATCTAATAGGAGGTGAAAGAAGCTTCACATGATCATATGCAATCTACCCAAACTATAACCCAACCTTACAATGGTCAAGAGTGTTGTCCTCGGCCCGAGTTCTCTGATGAAGGTGGCTAGAGTTAGGGGAACCTACTTGGGTTTGGGAAATTACAATTCGACATCAAGAAACTATTTTTTTAGGTGTGATGAAGATCGGGGAAAGTTTATTAGGGGTTTGGCATACTGAAGGGAAGAGGAGATGGTACAAAAGGGGATAACAAAGTGAGAACAGGGGAAGAGTGATATGGTTTGCAAAAGTGGTGATAAAGATATGAAATTCTAGGTTTATAGGGTCTTTTGATCCCCAAGGTGTTGGTATGTTTGCCTTGAGAGCTAATCATATGATGATTTTGATGGCATAAATGTAAATGATTTGAATATTAATAAAGGAAAGCTTCCAATTTATTCTATTTATTCAGTTTTTGAGATAATGAAATAATATAATAAATGTATAGAGAATGATATTACTCAATGACGTAAGTCTTTAGGTTGAGGATCTGAACAATGAGATCATATGGATGTTAAGAGAATATGCATTCTTGTTGTGTCACTAATCAGTTGTTATTGTGGAAGGTACATAGACAACAATAACACATAAGATCAGAGTGTGAGTTGGTTGATTATAGAATCTCATTAGTCATCATATGGTGAAATCAAACAAAGCACACACATACATGTTAGAGAACAGTGTATCAAACAGACCCACCATAAGATACATGGAAATCTTGACTAGGTAAGTCAGAATCAAATCTTATAGTGATGGTAGTATTTGTGGTCCTTAGACCTAAAATTGTTGCACTAATCACATGTCTTTCGGTACTGTTTGACATCATCAAACACAATCTTAAAAGATGGGTTGTTATAAAGGTGATGATTGGGTGACTATGACACGTGGGGACTGACTGTGACTGATTGAGATGGGATTTGTCCCAACTATGAGAGTTTGATATCCAAGTCCATTTGATTAGTGAGACTGCGATGTGGCCACACACATATGAGTCAATATGTAATATTGATCTTATGTATATCTCAGACAGTCTACTCGGGTTCAAGAAAAAAGATTGAATAATAATTAGGTGATTGCTCCATGCCTATACTTCAATCTGGATATTAGTGACAGAAACTATACAAACACTATAAGACCATACATAGATTGTAGGTTAAAGTTGCTCTCCAACTTTCCATTTACTTGGGTACCAATGATGTGTGACTAGACACCACTCATTGTTTGTGATGTCATAAGTTGTTATGGACATTCACTGCCAATGTAATATGGGACCTATAGGGTCACACACAAAGTAGATCATCTAGAAGAGGAGTTTTATTTTGAATGATGATTTAATTGATTACTACAATGTTTAGGTGATTCAATTCATGTTACATGTTAGCTGAAATGACTGCCAAATGATCAGTTCAACTGTTGAGATAATAATTTAGAGTGTCAGCCTGATTGTATTGTATATTGGTTGGAATTCAACCTGACTAGGCCTGCAAGATGCATGTCTACCTATCTAAGTTGACCGTCTTAGGTGGTGTGAGACTCCTATCTCACATGCACCAGACGGTTGGTTTGGGGGTGCAATTTGATTGCATCTAGGATCAGTGTTGACGTCATTACATGCACTAACTCGATTTGAATTGATGACAAATGCACATATCTGGGAAATTACTAGACAACCATCTAGACTGAGCTAGATGACTGCCTGGGTTTCCAGACATCTGTTCAGTTTTCACATGTTGAAAAGATTCCAAATTTTTTACGTACATTTGAGATCTTCCGGTCCCTTCCACTCCCGCACAGAATAGGAATCTTGACCTTGGCCTCTACTATAAATATAGGGGTATTGGGGGTTTCCCAGAACACAATACAGATATTTGAGAATCAATTTTTCTGACAATTGTTGTCCTCTTTGGTATTTGTAATCAAGAGAGCCCAAGCAAGGCCTACCCAACTAGGGACAAATAGCTATGGGAGAGAAATAATTGAGGATCATTGTTGTAGGAGAGCAGGCTGGTGACTAGTACACCTGCGAGAGGGACAACACCTTCCTATCTATTCTAGTAGGATGATAGGAGTTGTATTTGGTCTGTGTGGACTTCTGTAGAGGTGAGGTGGAATTTTCCCGTTTCTAAGGAGGACGACGTCAACTAACAGTCTGTGATGAGATGAGTTGGTGTAGACGACAACGTTTGAGTCTGCTATCCATGGAGGAGCAGTCATATGAGTCCCAATACAACCAGGATCTGCACAGACACCGTCCACAACAGAGTGCACATCTACATTGACAAACACTATCACTGGACTTGCTCGAGGACCAAGTTTATCTTCATTAAACCATCCTTTCTATTGCATAGTTACTGAAGCAACCCACTGGTTAATGGAAAATATGTTAGTAACATTTTTGTTTCTACTTCCTATCTGATGTCATATTTTCCTACAATGATATTAGAGCCACGTCAATTAATTATATTTTGGAATAATCGATATGATTAGATTTTTGGTTTTATAGAGTTTCTTTATTGCATATGATGTGAATATTTAAACTGATTGATGTGCACATATGACTAATCACCACTTGAAAACCCAAACATATATATATATATTCAATTTACATATGTCATCCTAAAAGTGAGTTTTGATGGTGGATGTGTAGCATGGTTATGGATAATAAGCCCTATTATTTGTTCATGGTTGTGTGGTTGGTTTATGCAATTTATCTCAGTCTATGAACTAAGCCTCTCTCTAATCCTCCCAATATAAAAGTATTATTCTCTTGTACCTTTACTCCCTCAAATGTAACTTGAGGTTTCTCAATAAGTATGTAAAAGTAGGACAATTTACTTTCTTGTTTTAACAAAGAAGAAAGATGCCAATTGACCACACAGAGGAGCCGAGTCGACCAGCTGGAGGGTCTGAGCCAACTGGCTGGTGGGACAGAGATGACTGTCTAGCAGGGCCGAGAGGACTTGCTGGCAAGCTGACCAGGAGCCCAAAGGACCAGACGAGATGACCGTTTGGAGGAGACAAATGATCAGGTACAGAATGAACAACTGGTCTTTTGGAGGAGCCATACGACTGGATGGAGGTGACCAACTGATCGATCAGGAGGTGAGCCGATTGGTATAAAGGTTGAGCTAGTGAACCCGAATTGACAATCACAGATCTTCATCAACAATATGTATCTGCATATGATGTAGAATTAGATTGTGGTAATTCCTTGTGGTTCCAAGGAATTACATTACGCTGGCCATAACCATTGCTTTTTGTTTATTGCATGTTTTCATTATGGATTATAACATGTACAACATACATACTATTTATATTTGGTGATTAGTTAATGTATATGTATTATACAAACTCCCTCATTAAATTATTAAGTCTTAGATGCTTTCCATAAGAAAAAAACATGAAAAGATTGATCGAATAAGTGTGGGCACATCCTATCGTGATGCATCGTCTATCTCGTGGAAGTGTGATGGTAGACATGTGGGTCTGCCCGAGCAGGGTGCATAGTATATCATGTTGGCTTATGGGTCAGTCTTAACTAGGTGATCTTAATTGGATTAAGAACCTTGAAGCATGTAGATGATTATGTTAAGGATTTGTGCATTTCATCTATCCAAGAGTTGCATGTGATGCAATTAGAAAAAGTTTCCTACCTGATGAAATCAAGTTGTGGATGACAACCCAAGATGGCTCATGATTTGATGAAATTAGGATCTTTTCCCTCTAGAATATTCTATGCTACAATATTTTGGATTGATACTGAGGGATATCAATTTGAATAAAATAGTGGGAGTGATAGTTAATTAAAGACCTAAATGATATAGACTTTTCACATCAAATCAAATAAAAACTAGTTTTTTGACTAATGCAAAATTTGTATCAACTAGCTTCTAAAAATAGACATGAGGTAGGAGATGGTCCCTACATTTACTAGCTTCTGAAATAGGATCAAGTGGCCCAACACTGTCCCTCCCCCAACAAAATAGAAAAAAGTGCATGCAAAATTGAATAATATGAAACCATATGAAATTGGCATGCATTGATTTAATCATTGAAATATTAAGAAATTTAAAGTGTATTTATTTCCTATTTTATATAAGGGTTCAAATAATATTGAAACAATATGACATCTGACACATTAACTAAATAGGAAATGAACAATCCAATTTTGGCATAAATCTCCACTTTGATTCATCCAATAATTTCTTTAATATTTTGAATTCAATCTTATATGTTCTTTTCTAGATGAAAGTAAGGCATCTATGATTGTTCAGTTAATGTGTAACTTGTCATCCAAGCTAATCGGGACCCAAGTATCATGATTTTATAATTAGATTTGGGTTTTGAAGTTTCCTGTAATGACTTCTAACACAATTATGGTTTTGGCTCACTAATATTATAATTATTATAATATTACATAATTACCATCAACATTCATTAAGTGAATTCATGTTATCCTCAACGTTTACCAAAATATTTGTGGTCTATTAACTTGCGCAAACTTCCATATACACTTAAATAGCCCATTATTTCTTTAATATCAACATTAAATATATATGATGCCACATTAGTTAATCTCAACTCATATTGAAAATCCAACTATTGCCACATTATATCTATTAGTGACATTATTTCCCACATGAATCATTCATTTATATTTATTCACATTAGATTATTAAATATTTACATCCCAACCATTATATGTGTATTAGTGAGCAAGGTGACATCTGTATATATTAATGAACCCATTTACATATCAAACCATTATCAAGTCATTAGGTCCAGTAAACATGTATTAATATATGTGATATCAATATGACATCGATATAACTAATGTATCATGAATTTCATCAAAAATGTAAGTATTAGGGTTAGATAATTACAACTTTAGGTCAATACGATTACTATGTGTCACATACACCCCATTAACATGTATGAATTCTAGGGTTAGGGCTAATACATATAGTTCATCATCTTATTGGTGCTGAATTATCCAAAGAAAGGTCAGGGTCCACTTGGGTTATACATGCAACCTACATTAATTGTTTCATTAGGATACAAACATGTGTATTAGAATACATTCTTAATCTTGTTTGGTCAATTCTAGATATTCAAGCATACCGACTTCTTATAGGTGAGATTAGGGTTTCTAGTGCCAAGGTTCTAGATTTTTTTAATGTTACAACACTCCACCCCTTAAAGAGGATTTTGTCTATAAGATTCAACCATCCTTACACTACCAAAAAAATACTCTTCACCCCTTAAAGAGGTGTAACCTAATAAGACAAGGTGAACAACTCCTAAAGGTTTTAGGGTTACTGGTTATAAATAGTGGTGTATTTAGGTTTTATGTAGGTAGATCCTCTAACTTGAAGATCTTATCTAGGTCAAGGTTGAGTTTTAGGTCCTTGTTTTACCAATCTAACAACATCTATACCCTTGATGCAAACTACAATTTTCTTAGTTATCAGTTCAACTCATAACTAGGGTTTGAGATTTCCATTATATTAATTCTAGGGTTTCCAGACTGAATTTCATAATTATCTTCATTGTGACATATTACAAGAAAACATAATTGAAATAAGAGAAAAATTTTGTATATATAACATATAATGAATACTAAGTTTATCTTAAATAATCATGCAACATAAATTATGATACACTCAAAATCAAGGGGAGAACCAAGTTACAATTTCTCTAGTAGTAAGATCGAAGATCTCCTTATCAACTACTTTAACATCCTCGTTACCAACTCCATCCTAATGAAAAAAGCATAATTTCCACAGGCATATATCATAACTAACCCAGATTATAAGGTAAGAGCACCTTAATCCTCATCACACTAGGGTTTACTAAACATGATCATTATGATATCTCATATGATTATAAATCATTCTTATTCATTTCATTAACAACTTAGGTACATTCTAGGATAAACATCTCACATAGAGGGTGAATATGAAAGGCAAGGGTCCTAATTAAGGAAATCAAATTGAAATAGGTAGAATTCGACCGTTAAGGCTCTGATACCATCTTGTAAGGAGTGGGATCCAAGAGGGGGTCTGCCCCCTGCTAGATCAAATGAAAGTCACAATCCATAACAAAATTGCATAAATTTCTCACAATTGAATGAATAACTTTAATTTGTCCTTTTAAAAATGGATATCATAAATACCAAAGCATAGATGCAGAAATAAATTTAATTAACATATTTGATTTTACAAGATTATGAAATAGTCTCCCATAAGGGATTTTATAAGAAGGCAACAACTTCAAGATCTAAGTAGAGGGATATCCAACATATCTCAAGTCTATCTCCCAAAATTCAACTCCACTAAGCCATGTCTAAGTCATCATGTCATATCTTCCATATTATTTCACCTAAGGGGTTGTAAGAATACCCCACAAGAGAAGACAAAATGGATGTTGTAAGCACAAAAATGTTGGTATGGCCATACTAATTGGGATTGTGAAATGTTAGGGAAAAGGGAAAACAATAAATATTTCAAGACTTCCGTCAAAAAAGAAAGTGAACATCCAAGTAAAAATAAAAAAAGAGCATATAAAAGGTATAAATAAGATGCACTTTCCATGTAACAACATAACAACATATGCCACATTAGCACAATCAACTAAGTAGGGCACATAACCCATCATCGACAACATAAACCTACGTGTAAGTGAGATAAATATAAGACTAGTGTAAAAATGAAGTCAGTGGCAGTTAGGGAACATATACCAAAACCTATTAGAGAATGGAACATAACCAAAACTTACATGGTATACAAGTTGGAGTATGGCCCATGCTATTTTCTATACTAGTATATATATATATATATATATATATATATATATATATATATATATATAAGTGCATGAGGACCAAAGTTTTAGTGCACGGTAGGGGCATAAAACCTAGTGCCTAACAATATAACATAGGGGAATAAAATCCCAGGGGCATAAAACTCAAAAACCAAATCATTACATAACTCTAGGGCTATTGAATCAACATGCATGCATAAATATAAAGGCAAGTGAAAGTATAGTAACAAATATAGAATTAATGAGATTTCCATCACATAAATGGATAAAATAAAACATACACCACAAAAGTAGGAAAAATTGGGTTCCATCTCACCATAAGGAAGAATTTAGTTCAACTCCAAAATTAGGGTTTAATCATGAAGGAAAGTACAATCATAGAGTCCAATATGAATTGTAGATTGTTCAGGAATATTATGACTCATACTCATTAAGATTAGAACTGAATAGGTCACCAAGTTGAGAAAAAAATCCAACATACTAACACATCATGGAGGTTTAATAGAGAGAGAGATTGTAAATAAGTTAATTTCTCAAAATGATTCACAAAGGAATGCAACACACCTTAGACATGGTCTAGATATATCTTGGGTCAATGCTAGATTCATGCCAAGGCTGTGAGCAACACATTGAGCATGTATCTGAAATGAGGGTTAAGTTCACATCAATTACATAAACCCTAAAGGTTGCTTTTTTTTATAATTATTGAATTAGGTTTAAAAATGTTGCAATCTTGTTTATTATATTCTAAGGAGTTCATAACATATTTTACTTTATTTATTGACTTCTGGGTAGTTATATATGGGTTTTATAATTCTAACTAATTACAAAAAACTAAATAAAATTACATATATTTTATATTGGATTTAGGTGATGAAATCAATTCCATTGGATGAAAATTATTTTTTTGTTTTGAAGACATTTTTTTGCTGATATGTAAACAATATCACATAGAAATGGAGACCATTCAAAAAATAGTGAATATCCATAAAATGCAAGAATTGTCCCATAAGGGGGTGAAGCTCGCCTAGGTGTCCCAATCAACACTGGACTAAGCCTACTAGGAACTGACACTTAGGTCAGTACAATCAAACATCAACATACTAGACAAAATTCCCAAGTTGACCATTGAAACTTGGCATTACTAAAATTAAACCAAGGGAACACGTATAAAATTAGAGTCGATCATCACCCTTACATGAATCATATGCGAGATGTTAGAGATGTAGCACAACTTGTCAATAGGTGAATCCCAACCAATCTTCGATCATCATAACATGCTACAAGAAGAACCAAAGCATTCGCAAAAACCAACAAAGTCAATGATCCCAAATAACTAAACCCAAGGTGAAAAGGCCTCCAAACAAGCATGCCACCATCACTAGCTTGGAACAAGAAACACCAAAAAACAAAATTACTACAAAGTAGAAGTATTGAATCACCTCCTCATGTGCATCAAGTTTATCTGATGACAAAAAGAAATCAGATCAAAACAAAACCAATACACAAAGATGAACTTTATTGCAGATTTTTTAAAAAACAAGAAAGAAATAATGAAACATGAATGCTACCTCACAAAGTCTGATAAGTGATTCCATAAGCTTCACGGGACCATATGAAATCTACAAAAATTGTAACCCATCCTTAATACGGTCTGGAGCCTCATCCCTGGCCTGAATTATGCCATGAAGGTGGCTGGATTTGATGGAACCTACTTGGGGATGAGACATGACACTCTGACATTGGGTACTAGTTTTGTAAGGTGCAATGAAGATCAAGGAGACATTTATTAGGGTTCCAACATACTAAAGGGAAGAGGAGATGGTACAGGAGGGGAAAATAGAGTTCAAATAGGGGAAAAAGGAGACATTATGCAGAAGTGGGGATAAAGTTGCACAACCCTAGGTTTTATAGGGTCTTCTGATCTATAAGGAAGAGAAGAAACATTGGGAGAGGGAATGGGAGGAAATTTTCAAAGGGAGAGGGAGAGAGAATATAAAAAGTAATATAGGAAAAGAGGTACACATCGATTGGTTTCCATAAAATAGATAGGCGGTAGGAGACAGTCTCTACATCGTTGGTTCGTGATAAAAAGGCCCAATATTGTCATGTGCCCAAACTAAATAAAAAGAACGACCACGTGATATTAAATAATATGAATCCATATGGAATCCTGATGCATTGATTAAATTTTTATATATTAAGCAATTTAATAAGTATTTTTTCCTATTTTATTTGAGATTCCACACAATGTTCAAATGACATGAATCTGACACCTTTTTCCAACTAGGACATGAAGAATCCAAATTTGGAATCAGTTCCACTTTTGAGTAATCCAAGACTTCTATAATATTTTAAATATAATCTTATATTTTCTTGTCTAGATGATATTAAGGCATCTAGGATTGTTCAATTAATTTGAATCTTGGAACGAAGCTAATTGGTACCCAAGAATTATGATTTTTCCATTACATTTGGATTTTAAGTTTCCTTCTATGAGTTCTAATACAATTATGATTTTTGCTCATTATCATTATATTTATTTTAATATTACTTCATTATCATCAACTTTCATTAAATGAAGTCCAATTATTCTGAACTAGTTACCAAAATATTTATGGTGCATTATGTTGGACGAAATTCCTTATTTACTTATTTAATGTGTGAGTCCTTTGATATCAATATTAACTTATATTATGCCACATTAGTTATTCCAACTCATAAATAACATTTCAATATCATCACATTATATGTATTAGGTTTTAAAATGTTGCAATCTTGTAGATTATATTCTAAGGAGTTCATAACATATTTTACTTTATTTATTGACTTCTGGGTAATTATATATAGGTTTTAGAATTTTAACTAATAACAAAATTCCAAATAAAATTACATATTTGTTAGATTGGATTTAGTTGATGAAATCAATTCCATTGGATGAAAAATAATTTTCTATTTCGAAGATTTTTTCTTTGTGATCTATAAACAATATCATATAGAAATGGAGACCATTCAAAAAATAGTGAATATCCACGAAATGCAAGAATTGTCCCATTAGGGGGTGAAGCTCACCTAGGTGTCCCAATCAACACTGGACCAAGCCCACTAGGAACTGACACTTAGGTCAGTACAATCAAACATCAACATGCTAGACAAAATTCCCAAGTTGACCATTGAAACTTGGCATTACAAAAATTAAACCAAGGGAACATGTGTAAAAATAGAGTTGATCATCACCCTTACATGAATCATATGCGAGATGTTAGAGATGTAGCATAACATGTCGATAGGTGAAACCAAACCAATCTTTGATCATCATAACATGATGTGAGAAGAACCAAAGCATTCGCAAAAGCAAGGCAAATTCAATGATCCCAAACAACTAAACTCAAGTTGGAAAGGCCTCCAAACAAGCATGCCACCATCACTAGCTTGGAACAAGAAACACCAAAAAAAAATTACTACAAAGTAGAAGTATTGAATCACCTCCTCATGTTTGTGAAGTTTATCTAATGACAAAAAGAAATCGGATGGAAACAAAACCAATACACAAAGATGAACTTTATTGTAGATTTGTCAAAAAAACAAGAAAAAAATAATGAAACAAGAATGCTACCTCACAAGGTATGATAGGTGATGCCATAAGCTTCACGGGATCATATGAAATCTACAAAAATTGTAACCCATCCTTAATATGGTCCAGAGCCTCGTCCCTGGCCTGAATTATGCCATGAAGGTGGCTCGATTTGATGGAACCTACTTGGGGATGAGACATGACAATCTGACATTGGGTACTAGTTTTTTAAGGTGCGATGAAGACCAAGGAGATGTTTATTAGGGTTACAACATACTAAAGGGAGAGGAGATGGTACAAGAGGGGAAAATAGAGTTCAAACAGGGAAAAAAGGAGACATTATGCATAAGTGGGGATAAAGTTGCACAACCCTAGGTTTTATTGGGTCTTCTGATCTATAAGGAAGAGAAGAAACATTGGGAGACAGAATGGGAGGAAAATTTGGAAGGGAGAGGGAGAGAGAATAGAAAAAGTAATATAGGAAAAGAGGTACACATCGATTGGTTTCCAGAAAATATATAGGAGGTAGGAGACGGTCCCTACACTGTTGGTTCATGATAAAAAAGCCCAATATTGTCATGTGCCCAAAAAAATAGAAAGAAAGACCGCATGATATTAAATAATATGAATCCATATGGAATCCTAATGCATTGATTAAATTTTTTATATATTAAGTAATTTAATAAGTATTTTTTCCTATTTTATTTGAGATTCCACACAATGTTCAAATGACATGAATCTAACACCTTTTGCCAACTAGGACATGAATAATCCAAATTTGGCATCAGTTCCACTTTTGAGTAATCCAATAATTCTATAATATTTCAAAGATAATCTTGTATTTTCTTGTCTAGATGATATTAAGGCCTTTAGGATTGTTCAATTAATTTGAAACTTGGCAGAAAGCTAATTGGTACCCAAGAATTATGATTTTTCCATTAGATTTGGATTTTGAAGTTTCCTTCTATGAGTTCTAATACAATTATGATTTTTTCTCATTATCATTATATTTATTTTAATATTGCATCATTATCATCAACTTTCATTAAATGAAGTCCAATTATTCTAAACTAGTTACAAAAATATTTATGGTGCATTATGTTGCAAGAATTTCCTTATTTACTTATTTAATGTGTTAGTCCTTTTATATCAACATTAACGTATATTATGCCACATTAGTTATTCCAACTCATAAATAACATTTCAATATCATCACATTATATGTATTAGTCACATCATTTCCCACATGAATCATTCATTTATACTTATTCTTATTAGATTACTAAATATGCCTATCTCAAACACTATATGTGTAATTGTGAACAAGGTGACATGTGTTACACATTAATGAACCCATGTATATATCAAACCATGATTAGTTGATTAGGTCCAATACATGGGTATTAATATATGTTAAATGATTATGGCACCTACTATTACTAATGTATCATGAATTTCATTGAGTCTATAATTGTTAGGGTTAGATGATTACAACATTAGCTCAATATGATTACCATGCATCACATACACCCAATCAGCATGTATTACATCTAGGGTTAGGATTTGTATATATAGGTCTTCATCTTATTAGCCTGATGTATCCAAAGCATGGTTAGGCTCCACTTTATTTACACATGTTATGTGCATTGAATTTTCATTATGGTACAAACATGTGTATTAGGATACATTATTAACCTTGCTTGGTAATTCTAGATATCCAAGCATACCAAACTATTATCCATGAGATTGGGGTTTCTAGCGTTAAGATGCTAGATCTCATTATCTTACAACTACCTAAGTTTTATGGATCAATATGTCATGCGGCCCATGATTATCCAAATGCTTTGGTTAATGAAAAATTTAGATACATGGCTTCTCCATCGTTGTTGGATAAGAAATCCATAGGTACTTAATGCTTTTCAATAAAAAAACCTAATCATAGATAAATTTCTATGAATTTATCCCTTAGGTCAAAAGTAACCCAAACATATCGTACACTAACAAAAATGTATATATTATATGAAACATTCATTTTGGACATTTTATGCTTGCATTTATAGTAGTTATTTTAGAGGTAAAGACATCTATTTTGTGTCCAATAATCAGATTAGACACCATTTGTATGAGTAATGTTCTCAAAAACATAACTAGAACCCTAAATTGTATTGCTTTCATTTGATAATTTTGACTCAAGGGATATTGTTTGATATTAAAAATTTAATTATGAAACTCTAACTTGATGTTTTCAATTGTAATATTATTCTACAATTTGATTTTAAGAATCATGATCATGTTGGTATTGAACAATAGTTCATTTTTACTTTTTTTTCATGGAGGTAGTATCTCGGTAAAGGAGTGGGCTCTGTTGATCTAAGAGTTATACATTGTCCATATTTGGATAATTACTTAACCATTCCATTCATATGTATCTAATATGTCTACTTGAGATTGATTTCAGGAATTAGGTATATGAAAAGGATCAATTAAATCAAGCCCTAGCTTGATCAAGTTCAAGTCAAAAGCAATACAAATGCACTTTTTTTAAAAACACCCCAAAACCCTTAGGATTAATTTTGTAATAATTTGTATTGATGTAATGACTTGTAACTAAGATGAGAAAAAATCTAGAACCCTTAATTCAAACGTTGGTCACTCTATTGATATTTTCCAAAATTCATTATAGGTTGTTTTTTGGTTGAGTTTCCCCAATGATAAACTCGATCGATCCCTTTAATGCATTTTAAGAATGTCATGGTTTGATTGAGTTTTCTATACATAGAATTTGACCGATCCCTATTCTTAAAAAACTAAATTTAAGCGATCAATGATTTTCTTCCAGAATATACTCAACCGATGCTTCAAATTTTCTTTGTCATATAGTGAAATTAGTCGAGTTACCTTTATTAAAGCTCGACTGAATGCAGTGTATGGAGAATGTAGAAAAATGTAATTATAACCATTGGAGTGTTGCAAAAATTGAAATTATATCCGTTGCAACACCCCTAACGGATAGAGAACACTCCTTAGTACTCCTAGCCTTTAGTGGACACCCCAACTATAAATAGGACCTTTTGGAGTTCATTCCAAGGTTGGACCTTCATGATATTCAATCTCCTAGCTATAGTTGAGTGCATCCAGTCCACTTGAGACCCTTTCTCTCTCTTGTTTGCAAATCAAAACACCTAGGATGCATGTGAGAGAGCTACTTCATTGTAAACTTGTAAAGCTCTCAAGGCTTCCCTTTCCCCAACCCATTTCTTCAAGGTCTAGTTGGTGAAATCTTCTCCAAGTGAAGGAGATGGTGAAAAGCTTCTTCAAGGCTAAAGAAGAATGCTCTAAAGCTTCTCTGAGTGGAAGGAGAAGACAAATGTAGAAGATCTACAAGGAGAGTGGGTAAATCCTCAAGTCCAAAGAATTGTTACAACAATAGATCACCTTGGTGAAGGTCTTTAGCTAGCTACAAAAGTGGGTAAGTTCTTGGAGGTAGAAGACTCTTGCACAAGGATAGGTAAGCCCTTTGCGTAAGGTTTATTGTCTTCTTTTGGTCCTTAAAAAGGATTTTGTATATCCATGTCCTATGAAAACTAATGTCATCTTGTATGTCTTATAATGGTATATAAGTATACATGGGTTGCAAAATCATATAGCTTGACCTCTCTAGGTAGTGGGTTGATTTTCTCCTAATTTGGAGATTGGAACCACTCTACATAGAATGTCCTTTGTGATTGTTCAATATCTCTCATCCTTGCTATGAATGATTAGTTGCACTACAAATTTGATATTTGCAAATCCCACATCTTGTAGTAACTTGAAGGTCTAATGAATTTTGCGCAAGTATTTTTAGCTCTATTCACACCCCCTTGAGATCTTGTTGATTCAACAAGTGGTATTTCAGCCACAATTTTCTCTAAAAAGATCTCCTACGAGATGAGAAGATGGGCCAAAACCTACTTGATTCTATCAACTTGGAAAGTGGTTTCTCCATGAGAACCCCAACCTTTGACGGGAAAAACTTCCTTTATTCAAAGAGACGAATGCAGTTCTACCTTCAAGGGATGAGATAAGAAATGTGATAAGTATTCTTCCTTGATTACAAGGAGCCGGACGGTGATGCAACCACTTGGGATGAAGACAGGCTCAAGAAGGCACAAATAAATGCAAAGAATATTAGCATCATCTATTCTTCCCTCACTCCCTCTGTGTTCAACAGGATCTCATCTTGGGACACAGACCATGAGATTTTGAAAAAGTTATGTGTAACCTATGAAGGAACAAAGCAAGTCAAGTAGTCAAATATCTACATGCTCTGGGGACTCCTTGAAAACTTCAAGTGGGAAAGAATGAGAGAGTGGCTGAAATCTACACAAGTCTCAACACCATCATCAACAGATGTGCTTCTTTGGGCCACACCATGGATAGAGGGACCATCAACTCTAATATTCTAAGGTCTGTCCCCAATAGATGGGAATCCAAGGTGACTTTCATTGAAGAAGTTAGAAGCCTTGGTGACATAGCCACCAAAGAGCTCATTGGCAACCTTCAAGCTCATGAGCCAAGACTTGACAAGCAAGAGGAATATGAAATGCAATAAGAGAAGGAATCAAAGAAGATCAAAGACAATGCCTTCAAAGCTTAAGTAGAGGCAATGATTCTCCAACAACAACTTACTAGCCATTCTTCTCCTCCCTTCTCAAGCTATGATGAAGCCCTTAGTGACCATGAAGCAAACTACTCAATGGAAAGGACTTTAAGGGAAAGTTTTCCTCCTCCTCCACTAGAAGGTGATATGAATGTGGTCAAAAGGGGCATTACAAGAATGACTACCCCAAGGGGAAAAATTCCTACTACAAGGGAAGCTATAAAAAGAAGGATGACTACAAGAAGGAAGGCAAGTGAAATAGTAAGGAAAAGAAGGACAAGAAGAGAAAAGATGCAGCCCATGCCACATGGGAAGAGTCTTGTTCAAGTGACTCCAGTTCTAATGATGGAGAATACCACCTTGCACTCATGGCATCTACTAGTGTAGACATTGGTGATGTAAAAGAGGTAAGCTTACATGAGTTATCTAAGAAAACTCTCATTGATATGCTTAAATCTACCCTCTCTTCTTATTCCTTATGCAAATCAAAGAAGAAGAGATTAGGGAAGATCATGGATGACTTGTAAGCTCAAATTAATATTTTTGATCAAAATGAGAAATTGCATCTTGACAACATTGATTCCTTGCAAGGGCAGTTTCTTGACCTTGAGCTCCAATACAATGGAGTTGAAGTTGAGAATGGTATCTCCTTAAGAAAATCAATAGTCTTAAGGAGGAAAACCATGTCAAACTTGATGATCTTGTTTTACTTAGAACTGAAAAATGATTATCTAAAGCATTCTTGTGATGCTATTAAATATGAAAATAGGATTTATCTTGATGAGTTTATCATGCTTAGAAATAAGAATGCTAGATTTCTTTCTCAAGTTAATGATCTTTCCTCTAGAACTTTATTGCCAAGTAATGAAGTTGTTGGTCTTACTTTAGAAAAATATTCATATCTTACTAAGGCCCTCTGTGTGGAGGTCGACTTACTTCATGCACAAGATGATCTTGCTAGTTTATCTTCTACTGTCATTACTCTTAGTGATGATAATCACAAACTTAGAGCTTCCTTGTAGAAATTCCTTAAAGGGAAATAGTACCTCACTGAAGTTCTAGATCACTCTACTAAACAAGTTGGTACTAGTGGTCTGGGATATGTAGGGAGAGCTCCAAAGAGAAAGAGTAGGGGAAAGGGTAAGAAAAAGAGCAAGGAACCTCCTATTTTCCTTGGTGAGTCGTTCGACTCTAAGAACCATATGGTTTGTGTGCATTGCAAGAGTGTTGATCATTACTCAACTTATTATCCTTATAGAGAGAATGGGACCAACCCAAAGAAGAAATGCATCCTCAAGCTAAGACCAGATCCCAAGGTTTGAATTGGGCACAAACATCTTCCTTTCTTGTAGGTCAAATAAAAATGGATTGTTGATAGTGGTTTGTCAAAGCATATGACATGTGAAATCAGCCACTTCAACCAATTCCCAAAGAAGAAAGGAAGATTGGTGACATTTGGTGACAACAAAAAAGGTAAAGTGATAGATGAGGGTGATGTAGGTGATTCACTATGCATCAAGAATGTTCTTCTTGTGTATGTCCTACATCACAATTTAATTAGTGTTAGTCAATTATGTGATAATGGCTATCTTTTTATTTTTACCTCAATAGAATGCTTGCTCCTAGATTACCTCTCCTACAATGTTGTATATAAGGTAATAAGAAATGGTAATCTCTATATATTATTTTTCTTAACTTTATTAAGCCTATTGGTTGTAGATGTCTTGTTGCCAATTTGAACGATATATCTTTGTGCCATTGTAGGATTCATCATGTAAATATGCATCAGTTGAATAAATTGAGAAAAAGGAATTGCTTAAGGGACTTCCTAAATTATATTTTGAGAAGGATGAAAAATTCCAACCTTGTACACAAGGAAAGCAAACCAAGTCCTCCTTCAAATCCAAATGAGTCCTTACTACCAAAAGAACTCTTGAACTTCTTCACATTGATCTACTAGGACCAATGAGAACTCAATCACTTTGTGGTAGCAAGTATTGCCTCATGATTATCGATGACTTTTCTCGCTACACTTGGACCTTCTTTCTTTTTTCAAAAAGTGATACTTTCAATTTTTCTCAACTTATTCTATTAAATTTGAAAACAAAGATTATTGTTATATCATCTTTATCCATAGTGACCATGGGGGAGAATTTGAAAATGATTTATTTGAACATTTTTTGTGAGGAATCTAGGTATGCACATAACTTTCCTTCACATTGAGCACCTCAGCAAAATGGGGTTGCAAAAAGAAAGAGTAGGTCACCATAGGAAATGGCTAGGACCATGCTTCAAGAGTATGACACTCCAAAGAAGTTTTGGGATGAAGCCGTTAGCACTTCATGTCTTGTGCAATTGAGTTTTCACTCATCCATCTTTAAAGAAATCCCCCTATGAGTTCTGGCATGATAGAAACCCTTCAATAGATTTATTTCATGCTTTCGGTTGTCCTTGTTTTGTTTTGAACACCAAGGATTCACTCGATAAGTTTGATGAAAAATTGTACCAAGATTTTTTTCTTGGCTATAGAACTACTAGAAAGGCTTATAGAGTGTTTGACATTGAATTGTCTAAAGTAGAAAAATCTATCAATGTTAAATTTGATGAGACTAACCGCTCTATTTTCAAGAATATTGTTAATGTTGATGTTGCAAATCAGGTGATCCCTCACTTGAAAGATCTCAACAGTGTTGATAAAGGAAAAAAAGGCATTAGTTTATGAAGAAGAGAAATAAGAAGAAAAGAAGGATCCAACTCCCCGCTTTGCAAAGAATCATCCTAAAGAGGTCATTATAGGTGACCCTTTTGAAAGGGTGAGGACATGGGCTGCATACAACAAGGAACAACTGATAATGTCTTCATCTCTCAACTTGAGAGAACAAATTTCAAAGAAGCTCTCAAGGATGATGAATGGATCCTAGCCATGCAAGAAGAGTTAGAACAGGTCAAGAAGAACAAGGTGTGAATCTTAGTGCCAAGACCAAATTACAGGAAGATCATTGGTACCAAATGGGTCTACCACAACAAGCTTGATGAAAATGGGAAAGTGGTAAGGAATAAAGAAATGTTAGTAGCTCAAGGTTAAAACCAACATCAAGGTATTGATTTTGATGAAACTTATGCACCTATTGCTAGACATGAATCTATTAGAATGCTACTTGCTTCTATTAGTTACAAAAATTTCCTACTTTATCAAATGGGTGTTAAAAGTGAATTTTTAAATGGTACAATAGAAGAGTAAGTATATGTGACTCAACCTCCCAGCTTTGAACATGATAAATTGCCTAACCATGTTTACTTGTTACAAAAATCTCTCTATGGACTCAAACAAGACCCTAGAGCTTGGTATAGAAACTAAAGAACTTTTTTCCAAACAAATACTATATCATGGGCAAAGTCAATTCTACTGTATTTATAAAACACACTTTTAGTAACTTTTATATCATTCAAATTTATATTGATGATATTATTTTTGGCAGAACTGATCTTGATCTTTGCAAGGAGTTTAGTTCTCTTATTCTGACTGAGGCCAAGATGACATGATGGGGGAGCTTAGTTTCTTCCTCGACTTCCAAATCATGCAAACCATGGAAGGTAACTTCATCATCCAAGGAAAGTACACTAGTGAACTACTTAAGCACTTTGGGATCATGAACACCAAGATGATGACACCCCCATGTCAAACACCACCAAGCTTGACAAAGATGAATAAGGTGAGAAAGTGGATTAGAATCTCTATAGAGATATGATTGGAAGTTTACTTTATTTAACTACATCTAACCTGAAATAATGTTCGATGTTAGATTGTGTGTTCACTTTCAATCAAGTCTTAGAAAATCACACCTCGTAGCCGTTAAGAGGATATTCTAGTATCTAGCCAAAACTCAAAATTTTAAACTATTGTATCCCAAATCAAAGTACTTTACTCTTACTTCCTATAGTGATTTCAATTGTGGAGGGTACTTAATAGATAGAAAGTGCACAAGTGGCACTTGCTTCTTCCTAGGACCATGCTTGGTTTCTTGGTTTTCTAAGAAAAAAAGAACAATGGCTCTTTCAACTACTCAAGTCCTATGGATGAATTAAATGCTTTATGACTTTAACATTCATTTTGATGCTTCTCCTATCTATTGCGAAAATACCAGTGCAATCAATCTCTCTAATTATCCTATATTGCATAGTAGAGCTAAACATATAGAGGTATGTCATCATTTTCTTCATGACCACAATGCCAAGAAGGATATCTATATCACACACGTGGATACGGAGAATCATCGTGTTGACATTTTCACTAAACCTCTATCAAGAGAGCAAATTACTTTTATCAGATCAAAACTACTCATAATTACTCTTGATGATATAGACATGTAATATAGACATATGTTATCATTCCTATATGTTTCTTTCTAATAATTGGTCATGTTTTAATTGAATGTGCTATGATTGCCACGTTTTTATGTCTTATTTTGTGTGTTTTTGGCTATTTTTCACAAACAAATGTTTTATCACAAAATAGTAGCCAGTGATGAGTTGAATGTGCCTAAGTGTGTTCTAAATGCATGAAAAGATAGAGAAATAACTTTACATAGTATTATAGAGTCGTAGAATTAAATTTTATGTGTTTCGGACAGGCTGACCAATTGGTTGAGTTTGTCCTAATACAACTTGATCAATCCCTGGTTGAGGATTGAGCTATATCTAACTACCAGTCATGTTTCTGACACATAGAAATCAACTGATCATGCGACTGGATGCAAATTAAAAAGGGTAATCAGACAAATTTTCTCCCTATAAACTAGAGAAAGTCGACTAATAGCCGACCTCCAGTGCTCGTCCTCTGACCCTAGGCTAGCCCAACCTCTCCTACACCCTTCCTAGCCTTCGATCATCCCTGCTTGCCTCTCCCATTAGTGGCATAGGTGTTTTGGTGACCTAGTTGTGGCATTTTCCTTCTTGTTTGGTGGAACCTTAATATCGATCCGACCTATATGGCATCCACCCATAGGATACGATCTACCCGAGATGGAGATTCGTCGTTATCCTCTACTCCTTTCCATGTCTCATTTGATGGCACCTCCTTCATCTCATCTCAAGCACCGAGTAGGTATAGGTAACTCCTTCTAAGGAATCCCTTTCCTTTATATGCTCTATTTGAGCCTCAATTTGCAACGACTGCGGTGATTAAGGAGGTTGCAAGGGTTTTCATATCACATCATCTTAGTGCGTTGTGTGTATAGAGTGCGTGCTATGAAAATTCCATGTCAAGCATGAAGGATGTCCACAAGTTTTGCACCGATCTTACATGAAACTACAACACCCATGTACTGCCACCTAATAGATCATACTGACTTTCGTGATAACCGACACCAAGATAGCAATATGTGAGGATTCATTGAATATCTATTTCTCTCATACTAATGTTATCAGGTCTTGGGTGGCTTCCTATCCTTCTTTCATGACCTTCTAGATCCTACAGGTTTCTACAAGAGCTTTGATCCCCCTTTTACCGTTTCGGATATCCATAAGTTATTGAAGAAGTTTGATGTCCCTTATCAAAAGTAGTCTACGTTACCGTCATCTTCCCTTGATATTAAGAAATTTTTTATTGCTTTAATAGTAAATTGCAATATCCATCCCAAGAGAAATCAAATGAAGATTGAAAATAATACTACTTTGATCATGTAATGTCTATTGAACAATATCGGAGTGAAGTGCACTAATTATATTCTTCATCATATGACATTCCTCGACTCAGGGAAGAACACCATCGACACCCTTATTCCTTATCCAAACCTGATAATTGGTTTGTTTGCTCACCATTATGGAAAATCTCTCTTCCATGACCTTGTCTACAAAACTAGGAAAGGAGTTTTCATTAGTGAGATAACCATCAAGATAACCTTTCTTCATACATCCTCCACAATATCAGGTGCCTCTACCTCCACCCGGGCCCCTCCACCACCACCACCACCCTGACCTGACTGCACCTCATTTCTGTATCAAAGGAAACCCTCATGGGATATATGATATCAATAGGTGTATAACCTTTAGGTTTAGGACCACATCCACCAAGACCTCATTCGAATCATATCACACATGCACCTATCCTACAACCATCCCTACCCACCCTACCATACTTACCCTGGGGTTGACTATGCTTCTTATGCATGTAGTTCGTTCTACCCTGACCATCCACATGTTGCTTTTGTTGCACCCCTATTGCTTCTGAGGGTGGACCATACCCTACCCCTAGTGCTCTTCCTCTTCTGGCTCTTCCTATTGGCCCTACAACCACTTTGCTTGTTGGTTATGATAGATTTTCTACTCCCACCTATCTGTAAGAAAATGCACTACATGCGTGTGGCATGTCTTGGGCTGAGCAGAATTTCAGATGGACTAGTACTCGTGCTTTTAGACCTCATACTGATGAGGAGATTCCTGACGAAGATGTTGAGGAAGAAGCTTATGATGGTGAGGATATTGAGGATGGTGATGATGCTGGTGATGATGGATCTTCTAAGGGTGATGATGGTGAGGCCACAACTGCTGCCACTATTGCACCCTCAGATGATGACGAGGATCACCATCCAGAGCCTGAGGATGATGATAATGTTGATGATGACCCAGTTGATATAGATGCCCTAGATGTTTAGTTATTGGTCTTTAGCATGCTTATGTACATATATTTATGTATACCTTTTATGCATTGAACATTTGGGCACCATAACTGAGGTTTACTATTTTCTTTGTTTCTCACTGGCGTGTAATTTTCTTATCGAGCGGACATGTCTCATGTTGTAATCTTAAACGTATGTACCTTAACTCTTTGTTTGTTAAATCTTATGAGTTGAAGGTATGTTCTCCCATATTTTGATTATGACTCTAGATTGCTTGTTTCTCTCTCCTTCGTCTCTTTTTAGTGCTTGTTTTAGTGGTTATGTAACGCCTGGGCCCACTGCCCAAGGCTCTAGTAGAGTTTCAGGAAAGACGACTGACCCCACAGACCACCACTAGCCTTAACTGCACGCTTTTTGTCCACTCACGCGCATGCTAGGATCAACTTCCCGACAGGTCACCCATCCCAGTACTACTCCAAGTTGAGCACGCTTAACTATGGAGTTCTTAGTGATGGGCTCCCGGAAAAGGAGGTGCACCTTGGTGATATGGGTAGTCCAATCATTCCTTTTAAGATCATATTATCCAAGGCCTCAAATCCTGGGATGTTACAATCTCCCCCACTTAGACTCTTGACGTCCTCGTCAAGGCTCAACTATAAGGCCTCATAATCTCTTTCCCCATTTCAGTGCAGACCCGCAATGGCCCATGGACACCCAGCTCCCGTCCACAGCTACCAGTGCAAGGGCGGCTCCATCTCGTCTCTACGGATAGCCCTTTCCAACTTGCCTGGACCGTACGGCTCAAGACTGGCATGCCACATGCCCATGTGGGCCCCACCTACTGGAGGGGAATTGGCTCTGATACCATTTGTAACACCCGGGCCCACTGCCCAAGGCTCTAGTAGAGTTTCAGGAAAGACGACTGACCCCACAGACCACCACTAGCATTAACTGCACGCTTTTTGTCCACTCACGCGCATGCCAGGATCAACTTCCCGACAGGTCACCCATCCCAGTACTACTCCAAGCTGAGCACGCTTAACTATGGAGTTCTGAGTGATGGGCTCCCAGAAAAGGAGGTGCACCTTGGTGATATGGGTAGTCCAATCATTCCTTTTAAGATCATATTATCCAAGGCCTCAAATCCCGGGATGTTACAGGTTACTTGTGCAGTTTGTGTTTATGGTGAAGACCTATGTTTTATAGCTCTTCTACCCCTCTTTCCTTTTTAAAATGACAAAGGGAGTGAAGAATATGAGATCTCATGTATTCTAGGTACTAAAGGGGAGCAATGAGCTCATCCATATTGAAATTAATGTATATGTAATCTTTTTCTTGTCAATTATCTGAAATATCATGTGACCTGCTTGAGGACCATATAGAAATATATAAGTGTTATACTTGTTTGTGGAAAGACTAACTGTAACATCCCTGACCTGGGTTATAAACTAACCCTAGATGTTTTGCCTAAACATGTAATTATATACTTGTGAATACTCCCTGGCATGTAATTAAGTTCCTCAGGAACATATACTTTCAATTTTGTTCCTTTATAAACAAAGTTGTAAGTATTGTTTTGTAATGCAGGGACCCAAGTGCAAATTACCCAATTAAGGGGATTAACTTGCAAGTTTAACAGGTTAAGATGTTTGTGGGCTCTGATCTTCAAAACCACGATATAAACTCAGCGGAAACATTCGATTAGTTGCGGAATATAAAAAAAAATACTGGAAATTAAAACTTTTTGAGACAAGATCTGGAAATTATAAACTTCTTTTTATAAGAAACTAAATAAATAGTTTACATCTCTGTTAAACCACTTCTTGAGTAGTTATATACAACATGATTCAAAAATCTCAAGAGCAAACACCAAAATTTCAAACCACTAACTCCTAGGACCTGAGAGTACAGAGACGGCATAGGACTATCTAACTACATAACTCAGCAGTCAGTATCTCCACCTGAGATTCACTGTTGCCTCTGGTACTGTTGTTGCTGTTGTTGCTCATCCTGAAATGGAATCCTTCGTCTTCGACGACCACCTAAAAAGTTAAAGTCTACGGAGTGAGACAATGTACAAATTGTCCCAGCGAGAGTTATAACCCTCAACTAGAAGCTTTATTATAACATTATGGAAAATCATAGACAAGATAACTTAAATCATGCAAAAGCAGGTTTAATAACAAGTGAAGCAACTTCTACTTAAGCAAACATTTATTTAAAGCATATAAAGAACATGCATACAAAATATCTGAACAGATCATTAATGTAATCAATGTAACACCAAACATTGTTCCTCGTAGTTCAACCTAAGCAGATATGCTACGCGGTTGATTATGTTTTACAAACATTATTATGCCATGTGGAGATGAGGTATACCGCTCATACTCCAACCGATCACTAGTAAGTCGCATCAGTATCATACATAGGTCATCAAAAGAGCCGGATTCTTATGACCTCATCTTCCTCAGTCAGTAAGAGGATTGTTTGCAGGACATCTTGTGTCTCTGCTGTTATAGCTTACCAGGGTAATCTGGTCCTTCGCTATTTTAGAGTTACAGTGGCGTTCTGTACTCTCTTCATCATCAGATAATTTCTTGTTTATCTCTCTCCGATGCGGTGTTTGTGTTTTCTTTGGGAGATTCATGGTACGTATCTTGGTTTGGATTTGTAGTGAAGGGTTGATAGAATATGATACATCTACATCAATTCCTACACTAGGATGTAAGGATTTACGCATCCATCTTCTCCACATACTCAAAAGTATGTGCTCCAGGAATTCCCTTAGGAAAACCTGTTTCACCATCATTTGGTCTCTGACAATGATGGATCTATGATCAGGGCTCTACATGGAATGATTATACTTGATTAGTTAGGTACATTTCAGTATTCTTTTAACATCATACATGTTCTCAAACATTAATCATTAGTATAGTAGCTATGAAAATAGAATACTAAATTTAACAAGTCTAACTTACATCAATTATCATTTCCCAATTAGCTCATCACAAGTCATCTGTCAAGCATGACCTTGATGATACTCATGGCTCTCACAGCTTATCAATTTCATTAGATGCCACTTGCTTAGTAACAGAGTATTTCACTATTCATAAAGTTAATATCATACTTTCAATGAATATGAAATCATTATCATTACCTGAATATGATCATCCTCATATAAGAACCTGCTTGGTTAATTTAACTGATAACAGTAAACAATTCATTTCAAAGAAGTTGTACTTTCCTACTATTACAAGAGTTAGGTTCCCTGAATCTCATCAATTAGGTTATTCATTTCCTTTACTTATGATTAGGAATATTGATTCCTCATCTCATACTTCAATCATGAAGATTCATGCTTAAAAGCATAACTGGAAATAGGGTTTCACCCTATTCAAATTAAGGTTATTGAAATCCCTTTATCTTATAAGGCATCATATTTATTCACAGAGTTTCATACCTAAAAGCATAACACAGGACTAAGGTTAACATACCCCATCATTTATTAATTAATATTTCCGATTCAGATTATCAGTCCAACTCTAGTATACAACTTTGCCATCCTTGGAAGCATACTAGGGTATGATGGGTGTTTACCTTTAATTACAACATTTATCGAACATCATAATGATTGGAAATTCAAGGTATGAATTCATTTCTCATCCTTATCATGATATGACTACATCATACTCATTATTTGGGCTTAATCCCATTCTCAAATTACATTGATTATCCCTCATCAAAGTGCAACAACTCATTACATTTTATTGTAATAGTTGCATAACACACTTCACATATTTCTTATTCAGGTATATAAGATGTGGGATACATCAAGGTATATAAACCCTGAAATGCTGAATGTGATGACCATCATATTTTGATGTATCACTTTATCATCATTTCAGACTCTCTAGAATTTACCATCTTATCTTGTATTAAGGTATTCCCCTTCTTAATACATTACACCACTAAACACTCACCCTTAGCATATACTGCATGGGCCACACATTAGAATTGTCCAACTATCTTTAATGATATGGACTTGTCTAATGCTAAAGATATTGCTTACACCTAGGTTGCATATAACCAACCACATGAAATTTTTCACCTTTATAAGGCCATTCCTTCTATCTCATCATTAGGGTTTCTTTATACCCTTACTTAAGATTAGAAATATAATTCATTGTCATAGTGTCCAAGAATAGGACTTTATGTAATTATGACTCCACATTAGAGTCTCATTCATATCACATCTCCTCTGGGTTAGATTTATTGAACCTCTTATCTCACAAGGCATAAAGATTCCTCATATTATAGCTTGTAATTAGGGTTTCATACTCAAAGGCATAACCCTGAATTACTACATTTATCAGATCACCCTAAATTAGGGTTTTACTATTTTCATTATATGTTATTACCCTAGAATTAGGGTTTACTGTACACTCCTTGGTGATTTGAACTCATAACATCATCATGTATAAGAACCACCACCATTAAAGCCTTCCGATAAGATTAAGATTCATCAGTTATCATAATTAGGGTTTCCATGATCTCACTTAGTGGATCATACCGTAATCATGCACATTCATGTATATTGAAGGTATTTTACTTGAGTTTCCACCATAAATGGTACTTTATCTCTCCTCTCACTAGTAGATGGTGATTACACCACTCTATATTAGGTTGGGTTAAGTCCCCTTTGATCTTCATAAACCAAATCACCACTATCAAGTGATTAGGGTTTGATTAGAACAAGGTATCACTGAATTGAACCTCTCAGGGGAATTTGGTAAAATTACCCATTGATCATCATCATGGGTCAATTCATTAGTCACTTAGTCCCTTAGTATTTTAAGTTACCATTATGGTTTAGATTAGATCATCATTGAACCAATTATACCTTTAAGTGGTTAAGTATAAACAACCATGAAAATTCTCCAATTAGGTTAGGGTTTAACCTTCAACCTTCAACCCTCAACCCATTTGAACCCTCAAACGAGTGTGGAATCATTGAGTTGAAACGGGTGTGAACCCATTTAAGATGAAACGGGTGTGAACCCATTTAAGATGAAACAAGTTGAACTCGTTTGGATTGAAACAGGTTGAACTCGTTTGGATTGAAACGGGTTGAACTCGTTTGAGTTGAAACGGGTTGAACTCGTTTGGGTTGAAACGGGTTGAACTTGTTTGGGTCTAAACGAGTGTGGACTCGTTTGGGTCTAAATGAGTGTGGACTCGTTTGGGTCTAAACGAGTGTGGACTCGTTTGGGTCCTAACCGCATGGATATGAAAGGTGATACAAAGGTTATGATTGAATAGGATTTCGTATGTTGAAGCCTTCAATTGGCCCAAGCCATGTTAACCACTTACAAATTGAGTCAAATAGGATGATCCTCAATCAATTGGACACCAATTTGACCTTCAATTGAAAGCCAATTAGGGTTAAGTCTAACTCAATTAAGGTTTCCAATCGGCTACTCATCAATTTTCATCAATGTGAATCAAAACAAGGTTGAGCCTATCAATTGAACTCCAATTGGGCCCAAACTTGGCCCAAACGGTCTTGAGACCATTTGCCCAAAGTTTTACTAAAAATTAAGTTGATTTGATAAGGGTTGAGTCCTAATTAGATTACAAATCTGCACTTTTCATCAATTTATCAACATCTTGTGATTGGACCCTCAAACCATCAAATTTCTTTAACCCTAGACCTCCAAACGGTCTTGGGGTGTCAAAAAACAAGTGTGAGATCGTTTGGATGAACCCACAAATGGTTTTGAACCCGTTTGGGTCCTTCAACCCAGCACTCAACAAGATCTATATCGAAAATCAGCAATTTTAACCCGATTAGGGTTAGGGTGTTGAACTGCCTTCAACTCTTAATTGGTTCTGAATTATATTATGATTATTTGTAGAAATGAAATTCAATATATTATGAACAGGAATCCCAAACGGTCAACACTTGTTCAATGCCCTCAAACGGGTTGGAACCCGTTTGGCCAAACCGACCTATTGAACCTGTTTGCCCTTCAAACGGTTGGTCAAGAAGGGGGGGGGGATCATAAGATCGTTTGATAAAGTTGGATAAGGACCAACATAGGTATTAACGCCCTCTATCTTCAACCTTGAACCAAGGTCTGTTCTTCACAAAAAAGCTTGCAAGAGTGCAAAGAATGATGGGGAAGAAGAACTAAGCTTAAAAAGCAAGAGCAAGGATATGCATAATAAAGCTAGGAGTTTAGAATTATAAAACCCGCCTCAAACATGATTCCTAGAGCTCCAAGCTTCCAAGCTTCAAGCCTTTAATGGCGTCTTGAGCTCCATAGGTCATCCAAGATTATTTCTTCAAGGAAGAGATGGGGAAGATCGGCTAGAACAAGAAACCTAAGTGAGTTAACCATAGAACCAACCTTTTAAGAAGAATTCCTCCATGAATTCGAGCTAGAAGATGGTCCAAGCTTACCTAGCTTCTCCTTGGTCGTCCTCCTTCTCCAGAGCTCTGTTCTAAGTCAGTCCAAGCAAGGGAATAAGAAAGGAAGTGAAGGAAACGTTCCTTTGCAAATAAAGGAAGGGTGTATTTATATATCTTGGGGTCATTTCCAACATAAGGACAACTAGTTTCTCCTTTTCTCTACTAGGTCCCTCCTTTCTTTTAGGCACTTCCCTCCTCCTTATTTCTAAGGTAAAACTCCTTTTAAAACCAAGAATTAAAGGCAAGGAAGGTCAACTTATCACTAAGGTGCACATATACATAAGGGTCTCCTTACTTACAACTTGATAATTTAATTACAAAGGTACTCCTTATTATATGATTATTCAAAAGAAGTGCCTCCTTCATTATAATAACTTTAAATGATGTCAAAAGTCATAAAAGATATTCTAGAAAGTGTATTTTACAAGTTGCACCCCATAATTTGGGTAAACTGCATTTTACTCCAAATTAGGGTTTTTCAGCATAAGGATCATTCCATAAGCTACATCTTGATACCCAAGCTTGGGAAATCCATTATACTTCATCATCTTAGGTTGCCTCAACATTAAAAGAACATAAAAAATATGTAATTTGCAAGTTAACCCCTCAGATTGGGTAAATTGCACATAGGTCCCTGTATGCAAAACAATACTACAACATTGTTCATAGGGGACAGAAATGGAAACATATGTTCCCTAGAAGCTTTAATTACATACTAAAGGATAATTACAAACATCTAATTTCATAATTAGGCAAAACACCTAGGGTGAGCTCATAACCCAGGTCAGGGGTGTTACAAATTATAAACCCCTAACAAGGATTTCGTCCCCGAAATCTCAGGAAGAAAAGGGGAAAGCAGATATTGTTTCAGCATCACATTATTATATCCTTAGGTAACATACCATTTCCAGGGAGATGTTATAGAATTTTGATCATCATTCCTTAAGATTAAATTCAAGCTCTGAAATTTATTTGAGATCATATAAGTGCCTTTGCACCCTAAGTGTGTCATCACATCCGATAATCAGTATACTATCTTCCTTTATTATATGCATTAACTATCTCATCAGTTACACATTCTTATCATAAAGAAAAGTTTTCTTGTCAAACAAGGATTTATTTATCAGGCATTCTGGAGAAGGATATGTTTATTTAAGAACATAAACCCCTAACAAGGGATGTTCTTAATATTCTTACTTTGGTATTAATTACTTGTGTTATCAACACTTTATATCTCTTTCTTCCTTTTATCATGGGACATTGCTCATTACATATATTCTTTCAACATTTACTAATCAGGGTTGACCTTCTTTATCCTTATATTTCTTATCTTATGATACTCTGTAGGTTGTTTCAGATTGACTACTTGATCAGAGTAATCAAAAGATAACAATCTAAGAGTTTCCATATTTACTTTATCATCAATAATTGTATACCTGGCCAGGGTATATGATTACTGAGGTAAGATAATATGCACTTGTATATTACCATGTTCCTTCTTTTTTTCTCATCCTTTCAAACATAAATATTAACTTTACTGAATTCTATATCTAGATCAATTCTTTAATACCTTATTTTCTTATAGAAGTAAGCATGTAACATGAAACATCTATCTGATGCAACATTAAAAGCCTTTACGAGACCAATCAAGGAAAGTTCAATCAATTACTCTTTAAATTTTATCCAAAAGATCATAAAGAGATTTATAAGAATTTCCATTTATCTTGTCTAACCTGTCATGGCTCGAGAATTATCTCAAATCCTTGCATATCAAGTGGTATAAAGTCCACTTGAATGTGATGATTAGAAAAGAAGAGGATGCAGGGAGAGCATACCTCCTGCAAAACGGCAAACCCACTCAACGGAGTTTCCAATCAACAAACTATCTGCCCTATGACTGACTGTCATATTGCAGTTACAGATCACTCTTCGAGTGATAAAAGAGTGTGTAGCACCTGGGTCAATTAAAACAGATACAACACAGGAGATAGACACATCAGAATATAACAACTCCATCTGACCTGCCACAACCCATGGGTTGATCACTGCATCAGGTGGGTTCATCGCATAGAACCTCACTGCCACCTGTGGTTGATTTGGTGCAGATGATCCAGCTTGGAACGCTTGTCCACGTCCTCGAGCTGCTCCTTGAGATTGCCTTCTCTGTGATCCCTGTTGACCTTGTCTCGGAGGCTGTGTCACATTGACAGGCTTAGATCGACAGTCCTTCATCAAATGCCCCACCTTACCACAGTTGTAGCAGCTTCTCTCTAGTTGTTGTGGTCTAAAGGGCTCCTTACCCTTTCTGGATAACCATTGCCTTGGTGTACTAGGTCCTGGTTGTGTTGGTGATACCAGAAATTTCTTCCTTCTGGAACTACCAGGCCTCTGCTTCTGGATCTGGATAGGTCTTTTCTCAATTCTTCCTCTATATAACCTTCCTGGACAATTAGGTCTGATATGTCCAGGCCTCTTACAATTATGACAGGACCTGGTCTCCGGCTGTATTCTAATCCCTACATTGCTATGAACTGATTCATCAGACTGAGGTTGAGTATAAGATTACTCTGAGTTCAAAGCTTCATCTTTTACTTCTGCTTCAACCTATTGCTGAGGGTTACATATTCTATGGATATCCAAAACATCATCATTAGGAGCTGGTAAACTGGGTTGTATTGCTAGTGTTTGATCCACTAGATACATCATGGTTGCCCTAAATTCTCTAACAGTGATTCCTAAGGAAGGATTCCTTATCATGGTTGGATTAACTAGGGGAACCTCAGGTAAGTGTTTCTCTACTTCTTGCTCCTCTGCACTTCTTCTAGGTATAGCATTGTTGCTTTTTGCAACAGACTCCTCATCCTTATATGTCTTCTTCTCCTGAGGAGCAGAAGATTCTATTAGATGAGGAAGAAACACTAAAGATAGACTCAACATCCTAAGTCCTATGTCTCTGTAGACTCGATGAACCTAGAGCTCTGATACCACTAATTGTGGGCTCTGATCTCCAAAACCACGATATAAACTCAGCGGAAACATTCGATTAGTTGCGGAATATAAAAAAATAATGGAAATTAAAACTTTTTGAGACAAGATCTGGAAATTATAAACTTCTTTTTATAAGAAAATAAATAAATAGTTTACATCTCTGTTAAACCACTTCTTGAGTAGTTATATACAACATGATTCAAAAATCTCAAGAGCAAACACCAAAATTTCAAACCACTAACTCCTAGGACCTGAGAGTACAGAGACGGCATAGGACTATCTAACTACATAACTCAGCAGTCAGTATCTCCACCTGAGATTCACTGTTGCCTCTGGTACTGTTGTTGTTGTTGTTGCTCATCCTTAAATGGAATCCTTCGTCTTCGACGACCACCTAAAAAGTTGAAGTCTACGGAGTGAGACAATGTACAAATTGTCCCAGTGAGAGTTATAACCCTCAACTAGAAGCTTTATTATAACATTAAGGAAAATCATAGACAAGATAACTTAAATCATGCAACATCAGGTTTAATAACAAGTGAAGAACTTCTACTTAAGCAAACATTTATTTAAAGCATATAAAGAACATGCATACAAAATATCTGAACAGATCATTAATGTAATCAATGTAACACCAAACATTGTTCCTCGAAGTTCAACCTAAGCAGATATGCTACGCGGTTGATTATGTTTTATAAACATTATTATGCCCTGTGGAGATGAGGTATACCGCTCATACTCCAACCGATCACTAGTAAGTCACATCGGTATCATACATAGGTCATCAAAAGAGCCAGATTCTTATGACCTCATCTTCCTCAGTCAGTAAGAGGATTGTTTGCAGGACATCTAGTGTCTTAGCTGTTATAGCTTACCAGGGTAATCTGGTCCTTTGCTATTTTAGAGTTACAGTGGCGTTCTGTACTCTCTTCATCATCGGAAGATTTCTTGTTTATCTCTCACAGATGCGATGTTTGTGTTTTCTTTGGGAGATTCATGGTACGTCTCTTGGTTTGGATTTGTAGAGAAGGGTTGATAGAATATGATACATCTACATCAATTCCTACACTAGGATGTAAGGATTTACGCATCCATCTCCCCCACATACTCAAAAGTATGTGCTCCAGGAGTTCCCTTAGGAAAACCTGTTTCACCATCATTTGGTCTCTGACAATGATGGATCTATGATCAGGGCTCTACATGGAATGATTATACTTGATTAGTTAGGTACATTTCAGTATTCTTTTAACATCATACATGTTCTCAAACATTAATCATTAGTATAGTAGCTATGAAAATAGAATACTAAATGTAACAAGTCTAACTTACATCAATTATCATTTCCCAATTAGCTCATCACAAGTCATCTGTCAAGCATGACCTTGATGATACTCATGGCTCTCACAGCTTATCAATTTCATTAGATGCCACTTGCTAAGTAACAGAGTATTTCACTATTCATAAAGTTAATATCATACTTTCAATGAATATGAAATCATTATCATTACCTGAATATGATCATCCTCATATAAGAACATGCTTGGTTAATTTAACTAATAACAGTAAACAATTCATTTCAAAGAAGTTGTACTTTCCTACTATTACAAGAGTTGGGTTCCCTGAATCTCATCAATTAGGTTATTCATTTCCTTTACTTATGATTAGGAATATTGATTCCTCATCTCATACTTCAATCATGAAGATTCATGCTTAAAAGCATAACTGGAAATAGGGTTTCACCCTATTCAAATTAAGGTTATTGAAATCCCTTTATCTTATAAGGCATCATATTTATTCACAGAGTTTCATACCTAAAAGCATAACACAGGACTAAGGTTAACATACCCCATCCTTTATTAATTAATATTTCCGATTCAGATTATCAGTCCAACTCTAGTATACAACTTTGCCATCCTTGGAAGCATACCAGGGTATGATGGGTGTTTACCTTTAATTACAACATTTATCGAACATCATAATGATTGGAAATTCAAGGTATGAATTCATTTCTCATCCTTATCATGATATGACTACATCATACTCATTATTTGGGCTTAATCCCATTCTCAAATTACATTGATTATCCCTCATCAAAGTGCAACAACTCATTACATTTTATTGTAATAGTTGCATAACACACTTCACATATTTCTTATTCAGGTATATAAGATGTGGGATACATCAAGCTATATAAACCCTGAAATGTTGAATGTGATGACCATCATATTTTGATGTATCACTTTATCATCATTTCAGACTCTCTAGAATTTACCATCTTATCTTGTATTAAGGTATTCCCCTTCTTAATACATTACACCACTAAACACTCACCCTTAGCATATACTGCATGGGCCACACATTAGAATTGTCCAACTATCTTTAATGATATGGACTTGTCTAATGCTAAAGATATTGCTTACACTTAGGTTGCATATAACCAACCACATGAAATGTTTCACCTTTATAAGGACATTCCTTCTATCTCATCATTAGGGTTTCTTTATACCCTTACTTAAGATTAGAAATATAATTCATTGTCATAGTGTCCAAGAATATGACTTTATGTAATTATGACTCCACATTAGAGTCTCATTCATATCACATCTCCTCTGGGTTAGATTTATTGAACCTATTATCTCACAAGGCATAAAGATTCCTCATATTATAGCTTGTAATTAGGGTTTCATACTCAAAGGCATAACCCTGAGTTACTACATTTATCAGATCACCCTAAATTAGGGTTTTACTATTTTCATTATATGTTATTACCCTAAAATTAGGGTTTACTGTACACTCCTTGGTGTGTTGAACTCATAACATCATCATGTATAAGAACCACCACCATTAAAGCCTTCAGATAAGATTAAGATGCATCAGTTATCATAATTAGGGTTTCCATGATCTCCCTTAGTGGATCATACCCTAATCATGCACATTCATGTATATTGAAGGTATTTTACTTGAGTTTCCACCATAAATGGTAATTTCTCTCTCCTCTCACTAGTAGATGGTGATTACACCACTCTATATTAGGTTGGGTTAAGTCCCCTTTGATCTTCATAAACCAAATCACCACTATCAAGTGATTAGGGTTTGATTAGAACAAGGTATCACTGAATTGAACCTCTCAGGGGCATTTGGTAAAATTACCCATTGATCATCATCATGGGTCAATTCATTAGTCACTTAGTCCCTTAGTATTTTAAGTTACCATTATGGTTTAGATTAGATCATCATTGAACCAATTATACCTTTAAGTGGTTAAGTATAAACAACCATGAAAATTCTCCAATTAGGTTAGGCTTTAACCTTCAACCTTCAACCCATTTGAACCCTCAAATGAGTGTGGACTCACTGAGTTGAAACGGGTGTGAACCCATTTAAGATGAAACGGGTGTGAACCCATTTAAGATGAAACGGGTTGAACTCGTTTGGATTGAAACGGGTTGAACTCGTTTGGATTGAAACAAGTTGAACTCGTTTGGGTTGAAACGGGTTGAACTTGTTTGGGTCTAAACGAGTGTGGACTCGTTTGGGTCTAAACGAGTGTGGACTCATTTGGGTCTAAACGAGTGTGGACTCGTTTGGGTCCTAACCGCATGGATATGAAAGGTGATACAAAGGTTATGATTGAATAGGATTTCCTATGTTGAAGCCTTCAATTGGCCCAAGCCATGTTAACCACTTACAAATTGAGTCAAATAGGATGAGCCTCAATCAATTGGACACCAATTTGACCTTCAATTGAAAGCCAATTAGGGTTAAGTCTAACTCAATTAAGGTTTCCAATCGGCTACTCATCAATTTTCATCAATGTGAATCAAAACAAGGTTGAGCCTATCAATTGAACTCCAATTGGGCCCAAACTTGGCCCAAACGGTCTTGAGATCATTTGGATGATCTCCAAACGGTCTTGAGACCATTTTCCCAAAGTTTGACTAAAAATTAAGTTGATTTGATAAGGGTTGAGTCCTAATTAGATTACAAATCAGCACTTTTCATCAATTTATCAACATCTTGTGATTGGACCCTCAAACCATAAAATTTCTTTAACCCTAGACCTCCAAACGGTCTTGGGGTGTCACGAAACGAGTGTGAGATCGTTTGGATGAACCCCCAAATGGTTTTGAACCCGTTTGGGTCCTTCAACCCAACACTCAACAAAATCTATATTGAAAATCAGCAATTTTAACCCGATTAGGGTTAGGGTGTTGAAATGCCTTCAACTCTTAATTGGTTATGAATTAGATTATGATTCTTTGTAGAAATGAAATTCAATATTATATGAACAGGAATCCCAAATGGTCAATGCTTGGTCAACGCCCTCAAATGGGTTGGAACCCATTTGGCCAAACCGACCTATTGAACCCGTTTTCCCTTCAAACGGTTGGTCAAGAAGGGGGGGGGGAATCATAAGATCGTTTGATAAAGTTGGATAAGGACCAACATAGGTATTAACGCCCTCTATCTTCAACCTTGAACCAAGGTCTGTTCTTCACGAAAAATCTTGCAAGAGTGCAAAGAATGATGGAGAAGAAGAACTAAGCTTAAAAAGCAAGAACAAGGATATGCATAATAAAGCTAGGAGTTTAGAATTATAAAACCCACCTCAAACGTGGTTCCTAGAGCTCCAAGCTTCCAAGCTTCAAGACTTTAATGGCGTCTTGAGCTCCATAGGTCATCCAAGATTGTTTCTTCAAGGAAGAGATGGGGAAGATCGGCTAGAACAAGAAACCTAAGTGAGTTAACCATAGAACCAACCTTTTAAGAAGAATTCCTCCATGAATTCGAGCTAGAAGATGGTCCAAGCTTACCTAGCTTCTCCTTGGTCGTCTTTCTTCTCCAGAGCTCTGTTCTAAGTCGGTCCAAGCAAGGGAATAAGAAAGGAAGTGAAGGAAACGTTCCTTTTCAAACAAAGGAAGGGTGTATTTATATATCTTGGGGTCATTTCCAACATAAGGACAACTAGTTTCTCCTTTTCTCTACTAGGTCCCTCCTTTCTTTTAGGCACGTCCCTCCTCCTTATTTCTAAGGTAAAACTCCTTTTAAAACCAAGAATTAATGGCAAGGAAGGTCAACTTATCACTAAGATGCACATATACATAAGGGTCTCCTTACTTACAACTTGATGATTTAATTATAAAGGTACTCCTTATTATATGATTATTCAAAAGAAGTGCCTCCTTCATTATAATAACTTTAAATGATGTCAAAAGTCATAAAAGATAATCTAGAAAGTGTATTTTACAAGTTGCACCCCATAATTTGGGTAAACTACATTTTACTCCAAATTAGGGTTTTTAAGCATGAGGATCATTCCATAAGCTGCATCTTGATACCCAAGCTTGGGAAATCCATTATACTTCATCATTTTAGGTTGCCTCAACATTAAAAGAACATAAAACATATGTAATTTGCAAGTTAACCCCTCAGATTGGGTAAATTGCAAATAGGTCCATGTATGCAAAACAATACTACAACATTGTTCATAGGGGACAGAAATGGAAACATATGTTCCCTTGAAGCTTTAATTACATACTAAATGATAATTACAAACATCTAATTTCATAATTAGGCAAAACACCTAGGGTTAGCTCATAACCCAAGTCAGGGGTGTTACAATGTTCCTCTGATAATGAGACATCATATTAGTGAATATGAAGAGGTATGATGGATTTCCCAAGCTTGGACATCAAGATGCAGCTTGTGGAATGATCCTTCTGCTTAAAAACCCTAATTTGGAGTAAAGTGCAATTTACCCAAATTGTGGGGTGCAATTTATAAAATACACCATCGAGAACATCTTTTCTGACTCTTGACATCATTTAGAGTAAAAATTATGAAAGGGACACATGAATAAGTAATCAGATAAGAAAAATGATTTTTGTGCATAAAATTCACCAAGTATGTGTAAGGAGACCCTTCATATATGTACCCTAGTTGAAGGTTGGTTTTCTTTGCCCTTAGATCTTGAGTTTTGATGAGCTTTGCATAAGTTTGGATATCTTGGGCATGCCTTAGAAACAAGGAGGGGCTTAGATGAGAATTTCGTGTTCTAGAGGCCCTTATGGTGGAAAATAGCCTAAAGTATATAAGCCTTCACCCTTGCAAACCAAGTGAACGTATCACTTATCCTTTTCATTTCTCATCTTTCTCAAACAGCCAAGGCAGAGCTATGAACTTCAGGGAGACGAACAAGTAGTCCTAAGGTGAGTAGGAACCATCTTCAAGCTCAAATTCATGGAGGAATTTTTCTTAAAAGGTTGGTTCTATGGTTAACTCACTTAGATTCTTTGTTCTAGCCGACCATCCCCATCTTTTCCTTGGAGAATCACCTCTGGCCGAGTTGTGGAGCTCAAGATGCCATTAGAGCCTTGAAGCTTGGAAGCTTGGAGCTCTAGGAACAATGATTGAGGTGGGTTTTATAACTCTAAACTCTTTGCTTTATATGCATATCTTGTTCTTGCAATTTTAAGCTTTAGTTCTTCTTCTACCTCCCTTCTTCCTTGCACGTTTGCAAGCAAAACGGTGGAGTAACCGACCTGAACAGAGGTTGAAGATGATGGGCGTGAATTCCTAGGTAGCTTTATCAACCGACCTTGGACCCTTTTTGGTCCAAACTGTTGCAAACCGTTTAAGGTCAAACGGTCTCAAACCGTTTGATCTCAAACGATCTTGCAAGATCGTTTGGATCAAAATGGTCTCAAGACTGTTTGATAGGGTTGACCAAGGGACGAATGTTTGAGGGTCTATTGGTAACATATTGAATTTCATTCCTAAAAAGAATCATAATCTAATTCTTAACCAATTGAGAGTTGAAGGCACTTCAACATCCTAACCCTAATCGGGTTGAAATTGCTGATTTCATGTATAGATCTTGTTGAGTTTTGGGTTGAAGGACCCAAACGGTCTCAAGACCATTTGCGGGTTCATCCAAACAGTCTTAAGACTATTTGGTGACAATCCAAGACCGTTTGAAGGTCTAGGGTTGAGATAATTTGATGGATTGAGGGTCCAATTGCAATAAGTTGATGAAATGATAAAATTGATGATTTTAGACCTAATTAGGGTTCAACCCTGTTCCAACCGACTTGGTTTTTGGTCAAACTTTGGGCAAACGGTCTCAAGACCGTTTGGAGGTCATCCAAATGACCTCAAGACCGTTTGGGCCAAGTTTGAGCCCAATTGGAGGTCAATTGATAGGTTCAACTTTGATTTGATTCACATTGTTGAACATTGATGATTATCCGATTGAAACCCTAATTGAGATGGACTTGACCCTAATTGGCTTTCAATTGAGGGTCAATTTACTGTCCAATTGATTAAGACTCATCCTAATTGACTCAATTTGTAAGTGGTTAACATAGATTTGGATAATTGAGGGCTTCAACATACTTAACCATAATTGATTGTAACTTTTGAACCATGTTAGAGGTCCAAACGGTTTGAGCCCATTTGGACCAAACGGTCTCAAGACCGTTTGGATCCAAACGGTCTCAAGACTGTTTGGATCCAAACGGTCTCCAGACTGTTTGAGGCCAAACGGTCTCAAGACCATTTGGGGCCAAACGGTCTCAAGACCGTTTGGGCTCAAACGATCTCAAGGTCGTTTGGACCAATCGATCTCAAGTCTTTTGATCAAACGGTTTCAAACCGCATAAGCCCAAACGGTTTGGAAGTCAACCTTCCCAAACGGTCAACGCACCCAAACGGTCTTAGGACCATTTGAGGGCAAACGATCTTGAGGTCATGTGGTCTTGGAGTCTAACATAGAAAATGGTCAACACATCCAAACGGTTTCAAACCGTTTGGAGGTTGAAGGTGTGCAACCGATTGGAGACTTTAGGGTTGCAATTGATTAGTACTTTGATGGTTGTAATTGGTTCAATGGTAATCTAATCTAAACCCTAATGGTAACTTAGGACATTAAGGGACTAAGTGATTAATGAATTGACCCATGATGGTGATCAATGGGGTAGTTTACCAAAATACCCTTGAGGGGTTCAAAGGAAGGATACCTTGTTTTAATCAAACCCTAATCATATGATGGTGATGTTTTGTCTTATGATAATCAAAGAGGACTTGACCCAACCTAATCTAGAGTGGTGTAATCACCATCTACTAGTAAGAGGAAAGAGAAAGTATCATAGGAGAGAGAAAGTACCATTTATGGTGGAAACTCAAGTAAAGTACCTTCAATACACATGAATGTGCATGATTAGGGTATGATCCACCTAGGTGAGATCATGGAAACCCTAATTATGATAATTGATGAATCTTAATCTTATCTGAGGGCTTTAATGATGATGTTTCTCATACATGATGATGTTATGAGTTCAATTCACCATGAGGTGAATAGTAAACCCTAATTCTAGGGTGATGACATGTAATGTGAATAGTAAACCCTAATTGGTGAAAATTGGGGAACTTGACTCTTCTAAGAGTTTGAAAGTATAACTTCTAGAATGAATTGTTTACTATTATCAGTTGAATTACCAATGCAGGTTCCTATATGAGGATGATCATATCCAGGTATGGATTATGATAATATATTCATTAAAAGCATGCTTTAGCTTTATGAATAGTGAAATATCCTGATGCCTTGTTAATGGCATATTATGAGATTGATGGGCTGTGAGAGCCATGAGGATCATCAAGGTCATGCTTAATAAATGACTTGTGATGAGATGACTAAGAAATGTTAAATGATGTGAGATTAGACATGTTACATTTAGTATTCTATTTCCATAGCTGCTATGCTAATGATTAATGTTTGAGAACATGTATGATGTTAAAAGAATACTGAAATGTACCTAACTAATCAAGTATAATCATACCATGCAAAGCCCTGATCATAGATCCATCATTGTCAGAAAGCAATATGATGGTGAAACAGGTTTTCCTAAGGGAACTCCTGGATCACATACTTTTGAGTATGTGGGGAAATATGGATGTGTAAATCCTTACATCCTAGTGTAGGAATTGATGTAGATGTATCTTAATCCATCAACCCTTCACTACATGTTGTAACACTCGAGGAAACACAAATACCGCATCGATCAGAGATAAACAAGAAATCTCTCGATGACGAAGAGAGTACAGAATGCCACTGTAACTCTAAAAGTAGCAAAGTACCAGATTACCCTGGTAAGCTATAGTAGCAGAGACACAAGATGTCCTGCAAGTTATCCTCATTCTGACTGAGGAAGATGAGGTCATAAGAATCTGACTCTTTTGATGACCTAGGTATGATACCGATGCGACTTAACAAAGTGATCGGTTGGAGTATGAGCGGTATACCTCATCTCCACAGGGCATAATAATGTTTGTAAAACATAATCAACAACGTAGTATATCTGTTAGGATTAACTACGAGATACTTGATTGATGTTACACAGTGTAGTACACATGTTCCTCATATTTCTTAAATGATGAACTTCTGCTTGTTACCAAACTGCTGTTGAATACTTTGAGAGCTTTTACTGCTTAAGTTATTCTTTGAATTGCTTTATAAAGCTTCTAGTGGAGAGTTATAACTCTCGCTGGGACAATTATCTAAAATTGTCTCACCCCGTAGACTTCAACTTTTTAGGTGGTCGTCGAATACGGAGGAACCGGACTACAGGTGACCAATCCCAGCAGCAGCAGCAGCACCAGGAACAACAGTGAATCTCAGGTGGAGATACTGACTGCTGAGTCATGTTGTTAGATAGTCCTATGTCGTCTCTGTACTCTCAGGTCCTAGGAGTTTTTGGTCTGAGATTTTGGTTCAACTCTTGAGATTTTGTATCATGATGTGTATAATTACTCGAGAAGTAATTATCAGAGATGTAAATAGTTTAATCCTTTTTCTATGGAAGAAGTTTTGTGGTTTCAAGCTCTTATCTCAAAAAGTTTTAATTTCCCGTGATTTTTGTCTTCCGTTGTTAATCGATTTCTTCCGCTAAGTTTAAATCGTGTTTATATCGTGGTTTGGAGAGCGGAGCCAACAATTAAGTGGTATCAGAGCTCTAGGTTCGCTGAGTCTACAGAGACATAGGACTTAGGATGTCGAGTCTATCTTTAGTGTTTCTTCCTTATCTAATAGAATCTTCTGCTCCTCAGGAGAAGAAGATATATAAAGATGTCTGAGCCACACGAGGAGTATGTGGCGGAGAGTAGTGTTGCTGCACCTCGGTAAGGTGCAAGAAACCCATAAATAGAGCAACTTGTACCTGAGCCACCTATGGAGCCACCTCAGTTTGACCCAGCCGACATGGGAAACCCAGCTGTTCAGACTATATTTGGGCAGTTTATGACTTCCATGACACATCACCGACAGGATGCCCATGCCTGCACCTAGGGCCCCTATCCAGCCTGAAGGACAAGGTATCGGTAAGACGTTCGAATGACTTCGTCGTGTCAGAGCTACCGAATACTTTGGGACAGCTGACCCCGCAGATGCCGATCTATGGTTAACTAAGTTGGAGAAAGCCTTCAGAATCTTGAACATCCCTAAAGCCGAGAAGGTTAGACATGCTATCTATCTTCTCAAAGGAAGTGCTGGTCACTGGTGGACCATGGAAGAGCAGAAGAGACCTGGAATAGAGATTTCGTGGGAAGACTTTCGTCGGGAATTTGTCCACATATATTTTACAAAGACCTTCCTGGATGAGAAGATCTCTCAGTTTGAGAGATTGAGACAGGGCATGATGAACATTAGTGAGTATGAAGTTAAATTTTTGGAGTTGTTGTGATTCTGTCCGCATATGGCTGCCACATAAGAAGAAAGGATCAGAAGGTTTGAGAAGGGTTTGAATGCCGACATGACTACTCCCGTGTCTGCTCTAGAAAACCGGGAGAGGTTTGCTACCTTCGTTGAGTCAGTACGAAGGATAGAGAGATCCGTAGTTGAGAAGAGGCAAACCCATAAGAGATATCTGCAGTTCCAGGGTTCTTCATCTAGAGACTTTAAGAAGCCTAGATTCTCTGCACCTACACCTCCACCACCCAGATCTAGTGCTCAGACACAGTGGACACCGAGTAGAGGTAGAGGACGAAGCCTACCACTACAAGAGACTCGTAGTTCAACATCAATGTCAGTCACAGGACCACAAAGACCACAACAACTGGAAAGAAGTTGTTACAACTGTGGGAAGGTGGGACATTTGATGAAGGACTGCAGGTCTAGGCCTGTCAGTGTGACACAGCCTCAAATACAGAATCAACATGGATCACAAAGAAGGCAGTCTCAAGGAGAAGCTAGGGGACGTGAACAAGCATCTCAAGCTGGATCGTCAGCACCAACTCAACACCAGGCGACATCGAGGTTCTATGCTATGAACCCACCAGATGCAGTGGTCGATCCACGGGTTGTGGCAGGTCAAATGGAACTTTTATATTCTGATATGTCAAAATCCTATGTAGTATATGTTTTGATTGACCCGGGTGCTACACACTCTTTTATCACTCGAAGGGTGATTCGCAATTGCAATATGATAGTCAGTCATAGGGAAGATAGCTTGTTGTTGGAGACTCTGTTGAGTGGGTCTGCTGTTTTGCAGGAGGTATGCTCTCCCTGCATCCTCATCTTTTCTGATCATCGCATTCAAGTGGATCTTATACCACTTGATATGCAAGGATTTGATATAATCCTTGGGATGGATACCTTAGAAAGGTATAGAGTTGTTTTGGATTGTGAATCCAAGTTGGCTGTGTTTGCTGATGAAAGTAGCACATGGATCTTTCATGGAGAGAGAAAGATTTTGCCCACCTATCTTGTATCAGCTATATATGGTTGCTGATAAGCTGATGAGGCAAGGATGTTATGCATTCTTGGCCCATGCGGTAGATACTACCAAGGAGAGTCCCAACCCCGCTGAAGTTCCTGTAGTCAGGGAATTCGAGGACGTGTTTCCTGAAGAACTTCCCGGTATACCACTGCCTCGGGAGATTGATTTTGAAATCAATTTGGTTCCAGAAACAAAACCCATAGCCCAGACTCCGTATAGGATGGCGCCTGCCGAGATGGCCGAACTCAAGAAACAGCTTCAAGAGTTACTTGAGAAGGGTTTCATCCGACCGAGTACCTCACCATGGGGTGCTCCAGTTTTGTTTGTTAAAAAGAAGGATGGGTCAATGCGGTTGTGCATTGATTATAGACAACTCAATAAAGTAACAATAAAGAATAAGTACCCTTTACCGATGATTGATGATCTTTTTGACCAGTTGCGTGGTGCAACAGTCTTTTCAAAGATAGACTTGAGGTCTAGATATCATCAACTCCGCATTAAGGATAGTGACATATCTAAGTCTGCCTTTAGGACTAGATATGGTCACTATGAGTTCATAGTTATGTCGTTTGGACTAACCAATGCACCAGCTGCATTTATGGAACTCATGAATAGAGTCTTTCGACCTTTCCTTGATCAGTTTGTTGTCATCTTCATAGATGACATTCTGATCTATAGTAAGGATGCTCAACAGCATGAGCAACATCTTCACCAAGCTTTGACCTTGCTAAGAGAACATAAGCTATACACTAAGTTTAGCAAGTGTGAGTTCTGGTTACCCGAAGTGTCTTTCCTTGGTCATGTGGTATCTGCCTCAGGTATTCGAGTTGACCCTAAAAAGGTAGAGTCTGTTCTACAGTGGGAACAACCGAAGACACCAACGAAGATTCGAAGCTTCTTAGGGTTAGCTGGCTACTACCGAAGGTTCATTAAGAACTTTAGTTCTATAGCCTTACCCTTGACCAAGTTAACACGGAAAGATGTTCCTTTTGCCTGGAGTAATACGTGTCAACAGTCTTTTCAACTATTGAAGGAGAGGTTGACAAGTGCAACTGTGCTTGTACTACCTGAGCAAGGAAAAGGATATGTGGGCTACTGTGATGCCTCCAAGAATGGACTCAGATGTGTGTTGATGCAGGGTAAACAAGTGATTTCTTTCACTTCCCGACAGCTTAAGAAACACGAGGAGAATTATCTGACACACGATCTGGATTTGGCTGCTGTGGTTCATGCCTTGAAGATCTGGAGACACTATCTCTACGGAGAAACCTTCCATATTTTCACAGACCACAAGAACCTTAAGTATATCTTCTCTCAGCATGAGCTTAACATGAGGCAACGTCGTTGGATGGAGTTAATCAAGGACTACGATTGTACAATTGACTACCATCCAGGGAAGGCCAATGTGGTTGCAGATGCCTTAAGTAGGAAATCAACAACATCAACCATGGATATAGCACAACTTAGTTCCTTAGTATGTTCTAGAAGAGATATGCTTATCTCTTTAAGGCAAGACAATGTGCAGTTGAGGGTGTCATTGTTAGCCGATTTGTTAGCTGAGATGCATATTAAACCTACCCTAAGAGAGCAGATAAAGGAGGCACAGCAAGTTGATGCTGTAGTTTAGCAGATCAGATCTGAGTTTGGTGATGAGAAGAGAGAAGGTTTTCATGATTCGGATGATCAAGTGGCATGCTATCATGGGAGGATGATAGTACCGGATGTGGATAACCTGAGGAAGCTAGTTCTGGAGGAAGCTCATTCTTCGATGTATGCTATGCATCCAGGGAGCACCAAGATGTATCGAAACTTGAAAGATATGTATTGGTGGCCTGGGATGAAGAAGGATGTAGCTGAGTTTGTTCTGAGGTGTCCTGTGTGTCAGTAGGTTAAGGCTGAACACCAGAAGCCTACAGGAACAATGCAACCTTTACCCATACAACAATGGAAGTGGGACCATGTGACCATGGACTTTGTTGTTGGCCTACCCAGGACAAGAAAAGGACATGATTCCATTTAGGTAATTGTTGATAGGTTGACAAAGACAGCACATTTTTTACCTGTCAAAACAACCTATTCTGCTGAAAGGTTATCACAGTTGTATGTTCAGGAGATAGTGCGTTTGCACAGAGTACCTGTCACTATAGTTTCTGATAGAGGTCCCCAGTTTACAAGTCGCTTTTGGGAGAAGTTACACAGAGCCTTAGGCACCAAGTTAAGGTTTAGTACAGCCTTTCATCCACAGACTGATGGACGATCGGAAAGGACTATACATACCTTGGAGGACCTGTTGAGAGCATGTGTTCTCCAGTTTACCGGGAGTTGGGATCTACACCTAAGCTTGATAGAGTTTGCCTATAACAATAGCTATCAACATAGCATTGATATGGCACCATATGAAGCCTTGTATGGAAGACGTTGTAGATCACCCTTGTGTTGGTATGAGACTGGTGAACATCAGTTGTTAGGTCCTGATCTTGTGCAGCAGACTACGGAGAAGATCAAAGTTATATAGCAACAACTTAAGACTCCATAGGATAGGCAGAAGTCTTATGTCGACAGACGTCATAGACCCTTAGAATTCCAGGTTGGAGACAGAGTGTACCTCAAGGTCTCACCTTAGAAGGGAGTCCTTCGTTTTGGAAGGAAAGGGAAGTTAGCTCCTAGATTTATGGGGCCTTATCCAATTGTTGAACGAGTTGGAAAGGTGGCCTATAGACTAGAGTTACCTCAGGAGTTACAGAAGTTACACCCTGTGTTTCACATTTCTATGATGAGGAAATGTCACCCAGACACCGAGTCAATTCTACAACCTATGGAAATAGAATTGAATGAAGATATAACTTATGAGGAAGGACCAGTGTCAATCCTTGATAACAGAATTAAAAAGCTAAAGAAGAAAGATATAAGTCTTGTGAAAGTCCTCTGGAATCATCGTGGTGTCGAAGAAGCCACTTGGGAACTAGAGGATGAGATGAGAAGGAAATACCCTACTCTTTTCTCCTAAAAATATGTTTTGTCGATTTCGGGGACGAAATCCTTGTAAGGGGTGGATAATTTGTAACATCCATGACCTGGGTTATAAACTAACCCTAGATGTTTTGCCTAAACATGTAATTATATACTTGTGAATACTCCCTGGCATGTAATTAAGTTCCTCAGGAACATATACTTTCAATTTTGCTCCTTTATAAACAAAGTTGTAAGTATTGTTTTGTAATGCAGGGACCCAAGTGCAAATTACCCAGTTAAGGGGATTAACTTGCAAGTTTCACAGGTTAAGATGTTCCTCTGATAATGAGACATCATATGAGTGAATATGAAGAGGTATGATGGATTTTCTAAGCTTGGGCATCAAGATGCAGCTTGTGGAATGATCCTTGTGCTTAAAACCCTAATTTGGAGGAAAGTGCAATTTACCCAAATTGTGGGGTGCAATTTATAAAATACACCATCTAGAACATATTTTATGACTCTTGACATCATTTAGAGTAAAAATTATGAAAGCGACATATGAATAAGTAATCAGATAAGAAAAATGATTTTTGTGCATAAAATTCACCAAGTATGTGTAAGGAGACCCTTCATATATGTACCCTAGTTGAAGGTTGGTTTTCTTTGCCCTTAGATCTTGAGTTTTGATGAGCTTTGCATAAGTTTGGATAGCTTGGGCGTGCCTTAGAAACAAGGAGGGGCTTACATGAGAATTTCATGTTCTAGAGGCCCTTATGGTGGAAAATAGCCTAAAGTATATAAGCCTTCACCCTTGCAAACCAAGTGAACGTATCACTTATCCTTTTCATTTCTCATCATTCTCAAATGGCCAAGGCAGAGCTCTCGACTTCAGGGAGATGACCAAGTAGTCCTAAGGTGAGTAGGAACCATCTTCAAGCTCAAATTCATGGAGTAATTCTTCTCAAAAGGTTGGTTCTATGGTTAACTCACTTAGATTATTTGTTCTAGCCGACCATCCCCATCTTTTCCTTGGAGAATCACCTCTGGCCAAGTTGTGGAGCTCAATACGCCATTAGAGGCTTGAATCTTGGAATCTTGGAGCTCTAGGAACAACGTTTGAGGCGGGTTTTATAACTCTAAACTCTTTGCTTTATATGCATATCTTGTTCTTGCAATTTTAAGCTTTAGTTCTTCTTCTACCTCCCTTCTTCCTTGCACATTTGCAAGCAAAACGGTGGAGTAACCGACCTGAACAGAGGTTGAAGATGATGGGTGTGAATTCCTAGGTAGATTTATCAACCAACCTTGGACCCTTTTTGGTCCAAACGGTTGCAAACCGTTTAAGGTCAAACGGTCTCAAACCGTTTGATCTCAAATGATCTTGCAAGACCGTTTGGATCAAAACGGTCTCAAGACCATTTGATAGGGTTGACCAAGGGACAAACGTTTGAGGGTCTGTTGGTAACATATTGAATTTGATTCCTACAAAGAATCATAATCTAATTCTTAACCAATTGAGAGTTGAAGGCACTTCAACATCCTAACCCTAATCGGGTTGAAATTGCTGATTTCATGTATTGATCTTGTTGAGTTTTGGGTTGAAGGACCCAAACGGTCTGAAGACCATTTGGGGGTTCATCCAAACGGTCTTAAGACTGTTTGGTGACAATCCAAGACCGTTTGAAGGTCTAGGGTTGATCTAATTTGATGAATTGAGGATCTAATTGCGATAAGTTGATGAAATGATAAAATTGGTGATTTTAGACCTAATTAGGGTTCAACCCTTATCCAACCGACTTGGTTTTTGGTCAAACTTTGGGAAAACGGTCTCAAGACCGTTTGGAGGTCATCCAAACGACCTCAAGACCGTTTGGGCCAAGTTTGAGCCCAATTGGAGGTCAATTGATAGGTTCAACTTTGATTTGATTTACATTGTTGAACATTGATGATTATCCGATTGAAACCCTAATTGAGATGGATTTGAACCTAATTGGCTTTCAATTGAGGGTCAATTTGGTGTCCAATTGATTAATACTCATCCTAATTCACTCAATTTGTAAGTGGTTAACATAGATTTGGATAATTGAGGGCTTCAACATACTTAACCATAATTGATTGTAACTTTTGAACAATGTTAGAGGTCCAAACGGTTTGAGCCCATTTGGACCAAACGGTCTCAAGACCGTTTGAGGCCAAACGGTCTCAAGACTGTTTGGGGCCAAATGGTCTCAAGACCATTTGGGCTCAAACGATCTCAAGGTCGTTTGGACCAATCGATCTCAAGTCTTTTGATCTAACGGTTTCAAACCGCATAAGCCCAAACGGTTTGGAAGTCAACCTTCCCAAATGGTCAACACACCCAAATGGTCTTAGGACCGTTTGAGGGCAAACGACCTTGAGGTCATGCGGTCTTGGAATCTAACATAGCAAATGGTCAACACATCCAAACGGTTTCAAACCGTTTGGAGGTTGAAGGTGTGCAACCGATTGGAGACTTTAGGGTTGCAATTGATTAGTACTTTGATGGTTGTAATTGGTTCAATAGTAATCTAATCTAAACCCTAATGGTAACTTAGGACATTAAGGGAATAAATGATTAATGAATTGACCCATGATGTTGATCAATGGGGTAGTTTACCAAAATACCCTTGAAGGGTTCGAAGGAAGGATACCTTGTTTTAATCAAACCCTAATCATATGATGGTGATGTTTTGGCTTATGATAATCAAAGAGGACTTGACCCAACCTAATCTAGAGTGGTGTAATCACCATCTACTAGTAAGAGGAAAGAGAAACTATCATAGGAGAGAGAAAGTACCATTTATGGTGGAAACTCAAGTAAAGTACCTTTAATACACATGAATGTGCATGATTAGGGTATGATCCACCTAGGTTTGATCATGGAAACCCTAATTATGATAATTGATGAATCTTAATCTTATCTGAGGGCTTTAATGATGATGTTTCTCATACATGATGATGTTATGAGTTCAATTCACCATGAGGTGAATAGTAAACCCTAATTCTAGGGTGTTGACATGTAATGTGAATAGTAAACCCTAATTGGTGAAAATTGGGGAACTTGACTCTTCTAAGAGTTTGAAAATATAACTTCTAGAATGAATTGTTTACTGTTATCAGTTGAATTAACCATGCAGGTTCCTATATGAGGATGATCATATCCATGTATGGATTATGATACTATATTCATTAAAAGCATGCTTTAGCTTTATGAATAGTGAAATATCTTGATGCCTTGTTAATGGCATCTTAGGAGATTGATGGGCTGTGAGAGCCATGAGGATCATCAAGGTCATGCTTAACAGATGACTTGTGATGAGATGACTGAGAAATGTTAAATGATGTAAGATTAGACCTGTTACATTTAGTATTATATTTCCATAGCTGCTATGCTGATGATTAATGTTTGAGAACATGTATGATGTTAAAAGAATACTGAAATGTACCTAACTAATCAAGTATAATCATACCATGAAAATCCCTGATCATAGATCCATCATTGTCAGAAAGCAATATGATGGTGAAACAGGTTTTCCTAAGGGAACTTCTGGATCACATACTTTTGAGTATGTGGGGGAATATGGATGTGTAAATCCTTACATCCTAGTGTAGGAATTGATGTAGATGTATCTTAATCCATCAACCCTTCACTACATGCTGTAACACTCGAGGAAACACAAATACCGCATCGATCAGAGATAAACAAGAAATCTCTCGATGACGAAGAGAGTACATAATGCCACTGTAACTCTAAAAGTAGTGAAGTACCAGATTACCCTGGTAAGCTATAGTAGCAGAGACACAAGATGTCCTGCAAGTTATCCTCATTCTAACTGAGGAAGATGAGGTCATAAGAATCCGGCTCTTTTGATGACCTAGGTATGATACCGATGCGACTTAACAAAGTGATCGGTTGGAGTATGAGCGGTATACCTCATCTCCGCAGGGCATAATAATGTTTGTAAAACATAATAAAAAACGTAGTATATCTGTTAGGATTAACTACGAGATATTTGATTGATGTTACACAGTGTAGTACACATGTTCATCATATTTCTTAAATGATGAACTTCTGCTTGTTACCAAACTGCTGTTGAATTCTTTGAGAGCTTTTACTGCTTAAGTTATTCTTTGAATTTCTTTATAAAGCTTCTAGTGGAGAGTTATAACTCTCGCTGGGACAATTATCTAAAATTGTTTCACCCCGTAGACTTCAACTTTTTAGGTGGTCGTCGAAGACTGAGGAACCGGCCTACAGGTGACCAATCCCAGCAGCAGCAGTAGCACCAGGAACAACAGTGAATCTCAGGTGGAGATATTGTTTGCTGAGTCATGTTGTTAGATAGTCCTATGTCGTCTCTGTACTCTCAGGTCCTAGGAGTTTTTGGTCTGAGATTTTGGTTCAACTCTTGAGATTTTGTATCATGATGTGTATAATTACTCGAGAAGTAATTATCAGAGATGTAAACAGTTTAATCCTTTTTCTATGGAAGAAGTTTTGTGGTTTCAAGCTCTTATCTCAAAAAGTTTTAATTTCCCGTGATTTTTGTCTTCCGCTGTTAATCGATTGCTTCCGCTAAGTTTAAATCGTGTTTATATCGTGGTTTGGAGAGCGGAGCCAACACTAACCATGCAGGTAAAAGAAAGCATAAATTGTGGTGGAGCTATTAACATTGTTCATTCATGTATCCCCTTGCAATTCTCAAGGTAAATGTTTATATTTTCATATCATTTTCAATATGTTAGGAATGGTTTGTCATTGTCAAAAAGGGGGCGAATGTTGACGTGAGAGTTACACATTGTCCATATTTTAATAATGACATAACCATTCCATTCATATGTATTTATTATGTCTACTTGATATTGATTTCAGGCATTAGGTACATGAAAAGGATCAATTCAATCAAGCTCTAGCTTGATCAAGTTCAAGTCAAAACAATGCAAATCCAGTTTTTTGCAAAACAACCTAAAACCCTTAGGATGATTTTTTTAATCATTTGTATTAATGTAATGACTTGTAACTAAGATGAGAAAAAATTAAGAGACCTTAATTTGAACATTTAATCACTCTAATGACATTTTAAAAATACATTATAGGGTATTTTTTGGTCGAGTTTCCCCTGTGACAAACTCGACCGATGTCCTTAATGCATTTTGAGAATGTCATGGTTTGGTTGAGTTTCCTATACACAAAAGTCGACTGATCCCTACATTGGGAAAAACTAAATTTAAGCGAACGATAGAGTTTTATCCAGTTAAAATTTGACTGATGCTTCAAATTTGCTTTGTCGTATATTGTAATTGGTTGAGTTACCTTTATTAAAACTTGACTCAATGAACTATACAGAGAATGTAGAAAAAGTGATTCTAATTATTGAAGTGTTGTAAAACTCAAAATTATATCTGATACAACACCCCAAATGGCTAGAAAACATTTCTTAGTGCTCCTAGCCTCTCGTGGACACCCCCAACTATAATTAGGACCTCTTGAAGTTCATTCTAAGGTTGATCCTTCATGTGCTTCAAGATCCTAGCTACAATTGAGTGCATCTAGTTTACTTAAGACCCATTATCTATCTTGTTTGCAAATCAAAGCATCCATATGAGTTAGATAGGTTCTGTGTGAGAGAGATATTTCATTATAGACTTGTAAATCTCTTAAAGCTTCCCTTTCCCCACCCCCTTTCTTCAAGATCAAGTTGGTGAAAGATTCTCCAAGTCAAGGAGAAGGTGCACATCTTCTTCAAGGCTGAGGAAGAAGGTGCTAAATCTTATCCAAGTGTAAGGAGAAGGAAGAGGTAAAAGATCAATGAAGAGAGTGGATAAATCCTCAAGGATAAGGACTTGTTGCAGAAGTAGATCACCTTGGCAAAGGTCTATAGCTAGATACAAAAGTGGGTAAGACCTTAGAGGTAGAAGACTCATTCTCAAAGATAGGTAAGTCCTTTGTGTAAAGTTTATCTGCTCCTTTTGGTCATTATTAAGGTGGATGGATATCCTTATCCTGCAAAATAGAAGGTCATCTTGTATGTCTTATATTGGAATATAAGTACGCATGGGTTGTAAAATCCAAGAGTTTGACCTCTCTAGGTAGTGGACTGACTTTCTCCTAGTTTGGATATTGGAACCAATCTGCATAGCTTGTCCTTTGTAATTGTTCAATCTATTTGATCCTTGCTATGTATGCTTAGTTGAACTAAAAATTCAATATTTGCAAATCCCATATATTTTAGTAACTTGAAGGTCTAACAAATTCTGTGCATATGTTTTAAACTCTATTTACCCCCCTCTAAAGTCCATTGATCCAAAAAATGGTGTCTTATCCATGATCTTCTCTGGAAAGATCTCCTACAAGATGAGAAGATGGGCCAAAACCTCCTTGGATCTCTCAAATTAGAAGGTCTAATGAATTTTATGCAAGTGTTTTTAGCTCTATTCACCCCCCTCTAGAGCCCATTGATCCAACAGGGTCCATAGAGCAGGGACTTGGATTCAAATCCATAGTTTTACACCTAGAATTCCTTGGTCCCGTCATATACCACAACCTCTACTAAGTTTACACACTCCCCCAATGTGTGGGTAGTTGAAGGGATGGTGGTTTACACCATTAGGGAGAGTCAAATGTTTGGTAGTATGCCCTGAGAGCCAGTCATATGATGCTTGTAATGGCACAATTTGTAATTGATTTGATTATTAATAACATCAATTACAATTTGTAACACCCCATTTTTTCACACAAAAAAATTATAAAAGAAATTTTATTAAAATAATAATAGTGGAAGGGATTAATGTAAAAATGTCATGGAATGATATTCCTTATAGAAAAAAAATTAAGTAAGACAAATAAGAGAAAAAAATAATACTAAAAATACACTTTCGCTTATACATATGCTTTCATGTATTGCAATTAACTTAAAATGTTGAATGGATGATTTCCCTTCTTTTTTTCTCGCTCTCATCCTTGAAAATGTTTAGAAAAATAAAATTGGAAAATAAAAGAAGTTGAATTCAAAATGATAAACATATAACTTGAACAAAAAGTTTACTTTCTTTTATAGCTTTTAAAATAAAAGGGATAAAATATAATTCACTATTTCTCTCTCCTCTTTGGAATACGCCAAAGACAAAGAAAAATTCAATGCAATTAATAGCTTAATTTTGGATGCATGGAAAAGAATATTTATCAATCACATGATGTGGATATTACTTGCTTTCCCCTACTAAATATACATGTAACATTATCTTCTCTCGAGTCTCTTTCTTCAATAAAATTTTCCATAAAGGCATAATAGACTTAAATGTGAATACATATTGATCTTCTCATTTTTAGAGTTAAAGAAATAATTAATGAGAATCTTTTAACATTATCTCACCTTTCAATGCATGAAAATGAAGTAAATAACAAATATGGACATTGTGAATAAAAGATATTCAAAACTCAAATTTTATTGACACTGAAGGATCTAGAGTATGTAATTAACATGTGGTCCAAATTTTGTTTTGGTTCAAATTTGTTTGACCTCTCAAATAAATATAAATCACAGTGCCAATCCATTTAACACATGCAATGTAAACATTAATTAATTATTGGTCAAAATTAGTCGACATGAGATCACCTATTTAAAATAGTAGAAGAGAATCTAGAAGAAGAGTTTGATTATTTTATTTCTTTTAACATTCCAAAGTTTGAATAATTGAATATAATGTGATAAATATATTAATTTGAGACTACAAAATTGTGGGTTTTGACCCATCACCTTTCCAACACAACTATGAAGTGTGATATGAAAATAGAAATGTCATTATGGATGATAAGATGTTATAAAATTTAAGGACAATTAAAAATGGTTTATTGTTACATAGTTATAACATTATTTTAAATAACTATGAATTATATGAGAATGAACAATTGCAGTCAACAATTTTTAATTAACACATTGAAATCACATTGTATACTCTTGCTATACAACTAGTGCATGTAGATGTAAAATAAAGTTCTTTTTCTCTTTCCTCCATTTTGAGATTTTTTTATAAAATGAAATAATGTGTCTCAGCCTTAGTTACATGGAAATAAGACATTATGGTAATTATGTAAGGAATGGTACAACTCTCACATTTTCTCTCTTTCTTTATGATTACAAATAAAATGTAATGGTAATTTAGTTAATGTAATATTTTTGATAAACAAATAAAAGAAAACGACAATACATTTTCTCTTAAATATCTCATACAAAAGATATCAAAGATAATAAAGGAAATTCACAAACAAAAGATAATTAGTTTAAACACAAAGTTGGACTTTAGTAATTAACAAAGAGAAAGACATTTTTCACATATTCTTACCTTTTCATATATTGGAGTTAAGATAATGGCAATGTTTAATTAAAGGACAAAACATATTAAAAAAATATAAGTCCACTAGGACTAGAAAGTTCTAGACCCCTAACACCTATAAAAGGGACCCCCCATGATCCTAGCATACCAAGGAAAAGCACACTAGCCTATGTTCTTACAAATCACATCCAAGCACTGCCTCAAAGATTAGAAAGACCATCTTAGGATCAACTATTCTCCAAGCAGACTAGCCTATTTTCTTGTAAATCACATCTAGGCGCTACCTCAAGGATGAGAGATTCAATCTTAGGATCTACATTGCTCCAGGGTAAACAGGTTAGGCTACTGAGCACAATTATTTATGGTTGATTGCATGTTAAGTATAAAGTAGACATTATCGTCTCAAGTTTAATGTTTTAATCATGTTCACTATATCACTACTTGATGATTTCTATATGCTATGTCCTATGTTTATAATGTTCACTATGATTATAGCTTATGATTAATGACTCACAAAAATCATGTAAATGATGGAGAGGGAGAAATCTCATCATGTTTAAGAGATCATGTTAATGGGGAGAAATCCGATCATGTTAAGTTAAAGAATCATGATTATGTTAATGTTAATGTCATGTTAATGATCAAGTTAATTAGAATTGAAATAGTCTTTATATGCTCCCGAATCATGGACCTCAAGGGGTCGTCAAGGACTTTCCTAGCATCAATGGCTTTCCTAGCAATCATGTGCTCCTAAGGGGGCATCATAGAGGGATGAATACATTTACTTTTCAATTCTTCATGTTAATAATGCTATTCAAGAATTCTTATAGTTAATTCATGTCAAGTTTTCTTACATGTCAAGTATATTTACTTTTCTCTTATTATAAAGTGCCAATACCATTTACTGATGTGTTATTTTTCCCCTTCACATGGCTGGGGACGTGATGTCCCCAGGAATCGGAGCATGTAAGGACTCAAGAGAAGCAAGCAAGGACTAGAAGACCTTGAAGAGCTAACTGGTGGGGTGCCATCCATAATAGGTGATCCAATATTATAAAGATGTTTACTTTTATGTTTAGGTTTCCATGCTTAGAAATGTTTAGACATGTTATAGAGATCAACCATAGTTTCCTATGTAAAGACCAATGTATGAATCTCAATGGTGATTTATGTATTTATTTTCTATGATTTCATAAATGTGACATTCCTCCTTCAAGATAAAAGCTTCTGCTCAAAATATGATATATGTCAAATGGAGGGGTGTTACACAATTATTATGTTTCCATCAATATGGGATACAGAAAAATAATTTTAATGTCCTAAGAATGAATGGCTCAATGAAATGTGATTTTGGGTTGAGGACATAAACATGACATCATTTGTATACTAGTATCCATTATTGTTTAGGTTGATAGACAGAATTATTGTGTAAATTAGGACCAAAATAATACATTAATATTAGTATGTGTGTTGACTGATGACTATGACTCGTTAGTCATGATAGTGGATATCGAGTCAAACATAGGGTATTTGTTATGAAAAAGTGTACTAGACAAACCTTCCTTGACATGAAACATGGAATCCATAAATGGTAGTAGGAATCATATATCATGTAATAGTAGTGTATTTTAATCCTTAGACCTAAGGTTGCTACAATGATCACATGTTGTTCTATGTACTATGTACTATAACATTACTCCACTTGACCTTGAATAAGGGTTTCCATACATGTAGTGCTTGGGTGCACTATGTCACATGTGAATTAATGTAGAATCCATGGATTCTACCTTTCTAAAACCCCATGGAGCCCAGAGAATGAAATCTAAAAAATTTACTCAGAATGTGAATCGGAAGCAAAGCATACATGAATAAACAACCACAATGCAAACACCCTACATTCTGAACATTCAACATGTATATTAATAAAATGAATTATTACAACTTACACTTACAAGTTTAAGGAAAAGTTTACAAGTATAAACATGTGTATACTAACCCTACTTAAGAATAGGTACAACATATAAAGTTCTCACCTCTTATGTTTTCTCCCAAGCTAGCTCTGAACCTGAAACATAAGTGAAACAATGAATCAACACATGAGGTGTTGTGTACATGGGAAGAAAGATACATATATTTATCATTTTCATAACATGAAAATATTTGTAGAAAGAAAGAAAGAAGATGTCAAAAGTAGGTCTTAAAAAGGTGAAATATGCAAATTTTATCATTTTTCTTGATATGTTGCATTACTAAAGTGTAGTCGTACCAAAACATAAATCTTGGGCAAGTTCATCTGTACCAAGTACTCTAGGAAACCTCACATACACCTTATTATCAAGGGAGATATCTAGTCAAAATTGGTCATCCCTTGCAAGGGGGTCAATGAACACCTTACTAACCAGATAACATGTACCACTAGTACATAATCGGCCTTTAGTGTTGGTTATTTAAGGCCTTTAGTGTCAGTTTTTAAGCGAAACCTATGTAGGCACCACTAAAAGCCCAACTGTTACGCGTCGATTCTCAAACTGACGCTACAACCCTTCGCGCGCCACTGAAAACACGCCAGCAGGGGGTATAGGCATCGGTTATTAGCTCTGAAACCGATGCCATATACCTTCGCACCACAGAAAGGGCGCCATCTGGGGCACTATCGGTGTCAGTTTATTAGTGATAACTGACGCCATCTCACCCGCTACCACGGCCGTGCTGACCAGCATAGCCATGGTGTCTGGTCTGCTGCCACAGCCGTGCTGGCCATCACGGCCGTGGTGTCTGGCCTCATTAGGGAAATCGACATCAGTTACTAGTAGGGAAACCGACATTGTAACCATTTGTCATCGGTTTTATACAAATAACTAAAGCCTATTTTATGTTTTTTTTTCTGCCAGTCTGCAGACCTGCTGTGGCTGATCGCAGGATGAGAAACCTATAGTTCAGTTATGAACTGTAGGTTTTACGACATCCATTGATATCAACCAACAACAGGCCACAAACCTGCAAAATTAACAACATAACTGTTCAAACATTTAGCAACTTGCAGTTCCATTCGATTTTCACACATGTAGAAACATTCATGTAGCAATCTGTAGTTCCATTCATTTTCACATTCACACATGTAGAAACATTCATATAGCAACCAACAGTTTCATTCATTTTCACTCGGAAACATGTAAAAACATTCAGACATGTAGAAACATTCACATATTATAATTCAGAAATTTATTTACAAAATATCATTTTAGTCATTATTCGCTATCAACATCCCAATTATATGTTAAAACCCCCACTACTTGTATGGCTGTTTCCCATTCTTCTCTTACATCATTTAATTCTTCCATCGTATAGGGAGGATGTACATATGGTAAGAAATTTCCTATATTGTGGTCATTTTTAAACACCTGCAAAGAGAATGATGTATATATATAATTAATAATATATAAATAAGAGTGATATATTTCATATTATCTAATGAGACTATATATACTACCTAAGGAATGGTATCGATGTCCACTGCGGCATATTTGATAATCATGTGGATGGGTTTCTAGGCCAACAAATACATGTGTTGTCATTCTTATATATAATAAATGTGTATCACCTATCCCATTCTTGAACACCTAATCTCACTAGTAAGTGTATAATTTGTATTGGGCTTTCAAGAAAATTTCGGCAACATTTCCCCTCCAAGTACCTATGTACTTAGAGAACAAACGGGGAAATGCTACCGAAATTTTCTTGAAAACCCAATATACATTATACACTTACATCCTAAGTGAGATTAGGTGTTCAAGAACAGTCCCAAACTGGGGACTATCTAAGATTTACTCCTAATGAGTAAATCTTAGACGAGTTTCTAGGCTAATGAGTACATATCCACTACATGCATTTGCTCACTTACATTGCATCACTCACAATTAGAACATTATTAAATAATAAATCAAGAATTCAATAGTTTCAAACATGAAATAATTCACAATTATAGCAATAAGATTCACTTTGTACAAACATACATGGCATAATTCAGGCACAATAGTAGGTGTGGTCATTGACCCAATTCAACATTATAAGAATAATTTTAGAAGAGTAATAATATTTCCCAATTGAGAGTATATGAATTGTCCAACAATTGGAACAAGAGCAAGGTATTGTAAAAATTGCCTCATTATGGGAAAAATTAGTCATAATAATGCCCAATCATATTTAAATCAAACAAAATATCACCTGGGTCTGATAAAAAATTAATATCTCAAAGATAAATATCACCTACGCATGATATTATGGTAGAGTTAATATTATGTCTTCTACAGTCATTTAATCTAAAAAACCACTCCCTTTAAAAAATCAGCCACACAAATACACACAAATGTAGATGCATGTTCATCATCAAGATAATCATTACACAAAAATGTAGCTATCCGATTATAATTGAGCAATATAGCACAAAATCAGCCAACACGGCCGTACTACCAACACGGCCGTGCTGCCCAGCACGGCCGTGCCAACCTATGATTTCACACGGTCGTGGAGCAGGGTACCTTCTTGAGGATGGAGGAAGAATAGGAGGAAGAAGAGGAGAGTAGGTACCTTCGGCGGTGTCGGCGGGGAGAGTAGCAGCAGTGAGCGGTGGCAGTGTGGGGAGAGAAGGCCGCCGGAGTAGGAGAGAAGGTTAGTGGTGTGGGGAGAGAAGGTTGCCGGAGCAGGAGAGAAGGCCGCCAGAGAGTTGGGGGCAGAGGGCAAGCGGCGGCGGAGGTGGGTAGAGAAACAGCAAGCGAGCGGAGCAGCGCACGACCGGAGTAAGCGGCGATGGAGGTGGGGGCAGAGGAGAAATTAGCGGAGAAAACTCTGGAGTAGCGTGAGAATGAATGAAACAGAGAAAGGGGAAGAGTCGGGCTCGCGCGGGTGTTGTTAACTTAACAATAGGTGTCAGTTCTTAAATAAAACCGACACATAAAACTAAAGGTGTCAGTTCTACAAACAGACTGACACCTATTCTCAATGATAGTCGTCTGTTTATACTAGATAAAAACCGACGTCTATACATATATGCCGATTAAAAAAATTGTTCTCGATTAATGACCATAGTCGTCAGTTTCTTTCGAAAACTGACACTCAAAGGGTGTGAAAAATTTCCCAGGAACAACGTAGGAAAACCCATAAGCGTCGGTCATTATAGCAAAACTGAGGACCAAAATGTGCCAAATTTCTGTCTCGTGAATAACCTTTCATCGTCGGTTTAATAGTTTATAACCGAAACCATATGTTAAATTTTGGAGGTAATTTTTTTCACAGGAAATTTTGGATTTGGCGGTTAATTTTAGGCATCAGTTTATTATTAGGGAACTGACACTGAATACAAGCGATACCCGTGTCTGGTCTCCCTTCACAGATAGATGTCAGTTGTTTTATTAAACCGATACTATAGGTTTTAGGTGTCGGTGTATTTATACAACCGACGTTTTAAAAGTGACGTTATAAGTCATTTCTGTAGTAGTGTAATCATCATTTATGTTTACAACTGAGAAAACATTGAGTACTTATAGTAATACTACATTCAATATTTCCAAATAAAACTTCATACATAAATATCATGATTCAATCAAGAAAACCATTATCATATAAATAAATAAACCTACATACATGAATTCAAAGAATTCTAATTATCTTTGAGCATCTACATATCTATTTGTTATGTGATTAACAACAATGGTTCATCATTAATACATGTATCATCATTATTATTGTCATTTAGGTCCTAATTAGGATTAATCCAAATCTAGGTTCAATCTAACTTAGGCTAGTCCCTAATATTTTTATACTGATATATGTCATAATTGGACACTTGTTCAATGTCCATGTTTTTCTGATGCTTTACCTATTTTCTAGAATTAATACGAGACTAAAAGAATTTAGTTTGTCATTATGAGGATGAACAAAATAATTTGGCACAATAAATACGTAAGAATCCATATTCAACTTCCATAAGATATTAGGGCTCAAAGCTATTTATATCAGATTTAGTATCCATTGTTTTCTAGTTATACCATTTTCATAAACCCTAAAATAAACATTACCATCTAAATTAGAAATCAAAAATTATTTATCTTCAAAATCCTAATCTAGGATTTTATTAATGAAGGGGATATTTTCCGGATTTTGAGGATATTTTTGTGGAATTTTAGGGAAATGGAGCAATTTTACATGGGTTTGTTAAGATGAAGGGTATTAACATGGATATAACTAGAAATTACCTCTCAGAGTTAAACTTGGGCCACTGGATCTTCCCTCTAAGTACCCTATATAGACACCACCTAGTTTCTATTATCCTTTAAATTGGTTAACCTAATTGGGCTTTGCTTGCTGCGCTAGATGGCTGGGAGTTGGTCCAATAAATCCACTCTTTCCTTTTCTTACTATTGCTCTCATATGGTGTTTGGTTCTACTTTACGTGCCAAAAACACCACTACACACATGGATTTGGTTTGAAATTGGCAATGATGGAGGTCTCTTGAATGCTTGGATATGATGGGCTCTTCCACATTAGATTGTGTAAGATTCCTTCATCCACTTCGTCTTTGTCAGGGAGGAGGAAAAGGGTGGAGTAGTGGTCTCTCTAGTTGGGTACCGCCATGGGAAGATACCACAATGAGGAAAATTCAGGGCTTCAGCCTCCTCTCTAAATCTTGAAGCTACTCAATGCTTCTGGGAGGTCCCTCTGATGGTCATAGTATCTTGGTGCTTTGTGCAATCATCTTGAGCATGGGGCCATAGAGAGGTGGAGCTTAACCCACCACCGTGAGGAATTGGTAGAGGAGGAAAAACATCATGGGCTAAACTTCCCACTCAATGGCCTTTAGAGCTCCTCGAGTGTCCCATAAAAAATATTACCTACAGAAACCTACTCAAGGAGTCTCCCTCTATGTCACCCACTTATGGAGGCTCCTTCCTAGGAGGTCTTCTTCAATGGATATTTGTGACCATAAGGAACACTCATAGATCGACTGACAACATCCTCATCAGAGTAGGAGCAGTGTGGATCACTTTCACCCCTTTCAGCACCATTCTTGCCTCCTCTACCTCATTCTACTAACCAACACCTATTGTAATTCCCAACAAAGAGTGGGAGGGAAGTAATGTCTCCTTCTCTATTTACCCATCCTTAAAGGACTTGTTTAAGGGGTCAATCATCATATCTTGACGAGAAAAGCCCCATAATGTAGGTAAAATCATGCATCATGCATTATCTAGGCAATGATGTGTGCTTTAGATCCAAGGCAGAGTCAAGCATGTTACCCTTGCTTTGTGGAGGTACAAGATAACAAATGGTTACCAAATCATCTCAACTAGTGGTTGAGATAGAACCACCAACCCAAAAATATGGGTTGTGGCTAAGGAAAGGGCATATGGCTCGCTTGACAATAATATGTCATTCTACTAAATCAAATAACCAAAGGACAAAAGTTTTACCACATTAATTTCATTATTTTCCTCAACTTTGGGTAATCATATCTCTTTATAACAAACTCTAAACATCCTAATATTTTAGACACAGTCTCACAATATCCTTAAGTCTCTAATATTAATGTTTGAGACTCAAATGCCATTATCTTATTATGCAATTTAAAAATTCTTCAAATAACCTAATAGAAAGATGTATAGACCTTGCATTCAATTCAATTAATCATAAAATATTGATTCAACAAGACCAAAAACACTTGTTATGATACTAAAGCACTTAGTATTTGTTAGTTGACAACTTGAGTTTGTTGTTACTACTAATTGGACATATTAGCCTCCTAAGGACCTGAGGATTGATAAAGGATATTCAACATAATTGAACTCATTCAGGTGTCATCATTGTGTACTATATCTCAAATCATACTTTTTAGGTGGAAACCAATTCATAATTAATTAACTAATTCCTCAATCTGAGTTCAAATGTATACAAAACATTAATTAATCCTTAGTAACTATATTGGGTATTAACCCTAAAAATTGGGGTCATCACATTCACCCCACCTTATTCAAATTTTCTTCCTTGAAATTCAGTTGATATCATACTTAAGGTGATCTTAAAGAGTTTGGACTAGCTTTAAGACACCACTTCTAGGTGTCAGAGGCTTTGTAGCTATGGATGTACCCTAAGTTTCCATCTTAGGATGTAACAATTCTTGGGTGTACCTAACCATATATAGGATGGGGCATCATTTAGGAGTTTATTAACAACATGACATTCTACTAGTTTAGGATTTACATCCCTCATTACCCTAAGAATTAGGTTTTGTTCATATATATGGTGTAGAGGAGGTTATGCTCAATGTTTCATATTTCACTTCCCTAGATTGTGAAAGGTGATATCAATTTTCACATTTTTATTACTAGAATTATCACACTCAATAGGATTAGTAATTTCAATATCGAATTAGCATTTCATCATTATAGAAGGGTTTTCTAACATACTCTAATATTATTGTCCCACCCCATTGTGTGAATTATCCTCAAACTAGAAACTTAGAATTAGAAGGATGTAGGTTAGTAAATATACTTTGTGATCATGTAATATATTATCAAGAGATATTTTTATTTCATTTTCACAATTTCAAACTTATATCTTTCATTATGATATGAAGTAAAAATAATAAACTAAGTCAAGATTGTCATGTTTTTAACTTGAATATTACATGATTAATATGGGAATGGAATACAGAATAGGTCAAGCTTACATGATGGAATCCTCATATATAAATCATCTGAGTAGTGCAAGTGATGACATATATTGAGAAAGAGAAGTGGAAGGGACATCAATCATGGGTATCTTATGTGCAAGGCATTTCAGTCCAAGAATCAAAGTTTCATATATAACCTCAGTCACAACTAATAATGAGCTACAAAAGTTTAAGTCACTCAAGATAGGACCTAACCAAGTCAAGGGATTGACTTTCACATCATGAGCTTTCTACCCATAACAATGTTTTTATCCAACTCTCATATCTAGGATCTACATCCAATTTAGGAATCATGCATAACATACTCAACTTTTCTACTCAGGAGTAATCTATCATAGAACACATCATTTTACATACATATCATATTTCTCATATATTGGAGGTTATTTCCTTTGACCTTCTCCATGTGGGTCTCACTCTCTCTAAAGTTTGCCACTTATCTCATCCTAACACCAAATGTCCTCCTTTGTAAAAGATCTTGAGGCTCATGCATATTCAATCTTGTCATAACATAGATTTGCTAAGTGAAAATACTTACATAGTTTCATCAACAAGACTAAGCTCACACTTCTTAGAATTGAGTGAGACCTACATAGTTTTCAATGAGTTCTCTCACATCGTGTTCCATTTTCTGAGTCTTGAAATGATCATAACCTATAAATGTGGAGTTTCTTTGTTGCATTTATTTGATGAAACACTTATCGGTTACTTATGATAATTTTTTTAATATAATAAATTTGAACACATTTTCATTGTTAACTTATTAAATCATGCCTCCTAATCTTAAATTTTCTTCTATGCTCGTAGTATCTTTTCTTTTCCTTTTTCTTTTTTCTAATACTTTGACACTCTTCTTATACTTCTAATCAAACTTTATTTTTATCTCTCACCATCATTTGACGTCATCATTCCTAAGATCATCGTTATCAGTTCTTGCATCTTCCACATTTTCTATTGAGTTAGTCTTTTTCATTCTCAAATGTTTGCATTTGATCCTCTCACATCTAAGTATTTTTTAGATCATCTTGTTGTTCATATGAAACTTCATCTCCTTTTACAAATACATATTGTTTTGCAGCCTCTCATTGTCATTAATCTATCCAAACATCTTGATTTCTCCATATCCATTGGTCCCCTCTCTTCTTATATTTTTGAGCTTGTTTTGCTTCTTTTTCCTCTTAATGTCTCCTATCTTGTTGTATGTTTCCTTATTTTAAAATGAAGTTGTTTATTTACTTACTAATTCATTACACTTAATCTTCTTTTTGAAGCTCTCTTCCTGTCATGGAACCATTATTACCCCAATATTAATCACAAGGTCTAGACAGTGGTAGAGGGACTGGAATGATTGTCCCTGAGTGTCTTGAAGGAATTAACACATTGGTATATACAAAACAAACAATAACTCAAAACATGAAATATTTATATGAACTAACAAAATTGTTATATGATTTTTGGAATGTGTTCAATCTATTTTATCAATGCATCATATTTGAATGCAAAAACATGATCTTGACTGTCCACATGTATTGCCTAAATTCATAAATTCAAGACCCTTTGTCAATGCAGACGCATAGACGTGTTGTAAAAAATAATATAGTTTAAGTTTCAAAACTAAGTGTGCTTGAGGGGAATTATAAAATAATATTGACATTTTGTACAAAAATCAAGTAATCATAATAATTCTCCATATTTTATCATGATATCTACCATTTTTAAATCAACAAGTCTTAGAACAAGTTATAGAAACTTCCAAAGAAGTGTCATTAAAAAATGACATCTTCTTAATGAAGAGAACACCTTAGCCCCCTTTGGAAGAAAGTGATATTGACTACTTCTACAAGAAGTGTGAATCTAGCCACTCCAACATGATGTGTGAATAATAATGGAAGTTCCTTTATTTTCTTATGCTCCATGTACAATAAAAAATGTATATGAAAAATGAAAACTTCTTCATAAGGAATGATAGCTCATACAAATAAGTAGCCAAGATGTACATAGTAGTTATATATCAAGAAAAATATAAGAAATACCATACTTAGGTCGAATATAAGAAAATGAACCTTAAACAAATGATTGGGTATTGAAAGATTTGTTTAGACCTTTTCAAAAAGATTTCAAGCCACAAGTTCATGTCTGAGTAGATAAGGAGATAAGATAAGGTCCTAGTCCAGGTTTGAGTAGATAATGATCAATATTTGATGCTTGATAACTTTTGGTATCCAAGTAACACGATATATGGTTCTTGTTTCACATGACTATAATGATAATAGTTCATCCTCAACTAGTAACACAATATCATAATTTCTTAGAAATATCAAAAATAAAGTTTGCACATATGGATGAATAATTTCATCAGGTCATATATATTAGAATATTAGTTGTACTTCAATCTTTATCAAGTTTCAAGTTTATTCATCAAGGTTTGAGATAATGATATGAAATGTAGATTCAATATTGATTCAAATAGATTTACTGCCATCAAGGTCATGTTTAGATGAAGGTCCAACCTTTGATTTTCTAATCATCACTAAAAATTATTATCTAAAAACTTATAAATCAAGTATTAAAATTAGATGTTAAAAGTTGTCTTATTGTGTCTAGCTCATTCTTGTTGATCAAAATCTACTATATATTTGTCTAGTTTTAATAGTAGAGTAAGAGTTACAGAAAAGTTCTATAGAGAGAGAGGACATCTTGTGAAGGAAATTGATAAGAGTTGCAGTATAATAGTTAAGTCGTGGCTGCTTGGAGTACCTGAATTTGGGATAAATGGGAGAGGGAAAGGCCTTTTTACTACAACATTGTCTCTCTAGCACAATCCTAGGTTGAAAATCAAAAGAGGTCTCGAGTGAGTAATTTGTGTTTTTATTTGTGTACATGGAAAGAGTCAATAGAATGTATATATATATATATATGTAGATGGGGGATAAAAGTGGATGTGTGGCGGTCAAACTTCCTTTATAATTTCATTTCATCTTGTATAACAAGAAACTCATAATTACTTGTATAATCATTCAAGCAACTTTCTAGTCAAGGAATATATACCACAATGTAAATAATCATTTACATGGAAAATGTTTTTCAATACAATAAAAAATCACAACTTTAGAAAATTATTATATCTCCTAATAATATTCATTTGGAATCATTAATATATGAATGTTGTGTACCATCTTTGCACATGATGCTTGTTACCAACTTATTACTGAATTATGTTGACGCCTTTAAAATAAGCATTATGTGCCACAATTCATCCATTTTGAAATATTATATCCTTCAAATCATAACTTCCAGTCATATGAAATTTTGACCAAATATTCCTAATTATTTTAAACTCTAGTTTTCTTTTTGGGTTTTGAAAATAAAAGAGAATAAAATCAAAAGGTTTGATGGTAGAAATATTTCTACTAATGAGATATATGTTGATACGACATAATTATCCTCAAGATTCACCAAACCATCAAAATATCATTTTATAATGATAATTTATTTTGAAAATTATATATGTCTACCAAATTCCCACTTATCCTTAACTAAAATAACTCAATGCTTCAATAAGACTTTATTTCTCATGAACACTTCAAAACATATATCAGATCACATCATGCATTAAAATGATCTCAAACCCTATTTATAAATTATTTTCAAAATAATTTATCATTTATTTCTCCAAAATTTATAAAAAAACTAAATTATACTTGAAAGGCTCCATTCAAAATTTTGCCTTACTCAGACAAAGGAATCTTGAGAAATTAAAGTTCTATTTTTTCACCAAAATAATGGAAATGATTTGAACCATTAAATCTAGTTCGATTATAGTTCTTGTGTAATTTATTCAAACCATCGAATAAGATTCTATTGTTCTAACATTTTGTATCAAGCTTCAATACCATGGTAAAAATTCACCCACCAAGTTCTATCCAAAAATAAATTCATTCAGTCAGCCAACTAAAATATCTTGAAAAATATTATTTTTTGCCCATATGAATTTATCATCATTCAAATGATTTATAAAAATTCTCAAATATTTACCATAGCTACAGTTTAAAATTATAAGCTTCATGACAACTTTGGGTCATTCATACACAACAAAATCTCAAAATCATAAATCTTCTATGATTGGCTCCTAATCAAGCTTACACTACGTCATCACATATTTCTCTCTCATACTTTAATCCTCATATCTATATTGTTATTAATATACCTTTAGTTTTTTTTATCACTGAGGGTCTACAAACTATAAGTTGGGATAATCTTAAAGATATATATTGCATTATAAAACCTTGAAAATCCAGTTTGACACATATTTTCACACCTTAAAGGGAATTTAATCCCCAAAAATTAGAAATATCTTTAAAATAATGGGACTATATACTGCATATTATATTCTATTTCATACTCATAATCATGATGAAATTAAAAGTTTCCATAAACTTGTATTGATAAATTTGAGGTCAAAAACTGGTACTGCATTAATTTCCTTTTATAGAGTTCAATTTCAAGTCATAGTAGTATTAAGAAATTTTTAGGATTGTTAGTCAAGGTTAAATGCCACGAATCAAATATGGTCATGATCAAGTGAAATTGTGTTTCAAGAATCAAGATTTGAATATCAAATATTTTGGCTCCAAATGTTTAAGTCTAGGGTTTTAATTCATGTTCAGACCATAGGTATGGTATTCGCCCATAAACAACATTCAAGTAATAGTTTGATATTTCAACACTGAGTTCTTCATCAAGTATATTCCTAGGTGGATGAATGACCCATACCTATGTCATTTTTAGGGAATTCATCCTATGCATATATTCGTCATTTTCATCTTAAAGATTATCATTCAGTCAATATTTCAAGATATGGTTTTTTTGGCCAAAGTTAAATGGAGCAAGCCCAACACAATATGAAATCATATTTAAAATTTCAAAGATATGGTGATTCGATCATCACAAAGTTAAAGTCAATATTATATCATGTCATAGTATGATATTGGTCTATATTTAAAAAAAAAATATTTCATATTTTAGTTGATCCCAAGTTATCTAAAATAGGGACAATAAGATCATGTCAAGATATATAAAAAGAGAGAGAAGAGATAGGGAGTCAACCTAGTTCAATCTAAGATGTAATATCAGGGTTCCTCAGAGAAAAGATGATAAGAGGAAACACTCTCAAGTGTTTCAATATATTTAGGTCCAATTCTAGATTGAGTGAAGCCAGGTAGAGTGGGGAACATCAACCACCATTATGAGATGGATAGAAGGTGATGACTTGCCAGAACCCAAAACCTAGACGTCTCAATTTTCACCATCTTATTTTTTCAAGATTTTCTAAGTTCAAGAGATTTGAGAAATTATTTAATCAATTCATATGTGAGTGTGTGTTCTTTGATACCAAATTCCATAGGACTATTATTACCCCAATCAGAATCCTACTGCCTATGTAGTGATTGAGGGATTGAGGAGCACATCCCTGGGTGTCCTAAAGGAATTAGAACATGCATTTACAAAAAGAAATGATAACTCAAAACACAAAATATATATCAGAACCGACTTGATGCTCAATTTGTAAACACGTTCAATCTTTATCATCAAAGAAGTTAGGATGTGAAATTGAGATCATGATGTTCCACCCGGATCGCCTAGAATTATAAATTCAATACTCATGGTTGGTGCAAAGGAACATATATGTTTTCCAAAATAGAATAGTTTAATTTTCAAGAATAAGTGTGCTTGGAGGGACTTATAAATTGATATAAACACTTTGTACAAAAATCCAATCATTATATATATGAATATATATATATATATATATATATTCATGTGCATGTATTTATATATATATATATATATATATATATGTATATATGTATATATATATATATATGAATATATGTATATATATGGGTGTTCATTTATTGCCCATGCAGGAAGCTACCCGCTCCAAAATTGGTTACTTTTTCTGGAGTTTTTTACTTTACACATGTACAAGGTTACGTTGCCTTCCAAACTGTTACTTTATATGCATAAATAGTTAAATTTGTATCAAATGTAAAATTAAATATTTATTCCAAAAATTTTACTGTGTATTCTTCCCAATTTTACCTTTTTAGTTGAATGGTTACTTTTTTTGTCAATATAGTTACTTTTTTGCCAAGAGTGTTACTTTTTTGACCAAATAGTTACTTTTTGGATGGCACGGGTAGCGAATTCTAGGTTACCCATGCAATTATTCAAGATAATCCACACACACACACAAATACATATACATACCATATCTCTAGAGTCAATAAATTTCTATGAAGAACTGCTCGACTCAATCACTTGTTGTCGTTACTCAACAGTTTTACATAGTGGTCTATCCTGTAGAGGTACTCAAATTGGATTAGTGATTGATTTCTAGGTTTTGTCATAAACCTAATTGGTCATTTCCAATTATGTAAATCAATAGTTCAAATCACACTCAAAGGTAGGCATTTCCCATTGATATAGGAGCTTCTGTACCAGAAACAATGGTATCTCCAATTATAGGCCCTCTGGGATGTAAAATATATCTCTTCTCAGCTTCCCCACAGTGTATGAGACAAATGTGTGCATTTCGATTGGGATCATATTCTATGGTTATGACTCTACCAGATATGTTTTTTTCATTGCGTCAAAAATCAATTTTACAGTATAGACATTTACAACCTCCCCCTCTATGCCTTGTAGTAGTGATTCCTATGACATTGCGACCTTTACCACAATGATATTGTCCATAAATCGAATTATTTCACAGATTGGATTTCATGTCTACAGCTCCACTGTGTGTTCTCGGGGTAGAAGTTTGTATAAATGTATGGACATGTTACCCTTGTTATTAAGTACTTGACTTTAAGTTCTTTTCTCTATAAGAGGTGGAACAGTTCAACCCACTTGAAGTCGATGACCATACGTCTGTAATGCATTATATGTCCCATAATAGGTCCCACTCTACTACCCATTCCAAGGAGTCAATGACTATTCATATCTATTACCTTGACACCAAATGAGAGTTCAACCTAATGCTTTATTTCTATCCTAGTTGATCCTGATTCGACATACATATATATACATATATATATACACATAAATATACATATATATATATGTGTGTGTACATATATATACATATATATAGGGTTAAAAGAGTATTGTACCTGAGTGCATGTATCTTATTTGTACCCACCTTTATTTATGGTGGTTTCACCATTCTGCACAACACTCCAACATTACAAATGTGATGTATAGCCCTTACATAACATGTGTATCAAATATCATCTCAAGCCAACATTCCTATATCATCTAATGAAGAAGATGTATATTTTCTAATCAACGATAAGTTATAGAAATTGTAGGAATCGTTGGTTGATATGTTTCTATAGCTCATGATACACGTGAGACTTAGTTGTGTTTTTTTTAAACACATCTAATCTAAACAACGTTGGTTCAATCTATATGGTTGTATTTATTTAGAGAATTTCACATATCCCTTTTTAATGGGAGGTACACATAACATGTACCGGCCGATACATAATTCCAAATCTCTTTATATATATATGTATATATATATATATATATATATATATATATATATATATATATATATATAGGTCTCTCATTTATTGCCCACGTATAAAGTTTGTACATATGGATGAATGATTTCATCATGTCATATATATTAGAATATTAGTTGAACTTCAATCTTTATCAAGTTTCAAGTTTATTCATCAAGGTTTGAGATAATGATATGAAATGTAGATACAATATTGATTCAAATAGATTTACTGCCATCAAGGTCATGTTTAGATAAAGGTTCAACCTTTGATTTTATAATCATCATTAAAAATTATCATCTAAAAACTTATAAAACAAGTATTAAAATTAGATGTTAAAAGTTGTCTCATTGTATCTAGCTCATTCTTGTTGATCAAAATCTACTATACATTTGTCTAGTTTTGATAGTAGAGTAAGAGTTATAGAATAGTTCTATAGAGAGAGAGGACACCTTGTGAAGGAAATTGATAAGAGTTACAGTATAATAGTTACGTCTTGGCTTCTTAGAGTACCTGAATTTGGGATAAATGGGAGAGGGAAAGGCCTTTTTACTACAACATTGTCTCTCTAGAACAATCCTAGGTTGAAAATCAAAAGAGGTCTCGAGTGAGTAATTTGTGTTTTTAGTTGTGTACATGGAGAGAGTCAATAGAATGTATATATATGTAGATGGGGGATAGAAGTGGATGTGTGGTGGTTAAACTTCCTTTATAATTTCATTTCATCTTGTATAACAAGAAACTCTTAATTACTTGTATGATCATTCAAGCAACTTTCTAGTCAAGGAATATATACCACAATGTAACTAATCATTTCCATGGAAAATGTTTTTCAATACAATAAAAAATCAAAACTTTAGAAAATTATTATATCTCCTAATAATATTCATTTGGTATCATTAATATATGAATGTTTCGTACCATCTTTACACATGATGCTTGTTACCAACTTATTACTGAATTATGTTGATGCCTTTAAAATAAGCATTATGTGCCACAATTCATCCATTTTGAAATATTATCACCTTCAAATCATAACTTCCAGTCATATGAATTGTTGACCAAATATTCCTAATTATTTTAAACTCTAGTTTTCTTTTTGGGTTTTGAAAATAAAGGAGAATAAAACCAAAAGGTTTAATGGTAGAAATATTTCTACTAATAAGATATATGTTGATAAGCCATAATTATCCTCAAGATTCACCAAACCATCAAAATATCATTTTATAATCATAATTTATTTTGAAAATTATATATGTCTCTACCAAATTCCCACTTATCCTTAACTAAATTAACTCAATGCTTCAATAAGACTTTATGTTCTCATGAACACTTCCAAACATATATCAGATCACATCATGCATTAAAATGATCTCAGACTCTATTTATAAATTATTTTCAAAATAATTTATGATTTATTTCTCCAAAATTTATAAAAAATCTAAATTATACTTGAAAGGCTCCAGTCAAAATTTCACCTTACTTAGACAAAGGAATATTGAGAAATTAAAGTTCTATTTTTTCACCAAAATAATGGAAATGATTTGAACCATAAAAATCTACTTGGACTATAGTTCTTATGTAATTTATTCAAACCATCAAATAAGATTCTATTGTTCTAACATTTTGTATCAAGCTTCAATACCATGGTAAAAATTCTCCCACCAAGTTCTATCCAAAAATAAATTCATTCAACCAGCCAACTAAAATATCTTGAAAATTATTATTTTTGGCCCATATGAATTTTATCATCGTTCAAATGATTTATAAAAATTCTCAAATATGTACCATAGCTACAATTTAAAATTATAAGCTTCATGACAACTTCGGGTCATTCATACACAACAAAATCTCAAAATCATAAATCTTCTAAGATTGGCTCCTAATCGTGCATACACTATGTCATCACATATTTCTCTCTCATACTTTAATCCACATATCTATATTGTTATTAATATACCTTTAGTTTTTTTATCACTGAGGGTCTACAAACTATAAGTTGGGATAATCTTAAAGATATATATTGCATTATAAAACCTTGAAATTCCAGTTTGACACATCTTTTCACATCTCAAAGGGAATTTAATCCCCAAAAATTAGAAATATCTTTAAAATACTAGGACTATATACTGCATATTATATTCTATTTTATACTCATAATCATGATGAAATTAAAAGTTGCCATAAACTTGTATTGATCAATTTGAGGTCAAAAAATGGTAGTGCATTAATTTCCTTTTATAGAGTTCAATTTCAAGTCATAGTAGTATTAAGAAATTATTAGGATTGATTGTCAAGGTTAAATGTCATGAATCAAATCTGGTCATGATCAAGTGAAATTGTGTTTCAAGAATCAAGATTTGAATATCAAATATTTTGGCTCCAAATGTTTAAGTCTAGGGTTTTAATTTATGTTCAGACAATAGGTATGGTATTCGCCCATAAACAACATTCAAGTAATATTTTGATATTTCAACACTGAGTTCTTCATCAAGTATATTTTGAGGTGGATGAATGACCCATACCTATGTCATTTTTAGGGAATTCACCCTATGCATATATTCGTCATTTTCATCTTCAAGCTTATCATTGAGTCAATATTTCAAGATATGGGTTTTTGGGCCAAAGTTAAATGGAGCAAGCCCAACACAATATGAAATCAAATTTAAAATTTCAAAGATATGGTGATTTGATCATCACAAAGTTAAAGTCAATATTATATCATGTCATATTATGATATTGGTATATATTTTAAAAAAATATTTCATATTTTAGTTGTTCCCAAGTTATCTAAAATAGGGACAAGAAGATCAAGTCTAGATAATAATAAGAGAGAGAAGAGATAGGGAGTCAACCTAGTTCAATCTAAGGGGTAATATCAGGGTTCCTCAGTGAAAAGATGATAAGAGGAAACACTCTCAAGTGTTTCAATATATTTAGGTCCAATTCTAGATTGAGTGAAGCCAGGTAGAGTGGGGAACATCAACCACCATTATGAGATGGATAGAATGTGATTACTTGACAGAACCCAAAACCTATACATCTCAATTTTCACCATCTTATTTTTTCAAGCTTTTCTAAGTTCAAGAGATTTGAGAAATTATTTAATCAATTCATATGTGAGTGTGTGTTCTTTGATACCAAATTCCATAGAACTATTATTACCCCAATCAGAATCCTACTACCTATGTTGTGATAGAGGGATTGAGGAACACATCCATGGGTGTCCTAAAGGAATTAGAACATGCATTTACAAAAAGAAATGATAACTCAAAACACAAAATATATATGACAACCGACTTGATGCTCAATTTGTAAACACGTTCAATCTTTATCATCAAAGAAGTTAGGATGTGAAATCGAGATCATGATGTTCCACCCGGATCGCCTAGAATTATAAATTCAATACTCATGGTTGGTGCAAAGGAATATATGTTTTCCAAAATAGAATAGTTTAATTTTCAAGAATAAGTGTGCTTGGAGGGACTTATAAAATGATAGAAACACTTTGTGCAAAAATCCAGTCATTATATATATAAATATATATATATATATATATATATATATATTTATATTTATATTCATGTGTATGTATTTATATATATATGTATATATGTATATATATATATGAATATATGTATATATATATATGGGTGTTCATTTATTTCCCATGCGGGAAGCTACCCGCTCCAAAATTGGTTACTTTTTCTAGAGTTTTTTACTTTACACATGTACAAAGTTACGTTACCTTCCAAACTGTTACTTTATATGCATAAATAGTTATTTTATATATCAAATGTAAAATTACATATTTATTTCAAAAAATTTACTGTGTATTCTTCCCAATTTTACCTTTTTAGTTGAATGGTTACTTTTTTATCAATATAGTTACTTTTTTTTCCAAGAGTGTTACTTTTTTGACCAAATAGTTACTTTTTGGATGGCACGGGTAGCGAATTCTAGGTTACCCATGCAAGTATTCAAGATAATCCACACACACACACAAATACATATACACACCATATCTCTAGAGTTAATAATTTTCTATGAAGAACTACTCAACTCAATCACTTGTTGTCGTTACTCAACAATTTTACATAGTGGTCTATCCTATAGAGGTACTCAAATTGGATCAGTGATTGATTTCTTGGTTTTGTCATAAACCTAATTGGTTACTTCCAATTATGTAAATCAATAGTTCAAATCACACTCAAAGGTAGGCATTTCCCATTGATATAGGAGCTTCTGTACCAGAAACAATGGTATCTCCAATTATAGCCCCTCTGGGATGTAAAATATATCTCTTCTCATCTTCCCCACAATGTATGAGACAAATGTATGCATTTCGATTGGGGTCGTATTCTATGGTTATGACTCTACTATATATGTTTTTTTCATTGCGTCAAAAATCAATTTTATGATATAGACATTTATGACCTTCTTCTCTATGCCTTGCAGTAGTGATTCCTATGACATTGTGACCTTTACCACAATGATATTGTCCATAAAGCAAATTATTTCATAGATTGGATTTCATGTCTACAGCTCCATTGCGTGTTCTTAGGGTAGAAGTTTGTATAAATGTATGGACATGTTACCCTTGTTCTTAAGTACTTGATTTTAAGTTCTTTTCTCTATAAGAGGTGGAACAGATCAACCCACTTGAAGTCGAAGACCATACGTCTGTAATGCATTATATGTCCCATAGTAGGTCCCACTCTTATACCCATTCCAAGGAGTCAATGACTATTCATATCTATTACCTTGACACCAAATGAGAGTTCAACCCAATGCTTTATTTCTATCCTAGTTGATCCTGATTCGACATACATATATATACATATATACATATATATATATACATAAATATACATATATATATATATGTGTGTGTACATATATATACATATATAGGGCTAAAAGAGTATTGTACCTGAGTACATGTATCTTATATGTACCCACCTTTATTTATGGTGGTTGCACCATTCTGCAAAACACTCCAACATTACAAATGTGATGTATAGCCCTTACATAACATGTGTATCAAATATCATCTCAAGTCAACATTCCTAGATCATCTAATGAAGAAGATGTATATTTTCTAATCAACGATAAGTTATAGAAATTGTAGGAACCATTGGCTGGTATGTTTCTATAGCTCATGATACACGTGAGACTTAGTTGTGTTTTTTTTTAAACACATCTAATCTAAACAATGTTGGTTCAATCTATATGGTTGTATTTATTTAGCGAATTTCACATATCCCTTTTAAATGGGAGGTACACATTACATGTACCGGCCGGTACATAATTCCAAATCTCTTTATATATATATATATATATATATATATATATATATATATATATATATATATAAATATAAATATATATATACATATATATATATACATACATATAAACATACATATACATATCTATATATGTATGTATATATATATATATATATGCACATATTGGCACATATATGTGTATAAACATTTATATGTGTGCATATATATGTATATATATATATATATTTATATATATATATATATATAGGTCTCTCATTTATTTCCCACGTGGGTAATCTGGATTTTGTTATATGTGCCGCCCAAAAAGTAACTATATGATCAGAAAAGTATGTATTTTAAAAAAAAGTAACTATTCAACTAAAATAGTAAAATTAGGCAGAATGAACAGTAAAATTTCTGGAATAAATTGGTAGTTGTACATTTGTTAGAATTGTAACTATTGTGTATAGAAATTAGGAATTTGAAGGTAAAGTAACACTATACATGTGTAAAGTAAAAACTCCAGAAAAAGTAACTAATTTTGTTGCTGGTAGCTACCCGCACGGGTATTAAAAATAAGGCATACACACACACGCACACACACACACATATATATGTGGGGGGGACTATGTGTGTGTGTTTGTATATGTATATATGTATATTATATATATACTCAATTTTTATCATCAAGTCCTTCTGGATCCATCTTACTCATTCAAGATTCCCAAAATTAGCACAACATGCATTGCAATTCTTCCCACACAACTCTGGCATGTTCACAATATCTTAATACATGAATAACTGACTCAATCTTAGCATTACATCTCACTCATTCCCCTAACTATGTCATTTTCCTCCTGAGTCTTTCTAGGTTGGTCAACAGTCTTTGATGTTGTGCCACCCTTTCTGATTCTCTGAGGGGCTAGGCTAGTTCCAAGTCATCCTTTCCCCTACTTTCCTCCTCCATGTTCCCAACAATGGTTGTGTAAGCTGATTTAGCTGATAACAACTCATTCATACTATATTGCAATGTAACATAATCATCTCCTCTCAGCTGTTATAGGGGGGCATAGAAACAATTTTTAAAATCATACCATAATTTGTCTTTGAACCCATTTCCAACCCTCTTCATTCCCCTCATCAGATATGGTCCAACTTTTTTGTTCTTCATGTAGAAATATCTATATTGCACACCTCAACAAATTTTTGGACCCCTTGATCTAGTAGTCTTCCCAAAATAGGACTCTTTTTCCATAAAAAATAGACCAGCAAATCCCCTTCATTATAAAAGAAATTCAATAGTATTGGAAAAAGAAAGGGTGTACAACATGATAGGAGGGTGGAAGAGTCCTAGATGTACATTTTCTCTAAGATATCAAATTCTAACTTGATGATGCACCATGTAGTCATAACACAATTTTTAAATTTTCAGTATTTATTATGTTTCTATGCTTCCATATGTTGTATAAAGCTATAAGAATGAATAATTAAGCTTTAGCATCCTTAGTTTTCATAAGATCTTCATACCTGCCAGGTGTAGAAGTAATGTAGCCATGGTTGATGCCTTCACCCCATAGGTGTTTAGTGATTGAGCAAGAAAATAGAATGTGCTCATTATTTCCAAAGTTATTTTTCCTGAGGGAGAAGTGAGAAGCTAGGATTAAGCCTCTTTTTTGGATTTTTTCTTCTGTCAAGAACTTTCTATGAAATACATTCCATGCATGTACTTGCAGTCTTCTAGGGATGCAATTTTCCCATAGCCAACTATCCCATTCAGTTTCAACATTAGTTCCCCTAACGTCGTTCCATGCATCCTTGAGATACTATATCAATTGGCCTTTAATAAGGAAGGAATCCTTATCTTGTATAGGTGGATGAAGCTTCCTAAACAATTCACTGACTGTGATAATTCTAGCTTGAAGTGGTAGACTCCATTCACCATCTACATTGTTCCCTAACAGCTTGGGATTTTGTTGGATACTAGATCATCGTATGACACTTCTATTGACTAACTCCTCTAGAAATTTTACTTTTTAAAAAAGAGGGTCTAACCAAACGGAGATGGTTTTTCCATTTTGCACGTCACAAGTAACATGTTGTTTGTAGTTTTCCCTTTTCTTTAGGATTTATTTTGACATCCCAAGAGAGTGGGCATAAATCGGGCATGAGCATATAGAATCATATTGTTTGTATTTATTATGTATACAATAAACCCATTGGGATTCCTTCCCAAGTGCAATGTCCTAGAGGTTTTTAAGGATTTTGGCCTTGGACCAGTCCATAAGCTTCCTAATCCCAAGCCCCCATTCTCTTTTGGATTTTCATATGTCATCCCATGATATTTTTTGGACATGTTTTTGAAAATTAGTGTCTTCCTAGAGGAAGTCTCTAAAGGTTTTTTCCTATTTCATCAATAACACCGATAGGGAGTGGGAAAGTAGTAGACCAAAATAGTTGGTATGTAGAGAGAGTAGATAGAATATGTCCCACCCTACCTACCAAGGACAACATTCTCATATTCCATTATTCTTGCTTGGACTTAATGTTATCAATAATTGGGACACAATGTTTCCTTATAAGTTTGCCTGAGAACAACGGGAGTCTAAGGTATCACGAGGGGAGTGATTCCACTTGTATACCCAATGTATCTATGGATCTCGAATCTTCCCCTTTTTGGATGAATACTTGTCTCTTCATTGGGTTTAGGTTGAGAACTGAGCACTCCCCAAATTTATGGGGTAGGTTAGAGATAGTAGCAACATATACTTTCATTGCCCTTGCAAATATCATTAGGTCATCCACAAATATAATATGAGAGACCTTGTAGTTATCTGCACTAAGTGGACTGATAGCACCATTATCTTTATCTTCTTTGAACATAGAAGATAGATCTTTCATTTGGATGCCAAACACATAGGGGTCTATGGGGTCGCCTAGTTGGATACCATTTATATCTTGAAAGATGGGTGTGGGTTTTACATTAAGAAGGATTTGAAAAGAAGCAGAATTCATGCATTCTTTAACCCAAGTAATCCACTGTAGTGGGAAGTTTATTTGAGACATCACATTGAGGATATGATCTATGTCAATCGTATCATACGCTTTTGATAAATCTTCCTTTATGCACATGGTTTGGAAACCTTTGCTCCTATTATAGACATCAATGATATTATTTGGGAGGAGGATGGCTTCACCAATATTCCTTCCTTTGATGAAAGTGAATTTGTTTAGAGAGATGATCTCTGGGAAAATGACTGCTAGTTTCTTTGTCATGATTTTTTCTATAATTTTGCAACATAGATTTCATAGAGAGATTGGGCACCAATCAATGACCTTACTTTGTTTTTCATTCTTGGGGAAGAGTGTGATGAAAGTTTCATTGGATTCTTTTATAAGTTTCCTTTTTCTAAATAAATCCATAGTAGATTTAGTTACATCATCTCCTATGATGTCCCAATAGTCTTTTAAGAAGGATGCATTGAGTCCATTGGGGCATGGTGACTTCTACCCATCATCTTCCCAGATAATGTCGTCAATGTCTTTCCTGGTGATGGGTTCATTCAAAACCTTTAGATGCTCATCCGTGAGTTTAGGCATGTTGGGTAAGATTGGTTTGACTTTGTTTCCTCTACTTTAACTAAATAATTCATTATAATGGTCCACAAAGCTTTTTCTGATGGATTTTTTTATCATTGATGAAAAAACCTTGGTTGTGAATTCTCCTGATGGTGTTGCGGGCCCTTCTTGTTTTAAGGGAGGCATAGAAGAACTTTGAATTTTTGTCCCCTTCTTTGAGCCAGAAGATCCTTGGCTTCTATTTGATCAGGGATTCTTCTAAAAGCATGGCTTTACTTTCTATCTTTACCTCATTTCTAGCTATTTCATATATAGTGTCATCATGGGGATTGAGGTCAAATTTCTCTTGGGCTCGAATGGATTCAACTTTACTATTTCTAGCATTGTCTCTTAGATCTCCAACCCGCACTAGGTTCCACCTCTTAAGACTTTGTTTCACTGATTGTAGTTTCTTGTAGAGTTTGTACATTGATGTACCATCCACTTGGAGGTGCCAAGTTGCTTGGACGATTTATTTAAAACCATGTGCATATGTCTAATGGTTGATGTATCTTAAGGGGCCTCTTGTCTTGAGTGGTTTTGTATCAATATGTAACATGATAATGGAATGGTCAGTAACGATGGACAAGATTACATGTACCCAAAAGTTAGGAAACTCATTGTGGAAGTCTTGGTAATGGAGCACTCTATCTATCTTTGATTTTGTATGTTTTTTTTCCTTTTATTGGTGATTCTCCCACGCATATAAAGATCCTTTTGTGTTGGTTTTGAAGATTGTAGCACTTGTGACAACCTGGTTGAACTCACAGATTGATTTTTTGGAATGAGGAGAGCGACCCATGCGTTTAGATTCCAATCAAACTGCATTGAAGTCCCCCATTTGGACTGAGGGATGGGTTATACTATTACTGATGTCGATGATTGATTTCCAGATGTTGCTACTGCCATTGTCATCATTGGTGCACTATATGGAAGTGACTTCAAATTGTATCCTACTCATAGAGATGGAGAAATGGAGGAGTTGATTAGTGAAGGTGGTCAGATGGATAGTTATACTAGGGGAATCCCATAGTACAATAATTCTGGTAGGTGTCTGGTTGTGGGAGTTTATACACCAGATTGCATTAGGCCAACTTATGTTAAAGACTTGAGGGATGTTCCTTAGTCTTACTTTTTTACAACTAAGAAAATCTCTTTCTTGACTCTATCATTCAGGCCTTAGACATTCCAGGCCATGATCCTCAATGGATCATTCATTTGGAGGGGGTTGAGTGGTGCCCCTAAAGCGTGGGACTAGCTTGGATCAGGTTTATTTTCTACAGGGTCAACTTGTTTGACAGTGGGGATGTGCTATGCCTTCAGTTGTGTTGTTGTTGGGGCTTATTATCTTGGCTTCTAGTGAAGACTCTACTTGGTATGATGGTGAATCCATCATTGAGGGAGGTCTATTTTGCACTCGATGAGACTTGTCTCGCAGTGCTCTAGTTAACACTTGCTACTGGAGGAGGAGTATAGACTTGTTTCTCAACATTTTTTATGGTGCATTCTACTGTCAAAGATTCATTAGTGACTAGAACATTAAGGGTAGTCCTCTCATTCTACTATACTATGATGGCATTTTCACAAGTAGATTTAATGTTACACATAGAACCCTCATGGACAAAAGTGATGCAGTGGGGACACTTTGCTGGCTTCCATTAATACACAATTTTTATAGTATGTGCCTTGCCGGTGTTACTTCTGAACTTCACTTCATCTGAGAAGGCAAACTCAATGTCAATTATGATGTTGATTCAGGGAAAGTCCATGTGTCTTATTGCCTTAGTCACATGGTCTATGTGTTTGGTATTTCTGAGGAAGGATCCAATCCTAGTGAAGGTTTTCTCATTCCATAGTTCTAATAGGATTTTATGTTCTTTGATCTAGACTACAAGGCATGTGAGTCATTCTTCCTCCATGGGTTCTCCTTGTTCCTACTACTTTAGAATAATTGTCTTTCATTTGATGAACCAGGGACTGGATTCGAGCGCCATTATCAGGTCGTCAATGTTGGAGAATTGAAGGATGAAGCAATTGTTACCTCTTGATCAGGCATCAATGGTACCAGTAAGAGACCAAATTCTTCCAAAGTGGTCTAAAAGAGTCGAAATGTGGGGGCTGATGTCGATGACATAGCATGTTGCAATGTTTCTCTTAGTTGCTGCTCTGATGTCAGTCTTTTCCTGAGGGTAGGTGATGCATCCATTTACGATCCCAGTATCAATTTCCTCCAAGGTGGTGTCATCTTGTTTTGTATGGTTCTTGATGAGATCAGCCCAGGAAGTTGTGATCTCCTTGACATGGAACTTAGACGGGGGCGGAGGTCAGGGCCTAAATTGTCGTGGCAGAAGTGGAAGTCACCTATCGCCTCTCCTCCCCTCCATGCGGTGAGGCTAAGGTATATACACACAAACATACACAAACGCACACACATGCATATGTGTGTGGGTAGCCTGGATTTCGCTACCCATCAGCCCAAAAGGTAACTATACTATCAGAAAAGTAACTCGTTGGACAAAAAAGCAACTATGATGATAAAAAGTAACTCTACGACTAACAAAGTAAATTTGTGTAGAAAACACATTATATATATAAATAATTGTATTTTTGATGCCATTGTTGCAAATGTAACTATTTATGCATGAAAAGTAACAGTTTGCAATGTAAAGTAAACCTCTACATGTAAAAAGTAAGAAATTCCAAAAAAAGAAACGAAATAGTGGGCGGATATCTACCCACACAGGTATTAAATACATGCTTTTATATATATACATATACATATAAATATACATATATACATATATATATGTATATATGTATATGTATAAATATATATATATGTATATATATACATATGTATATATATATCTATCTATCTATATATATATATATATATATATATATATATATATATATATATATATATATATATATATATATATATATATATATATATATATATATATATATATATATATATATATATATATATATATATAGATAGATATATATCTGTGTGTCTGTGTATACATATGGGACTTCATTCAATACCCGCACAGGTAGACTAGAAATAGCTACTCGTCAGCCAAAAAAGTAACTCTGTGATAAAAAAAGTAACTATACGACTTAAAAAGTAAATCTGGGAAAAATACACAACAAATATATATGCAATTGTATTTTTGTTATAGTTGTTGCAAATGTAAGTATCTATGCATGAAAAGTAATAGTTTGCAGGGTTAAGTAACCCTCTACATGCCAAAATTAAAAAACATCAAAAAAAATAACCAAAATTGGGGACGGGTAGCTACCAATGGGGGTATTGAATAAGGACCTTTATATATATAGCCTAGATTTCGCTACCCGTCAGCCTAAAAAGTAACTATATAGTTATAAAAGTAAGTCTCTAGACAAAAAAAGTAACTATATGACTAAAAAAGTAAATCTAGGCAGATACACAGCGTATACCTATATATATATATATATATATATATATGTATATATGCATGTTTGTGTGTGTGTGTGTTTTATAGTTAAATTCACATTACATTATCCATATATATATACAACACATTCACACACAAATATACATATACAAACACAGACACACATATAACATGTTTGTGCAAGCACATATATATGTGTGTATGTGTGTGTGCATATATATATATATATATATATATATATATATATATATATATATATATATATATATATATATATGGGCGTTCATTCATTGCCCGCACGGGTAGCCTGGATTTTCGCAACCCGGTAGCCAAAAAAGTAACTCTCCTGACTAAGAAAGTAACTCTGCTGTAAAAAAGGTAACTATGATGTCAAAAAAGTAACTCTGCTGGCCAAAAAAGTAACTCTGTACAAAATATACAACATATATATATAAGGACGGATTTTTTGATTTTGGAGGGGCAAATGATATTATTTTTGGCTAAATTTTTTTGGAGAGCTAGACAAAATAGTCCTCTACAATAACAAAATTTTTTTTGAAAAAAATTGGTCGGAAGGGTGGGCGGGTAGCTACCCGCGCGGGAAATAAAAATGGGCCCTATATATATATACATATATAGACATATATATATATATATGTATATATATATATATATATATATATATATATATATATATATATAGGCCCCATCTTTATTTCCCGCGCGGGTAGCTACCCGCCCATCCTTCCGATCATTTTTTTTCAAAAACATTTTTTCGAAATTGTAGAGGACTATTTTGTCTAGCTCTCCAAAAAATTTGAGCCAAAAATAATATCATTTGCCCCTCCAAAATAAAAAAACCCATCCTTATATATATCTGCTGTATATTTTGTACAATGTTACTTTTTTGGCCAGCAGAGTTACTTTTTTGACACCATAGTTACTTTTTTTTACAGTAGAGTTACTTTCTTAGCTAGGAGAGTTACTTTTTTGGTTGCAGGGTAGCGAAAATCAATGCTACCCGTGCGGGCAATGAATGAACACCCATATATATATATATATATATATATATATATATATATATATATATACATACATACGCACACACACACACAGATATAAATATATATATATATATGTATATATATATATATATATAGAGAGAGAGAGAGTCAGGCTAGAATACACTACAACCAAAGATAGAACCCTAAAGAAGATGAGAATTACATCATAACATGTCAAAACTTGAATGTTTGGTAATTACAATAGAAAGATATGACACCATGAAACCCGAATCTAAATACCAATAAGCAAATGAGGAATTCTTGAAGTTGTAATTCAAGAATATAATAAAGTAAAAGACAAGTAAATCTATGCTAATAAAGTGATTCAAGGTATGAAATTCACATAAGATGGAGAGGACTCATGTGATAAGTATAATATGAGAATATGAATGAGAACAATGAAGATGAATAAAGTGGAACATGAGTTAATCTCAAACCAATCTATGTGTGTAAGAAGTGGTAATGTAAAATCTTCATGACATATGAAATAAATTAAGGGAGATGAATAAAATGTGGAATATGATGATTTATTCCTTGATAAGTGGTTGAGAAACATGATAACATGAAAGTGCATACATATGAATGATGAATTGTTAATGAGAAAAGAGCAATGGGATGTCATAATCTAAAAAATTCCTATGCTAATGTCAAGGAACCCAATCTGTAAAAGGTAAGATGATACATAAAAATTGTAACCTTCATGGGAAAAATAGATTGGTTATCTTTTGCATGTGACACTAGACAATGTTGTGGTGATGTAAGAAGTGAGTTTCCCTTTGTGTTTCTTATTTTTTAATAATTGCCTTTAAATGGATATTATGCCACTTGGTACACATCGATTCACTGAAATCATGGGGATGGATATCTTGATATGATGTGTGGTTTCCTTGGACTATAGTTCCAAAAAATCTTTATGTTTTGTAATGAGCATACTTTTTTATCCCTCTAAGAGTTAGGGGGACTCCTCCTATATGTTCTTATCCGGTTATGATGTTCAGGAAGTGGATGAGACCAGGGTATGAGTTTTTTATAGAACATGTAGTGGATACCAATGTAATGAATCCTAGTATCCAAGTTATATATGAGTTAATGATATCTATTAGATAAGCTATCCAGTACTCCTCTCCAATAGAGAGAGAGTTGATGTTGATCCTCCAAGTGTTGTTTGGGAAAAGAAGAGTGATTATATAGTAGTTTGTATGGTCTTTTAATGGTTGGGAAAGGCCGCTATCAAGGATAGATGGTTTGTTGATCAACAGACATGTGTTACCGTATTCCTTTAAGATAAACCTAGGATTAGAATATTAATCGGTAAGAGTTAGAATTGATGACATAAGTTACATGATCATGATGAGTTTAGGGTTATGTTGTTTAGACTAACTAATGTATCAATAGCATTCATCAATAGGAGGAATAGAGTAATCAGGTTATGCCTCATAAGTTGTGACAAGCTTTTAGTGATGACATCTCAAAGTATTTTAGAGATGGTCAGTAGCTTGTTTAACATCTTTGCTAAATATTAAGAATGTTGAAGCAACTATACTTATGTGTGTCATTGCCCTACCCTTAACAAGTTCAATCAGGAAGTTATATTTGATTACGGTTGCAGACAAGTGTATGATTCTTGAACTAGACAGATGGCCATTCCATCATTGAGATGATTGAAGAATCTTTTAAGAACATATGCCTTATAGTTCTTGACAATTTGGGGATACCCACATGATTTATTGAGTTGCTAATTACAACAACCATCAAAGGAGCATAGAGATGAAACTTTGTAAAGTTACATATGATTACGAGATGCATGATGTTTCATATTTGGTAAGAGCCAGAAAGTATGGCCTCTGAGTGATGTGTTACAATAGATAGAATAGTCCAGGACGACAGTTAGAGTTCTAAGTTGGAAAGGTACTACCAGACCTGTACAGGTGGCATAACAATTCCTATGTTTTACCAAGGTGACACATGCATGAGTCGAAGGAGAAGAGTATGAATTTTTTTAGAATGATTTGACATCACCATGAGATGAAAGTAACCATGAGAAATATTGAGGATGAGGTGCATGAGAAATATCCATCTTTGTTTACCTTGGATTTCGGGGGCAAAATCCATGTAAGGGGTTTATGTTTGTGAGACCCTAACCTTGCTTAAAATGTTGAACATGTTTAATTACCATAATTCAGTTCTTTAAACTTAATCTAAACCTTGTGATGTGTTTCAGTATCATGAGACAAGATTAAGTTTCAAATTTGGTCCAATTTGGATTTTGTTTGTGCAGGTTATGCAATTTTGTGCACATTTTAGAATTTTATGCAATTTACCCAAATATGAGGTTTTACTTGCAATTTTTAACATGCATTATAATTTTTATATTTTTCCTTATCATTCTTGAGATTTTTGATCCATGGTGCACCTAGTTGAACCTTGGTTTGGAGGTGTTTTCTTCAAGGGAATTTTAGGATTTTATCCTTTATGGATGAGCTACCTTTAGGAGCTATCAACCAACGGTTTATTTGATTGGCTTGGAAATAAAGCAAATGGTGTCCAAGCAGGTCTCTATGGATATTAGGTCATCTTCTTTTGTGGTTGCTTGTACATCCATAATAGTTTAAGGTCATGGACACATGGAGAGTTATTAGGACACCTCAAGATTTTCTCTTTCTTTATCCATAAGCCTTATATACTTATCCTTTAGCTAAAAAATTGAACCTTTAGACTATTATCTTTTCCTCCTCTCTAGAACTCCAGATTTCACCTGATGGGAGAATATAATGCCTAAGGTATAAGAAGATAGCCAACCTTGTTGTTGGAGCATCTAGGATTCAAATCTACCCTTATCTAGGGTTTGCAACGCTTCCTTTTGGTGATCTTGACCTAAACTAGTAAGTCTCCTTCTATCCTTCATTTCTTTTGTTGTTCCTCTTCCTCCTACCTTATTCCTAGATGTAAGCTTTTTGTTCCATGGTTATGTTTTCTCTAAAGCTCAAGGAACTTATCTTTCTTGCTTCTTCTATCTAGGGTTTGCTCCTTTTCTGGAGAAAGGTGATACTTGGCCGAATTCAGACCTAAAGTTAGGGTTCTTCACCTTCTTTTCTCGAATTCTCTTGTTTCTTGGACTCTGATCTTCTTCCTAGAGGTGAGTTTTATAACCCTTTTCACTTTATTTCTTACTACAAGCTTGATTACTCATGTTCTTGCTCTAAAATGAAGATACATGCATATAAAGGCTATTCTTGCTTAGGATTTCGACTTTTGTGGTGTTCCTTATTTAGTTTCTAGTTCTATATGAACCTAAAATCATGTTCATGACCTTCCTCAGGTATAGGAAGACTTGTTCCTTGCTTACATACCAACTAATGGTGCTAAGTACCTATCATATGGCATATACTTAGTGTTTTAGGTTGATTTTCAATTTTAAACATGAACCAATGCATGACCTTATACTAGAACCAATGGAGATGCCTTTGTGCCAATTGATGGTGATGACACATGGTGAAATCTGATAATTCTAACCATTGGTCACACCTTATTTTAGTTTGAGACTCTTTTGGAAGCTCAATGATTGTTGGTTTAGTACCCCTAAGATGATATGATCCAATGGCGATTTTAGCTCAACTTCTAATGGTGTTCAATGATGTTAGTATTGGCCTCATCAACTGATGGTGGAATAATATTTAACAACTGATGGTGGTTTATTTTACCACATGATGGTGTAACTAGGTATCATGAGTTGCTTCAATTAAGCCTTAAACTGATGGTTTCTATGGTTATATGATCCAAGGGTTAAACCTACATATCAACTGATAGTTTTGAAATGTTAAAGCTGATCCAATGGTTGTGAATGGATGCTTCAACATCCAATTGTTTAGAATGAATTCTACAGTATGATGTTTTGGTTCCAATGATGAGAATTCAATGGTAAATACCCTTAAATTTGTTGTCTTATCTTTGCCCTCGGGTGGATATAATTGATAATCACCATGATGAGTTAATGGGTACACCTAATGAAGTATAGCTTGTTACACCTAATCCTAATGTATCTAAGTGATAGTGATTGATTATGAATAGCCCCCTTGAATGGTTAATAAAATAGTAGGGTAATCTCTAATGGTGGTTGAAACCCTAGTATATTATATATTAGATGGTCTCACCATGAGTTATGTTTGGATTCATACTTGAGGATAGTATGTATTTTGATGGTGATGCTTCACATTGTGTATCCATGATCCGATGGGGATTCCATGTGATAGGGTTTGGGTATGAATGTTGATTTGTAGAATCAATGCAACTTATGTTGTTACTCCTAACCCTAATACCATTAGGTGATGTTATTGAACATGATTAGCCTCCCGTGAATAATTAATATAATAATGAAGTATTCTTTTATTATTATTAAAACCCTTGTTTGCTAGAAATCTGATGGTTACACCTTGAGTTATGCATGGATCCATACTTAATAAAGGTGTAGAATGTGATGAATATGCTTTGTCTTATGCACCCAATATTATATGGGGATGCTATGTGTGAGGGTTTATGAATAAATGTTGAACCATAACTTTAATGAAACTTACCTTGCTAAACATAACTCTACTGTAAGTAGAGAATGGTGGTTAATCATATTATCCTTTCTTGAATGGTTAACATAATGATATAATATCCTTCCTAATGACTGATTGAAAAATCTAATGTGTTAACTAGTGGTGATCATAAGTTTATGACTTATGTTTTTGTATGCTAAACTTGTACACTATCAGTGTGATGTTGGCCAATCATACAACTTCCTTATATGTTGATATAATAAAGGAATGCTCTTAATGCTAAGATAACCATGTAATGTTATCTTGTAAACATCTTTTAGTTATTTAATTCTATATCATGCTAAGCATGTGCATCACATGTGTGGTGACATTTTTTAAGCCTTATTATAATGGATGGAAAGATAATGATGGTCTTGTGGGAAATGATATTATGGTCTTAAGGACCTTTGTGCATCGTTGACCCCTGAATGAGGTGTAATCCTATTTGATGACAAGAGTTGATACCCTATGATGTCGTGATAAGAATTTTCATCATGTGATAGTGTGCTGACAAGTGTAGTCTCATGAAAGGCAATGAATAAGTACCATGTGATGATGATGTGATGATAAGTATAGTCTCTTTATTGGTAGGTGAATAGTTCCTTATGATGTTGAGATGAGAAATTATGTATCACAAGTTCTATATCTTTTTAAGTTGTTATACTTATATGCTTTCTAGAACTGAATTAGGGTTTGTATGTCCACTTGTTTGATGCAACCTTAATTCACCCAGTAGGCATAATCAATCAAGTCAGACCTTAATCATGTAGTTTCCATGTGCCATAGATACATTCCAGTGTTAGAACTTGTTGGATGGTGAAACAAGTATCCCTAAGGGAAACTCAGAGCACATACTGTGAGTATGTTGGGAACTTGTCATCCTGACACCAGGTGTTTATGTAGGATGGCTGCGGTCATGCCTCAAGTTTTGTTATGTGTGAAAGGCAGTAGTATAACTACAAGATGCCTCTTATAGAACAGCCATGTGTGAGATGTTCTCTGGCACTGTGACATGTACCAAGGTAGGCTAGTCATAGGATGCTATGTTGTTGTTTTAAAGTTTGAATGATATGCCACTGCAGTGTAGACTCATACTGGTGAGTAGGGAGAAGATCTTGGATTATGACTCTTCCTAGATATTGTATGGCACTGATTTTGACTTAGCAATGGTCAATTGAATTTGGGTGGTACGACTCAAATCCTTAGGGCGTAATAAAAGTTGTAATACAACTATGTAGCATATCTATTCAGGGTTATACATGATGCTTCAAATTGGATGATAACCCTTTTTGTTCTCTTTACATAAAAATGATGATGAGTGCATTAAGAGATAATAGATATGCTTATGTTGTAGAAATACTCATGATGTAGATGTGTACATATAGTAATCATGCTATATTAATAGATTTACTTCTACTATTGATTAGGTTAATGGTGATAGGTATCACATGTTGTTAGCTATGCTTATATTGCTAGCCATGTCTCAATTTTTAAAGATGCTTAAACTGCTAATCATGCTTATGTATATAATTGTTCTTTGATGTTAGTTCTACTTATGATGTAGATATGTTCAACTTGATAGACATGCTAATAGTGTTAGCTATACTTATGCTTCTAGACAAATTCATGATGTTAGAGGAACTTATGCTACTAGATTGCTTATACTATTAGCAAAGCATAATATGATAGTCAAACTAGTGATGACCTTTTTATTTTGATGTAATCTTATAAAATCCAAGATGATAGTCAACATATACTCTGATAATTATACTTGTTTCTAAGCTTATTTTCTTAGCTTGTTTAGTATGATTGAATTATTTAATATGTTCAATTTTCCATTAAATACTCCAATTGCTCAGTCTACTTATTGTTAAATAATTTGTTATAATCAATATTTGTTTGAGAGAGTTATATCTCTCATTGGGACTGGGTCTGACCCGTGGGTCACCACATCTTTTTAGGTGATCGTCAACAACGACAGTAGAACTGTGGTAGTGAGGAAGTAATATGGTGATGGACCTTAGAGAAGGTTATTTAGTTGTCTAGTGTGTCTTAGAGTCATCTGTGTACTCTCAGGTCCAGGTGAAAAGTTTGAATATGATGTTTTGAATGAATCAAGCTTTCAATAGCATGTTCATGCTTGTATAAGTGGAATATGTGGATAGTGTTCCTTTTAAAAGTTTATGTTGTATCTGAGGATACAAAGAAGTTGTAAAGGATATTGAGTATTATATGGAATGAAGCAAGTTGCTGGGATTTTATGTAAATGTTTCTAGGCATTTGTGAAATGTTGAAATCAGTTTTAATTTACCCTATTTTTTGGATTTGTGTTTAATTAATGAGTAATCGTGTTTTGTGTTTTGAGTAATATCATTTAGTGTAACATGTTCTCACAAGGTATATATGCTGTGAATCAAAGAAACATGACTACATTAAGTATATCTTCAAATATGGTTAGTGTGCCATGTCCATTAAATTTCATTATTATTATGATTCAATCTATCCATATGCAAAGTAACTAAGAGATTAAGTTACTTTTAGACATTTAGTTATTAATGTTCATCTCATATCTAATAACATTTTTAGGTTGTGAGGATATCATATTATAGATTCTAGATATTTAAGTTACTTTTAGATACTTAGTATATGTCATACTAAGTATTTGCCATCCAGTTCATTTTATTTCACAACCCTTTAGACACATATGTCTTATATCCGATATCAAAAATTAACCAGGTGATCTATTAAATAAGAGTTTTAAATTAAGGTTCACTCAGACAATAAGAATCTAGATTTTATATAATAGATTTAGATTACTCATTGTAAGTAGTCATAGATTAGATCCATAGACCTAATAAGAGTCTTAGACCCAGTCTCAATTATTTAGTAATCAAGATACATACTTAGATTTAGATTCAGAGTTAGATTTAGATTGAATTAAGAATTTAATAGGAGAGATGTAGATCAAGAACTCAGTTTACTAAGATTTTAGTTTCTAATAGAATAATTATAATGCATCAGTTAAGTAAGACAAACTTTATGAGATATTCATACTAGATTCAGATTCAGATTCAGATTTAGAATTCAATACTTGTTCAAACATCAATATTTAGTTTTAGTATAAGATAAGTTTAGATCAGAATTGAGTACATTTATATTTAAGATAATTAATTCAAAATCTTCATGTAACACATGACGTCCCAATGACACACTAACGAGATAACTCAAAACAAAATTTGTGATCAATAGATAAACAACCACATTACCGGAAAAGTAGGTAAATTAAAACCAAACTCATATTAATTTCATGTACGGAAACATATTACACAAAAGTCCATGAACATGTATCATATCACATACCATGGTAGATATTTACATCTTTTTAGTGGCCACCTGCCACAACCTATATACAAAAGAGACCGTTTTTCACATATACATGCCACAAATATACAAACCACGGCATACTGCCAAAACATGTGTCAATATACAACATCTACAAAACATATCCCTTCTTAAACCTGAGAGTATAGGGATGACACCAGGATTCTACTACAAAAACAACTAGCAGCTATTCCAACCTTATGAGGCTATTGATCTCCAACTTGCTCTTCCTCAACACCACAATCCTAACCACGCCGTTGATGACCACCTAAAAATATTTGGTGACCCACGAGGTGAGACCCATATCCTAGCGAGAGATATAACTCTCAACCAATGGTTATTGTTACCACATATATATTACTATTAATTCAGATGAGAAGATTCAACTAAATGTTTAATTTAAAGTGATTAGACTGGGTTAAGCATGTTAAACTGCTATAACAACAAGCATGGTATCATGATAAGAAGGAATATGAAGAACATGTATAACAATTTATTTCTCTTACTGCATTATATAACAACCAAGCAGTATAAGAAACAAGGCAAGGGTAAACATCCAATATGAAGCATGTTTAACCCTACACAGATGTACTACATGGATGTATTACATCTTTTATTAATGCCCTGAGGATTTCATTTGTACCACCCAAATCCAACTGACCACTACTAAGTTGAATTAGTGCCATACAAGATCTAGGAAGAGACGGAATCCAAGATCTTCTCCCCACTTGGTTAGTTCGAGTGAACACTGCAGTGACATTTCAGTCAATTGCACCAATGACATATAGTTAAGCTGAAAATACCTAGCATGCCTTAGTACAAGTCATAGTGCTAGACACCAGGGTATGAAACCCTACCACCAAGGTACAAGTATAGTTGTCCTCCAATTATATCACATATATAATCACCGAGACACGACCACAACCATTCTCACATTGAGGTATGATCATGTCCATCCTCAAAACACCTAGGATTAAGATGACAAGGATGCACAGTCACTTGCACCTCAGATACTCAATAGTATGCACTCTGAGTTTCTCTTAGGAAGACTCATTTCACCATCCAGTAAGTCCTGACACTAGAATGGATCTATGTCTTGGGAAACTACATGATTAGGGTTTCACTTGATTAGTTAGAGACAATTGGGTATCTTTTAACTACATCAAACAAGTTATAAACAATCCTAAAAAGATTCAAAAAAGATAAAGGTAGATTACAACTTCAAAATATATAAAATGTATGAGATATAAGGTCGTCACATCACCACATGATACTATTTCATTGCCACTCATGAGGCTATCACTATTATCACATCACCATGGGATACCAATCCCTTATCACATCACATAGAGGGTATCACCTCAATTAGGGCACTAAGCAACTACCAAGGTCGTAAGACCATTTACATTATACCCTGTAGGAACATTATTATCTCTCCATATCTCATCAAGGCTCATCACTATCACCATGCATGTATCACATAAGTTCAAACATAATCTTACATTATACACCATGGTGTTCGTAAGATAGAAAATTAGGGTTACAACAGTTTAGGAGAGAGAGAGTACTTTGTCATCATGCTAATTACTCAAGCAAACTAAGCAACATTAGCCTAGACTTGAAACTAGGGTTAAGTTCAAATTAATTTAGGGCTTCAAATCAGAAATAGATGTAAACCTTATATATCTATAAGGACCCTGACCTCCATTTTAGGATTACCTTGTTTGTTTTGCCTAAACCATGTGCTTAGATGCATGCCTAATTACCTGAGTTGTGATTAGGGTTTGTTTGTGCTTTGTTGAGAGGTTGAGGTGCAACTTGCAAATTACCCAATTTCTAGGGTTGGTGTGCAAGTTTGTCACCTTGAGAGATATCTTTCTCTCTCCTCACATCCTCTAGGGTTGAGAGGATGGGTTGGGCCCCTTGCTTGAGTTGTTTTGGGTCTCGTTTGAGCTTGTTTAAGCTTGGGCTTATTGTTGGGCTTGAAGCCCTTCCTCCTTGCTTGAGTGTGTCAGGCAAGGGAGAGCTTGGTGCCTTGTGTCGGCCATGGTGTGTCAGGCAAGGGAGGCATATCGACCAGAGGGTGTTGGAGGGTGTGATGGGTTGCCATGTTGGGCGACACACACCCCTCCACCTAGCCTTGTTTGTGTCACCCTTTTTTGGACAAGTGGTCGTTGCTTTGCTAGTTGGTGGCAAGTCATGCACAAGTGATTTGGGGTGCTTGCAAGGTGGCATAGTTTGGACAAGTGGTGGTTTGGGCGAGCACATGTGGAGCAATCCCCTAGTGGATTCCCACTTAACCCCCTTGCATATATACCCACTTCTTTTCTAGCTTGGGATCCCTTTAGCTCCTTAGTTGCTTCCCTTCTTTCTTGGTGGCCAATATCTCCCCTTGGTAGAGCTTGGCGACCAATCTCCTTGGTGGAGTCTTCTTATTCATCTATTGGTGGCCAAAACCCTAGATGTGCCTTGCTCCTTCTCCTCATGTGGTGAGTATCTCTCCCTATCCTTGGCACCTTCTTCTTCTTCTCTCTTTCTTTTCGGCCATGGTGGTTACGGAGTTCTCTTCTATCCTAGTGTTGGTCGAAGGTGGTACCTTGGAGCTTGAAGCTTTGTGCTTGGAGATTTGGAGCTTGAGGAGTGTTCTTAAGGTGGGTTACATAACTCCTAACCCTAACTATATTACCTTCTTACCATGATGCTTTGTTGTATGATATCTAGATCGGCCATGCTTATCTTGTTAATAATATCTTTGCTCTATTATGTACCCTTAACGTTGTGGGATATGATATCATGGTTATGTTGTGTAGAGGTGTTCTTGGATCTTGTTGGATGAACCATTAGATTAAGGTCCTTTGGACAAAACCCCTCTCTCACTTAGTTGTTGAGAGGTGAACCTAGGGTTTTCTAATCCAATGGTGCGTGTGGTGTGTTCTTGGGGCAAAACTCCTTTCTCTCCCTTTGCTTTTGAGAGGTGAGCTTGACCTCTAGTGGTGTAGGCAAAACCCCTCTCTTCCTTGGTCGTTGAGAGGTGATTCTATAATCTAGTTGCTTGGGCAACACCCCTCTCTTTCCAAGGACTTGAGAGGTGAGACTTTGGTTGGTCTTGACCTAGTTGAGGTTGGTGGGTTGGCTGATATGGTGATGACCCACCTTGCTACCTGATATGTGATGGAAGTTGTGCAAAACCCCTCTCACTTGGTTGATGAGAGGTGAGCCAATTCTCTTGATCCTTTAGGGTTTGGTGGCTGTATTGAGGTTGACGATGACCAACCTGATATGGCCTTTGGACCCTTACCCAATATTCCTTGCTAACCGATATCTTTGGCAACCCAAGATGTCCTGCCGATATCGTTCTGTGTAGGGTGGTGCCCGATATCCCTTTCCTAGGGTTGAGTTTGGATGATATGTTGGATGGGTGTCTTGTTGACCCCTTTGACCATTATAAGTCTTTACCCCTAGATGTCTTGCTGCCCGATATGATGGGATGGCCAATATGCCTTATGGTCGTTATCAGCTTGATGAGGTGACACAGCTTTAGCTGTTGTCTTTGGGATAGGTCGCCCGTTATGAGTGATAACCCGAGAAGGGTGTTAGCTGTTGTGTTGGTCCCTTGGGCATTAGGTGGTATGTGTTGGGTGTCATGTCATGTTGGTGCCTTGCACGACATCCTCTTGGATGGTGTTGCCTGACACCTTGTTGAGGGATGCCTTGCCTGATATGGATCCTAGGCCAAGACGTTGATGGGTGACTGGGGTGTTGTTTAGGCATTGCACGTTATGGTTCTTCCCAATAGGATGCTGAGTAATCTAGTAGATCCTACCTTGGGCGATATAGTGGCTTGTCCCCTTGAGCAATGTGAGTATGGTAGGTAGATCTTGTGTTGGGCGATATGGCTTGTACCTTGCATGACAGTCCCCTAGTTGTGCTGCCCAACATGGCACCCTAGTAGCAATGTTTCCTTGAGTGATATGCAGTTTGGGCGTTAGGGTTAGATGCTTTAGGCGATATGGGGTTTATCCTTCATGCTCGATATCCTCTTACACCTAGATGTATAGTGTTGCCGATATGGCCGTTGGGTGAGATGGAGGTTGACTTATATGACGGGTGATGCTTAGGGTCTGGTTGTGCCCGATACCTAGGTGATGGTGGTTTCCCGACATGGTTGTTAACCCTAGATGAGTGTTGACCAATACAGTGTTGGGTGTCACACTCTTTGAGGATATGTGTCTTACCTTTAGTAAGGTTTATGTCACCTTTGGTGAGGGTTGTCCCTTGCCTATTATACCTTTGGTGAGGGTTGTCCCTTACCCGATATAACTATAATGAGGGTTGTACCTTGTGATCGGTTGGAAACCCTAATGCTTGATTGTAAAGTCATATAAGATAATGTCATGCATAGATATGCTCATCCAACTGTGTAATTATCTCTCTTGGTATATGCAATAAGTTTAAGATGTTCCTTGTATGAGTGTAGTTGTACCTCTATGCTTATGCTAACCATACATGTACCAATTGTATGATGAGGCCATGGTGATGGCATGACAATGATATAATATGGAACATCAATGGGTTATGATGAACCCAGTGATATATGATGGGTGTTACCCATGGAATGGCAATGTGTGCCTTGATGATGGGATTGAGTCTCAGTGATGTTAATCCTTGAGATGGAACTTGATGATTGGCAAGAGGCCAAGTGGTAACATGTAATGTTGGATCCTTGTGATGGATCAGGATGATGTTGGCTTTGAGAATAAGAGTGACAATGTAACACCTGATAATGAGATCTATGTTGTTTAATTGTGTTTTAGTTTACATGTTACATAACTTGGTTGAATCTTGCAATCCACTTAAAATGTATTAATTAATTACAGATGAACCTTTCATGTAGTTTGCCCTGGCCGTAGATCCATCATCGTCAGTAGCTTGTGATGGTGAAATGGGTTCTCCTGCGGGTTAACCCGGAGCACATATTGTTGAATATGCGGGGTTTCTCCTAGCCAAAAATAGGAAGATTAGAGTGCAATTGCGGTTGTGGACTCAAGATGTGTATAAGAGCGTGGTGAACATGCCCATGGCTCAGTGTGATGGAGCATGAATGCGTTCATGGCTCAGGAGCACGGTGAATAGGCATGTGGCTCATGATATACTAGCGTCGTGACCTGTACCAAGGCAGGCTAGAAGAAAGGGTAGCCTGCGAGAGCTGACCCTGTGGCTGAGGCCACTAAGCAAGAGACCGCAGTCCTACTTTTCATATCGTGTACTAACCATGAGGAGGTGAGGTCATGGAGTCTGACTCTTCCTTTGACCTTGTATGGCACCAATTTTGGGATTCACAACCGAAGGTTGGATTTGAGCGGTACGAGTCACATCCTCAGGGAATAATAAATTGTAATCCATATGTATAGTATATTTACTTAGGGCAAACATGAAACATTGGTTGAGTCCTTGTTTGTATAGTTTCCCTAGCTATATCTTACAACTAATTATATGTTCCTCAGATGTTATGATGAGTTCTTATTAGACTTGTCTTGTCAATCATGTTCCATATTATTATATGTGCATATGCTTCCTAAATATCTCGGTAAGATGTTGTAGCAAGTTAGTTCTGCTCAGTATGCTGCTCATATACGATCTGCTTATATCAGTTACCTGATTTATCTATTCTAGCTCTCCTTTGAGGTTCTGTAGTTTCGGTGGGGGTTATGTTTCTCGCTGGGACTGTATGTCTCACCCCGCTAGTTTTAAACCTTTTTAAGTGATCGTGCTGGACGTGGTGGTGGTCGAGAGGTTGCGGCCGAGCAGCAAGAAGAATAGTAGGAGGTAAGAGATAGGTATGTTGCTATCTTCATTGTTTTGTAGTAGAGTCTTAGAGTCATCCTTGTACTCTCAAGTCCTTAGAGGTGTTTTGATGACATTTCATGATGTATAGCAGATGCAGCTTGTTTATCCTGTTGTTGGCCTGGTATGGCATGTTATGTACATAAATAGGTGGTGAATTCTTTGTGCCTATGTGACAGTTGGATCCTATGAACTGTGGACACATATCAAGGTTCATGTATGTTTATATAACATGTTTCCTTGCAGGATAAGGATCTGGATGTAATAAGTTTCTTTATTATCTACTTTCCGTAATCGGTTTTAAATAACTCGTATTTTTGGTAATATGTGGTTTATGGAAGTTCCACATGTTTTCGTGTGGCATTTCGTTGTCTGTGTGATAGCGGGATGTCACAATATCATTCTCTCCAAAATTCTTGGAAACACGCAAGCCAATCACTATCATCACAAGGTTAACCACATAAGACAAGCATAGAGTCTAAGAATTCTCATTGATCGAAGAGATTGGCACTCATTATCTTCATTTGTCGATGAGATGAGTCACCCTCATCGATCACTTAAGTCCACACACCATTAACTGAAGAAAAAGTGAAGTCTTAGAAACCAAAGAAAGCTTGAGTCGTCATCCACCGTAGAAGATAGGTGCATGTCAATTGAAGAGAGCATCCAACCCTAGCGACCGAAGGGAACCTCAACACATACCGACCACTATCATCAAGATTCTTAAAAATCTTCAAGGAAATACAAATTCATCATTCGTATAAAAGAAGTCCAACTTAGAGACCCCATGACTCGACATCATAACGACCTCATGAAGAGAGAGAAAACTCATCAATTAAGAGATCAAAATAGGTTGAGTATCACCATGAAACCGAAAATCTCCAAGGTATAAACCACAAGAAGGAAAACAACTCCAAAACCCTAAACTCGACCACCAACATGAGAGAAAGCAAAACAATAACTTAGAGAGAGAGAGAAACCAACATGCATGCATCAAAAACCTCCAACATCAAACAAAATTTCTGGTACAAGATTAGGGTTTCAACAAGGGACATTATGTACTTAAGATCACGATGGAATATAAACCCTAGATCATAGATATTATCACCATTCTACTTGGAAGCACGTTTTAATAGTAGATTATTTGCATGCAAGTTTAAGTGCAACAATAATTGAGGAGAAATTTATATAACTCGCCTTAGATATGAAGAACAACTCCAACAACAAGGAGGCTCTAAGAAAAGAGAGAGAATTCTAGTTTGATCCCCTCCACATCCAAGCTAGCACCACCTCAAAGAGATAAGCAAAACCCTAGGTTAAAGGAGCATAAGATGGAAAGCAAAACCTTAGGACAAAAACACAAGAAAAAGGAGTTCTTCATGCTCAACTCAAGCACTACCAAGGAGAACCATGGATTAGACCAAGAAGAGAGAAGTTCCTAAAGCTCAACTTCAAGCACCACCATGGAGAATCATGGGTTCAGCCAAGGAGAAAGGAAGAGAGATAGGGTCGCAAGAAAATGAAGATCAAGAGAAAGATCACTTACCGAGATCAAGGAACACCAAACAATCACCAAAGAAGGGTTTCTCCATACCCTAACTCAACATGCAAGAGGTTTGGCCACCAGAGCTCCACCTTCACCACCCAACACAAGGGGATGAGATCCAAGCAATAAGAGAGAAGGAAAGGGTACAAAGGGTTTAGTTGCATACAAGGACAGAGGTTTATAAATCCAAGGGTTAGAGAGAGAGAAGGGAGGTTAGGCGTCATGCAAACATGTGTCATTTGTCCACCATATCTCGTTCATGCAAGAACTAAGTTCATGTATGCATCAAAGGTGATAAAAAACAAGTTGACTAAGATTCCAACCTAATCCAAGAAAACTCAACGTTCGAACAGAACATAGAGACTAAAGGAGATCAAAACCTAGCGACCGCATAACATCCAAACCCTAGGGTTCCTTGGCAACTGAAGAGAGGATCATTGGCTCACCGACCACCAAGACCACTTAGGTACTCTCAAACCTCATTGACCTTAGAAGACAAGGCCAAAGGAACATCTAGGTGATCACTGCAACAAGGTTCATTGGTCAAACACAAAGCAAGATCAACCATCCACTTAGGTCACCTAAGCAAACCCTAGAACTCAACACACAAGACACATCACCAAATCAAGGTAAAACATGACTTTGGGGTGCCACTATCTCCAACATGATGTCAAAACATGTGAGGAACAACAATCATGTGACAAACTTCAAGATAAACTCCAAACATGGGTAAATTACAACAAGGTCCAAAATAAGCACATATAAGCATAACTAGCTCAAACAACATCCAAACCGGGCCAAACTGAAAATATAAGCTCATCACATGTTATCAAATCACATCATGAGATTATATTAAGGTTTTAATCATCTAATTATGCTAATCAAGCAAGATCAACCAAAAAGCTAGGTCATGGGTCTTACAATCCTAAATCCCTAACATGATTTTGCCCCTGAAATCCTATGCAAGAAAATATGGGTATTTCCTATGCATCTCATCCTTTAACTCCCACATGGCTTCCACCACACCACAGTGATGCCACAAAACCTTTATGAGAAATGTATCCTTCTTCTTCAACTTCTTCACTCTCCTATCTAGAATCAACACAAGACCCTCAACATATGACACATCCTCCTCCAACTCAACCTCCACTGGCTGCAAAACTTGCTTTGTATCTGGATGGCACTTCCTCAACATGGAAACATGGAAGATAGGATGCAACATGTGCAACTCTGGCAGTAGATCCAATCTATAAGGCTCCATTTGGCAACACAATTATTTCAACCATAGTCATGCATCTAAGATGAGCCACCGCGTAAATTTGGTCTGGTGGATAATCTCAGTTGGGTAATCACAGATGAGTGTGAAAAGTGTGTAAAAATTTACCGATTGTCAACCTGGTGTTTTAGGACTACAATTTTTTGCTACCTACGGTTGAATTTTGGTCTTCCACTGCCACCGTATCTGAATTAATCGTGTTACCAAACGCTGCCTAAACCACCTTCCCAACACGTTCCACAATAAGATAAGGTCCCAAAATCATGGGAGCCAACTTACCCTTCTTACCAAACCTCAACACCCCTTTCCAAGGAGAGACCTTAAGATACACCTTGTCTCCCACTTGAAACTCCAAAGGTTTGTGGTGGTTATCAACATAAGACGTCTGTCTATCCTGGGATGCCTTTAACTTCTATTGTATCACCTTGATCTTCTTTGTAGTCTGTTGTACAAGCTCGCGATCCAAAATCTAATACTCATCAATTAAAGTGGTGACTGACAATGCCTCCCATACTAAGCTTCATACAGTGCCATATCTACACTCCACTGATAATTTTTGTTGTAGGAAACCTCTTTCAAACTCGGATGTACATCCCAACTTCCCAGAAACTACAAAACACAAGCTCTCAACATGTCCTCTAAGATCTGAATGGTCCTCTCTGACTGACCATCTATCTGAGGGTGAAAAGTTGTGTTGAACCTCAATTGTGTCCCCATTGTTGTATGCACATGTTCCCAGAAACAACTGGCAAACTGAGGACCTTTGTCAGACACTATGGAAACTGGGATACCATGTAGATCAACTATCTCATCAACACATATTTGAGCCAATTTCTCTGATGTATACATTGTATTGACTGGGAGGAAGTGTGTTGACTTGGTCAACCTGTACACTATCACCAAAATGGAATCATGACCTTTGGATATCCTAGGAAGGCCAACCACAAATTCCATAGTGATATGATCCCATTTATATTGTAGTATAGGTAACGATTGCAATGTTCCTGCAGGATTCTGATGCTCTACCTAGACCTACTGAAAAACTAGACATCTAGCCATGAACTCTGCCATGTCACACTTCAAACCGGGCCACCAATATAGGTCCTTAAAGTTGTAGTACATCTTAGTACTACCTAGATGCATAGAATACATCAAAGAGTGAGCATCCTCAATAAACAACTTCCTCAAACCATCAACATCGGGAACCACTGTCAGATTGTGAAAGCAATCTATCCCATCATCAACCTCATGCAAACCATCATACTTCTTACTACGAAACCCTTCCCTGATATTCAGTATCATAGTATCAACCTACTATGCATCTATGATCTTCTATATCAAGGTAGGCTTCACTTGTAACTATGTTAACAAGGCTGACAATAGAGAAACCTCCAACTTTACATTCATCTGACGCAATGACACCAACATGTCTCGCTTATGGCACACCAAAGAACACAATTGTGCCTTATCGTGCAAACATAGTCCTTGATCAACTCTGTCCATCTCCTCTGTCGCATGTTCAACTCCTACTTTGAGAAGATTTATTGATAGTTCATGTGGTCAGTGAAGATCTGGCACTTCTCTCCATAAAGGTAGTGTCTCTAAATCTTAAAAAGCATTGACTACAACTGCAATCTCCAGAGCATACGTCGGCGTAAGGAGGCAAGATCACCCCCTTACTAAAATTTAATGGAAAATGCACAACATCCATCTCTTATGAGAAATTTAGATTATGAAGGATGCATGCATAATAATTCCATTTTAATAAGCATGATCCAGATACAAAAATATCAATAGTAGCAGTGGAAAAAAAATACTAAGTTATTACATTGCTTTGATCTCAGTTCACTACATAAGTTCATAGAAAGAACTAGGAAAGAAACTTTAGGATCTAGCAGTAGCAACCTAGACATCTTAGTAGCAAAACTTTGAATCTAATCATGGGTAGGTTCCTCATGGTCTTGTTCGACACCTTGTCCTAGGCCTTGGTGGTTGAGGATCACCCAGCAAGAGAAAGAAAACAAGGTATGTGTCAGTTATGGAACAAGATCAAGATAAGAACAACAAAGGAAAAGGTCGTGTAAGAATATGGAGAGTCAAAATTATGAGGTACATATAAAAAAGGAATCTTAATAATAAGAAAGAAACATGCATGACTAATAATATGACTACATTAACTAAGTAGGATTGAGGCACCTACCAAACCTCAATCAATAGGTGAGGGGAGAGTAACACATGTTCAGTCACCTATGAAGTATTTATATATGGGGAGAGTAACACATTCCCCTGGGTGAAATAATGCATGCCCAACTATGGGTGGTTGTACATAAGTACCGCTACATTAGCTAATAAGTCAAACAAATCATCGTGCTCAAAGAAATCATATGGCAAGTTTAAATAATAGAAATATTGCAGGTGGGGTTCAAGACCCAAGTAAATATTGAAGCAATTGTACCAAAAAGAGAAATAATGGAACAAAGGTTTTCGTCCATGCCTCATTGGGAAATTAGGGTTTGGTTATTAAAAAATGCCGAACTTAAGGGGTAAAATGCACATACCTCAATTTCAAAGTCCTAAATCAACTTTCACCAATTTAGAAGTTTCTAAGATTAACTTTGTCTGATTTCAAATTATTCATATGTATTAGGGTTCATAAAGAATATAAGTGTAAAGAAACCCTAATTTTAGACCTATTTAGAAAACATCAAATTTTGGCCATGAAACATTCATAAATCAATTTATTTTCTTATCCTGATCAAGAAAACATATTTATTTGTTCAATTTGGAGTTTATATGATTAAGTTACAATTATTAGGATTTTTCATGTATTTATTAGATATCTCAAAAATCGACTATCAAAAACATTAAAATCAAACTCTAAAACATTTTTATTAGAAATATATCATTTTTACATTTCCAAAATATATTTATTTATAATTTTTTATCAGTAGATAATTAGGTATGCTTTTTGCAAGTTTAACCAATTCAAAATTCAAAAAAGTCAAATAATCAAAGAAATCACGAAAGAGAGAGGGGATTGGGCCCATCTAACTTGGCCCAATTGGTTGCGGCAAAGTCACATGGTCAAAAGTCTGGTTGACTTCGTCCAAGTCAAACAAAACAAGGGCCAAAAGACCAAAATGCCCTCAGTAAGAAAAACCAAAGAAAGGAGAAAGGAAAGAGGTAGAACAGAGATTAAACACGAGGGATTCATCTCTAGACTCTACCTGCGCCATGATGGCAAGCATTGATGCTGCTCACATGGCTTGATTTGGACAAAACCTCAACTCGTGACATTTCAGTGATTTGAGGTGATAGAAATGTAGAGCAAACTCGTGCGAACTTACCTTTAAGAACAATTGAAGTGAGACGACACAAGGGAGGAGCACGCGTCACCAACGACAAGCTTCACTCCACGGACTCATGACAGTGGAGGGAAGAACCTCGGGTGTAATTCAAATGATAGAAGAGTTGCAAAATAGCTGAGCATGGTGGGGGTAGGTATATATATTGGTGAGGGTGTGTGAAACAGGGAAGAGGGAAGTGGCCACGAAGCTCCTTGCTTACAAATTGGGTATTTTCCAATTTCTCAACAAAATAGCATAAATAAGGGATCAAAAGATGCATAAAGCAAAAAGGAAACTATGGGCAAAGAAATCTTGCAAAAGATCGAGTGTGGAGAGAGAAATTGGAATTTGAAAAAAAAAATCGGCGTCTGCTTTCCTTGTATGCGTGAGGTAGGTGACGATCTTAGAGGCGTGCTATCATGATCAAATAGCTAACTATCTATGCAAAAATAAAAAGGGTGTATGACATTTATTTGCACTCCAAATCCAATTTGGACTACATGTTTTATTTCATTATTTGTCTTTTTCTCTCTCCTCAACTAAAGGTGCAAATATGATCCAAATTTATTGAAATTTGACATCTATTCTAATTAGGATATGTAGAATCCTATTTTGGAATTAGTTTTCAGTTATGGATACTCTTAGTATTTTTTAATTCTTTTAAAGTAAATCATATTTTCTCTTACCTATCACATTAGAAACATATAGAAACCTCCAACTAATGTGAAACTTTACCATCATGCAAATTCTAACATATGGAACACTATTTTGCCACTAATTTTATCTCTTGGTTATTTAACACACTATTTAATATTTTTGTCTTTAATTATTCTTTTTCTTTCCTAAACACATTAGCACATTTTAGTTTATCCAAATTACATGAAAAATTCACACATAGGCAAGTTTTAACATGTAGATTCCAAATCTGAATTTATTTGCCACTTTTGGAGTCATTAAATGAGTTATTTGATATTTTGGAGATAACCCACATTTTCCTTTCTCAAAATTACACGAGTAATTATTAATATTCTAAAATTGTGAGGCTTGTCATTCAAGCAAACTCAAACTTAAGGAACATAATCTAAAGTTAATTTTATCGAATGATTCTTCTTTTTTTGAGTTTATCTCCTTTATACATTATTATCACTAATTGTGAACTTAAATTATTTAATGCTACATTATTATGTTTAAATCTTTATTATTTATTCCTTTTCTCTTCCTTGCTCCATAAGGGAAGTTCTAGAACAAAATTATTTTATCAATATGTCACTTAAGTGATCATTTTACATCTTAGACCCTGATTGACATGTTAATTGCGGTATTTGTACATGAACCCATACATTGGCATAAATAGTGATCAAATATACTCCAAACCACAAATAATTCCCACAAATTCAGCATCAATGCTAAAAAGGATAAAAAGGAAAGGAAAAACTTAGGAAAAGGGCCAAATTAAGAATGTACCTATATTTCAATTTGTTACAACGCTCCACCCCTTAAAGAAAAGGATTTTGTCTCTGAAATCTCAAGAAAAGAGGGAAGGGTGAGTACGCAACATCTCATCTCTAAGATCCCAAGTTGTTTCTTCCAAACCATGGTACTTCCATAGGACTTTCACTAGCTCAATATCCTTGTTCTTCATCTGCTTAACTCAGGAGTCTAGAATCTTCACAAGCAACTCTTCAAAGGTAAGGTTCTCATGGATCTCCAAGGGTTCTACTTTTGATATTTCCTTTTATGAGATATAACACAATTAACATTTTAGCGTTATATTTATTATGATATTATACCATCCTTATCATTCTTTTAATTGTTTCCTATTATATTCATTTTGTTGCCAAAAGAGTTATATTTTATCATGCACAAAATTATATATATTCCTTATTAATTTCATTAACAATTCTAGCACAATCAAAGGTTACTCAAGTATCTCAATGTCTATTAATATATTTGACCAGTATCCTTAATAATTTTGATTTAGACTCCAACCCTGATATTATCTCCATATTGAATTATATCAAATTATTTGCACAAAATCGACAAATTTTATCCAATGTGTTATCAAGTCTACAATTAATCCAAATAATGTCACCTTAATTAGTTCCACCTACATTAAACATCTATACATTGTGACATTACCTTTCTTACTCACATTAATGTCATAATGTATCATTTACTCATGTTTATTCACTTCCTATTATTGATTATGCACATTTAACACCACATTAGACATTCATGCATGTTTATGTGAAACCAGTTACTTAGTAACCCTATTTGAGTCACTATATGTATATTAGTGAATAAGATGAAACATGTTACATATTACTGAGTTGAATTACAGCTCATGTCATGATCAAGTGATTGAGTCCAAATTAGGTGTATATTAATGAACAAGGTGATATACATTTCATATTGATGACTTGATATATATGAATCTAGGATTAGGTGATTATATACCATTTATGTGTAGCAAAGTATGTTATCTAATTATGACACCTAATGTTACTAATGTATCATGAAATTCATCAAGGATGTATATATTAAGGTTTGATGATTACAACTTAGGATTCAAGTTAATATGATCATTACACTTCCCTTATGCATTCTTAGTATGCATTAAGTCTAGGGTTAGGTTCCATTTATCCCACTCATCATAACATTAGGGTTTATTGGTTTAAGACATGGTCAACATAATGTATATCCACAAGTAGGTTTAATATGTGATTTACTCATATTATGTACATTAAATATTCATTAGTGTTCACACATGTGAACTATTCATGATATGCCCATTATATGTTTCTTTTAGTATATAAACAGGCATGTCAAGTTATAACTATAACTTGTTTGGTCAATTCTGAGGTTCCAAGCACATGAACCTCCTATTCATGGATTTAGGTTTTCTACAGTCAGAGTAGCTAGGTTTTGGTATGTTACAGAACTCCATCCCTTAAAAAGGACTTCATCCCCGAAATCAACATATCCATGTTCTATAAAATACTACTACTACCCCTCTACCCCTTAAAAGGTTTGACATACCGAGTCAAACTGAAAATAGAGGTAAAAGGGTGAGTCTAACTAAACCATGTATAAGATCTATCACTACTAATTAATTTCCAAACCTCAAAGTATGGGTTCTAGGGATAGACTACCCCAAACATGTGGTCCTATGGGACATAAGGGGATTGTATCTGGTATTCATCTTCAAACAAGTCACAAGGTCATAATATTATATTACCATGAGTATCCAACATAGATGTCTAAGGCTACTATTGCCTATAGGTATGCTATTTTGGTCAGTCGGTATTAGCTCAGGCCAAGCAGGTATCATACAGATCTAGGAGTCCTCATAAATCAAGCTAGTTGCGTAGAGGAAGATCTTGTCAACCCCCAAACATTGATCCTTTCTAGACACCCTTGCTTTCAACTTATGCCCTAATAGCTACCTATAAGGCTCTAATACCATGTTGTGAGGAGGCTAGATCAACCCCTTAGTAAAATTTAACAGAAAATACACAACAACCATCTCTTATGAGAAATTTAAATAATGAAGGATGCATGCATAATAATTCCATCTAAATAAGCATGATCCTGATATAAAAATGTCAATAGTAGTAGTGGAAAGAAAAGACTAAGTTATTACATTACTTTGATATCAGTTCTTACTACATAAGTTCATGGAAAGAACTAGAAAAGAAACTTTAAGATCTAGCAGCAGCAACCTAGACATCTTAGCAGCAAAACTATGAATCTACTCCTAGGTTGGTTCCTCATGGTCTTGTTCCACACTTTGTTCTAGGCCTAGGCAGTTGGGGATCACCCAGCAAGAGAATGAAAATAAGGTATGTGTCAGTTAAGGAACAAGATCAAGATAAGAACAACAAAGAAAAGGGTTGGGTAGAATATGGAGACTCAAAAGTATGAGGCGCATATTAAATAGGAATCTTGCCATAACAAATAATAAGAAAGAAACATACATGATTAATAATATGACTACATTAACTAAGTAGGGTTGAGGCACCTATTGAGCCTCAACTAATAGGTGAGGGGAGAGTGACACATTCCCAATCAGCTACAAAATATTTAAATATGGGGAGAGTAACACATTTCCCTGGGTGAAATAACACATACCCAACTATGGGTGGTTGTACATAAGTACCACTACATTAGCTAATAAGTCAAACAAATCATCATGATCATATATCATGGGGGAAGTTTAAATAATATAAATATTGTAGGTGGGATTCAAGACCCAAGTAAATATTGAAGTAATTGTACCAAAAAGAGCAATAATAGGAATAAGGGTTTTAGTCCATGCTTCATTGGGAAATTAGGGTTTGGTTATAAAAAATTCTCAACTTAAGGGTTAAGATGCACATACCTCATTTTAGAGTCCTAAATCAAATTTCACCAACTTATAAGTTTCCAATATCAACTTTGCCTAATTTCAAACTATTCATATGTATTAGGGTTCATAAAGCATATAAGTGTAAAGAAACCCTAATTTTAGACCTATTTGGAAAACCTCAGATTTTGGCCAAGAAACCTTCACCGGTCGATTTATTATCTTCTCCTGATCATGAAACATATTTATATGTTCAATTTGGAGTTTATATGATTAAGTTACAATTATTAGGATTTTTCATGTATTTATTAGATTTCCCCTCAACTATTGAAAACATTGGAATTAGACTCTAGAATTATTTTTACTAGAAATATGTCATTTTTATGATTCCAAAACATATTTATTTATAATTTTATATCAAAATATAATTAGTTATGCTTTTTGCAAGTTTAACCAATCAGAAATTTTGAAAAAGCCAAATAATCAGAGAATTACGAGCGAGAGGGAGAGAGAGAGGACCGGGCCCAGCTGACTTGGCCCAATAGAGTCAGGCAAAGTCACATGGTATAATGTCTGGTTGACTTTGTCCAAGTCAAAGAAAACAAAGGCTAAAAGACCAAAATTCCCTCAGTGAGAAAAACCAAAGAAAGGAGAAAGGAGAGGGGTAGAGAAAAGATTAAACACGGGGGGATCCATCCCCAGACTCTGCTTGCACCATGACTGTAACAAAGAAAGCTACTCGCATGGCTTGATTTGGGTAATACTTGAACTCAAAACAATTCGATGATTTGAGATGACAAAAATGTAAAGAAAACTCGTGTGAACTTACCTCTAGGAATAATTGAAGTGAGGTGACATGAGGGAGGATCATGCATCACCGGTGACAAGCTCCATTCCATGAACTTGCAGTGATGGAGGGAAGAACCTTGAGTATAATTGAAATGGAAGAAGAGTTTTAAAATAGTCGAGGATGGTTGGGTTAGGTATATATAGGTGAGGGTGTGTGAAATAGGGAAGAGGGAAGTGGCCATGAAGCTTTTTTTTAGGGCAAATGGATCGATTCATTACTTGTAAGCCATACGACATCTACAATTTGAGTCAAAAATACAGCAAGAGCAAACAAAGATCAATTTAACATCACTGCAACTCATATCGGAACGAGAATAGAACGCTTCCGTATTGATTCTTCTTCCTTGATGCTGTCTTAAGCAGCTTTCCACGAAGAATTCCTTCGACTTGAGTGTGTAGTAGTGATAGAGATCCTGGATCTGTGCGTTGCTCCGATGAATCATCATCTCAAAGGAAGCCATATAACCAAGTAACAAATCAAGCCACAACAACATAGAGGCACAAGCAAACAAACGCTGACAAGCAGTGAGCAGACCAACGCTGACAAGCAGCGAGCAAACCTTTATTAAAAAGGACTGACAAAACGCCACCCCGGCGTAGTAACACCGGCAGAATAACTGCCTTAACCTAGGAACTCAAAACCTGCAAAGAAAATGAGAACACAGAAAGAGGGAAAGGGGCTCGAAGCCAGCAGAACTGTCGATCAGCAAGCCACCAACACTACTTCAGATCCAAAGACCCGGGAAGAGGTTGCAGCTACAGCACAGCCATCCCAAACCCCTCCGTATGCGAAACCCGCCCAGACCAGGGTAGGCGCTCCGTACAGACGATCCGGGCAAGAGGAGAAGAAGAAGACGCTGGGAGCCTCCGGCCGGAAGCAACTCGCAGGAATCGATCCGAGGAGCAAACCCACGGGGAGAGGGGTTGCGGCCGACCGTCGTCGAGGCCCCCTCCCCCGAGTCCGTAGCCGCACAACGCCTCGCCCTAGATCGCGCTCTCAGTCGCCAGAGCCGCTAAGTGGCCATGAAGCTCCTTGACCACGAATTGGGTATTTTCCAATTTCTCAATGAAAAGCACAAATAAGGGATCAAAAGATGTAGAATCCAAAAGGGAAACTATGGGTGGAGAAATCTTCTGAAAAGATCGAGTGTGGAGAGAGAAATTGAAATTTGAAAAATCACAAAAATTGGCACATGCTTTCCTTGCATGTGTGAGGTAGGTGATGATCTTAGAGTCGTGTGATCTTGATCCAATGGATGATGATCTGTGTGAAAATAAAAAGGGCGTGTGACATTTATTTGCATTCCAAATCTGATTTGGACTATAGTATCTTATTTAAATATTTATCTTTTTCTCTCTCCTCTATTAAGGGTGAAAACAAGGTCCAAATTAGATGAAATTTGACACCTAGCCTAACTAGGATAGTTAGAATCTAATTTTGGCATTAGTTTTCATTTTTAGAGACTCTTCGTACTTTGTTTATTTCTTTTAAAGTAAATCATATTTTCTCTTACCTATCACATTAGAGACATCTAGAAACCCCCAAATAATGTGAAACTTTACCACCAAGCAAAGTCTGACATATGGGACACAATTTTTCCACTAATTCTATCTCTTAGTAATATTTAACACATTATTTAATTCCATGCGATTTAATTAGTCTTTCACTTTCCTAAACACATTAGAACATTTAAGTTTATCCAAATTAGATGAAAATTCACATATATGCAAGTTTTAACATGTAGATTCTGAATCTGAGATTAGTTGCCACTTTGGAGTCATTAAATGAGTTATTTGATATTTTGGAGAAAACTCACATTTTCCTTTCTTAAAATTACACAGATAGTTATTAATATTCCAAAATTGTGAAACTTGCCATTCAAGCAAACTCAAACCCAAGGAAAACAAACCTAAAGTTCTATTTATCCAACGAAAACAAATATAAAGTTATATTTATCCAATGAGTCTTCATTTTATGAGTTTTATCTCCTTTATACATTATTATCACTATTTGTCAACTTAAATTATTTAATTCCACAATATTATGTTTAAAGCTTTATTATATATTCCTTTTTCTCTTCCTTGATCGATAAGGCTAAGGGAAGTTCTAGGACAAAATTATTTTATCAATATGTCACTTAAATGGTAGTATTACATCTTAGACCATGATTGAAACATTAATTGAGGTATTTGTGCATGAACCCATACATTGGCATAAACAGTGATCAAATATACTCCAAGCCATTAATAATTCCCACTTAATCGACATCAAGGCTAAAAAGGATAAAAAAGAAAGGAAAAACTTAGGAAAAGGGCCAAAAATAACAATGTACCTAGATTTTAGTTCAGTACAATCAGGTAGTTATCATCATGTTTCTTAAGTTGTTTTAAAGTAAAAGAAATCACATTCTTGTCCTGCATTAGCATGCATCCCAAGATGTTCTTTGACACATCACAGAAGATTATGTAACCTTTCCCTTTCTTTGGCATAACAACACAGGTTCATTGGTCAACTTTTCCTTCAGTAACTGGAAAGAACGGTGACACTTGTCATCCTACACAAAAGGTACAGCTTTCCTTGTCAACTTTATTAAGGGTCAATCCACAACACTGGAGTTCTTGATAAACCTCTTGTAGTAGTCTGCCAAGCCTAGGAAACTACAAACCTCTATCTGTGTCATAGGATGCTCCCATTCCAGCATGGAATCCACCTTCTTTGGGTCTACACAAACACCCTTTGCGGATATCGCATACCCAAGAAAAGATACCTCCCTCAGCTAGAACTCACACTTTTTAAACTTGGTGTCCAAATTATGCTGCCTCATTATCGTCAATGCTTGTCATAGCTGCTTCTCATGCTACAGACTATATCTAGATTATATCAAGATGTCATTGATGAACACCACTACAAATTAATCTAGATTTAGCTTGAACACCCAGTTCATCATATCCATAAATGTTGTCAGCATGTTTCTCAACCCATATGGCATGATTAAGAACTCGTAGTGACCATACCTAGTCCTAAAAGTTTACTTCAGTATGTCATCTGTCTTGATCCACAAATGATGATAACTTGATCTCATATCTATCTTCAAAAACACTACAACATCTCTCAACTGATCAAACAGATGATCTATCCTCGGTAATGGGTACTTGTTTTTTATAGTGACCTTGTTCAATTGTCAGTAATCTATGCATAGCCTCATAAAACCATCCTTCTTCTTCACCAACAACATGGGAGCATCCCAAGGGGAAATGCTAGGTTTGATAAAGCCTTTCTTTAATAGCTCATGCAACTACTTCTTCAACTCCTACATCTTTGTCGATGCCATCTTATACGATGAATGTGCTATAGGTTCTATTTTAGAACAAGATTGATCTCAAAATCAATCTCTCTGGGAGGGGGGACAATGGAGAAACTCTTCAGATAAAACATATACCAACTCTTGCACTACCTATGCCTCTTGGATACTAGGACTCCTCCTCTTAGTATCCACAATGTGTGCTAAGAAATCCGCACACCCCTGCCTCATCAGCCTCTCAACTATCATAGCTTAAACCAAGCACACAGGAAGAATATTCATATCTCCTTGGAATACTAATGAAAAATCTCCCTCATGAAACACCACCACCTTAGAACTACAGTCCAAGACCACCCAATACTTCTTCAAGGTATCCATCCCAAGAATAACATGGAATCCATGCATGTCAACTAACATAAGGTGCACTTAAATGATGCATCCCAAGAAAGAAAGAACGCAAGATGGACACACCTCCCGCAACTTGACAAAACCAATAAGAGGGATTTCTAACCGAAGATTATCATATCTACTAATAATAGGCAGATAAAAACTATTTATCACCTCTCTACTGATAAAAGAGTGTGTTACACCCGGATCAACTGAAATAGATATAAAAGAAGAAGTAGACAAATCAGAATGAAAAAGTTCTATTTGACCTATTACGACTCGTGGATTGACCACTCCCCTCGGCTGACTCATAGCATAGAAATGATTCATCGCCTGTTGCCACCCACATCCTCTATTAGCATTTTTAGAGGATCCTTCCTGTGATGCATGACCATGTGCTCTTCCACCATCACTGTTGATTTTTTTCTATTGAGAACCTCACTAACATTGCCTCAGTGGTTGTGTCACCTACTCATCCTTCGTAGGGTATAACAACTTGGTATGCTCGGTCTGTCCACACTTATCACATGTCTTAGCCCTATACCATGGCCTAGATAGCCCTATCATTGACATCAATGTTGTACTACAGGCTCCAGCTAGTGGGAAGCTACGACCTTTACCCTTTCTCGGGGACCACTATGACAACACCACTGACCTTTGCTCAGAAAAACATGACCTTTTATGTGACCTAGGTGAAGAAAACCTTGGCTTTTTAAAGCCTCTTGATCACTGTCCCTGAAACCATGTTGGCTTCTTTTTGGCATTGACTTCATGCCTCTTGATCGCAGACCTCTCTATCCTCCTCACTGATTCCACAAAGGTAGAAAAACACTCTTTGTTCTCCAAAGCATACATTTTAGTCATCAACTCCTTACTCAATCCCTTCTGAAACCTCAGATCCTCTCCTTATTTGTCGCCTCCATGTGAGGACAAAACCTCAAGAGCTCCATAAATTTGGCCTCATGCTTGTTGATTGGCATTGATCCCTATCGTATCTTCTCAAACTGCAATATATTCTCATTAAGATACGTCTTCGAGAAGTATGAACTCACAAACTCACGCCAAAACTCCTCCCAACTGGTCACCACTCCATGTCTCTTCTCCTCCTATGTGGCCCACCAATGGCGAACACTGCCTTTAAATAGATACACCTCATGCTTTACCTTGTCCTCTTCCAAGATATTCAGGATCTTGAAAGCCTTATCAAGTTCTATCAACCACATGTTTGCATCCACTAGGTCCTCCGTACCCACATACTTGATCGCTCCAACATGTTGCATATGCTCAAACATCTTCCCAGAACCCTAGGATTTAGCATTGGGGATAGTCGTCCTGGCTTGAGGCACGAGTGCTCTATCCACCATATGCATAATCATGGCCATCAACTATCCAAAAATGGATTGGAAAGCTTTATTGGCCATGGTAGGGTTGAACTAAGGCACTGCAGACTGCTCTGGCCCCGTCTCCGGCACTCCATCTTCATGTGTCTGCCTCCTCACGCCACCTCCTGTCACAACAAAGCTACTCTCAGCGTGTTGATCATGCTCTCTAGAAATATTTGCATAAGCATAATCTATAATTAGATATGTTGGTTGACACAAGAATATACACAACCCTAGTCCTATGTCCCTATAGACTTAGCGAACCTAAAGCTCTGAAACCAACCTTGTAACACGTGACTTCCCAATGCCACACAAACAAGATAACTCAAAACAAAACAAACCATCAATAGTTAAACAACCACATCACCAAAAAAGTAGGTAAATTAAAACTATTATCATATTAATATCATGTGTGGAAACATATTACACAAAGGTCCATCAACTTGTATCCTATCACATACCATAGTTGATATTTACATTTGTTCAATGGCCACCTGCCACAACATGTATACAAAAGAGATCATGTTTCACATTTACATGGCATATGTATAAAAACCATGACATATTGCTAAAACATGTGTCAATATACAACATCTACAATACACATCCCTTCCCAGGCCTAAGAGTACAACGACGACACTAGGACTCTACTACAACAACAACTAGTAGCTTGTCCAACTTTTTGAGGCTACTGCTCTCCAAGATGCTCTTCCTCAATAGAATGATCATGACCACACCGCTGACGACCACCTATGTGGTGACCCACGAGGTGATATCTATGTCCCAGTGAGAGGGATAACTCTCAACCAATGATTATTGTTACCACAAATATATTACTATCAAACATGATGAGCAGATTCATCAAAATGTATAATTTAAACTAATTACATAAGTTAAGCAAGTTAAACAGCTATACCCATAAGCATAGTATCATGATAAGAAGGAATATGAAGAACGTGTATAATAGTTAAATCCTCTTACCTCATTATATAACAGCCAAGCAGTACAAGAAACAAGGCAAGAGTGAACACTGCAGTGACATATCAGTCAATTGCCACTAGATACATATAGTCAAGCTGAAAACACCTAGCTCTCCTTGGTAGAAGTCAGGGCGCTAAACACCAGGGTAGGAAACCCTACCACCGAGGTACAACTGCATTTGTCCTCCAATCACATCACATATATAATCAGTGAGACATGACTGTATTCATTCTCACACTAAGGTATGATCGTGGAGATCCTCAAAACACCTAGGATCAAGATGACAAGGACGCACTGTCACTTGCACCTCAGATACTCAACAATATGCACTCTAAGTTCCCTTAGGAAGACTCATTTCACCATCCAATTAATCTTAACACTAGTGTGGATCTATGGCTAGGGAAACTACATGATTAGGGTTTTACTTGATTAGTTAGAGCCAATTGGGTATCTTTTAACCAATCAAGTTACGTAAAACCCTAGAAAGATTCGACAAAGATAAGGGTATATTATAACTTCAAAAGATATAAAATGTATGAGATATAAAATTGTCACATCACCACATGATATTATTTCATTGACACTCATGAGAGAATCACTATTATCACATCACTATGGGATATCAATCCCTTATCACGTCACAAAGAGGGTATCACCTCAATTCGGGCACTAAGCCACTACCAAGGTCATAAGACCATTCATGTTATTCCCTATAAGAACATTATTATCTATCTATGTCTCATCAAGGCTCATCACCATCACCACACATGTATCGCATAAGTTCAAACATAATCTTACATTATATACCATGATGTTCATAATATAGCAAATTAGGGTTACAAAACTTTAGGAGAGAGAAAGTACTCTATCATCATACTAATTACTCAAGCAAACTAAGCAACATTATCATAGACTTAAAATTAGGATTAAGTTTAAACTAATTTATGGCTTTAAATTAGCAACAGATGTAAATCATATATATCATTCTCTCCAACATTCTTGGAAACACATGAGTCAATCACCATCATCACAAGGTTAACCACATAAAACAATCATAGAGTCTGAAAATTCTATTGACCGGAGAGATTGGGACTCATTGTAAGACCCCTGACCTGTGTTTTGGGTAGGGCTGTAAATGGGTACGGGTAGACCCGCAGACCCGCAAATCCAGACCCTTTAAAAACCTGTCACCGGTCTAAATTTTTTACCCGCGTACCCGTGGACCCGCATACCCTTGGACCCGCACATATGTGGGTCTACTAATAGGTATGCTTGGACCCAGACCCGCTAGACCCACGTACCCGCTATAGGTGAATAACTATGTAAATAATATTTTATTTATATCACACTTTACTAGTCCAACTAATATAATACTTGAGATTATATCATACTATAATTATGATAAGGTTGAGACTAGTAAGATGAACTATGTGAGCATTCCTACCTATTAAGATTAACTATTGATAATTATGCTATAGGTGAATAACTATGTAAATAATATGTAACTGATGAGTTGGAGTCAATTGTTTTTATTTGGTTATGGGAAGATTAAACTAGCAGACTTGGTTTGTATTTGTTTGGTTCCACGGTGTTGTTTGTTGAGCAGAAGGCGTAGTATACTGCTGGCATTATTCACCTAGCTGTAGCAAGCACCTAGGCCAAGTAAAACCAGTGAGATTTTGGGAGGGGACGGAGTAGAAGAAGGCAGATCGGACAAGATGCACACATTGGAATTGGAACTGCGTCCAAAACTTGAGCAGTCTGTTTTCCCAGATTTGTATAGAGCAGGAGATCTCACATGCAGTTTGTTTCCAAGGTGTTGGTTCGAACTAGGTCCAATCAAATGCAAATTGTTGGAATTCCCGTGTACTTGCAACTAGATGAGCTGGTTTACAGCCCAACCAAATGGGCCATAATATTCAAAACAGAAAGTATTACATTATTTAATATAAATATATCATATGATACATGATAGCAATTCTCATTTTATTATAAGTGATAGAACATATTTGTAAATTTTCTTAGCTAAACAATATGATGTTACATAGAGAACCGCTTACCCGCATACCCGCACCGCATAACTGCTATTATTACAGGTACGGGTATGGTGCGGGTCAAGATTTTTATGAAGCGGGTCTAGAACCAGAACCGGACCCGCAAAATTAATTAGGATAAGGGTATGGGTATGGCTAGACCCGCACCGTACCCGCACCGTTTACACCCCTAGTTTTGGGTTAACCCTATTTTTTTGTTTTGCTTAAGTGCTTAGAACCTCTCTCTAATCCTTTGAGATGTTCTTAGAGCTTGTGGAGAGCAATTAAGTCTTTAGTTAGAGCTTGTTTGGATGATGTTTGTACTTTATGTGCTTGTTTTGGGTTAAATTGCAATTTGCCCATTTTTTAGGGTTATCTTGCAATTTACCACCTCTAGAGTGTTCCTTCTCTCTCTTTTCTTGATTAGAGAGAGTATGGTGCTTTGGCATGCCTTGGATGATCTTTGGTTGAGTGGTGGCATCCCTAGAGGTGATTAGGGTTCCTAGGGTTTTGAGTGTCTCACCCCTATGTACCTTATTGGTTGTCTCAACCTATGTTGCGACCTTGGGTGTGTTTGGTTATTGTCTTGACTGAGACACCCTATCTTGTTGTCTCGATCACGATGGTCTTGGTTTGTCTTGGATTAAGACAAGTCTTCTAGTAAAGTGTGTAAGGACCCTGACCTTCGTTTTGGGCTTGCCCTATTTGCTTTGCCTAAACCTTGTGTTTAGATGCTTGCTTAATCACTAGAGGTGTGATTAGAGTTTTTGTTCTTTGTTGTGGGTCTTTTTGGTGCAACTTGCAATTTACCCAAGTTCTAGGGTTTCTGTGCAAGTTTGTCACCTTGAGAGGACTCTCTTTCTCTCTTTGTAACCTCTAGGGTTTAGGGGATTAGTTGGGCACCTTGCTTGAGTTGTTTTGGGCCTTGTGGTTTGGCTTGAAGCCCTTCCTCCTTGCTTGATGTGTATCAGGAAGTTGGGTGTGTCAGACAGGTGGTGTATCGGCCATGAGGTACTGGTGGTGTGTTGGGTTTCCATGTTGGGTGACACACAACCCTCCACCTAGCATCATTTGTGTCACCCCCTCTTGGACACATGGCGTTCGTTGCTAGCAAGTGGCAAGTCATGGACAAGTGGTATTTGAGGTGTTAAGCATGTGGTGTGGCCCTTGGACAAGTGTACCTAGGACGGGCGCCACCTTGCTATACTCTCCCTATTTACCCTCTAGTATATATGTCACCCTCCTTGCTTGCTAGTATTCCCTTTAATTCCCTTAGTTGCTCTCCTTTCCCTTGGTGGACGAGAAGAGGAGAAGGAGAAGAGAAGGTGCCTGATACATCTTGCTTCTTCCCTTGTGGTGGCCGATATGCTAGTAGGTCTTGCTTCTTTCTTCTCTAGTTGGTGAGCCTCTTTCTCTTCCCCCCTGGTATCATCTTCTTCCTTATCTTCGGCCATGAAGGTGATGGGTTTCTCTTCTCTTCTTGAGGTGGTCGAAGGTGGTTCTTTGGAGCTTTGGAGCTTGGAGAAAGTGTGCTTAAGGTGGGTTACATAACTTCTAACCTAACTATACTATCTCCTTTACATGTTTCTTTGATTTGTTATCTTGATCGGCTATACATATATTGCTAGTAGTGCTTTTGCCTTAGTTGGTGATGTTGTTGCCTGATATGTTCCTTAGATCAGGTTGGGCGATATGTGTTAGCTATCCTTGTGTTGGATGATCTCTTGGGTTGTAGAATCTCAAACAATACACCCCTCTCATTTAGTAGAGAGGTGAGCTTAGGGTTTCTTAACCCAAAGAGTTATGGTGGTGTGACCGTGAGGCAATACCCCTCTCTCACTTTGTTGTTGAGAGGTGAGTCTATGTTCTAGTTGTTTGGGTGACATGGTTAGTTGGTTTGACCGATAGAGGTGCTGAATGATATGTTCTTATGGGCACCTTGTGTGATAGGGTTTGGCCATGCCTTTTTGGTGAGCTTTGAGCAACACCCCTTCTTCCTTGAGTTGTGAGGTGAGCTCTAACTCCTAACCGATGTGCTTGAGATTGTGCAAGACCCCTCTCTCTTTTTAAAGTTGAGAGGTGATCCAATGCTCTAGATGCTTTGGGTGATATGATGAGATTGGCCGTCAGGGTTGTCCTAACCCTAGTCATCCGATATGGATGGTAGTATCTTGAGGCTTGTTGCCCGATATGGTTCCTTGAGAATGTTTCCCGATATTCCTCTTCTTCCTTTGGGCGATACAGTAGTATGAGGCTTGGGCATTAAAATAGGAAGATACCTTGTTGATCCTTCACCCGATATGGTGATTAAGGGTTGAGCTAGCTTGGGCGTTGTGAGGGTTGTATCCCTTGGCCGATATGCTCCTTGTGTCATAAACCTCTTGGGCAGTGCTGACCGATACTCTGTAAGGAGGTGCTTCCCGATATCAGCTTGCTTAGTGCTCTGCCCGATATGGGTGTTAATCGATATGGAAGGTTGTGTTGATAGCCGACACCAATAGTGTTTGGTTGTAGCCTATACCTTTAGTGAGGGTCGTTGTACCTTTAGTGAGGGTTGTTATACCTTTTAGTGAGGGTTATCCCTTACCGGATATGCTTTTGTGAGGGTTATACTTTATGTTCGGTTAAAACCCTAATATCGTTTGGAATGCTTATATGTGGAAGTTATGTATATGGATGTTCATATAATGTTGCACAACTATATCTCGATGATGAAGTGTTTATCTACTCTTGAGCATACTAACCATGTAGGTTTCATCACTTGAGATGTGTACATAGGTATGAGCTACAATGATGTCATTGGTGACATTTGCTTAATGAAGAAAAACACTATGTGCTATGAGAACTATGATGGTACATGATGAATGTTGCCTATGTATTGGTAACATGTGCTTAAAGATAAGATGGAATCCCTATGATGTTGGATCCTTGTGATGGATCATGATATATGGCAAGAGGCCAAGTGGTAACATGCAATGTTGGATCCTTGAGATGGATAAGGATGGTAATGATGTCTTTAGCATAGCAGTTCCATTGTGATACAAGATAGTGGAATCTATGTTGTTTACTCTTATTTATGGTTTGCATAATATAACTTGGTTGACCCTAAAAATCCACTTAAAATGTATTAATTAATTAAAGATGAATCTTTCATGTAGTTTGCTCTGGCCATAGATCCATCATCGTCAGGAGCTGGTGATGGTGAAACGAGTTCTCCTACAGGTTAACCTGGAGCACATATTATTGAATATGGGGGGTTTCTCCTAGCTGAAAATAAGAGGAATAGAGTGCAACTTTGGTTGTAGACTCAGGATATGTATAAGAGCATGGTGAACAGGCCCATGGCTCAGTGTGATAGAGCATGAATGTGTTCACGGCTCAAAGCATGGTGAACAGGCTCGTGGCTCAAGGTATGCTAGCATCGAGACCTGTACCAAGGTGGGCTAGACGAAAGGGTAGCCTACAGGAGCTGACCCTATGACTGAGGTCACTTAATAAAGAGATTGTGGTCCTACTTCGGATATCGTGCACTGACCATGAACAGGTTGAGGTCATGGAGTCTGGTTCTTCCATTGACCTTATATGGCACTTGCTTTGGGTTTTGCAACCAGAGGTTGGATTTGAGCGGTACGACTCACTTCCTCATGGCATAATAAATGGTACTCCAGCTGTGTAGTATATTTTCTTAGGGCAAACACAGAACATTAATTGAGGCCTTGTATAATGTATGATTGTCTTATATACATGCTCTAAGTATTTCTTTCAGTTATTTATACATCTCTCAGATATCATGGTAAGTTGTTAGATATATAATCTTGTTCTTCATATTTCATATATGATCTGGTAATCTACTACATGCTTCATCTACTCTAGCTTTCAAAGATTTTATAGTTCGGTGAAAAGTTATGTTTTTCGTTGGGACTATGTGTCTCACCCCGTTGGTTTCAACCTTTTTAGGTGATCAAGCTAGTCATGGTGGTGATCGTAGTGTTGCGGATGAGCAGCAAGAAGATCAGTAGAAGGCAAGGTTGGATATGTTGTTGTTGTGGTTGTTTTGTAGTAGAGTCTTAGAGTCTGCCCTATACTCTCAGGTCCTTGGAGGTGTTTTGATGAGGTTTCACAATGTATGATCTTAGTATGGTTTCTTGTATCCTATTGTTGGCCCTAGTAAGGTCTGTTATGTACATAAACAGGTGATGCATCCTTGATGGATATGGAACAATTGGATCATATGTGTTGGTGGACATATATCATGCTTATATATATAACATGTTCTCTATAGGATGTGGATCTGGTTGTGATAGTTCCTTTCTTATGATGTTTTCTGCAATCGGTTTTAATTAACCCGTGTTTTTGGTAATGTGTTGATTATGGTGGTTCCACACGTTTTCACGTGTCATTTCGTTGTCTGTGTGATAGGGGGATGCCACATCAGGTTTTGGTATCAGAGCTCTAGGTTCACTGAGTCTACAGGGATCTAGGACTAGGCTTGTGTCTATTCTTGTGATTTTTCCAGATTTTCTTATAATGACTTTTGTCCCCAGTAGAAGATAAAGTTAAAAGATGTCTGGGAATCATGAAGAACATGCTGCCGAGAGCAGTGTTGTTGCATCTATTGATGGAGCTAATGCGCAGGAACATGAAGATCGGGTGCCTAAGGTCCCCTAGTTTAACCCGACCATTCTTGAGAACCATGCCTATCAACATCTTATGGGGAAGTTAATGGCTACGATGAATCACATGGTGGAGAGATTACTTGTGCCTCAGTCAAGGGCACCGGTTCCCCACAGTGAATCTTCGGGTATTGGGAAGATCTTCGAGCGGCTTTGCTGAGTCAAAGCTTCAGATTATGCTGGAATGGTTGATCCAGGGGATGCATATTTGTGGCTGGTAGCTCTAGAGAAGGCCTTACGGATCCTTGACATCCCCAAAGCAGACAAAGTCAAGCACGTTGTCTACTTTCTGAAAGGTAGTGCTGGCCACTGGTGGTCCATCGAGGAGGAGAAGCGACCTGGTGAGGTGATCGGTTGGGATGTTTTCTGACGAGAGTTCATCAGTTGATACTTCTCGAGGACGTATCTGGATGAGAAGATCAGCTAGTTTGAGCATTTGAGCCAAGGTTCTCTGAACATCACCAAGTATGAAGCCAAGTTTATGGAGTTGCTGAGGTTCTGTCCTGACATGGCAGTAACAAATGATGAGAGGATCAGACAGTTTGAGAAAGGTTTGAGTGTCAAGCTGTCGACACATGTTGCTGCTTTGGGAAACCAGGAGCGGTTTGCCATATTTGTGGAGTATGTTTGGAGGATAGAATGGTCAGTTTGGGAAAAGAGAGAGGCCATGTCCCAGAAAAGTACTGCTCAGTTTAAGATACAGATGTTTGATGGCCCCAATAAGATGAGGTTTTTTACACCTTCTGTGATGCAAGGTTCCAGTACACCGTCACAATGGTCACCAAGTAATGGAAGAGTTCGTGGCTATTCACCATCTAGAGCCTATAGTACCGCTTCAGTAGTAGTGATAGGGCCATCTAGGCTGCAGTTGGAGGACATGCCATGCTATATTTGTGGGAAGACAGGACATCTAAAGTCAAATTGCCCGAGAAAGGATGTTGAAGTAATGTAACAGTCGAGGCAGAGTCAGTAAGGATCGCATATACAGTAGTCTAGTGGGGCTAGAGGGAGAGGACATGGCCAAGTGTCACATGCGGGATCATCTACTCAAAGAAGCAGAGGACGTGGGCGACAGCAAGCTACAGCTCAATTCTATGCTATGAGTCGGTCGAAGGCAATAGTCAACCCGCGAGTAGTTGCAGGTCAGATGGAGTTGTTTCATTCTAATTTGTCATATTCTTGTTTTATATCTGTTCTGGTTGACCCGGGTGCTACGCACTATTTTATCACACATAGTATGCTTGATAGTTGTCTTTTACCTGTTATTTGTAAGAAAGATAGCTTGTTGCTAGAAACCCCTCTTTTTTGTCCTGCATTGCTTCGAGAGGTGTTTCCATCTTGTGTTCAATCTTTTTCAAGACACAACATACAAGTGGATCTCATACCACTTGATATGCATGGATTTGATGTAATCCTTGGAATGGATACCTTGGAAAGATATAAGGTTATGCTGGACTGTGGTTCCAAGAAGGCAGTGTTTGCTGACAATGGTTAGAAGTGGATCTTCCAAAGAGATAAGAAGATTCTTCTGACGTGTTTAGTGTCAGCAATGGTGGTGCAGAAGTTGTTGCGGTAAGAATGTAGAGCGTTCTTGGCTCATGTTGTGGATACCAAGGCAAAAGGTCCTAGCCTTCAGGACATGCCTGTCATCAGAGAGTTCATAGATGTGTTTCCCGATGAGTTTCCCGGTGTTCCTCCACCTTGAGAGATTGATTTTGAGATCAATCTAGTACCAAGGACACAACTAGTTGCTCAGACACTGTATAGGATCGCTCCAGCAGAGATGACAGAGTTGAAGAAATAGTTGCAAGAGTTGCTTGACAAAGTTTCATCAGGCCAAGAACATCACCCTGGGGTGCTCCAGTTTTGTTCGTAAAGAAGAAGGATGGGTCTATGCATCTATGCATAGATTATCGACAGTTGAACAAGGTCACAATCAAGAACAAGTATCCTCTGCCAAGGATAGATGATATGTTTGATCAGTTGCACAGTGCGACACTATTTTCAAAGGTCGATCTGCGATCTGGATATCATCAGCTCAGGATCAAGGAGAATGACATACCGAAGTTAGCTTTCAGGATGAGGTATGGGCACTACGAGTTTTTGGTTATGTTGTTCGAGCTAACCAATGCACTGACAGCATTCATGGATCTGATGAATAGAGTGTTTTTTTCATTCTTAGATCAGATTGTTGTAGTCTTCATAGATGACATATTGATCTATAGTCGCGGAGGCCAACAACATGAACATCATCTTTGACAAGCGTTGACTCTCCTTCGATAACATCATTTGTATGCCAAGTTCAGTAAGTGTGAATTCTGGCTGATGGAAGTAACTTTCTTGGGTCATGTGATCTTTGTGGAAGGAATTCGGCTGGATCCCAAGAAGGTGGAGTCAGTAGCATAATGGAAGCAACCAAAGACGCTGACTGAAGTCCATAGTTTTCTGGGTTTAGAAGAATACTACTGGAGGTTCATAAGAAACTTTAGTGTGATCATGTTACCCTTAACGAGGATGACCAGGAAGGATGTACCTTTTGTTTGGGATGGTCAATGTCAACAAGCTTTTTAGAGTTTGATGGAGAAGCTGACAAGTGCTCCAGTGTTAGTATTGCCAGAACTGGGGAAAGGCTATGTTGTTTTGTGTTATGCTTCCAAGAAGGGCTTAGGTTGTGTACTGATGTAGGAAGATCATGTGGTTTCTCTTGCTTCTTGACAACTTAAGAAACATGAAGAAAGCTACCCGACTCATGATTTAGATTTGGCAGCGGTGGTTCATGTGTTAAATATTTGGAGACACTATCTTTATGGGAAAGTGTGTCAGATCTTTACAGACCACAAGAACCTAAAGTACATCTTCTCACAGATGACCTGAACATGCATCAGTGGCGTTGGATGGAGTTAATCAGTGATTATGATTGCACCATCGAGTACCACCCAGGTAAGGCAAATGTGGTGGCAGATTCCCTTAGAAGAAAGTCATAATCACCACCCACGAAGAAGGCACAGTTGAGTTCTTTGATATGTCATAGATGGGATATGTTCCAGTCTCTGAGGCAGATGAATGTAAAGCTAGAAGTCTCCTTGTTGGCAGGACTATTTGCATAGATGCAAGTGAAGCCTGCATTGAGACAACAGATCAAAGAAGCACAACAAGAAGATGCCACAGTTCAACAAATCAAATCAGAGTTCAGCATCGAGAAGCACGATGGTTTCCATGACTCTGAGGAAGGGCTAGTCTGTTATCATAATAGGATGATGGTTCTTGATGCTGCTAATCTAAGGAAGTTAGTGCTCGAGAGAGAACACACGTCTATGTATGCTATGCATCCAGGTGTCACCAAGATGTATCACAATCTAAAGGATCTATATTGGTTGCCCGGTTTGAAGAAAGATGTAGCTGAGTTTGTGGAAAAATGTGTAGTATGTTAGCAAGTTAAGGTAGAACATCAGAAGTCGGCATGTACGTTGCAACCCATGTCGATACCACAGTGGAAGTGGGATCATCTAACCATAGATTTTGTAGTTGGTCTTCCGAGGACAGCTAGGAATCATGATTCCATCTGGGTGATAGTAGATAGATTGACGAAGTATGCACATTTCATACCTGTAAAGACAACGTACATAGTAGAAAAGCTTGCACAGGTTTATGTAGATGAGATAGTGTGTTTGCACGATGTGCCAGGAACAAAAGTCTCTGATAGAGGCTCTCAGTTCACAAGTCATTTTTGGGAACAGTTGCATAAGGCGTTGGGAACGCAGTTAAGGTTCAGTACCGCTTTCCATCTGCAGACAGATGGATAGTCTGAAAGGACTATCCAGACTTTAGAAGGTCTTCTAATAGCTTTTCTTTTGCAGTTCCTTGGGAGTTGGGACGTGCATCTCAGTCTCATAGAGTTTGCTTACAACAACAGCTACCAGTGAAGTATCGACATGGCACCTTCTGAAGCATTGTACAGTAGGAAGTGTAGATCTCCTTTATGTTGGTATGAGTGTGGCGAGTATCAACTTTTGGGTCCTAAAGATGACAGAGAAGATCAAGGTGAAACAACAACAATTGAAAGCGGCACATGATAGACAAAAGTCTTATGTAGATAATCGTCAGTGAACTTTAGAGTTCCAGGTCGGAGATAAATTATATCTCAAAGTCTCTCCATGGAAAGGCGTGCTAAGATTTGGAAGGAAAGGCAAGTTGGCTCCCAAGTATATGGGACCATATCCAGTGATAGAACATGTTGGAAAAGTGGCTTATAAGTTGGATTTACCACCAGAGCTGCACAAGTTGCATCCGGTGTTCCATGTTAGTATGTTGAAGAAAAGTCATCCAGAACAGAGATAGTGATATAGACAGTTGAGGTCGAGCTTGATGAAGACGTGACCTACAAGGAAGGTCCAGTGTTGATCCTTGACAGGTGAGTGAAGAAGTTGAAGAAGAAGGACCTTGTTCTTGTGAAAGATCTTTGGCATCATCGTGGCATTGAGGAAGCCACATGGGAGCTTGAGGAAGAGATGCAGAGGAAGTTTCACTTTCTTTTCTCTTCAGATTTCAGGGATGAAATCCTTTTGTAGGGGTTTATGGCTTGTAAGGACCCTGACCTTTATTTTGGGCTTACCCTATTTTCTTTGCCTAAACCTTGTGTTTAGAGGCTTTCTTAATCACCAGAGGTGTGATTAGGGTTGTTGTGCTTTGTTGTGGGTATTTTTGGTGCAACTTGCAATTTACCCAAGTTCTAGGGTTTTTGTGCAAGTTTGTTACCTTGAGAGGACTCTCTTTCTCTCTTTGTAACCTCTAGGCTTGAGGGGGTGAGTTGGGTGCCTTGCTTGAGTTGTTTTGGGCCTTGTTGTTGGGCTTGAAGCCCTTCCTCCTTGCTTGATGTGTATTGGGAAGTTGGGTGTGTCATCTAGGTCGTGTATCGGCCATGAGGTGCTGGTGGTGTGTCGGTTTGCCATGTTGGGCGACACACACCCCTCCACCTAGCATCGTTTGTATCACCCCCTCTTGGACACATGGTGCTCGTTGCTAGAAAGTGGCAAGTCATGTACAAGTGGTATTTGGGGTGTTAAGCATGTGGCGTGGCCCTTGGACAAGTGTACCTAGGCCGAGCGCCACCTTGCTATACTCTCTAGTATATATGCCTAGATGAATGGACTGCCAAATGATCAATTTAAGTGTTGAGACAGTCATTTGGATTGTTAGGTTGATTGTATTGTACATTGGTTTGAATTCAACCTGACCAGGGCTGCAAGACACCCATCTACCTATGTGAAATGACTGTCTCAGTTGTTGTGAGACTCCCTTCTCACATGCACCAGATGGCCAGTTTGGGGGTACAATTCGATTTGCATCTAGAATTGGTGTTGATGTCATTACATGCACTTATTGGAATTGAATTGTCGACATATGCACATATCTGGGAAAGTACCAGATGACTGCATAGTCTGAGACAGATGACCGTCTGGCATGCCAGACAACCGTCTGGGTTTCTAAAAAGCTATTTCGACAGTCGCATATTGCGAAGTTTCTAGAATTGTTGTGAAAATTTGAGATCTTCTGATCCCTTCTGTCACACACAGACTAGGAATCCTAACCTTGTCCTCTATTATAAATAGAATGGTATTCGGGGCTTCCCATAACACAACAGATAATTGAGAATCAGTTGCTTTAACAATTGTTGTCCTCTTTGGTTGTAGTGACCAAGTAGAGCCCAAGCAAGGCCTACCCGACTAGGGAGAGATAGCTATGGGAGAGAAACAATTGAGGATCATTGTTGTGGGAGAGCAGGCTAGTGACTAGTACACCAAGGAGAGAGACAACTCCTTCCTGTCCATTCTAACAGGATGATAGGAGTTCTATTTGGTCCGTTTGGACTTCTCTAGACGTGAGGTGGCATTTGCCCATCGCTACGGAGGACGACGTTAGCTAGCAGTCCATGATGAGAGGAGTTGGTGTAGATAACAACATTTGAGTCTGCTATCCATGGAGGAGTAGTTAGACGAGTCCCAGTGCAACCAGGAGCTACACATACATCATCTAAGATAGAGTGCACATCTACATCGATGAGGATTGTTGCTGGACTTGCTCTAGGACCAGGTATATCTTTGAGAAATCATCATTTTCATTGCATAGTTACTAACACGATCCGCTGGTTAATGGAAAATATGTCAGTAATATTTTTATACCTGATGCCATAGTTTCCTACAGTGGTATCAGATCCACATCAATAAATTATATTTTAGAATAATCAATATGATCGGGTTTTTGGTTTTATTGAGTTTATTTATTACATGCAATGTGTATATTTAATATGCTTGATGTGTAGCATGGTTATGGACGATAAGCCCTATTATTTGTGCATGATTGTGTGGTTGGTTTATCCTATTTATCTCGGTCTGTGAAACGAGCCTCTCTCTTATCCTCCCAATGTAAAAGTATTATTCTCTTATACCTTGTCTACCCTTAAATGTAACTCGAGGTTTCTCAATAATTATGTAAAAGTATGACAATTTACTTTCTTGTTTTTACAAAGAAGAAAGATGCCAACCGACCACATGGAGGATCCGAACCAACCGGTTGGAGGGTTCGAGCTGACCGACTGGTAGGGCTGAGATGACCGTCTAGCAGGGCTGAGACGACTTGCTTGCAAACCATATAGGAGCCCAAAGGACCATGCGAGATGACCGATTGGAGGAGCCAAATGATCAGGTATAGGATGACCAACTGGTCTTTTGGAGGAGCCATACGACCGGCTAGAGGTGACCAACCGACCAGCCAGGAGGCAAGTCAATCGGTTCAAATTTTGAAATAGTCATCCCAGATTGGCAAGCATGGATATTCATCAACAACATGTTTCTCCATCTGATGTAGACCTAGATTGTGGTAATTCCTTGTGGCTCCAAGGAAATACAATATTCTTGCCATAACCATCGTTTTTTGTTTATCGCATGTATTTATAGTGGGTTATAACATGTATAATATACATACTATATATATGTGGTGATTAGTTAATATATATGTATTATACAAACTCCCTCATTAAAATATTAAGTCTTAGATGCTTTCTATAAGTGGAACACATGAAAATCTTGATCGACTAAGTGTGGGCACATCCTAGCGTGGTGCGTCATCCATCTCATAGAAGTGTGATGGTTTATATGTGGGTCTGCCCTAGTAGGGTGCATAGTCTATCATTTTGGCTTAAGGGCCAATCTTAACCAGGTGATCTTAATTGGATTAAGCACCTTGAAGCATGTAGATGGTTATGGTAAGGAGTTACGCATTTCATCTATCCAAGAGTTGCATGTGATGCAATTGGAAAAAGTTTCCTACCTGATGGAATCAAGTTGTGGGTGATAGTTGTAGATGGCTCATGATTTGATAAAATTAGGATCTTGGCCCACTAGAATATTGTACACTACAATATTTCAAATTGATATTGAGGGATATCAATTTGAATAAAATAGTGGGAGTGATAGTTAATTAAAGACCTAAATAGTATAGTCTTTTCACATCAAATTAAATAAAAAATGGTTTTTTTTACAAATGCAATTTTTCTATTGTAGAAATAAATGGAAAACACTCAACAATAACAATTGGATAAATTAAATAAGATTTATTTCCATAACTGGTGTAGGACCTTGAGAAGTGTTCTGCAAGTTCCTAAAAAACCAGTGCTAGTATCCACTTCAAATTCACCTAAGAGTGACATGGATGCTTCTTTGAAGCATTTCAATGATGTTGTGAGCATCAAGAACTTTATGTTGGGTTGTATGAACTATGAGTTGCATAAATAGAATGAAAGATATAATGTCTCTAAGGTGATATTAAAATGAAATATGACAGAGGGATATCTACTAGAGCCTCATATTCTTAATATGTTTGAGCATATGAATCATCTCGAAAGACTGGGATTTCCTTTAGGTCAAGAGTTGGCTGCATATATGATTTTGCAATCATTGCCTAAATCATATAGCCAATTTATCGAGTGTTATCACTTGAGTAACATGGCTAAACTGATTTCAGAGTTGCTTGACATCTTGATAAGTGTCGAAGCAGAAATGAAGATGGACAAATCTATGATGATGATCAGTAGAGTTGAGTCCAAGGACAAAAGCAAGGCCAAGAAGCGTTCTGTGGCTAAGCTAAAGTCCAAGTCTTCTGCACTCAAAATAAGGAGAGGGTAACAGAAGCTAGGAAGATGAAGAAAGAGACTGAGATCTCTACTTCTGGTATATACATTATTGAAGTTAACTTTACTACTTCCTCTTCATGGGTACTAGATATCGGATGTGGATCACACATTTTCTCAAATGTGAAGGATCTAAAAAGAAGTAGATCTTTAGAGAAAGGTGAAGTAGAACTATGAGTTGCAAATGGCACAAGAAGGTGAGGTAGAACTATGAGTTGTAAATGGCACAAGAGTTGCGGCCAATACAGTTGGAACCTATGAGTTAACTCTACCAAGTGGGCTTGTAATAGAGTTAGAGAACTACTATTATGTACCTTCCATTAATAAGAACAACATATATGTATCTTTTTTGGAAAAGAACGGATTCAAATTTCTTATAAACAATGGAATATGTTCTATTAGTAAAGACGAGATCTTTTATGGAAGTTCCCCAATGTCTTATGGTGTATACTTTATATATCTAAAGACAAGCCTATATAAAATAAATGTCAAAAGACAAAAAATCAATGACTCAAACCAAACATACCTTTGGCATTTTTTTTCTAGGGCACATAAATGAGAATTACATATCTAGACTCCATAAAGATGGTTATCTAGACTCTTTTGATTTTGAATCAATAGATACATGTGAATCTTGTTTGATGGGCAAGATTACCAAGAATCCATTCACTAGTAGCGGTGAGAGAGCTAGTGATCAATTAGGAATCATATGTACTGATGTATGTGGCCCTTTTAGAACAAATGCCAGAGGTGGTTATCAGTACTTCATTACCTTCATTGATGATTTCAGTAGGTATGGTTATGTTTACTTGATGAAACATAAGTCAGAAACTCTTGAAAATTTCAGAGAGTTTATGAATGACGTATAGAACTAGCTTGGAAAAAGTATTAAGGCATTTTGATCTGATTGCGGTGGAGAATACTTAAGCCAAGAGTTTGAGGACCTTCTAAGAGCCCGTGGTATTATATCACAATGGACTCCACCTAGAAACCAAAGCATAATGGTGTGTCTGGATATGGTGCGATAAATGATGAGTTTTGCTGATCTTCCAACTTCCTTCTGGGGTATTCTCTTAAAACCTCTATGTTTACACTTAATCGAGTACCATCTAAGTCGGGTCAAAAGACACCATATTCCATATGCCATGGGAAATGTTTTGATGTGGCATTTATGAATATTTGGGGATGTGAATCTTATGTTAGGAAAATGTTTCCTAAAAAATCTTGGCCCTAAGTCTGATGAATGTTATTTTTTTTGGATATCCCAAAGAGACAAGGGGATACTACTTATACCACCCGACTGAAGAAAAAAAAAGTTGTTTCTAGAAATGTTATATTCCTAGAAAAGGAATTTATTTCCTAAGGAGTCAGTGGGAGGAAAGTGGAACTCAAAGATGCTCTAGACCAATAAGAGATAATTGAACTGATAGATGCATAAGAGGAAGAAAGAGACTTACAAGTAGTTCTGGAATCTCAAATTTTTCAAGTAACACAAGAACCTCATAGATCTAAGATGGCACACCTTGAACCTAGATTTATGGATGTCTTGTGACTCAGGAAGGTAGTGAATTGGTCATAGATGATTAGATAATTACCTATAACTATGTTATTGAGGGACTAGAGTGTAACGACCCCGCCTCCCGGTAACCCCCAATTAAGGGAGACCCGAAGGTCAGAGATGTTATTCAATTAACAGGATCAAAGGTTCGACAAATAATCAATAATAATTATGAAATTCTACTAACTAACTGGAATTTGGTATAAAATTAAAACTTTTCTTACCTTGGAAAAACTGGGATTTCTAAACTTCTATCCATGAAGATGTCATCCAATTGCCTGATGGGCCTACCCCATTGGTAGCCATTTACTAGGTCAACCCATTAAGATACATAGGGGACTAGGATCTGAGCTAGTAGGCATATTTCTTATGTGATAGTCATATTCAAATCATACTTTGCAAGAATTAAATATATCCAATAGTTTAATTCATGCCATGATGGAAACATCGATAAATCCCAGAAAACTAATTTGGGTAGTCATAAGCGTAACCACATACCTGTATATGTAGATTCAGGTGCAGGAATAATCCAAACAACAAAGAGCATGCAAGCATTCAATAAGATCCTAAAACAATTATACAATTCCCTTGTATTACTCATGTCATCAAGATCTATTAAATCTAGCTCGCTTCCTAGGGTTTCTAGTCCACTTTTAGGATTTCTGTTGCAATTAGGGGTTCCCTTCATCTTTTACTATTTTAAACCCTAATTTAATGCAATTGAATACAAACCCTAGTTATCTCAACATCTAATCCTCAATTTCAGATTAAAGGCATAATTAACCATTAAATAAGTGCATTAAGCCTATTTTACATTAAAGCTACAATTTTTATCCCTTTAATCCATGACAAGATCATTATACACATTTATCATCAATTATGGTCCAATTCATACATGAACTCGATTTGCCATTAATTCCGCCTTTTATTCATGAGAAAACCCTAATTACTACATTACTACATTTAGGGTATTTATCCACAAATTAGGAACTTTAATGCTCGAAATAGCTTATAACCATGAAAACTCAGTTCTATACATGAAATCGAATAATTAAAGCCATTAGTAGTTCTAATTACCAACATTAGGGTTTCAAGGCCCATTAAAGCCTATTTATGCACATAAACTCTAAATTAAATAATTATATGCAAAGTTCATCCCCTTTTGTTCCTAATGTTTCTTTTTATCATTAACAGGCTAGTTATCAACTTTAACCATCAATTAAACCCTATTAATCACATTAATCATATCAAAATAGGGTTTCTTAATCATCATTACATTAAAGTTAATAACTTCTATTACTTTTCAAATTGTAAACATAATCAGGCTCCAATTATATTTTTATTGGCTTCTTCTCATTTTTCTAAGCAAGTTTCATATTTTATGTATAATCATCTGAGCTACTATTAGGGAGATATGAATTTTGTAAAATTTCACTTACTTGCCCAATAGGGAGGCGCCATGTCACTCGACTTCATGCATCGTTGCTAATCAGGGAAACATAACACAATTCCGTTTCTACCCCCACGTGGCTTCTTTGTCATGCATTGCCCAGAGGGGCAAAACCGTCCAACGGCCCCCTCATCTTCTACCTTGTGCGCCGTAGGCACTGCCGCTGGTACAACCCGCTCGGAGGGGGATCTCCTCCACCACCCACGGCCTCAAACTGCCGCCCTTCTGCCTCCTTACCTCCGTCTTATCCCGACGCATGCAGGGAAGCCCCCAGATCACAGCCAAGATGGCTGCTTCACCACGAACCAGGCTCGCGACCTGCTGTGTTTCAGCAGACCTCCAACAGGTGTTGCAGGGTGACCGTGAGCCTGGGGATGATAGACGATCATCCTAGGTCATCATGGGTACTTCAAGACTTCGACGAGACTCCAATACAACTCCTCGGTGCCCTCGAGATAGCACCATCTTCTTTGGTTAGAGTTTTAAACGAGTTTGAAGAAGAAGAAGAAGAAGGAGAAGAGTGGGAGACAAGGAACAACTCGAGTCTGTGGATCCATCCCTTTTATAGGGATGGGTAGCAGCATCCTAGCATGCCTACCCACAAGGAGAGCAAGTCCCATAGTCTATAGGAAAACTCCTTTCCTTATTTACAAGAAATCTTCTCTTTTCTAATTATTCATATCCCTTAGTTATTAGGAAAAATCCAAATTTTATCTTATTGATATTCCTTTATGCTCCAGATCTCAAGATTTTGAAAACAACTTCTTTTATCCTCTTAGTACTTTCCCCTTATTCTAAAGTCAAGAAATTATATTTTCATTTAGTAGAAAATACTTCCTTCTTTACAATACATAATCCATTAATTATGTATGCACATTATCTTCTTAATTAACAATTTTGGTATTTTATCTTTCCTTCCTCTTCATTGGAATTCCTTGGATCCCAAAAAACTCAAAGAATTTGAATTTCCTTTTTAAGGAATACTCATTATCCTTAAATGCATCAATATGCATTATTTCACATTATCTTGTTTTATTCTTATTAAAATATCTCTCTTTGAGGATTTCTCTTTATTTCTCTTTCATTTTCCTCATTGATTTTCCTTTTTACATTAGGAATGCTTGGGATACGAAATCCCACTAAGGATAACTCAATTGTGCCTCTTTTTACTTATTTCCCACATACTATTATCATTTTCAATTTATTTCTTGATAGGGAAATATTTAATTGATATTTTCTTTTAATATTGCATTCTCTATGTAACATTGGACTCCTTGGAACCCAAGGAATCCAAGAGGCACGAAATCCCTCTTTGGATTTGCCATCTAGAGGTTTCCACATTTTTCTTTTCTCAAATATTCAATTATCCATTAATTAATTGAATTTCCTTGTTATTGGGCCCAATAGCCAATAAAGCCCACAAATAACTCAACAAGGCTATTTTAAACAAAAATCATGCTTTCATTCATTATTTGTTCATTTATATTTAATATGAGAAATTACATTTCTCAGCCAATGAACCCAAAATTGGGGTTGTAACATCCTTCCCCTCTTATAAGAATTTTGTCCTCAAAATTCAACCAAACAAACAAATAATTTAGGATAAGACTTTTCCATGTCCATCAGGGCTTCCATGTGGCTTCTCCCTTTCCATGGTGCTTCTCAAGAACCTTCATCATTTCATATTCTTCCATCTGAGTTCTTTCTTACCTTGGTATATCATACCTTCATAGGTCACTCAGGACATTGCAGCTTCTCAAAAGCTGAATAGGTTCAGAGCTCAACACATGGCTTGGGTACCTCACATAGTGCTCTAGATCAGACTCATGCAACACATCATTTTATCCAGAGGGTAAGGTTAAACACAACCATCTCCACCAATCCATCTCAAATGGACCCATATATCAGGGACTCATCTTTCTCAGCTGTATCTTAGAGGGGTCGGATTCTCACATTATATTCTCCCACAATGAACTGCATGTCAGTCTGCTTTGCATCAGCTCATGGCTCATGTCACCACTGGGCTCTCTCTCTCAGCCATTGCACGATCAAAGCGACTTCATCTGCACATACTGTGGTTCTTTTATAAACTTCATGAGGCCTCCTTCACCAACATCATCTTAATGAAGTGGTGACTGACACAACCTCCTTCTAGAATTTCTTTCATCCCGATAAAGGCTATGGTGGTTAACGTCACATCTTAAGAACTGTCTCTTTGTATCACCCTGAATGAGCACTCAGGCTCTCTTCAGACCCTTTAGTCTGGGTTATACTAATCATTAGTAAGGGGTGATAAACAATACTAACATCGAGTTCTTCATGTACCCACTCCCACCTTTTGGAAGGAAACCTTTAGATCAAACTCACAGACCTTCGAACTCGCATCATGATGTAGTTGAACTATCTCTCTCTTATAAGTAGTTCAACCCGATCTGTCATTTGACAGTACTCTTTCTTTAACATGTTATCTAGGTAAGGCGATGTACCATAACCCATATTGTATCTTGACCTTCCTTAGTCTAGGGGAGACTTACCACAACTTCCATAATAGTGATATCCCACTCCCTTTAGGGAACTCTTCCTCCTCTATGTCTAAGTGTTGGGTCACTGGTGTTCGTCCTTCACCCACTACCATGCATGGCCACAAACCACGTGCATCTTTAACATAAGCATCCAAAGTGCTACTACCTCTTACTACCTCAGTAATACCATGGTATATGGCGATTTTTAAAATCATGATCTCCGGTGAGTCATGATTCCTCAAGCTTGATTCCTCAAAAAAAAAAACCCTACACCGCTCTAATCAGGGTTTCATCACCTCCCTTTTCAAAGGCGTGTATCGGAGGTTCTACAACCATCCTTTCATTATATCATGGACTAGGCTGGCTAACCAAACAACCTTTAACTTGATCAACCGATATTGTTACATTTGTGTGTTAGCCAAACTTATCTCATTCCCAACTGAGGGTTAACCTAACAACCTCGACTTCTTCTAGCCTCTAGCTAAACTAGGCAGCTATATCTCAACCAGAGCATTCATTACCACTTCACCTCCATAGGTGTTAGGTAATGCTGAAGACATACACCTCCACATATTCCACTTATCATCTCATCTCAAACTCTAAGTTTGACTTCATCAAGAAAATCTAAGCTCATCCACATGGTGATTCAACTCAACTTTGCATAACTTGCAAATTCCACATAGCTCATGATAAAACATCCTCACAAGATGATTTCCTTAATACTCTTAGTGTTTGTAAACCATCCATGTATCATTCACTCAAAAAAGGTATGTTATCATTTCTATCATTATACCTTGTAGCAATGTTCCAGCTTCCATCATCTTTTATCCTTGGTGTAAGGCATGCGTATTGTCCTATCTCTCACTCCCATAACAAAACGAAATAAGCATTTGGCTACAGTCCAAATACAGAGTTCTTCCTGTTCCAAGAGTAGAGATGGTACATCCCACCTTGCCAGTACACCTTTAAATTTAAGTTGAAACGTGCTACATATGTCTCAACATCACATTCATCTCGATATCAAAGTTACTTCCATGGAAAACTGGTCTCAACTCTACTTGGTTTAAACACAATCCTTGGTCGTTTCCTCTGGGTCTATAGGGTGCCGACACTTTTGGGGTCATCCCTGTTCCCTTATGCATCTAGAGAGTGCCCTACTCATCTGCCCTTTGGGTCCCATGAGTTCGTGAAGGTGATCAATCTCCTAATCCATGGCCCTTAGACAATGATAGTTATTTCCTCCCGACCCTATGGTCATGTGCACTAGGGAATTAGGCAACTCCTACTTCCATCGGTCTTATCCCTACCTGACCCTAGGACAGACTTAGGATTCTCTTATAGTACATGTTCAACCTAGAACCTTACCCAAGCATTCATCATCTCTCTTCCTGCATTAATGGGCTGACTTTCATCCCTTCATAGGGATCATGTCAACCTGCCTACCTTAGTCAAGCCCCATACCGGTTACCTCCATGCACATAGAGATGGTTATCTATGGGTCGATAGGTTCATTCCCATGCCATGTACTTCTTCACTTAGCTCCTCAGATCTTATGAAACTTCTTTCGGTTACTTCAAAGCCAACAAAACTGGTAAACCCCCTACCAAAGGGTCCCTCTCCCCAGATGGGAGGAAACTACACCTTAACCATAAAGGTCACAAACGCCCTAATGTCCAGAGTTTACATTCACATGAGCATGCCTAATCCAACAACTACTAAGGAACAAGTAGACCACCTATTAAACCATGCTAGGTCATACTTGTTCTCATCCTCAACATTAGATCAACTTAGTTGTGAGGGGTTCATCAAACATACCCTTAACTTAAGGGGGTTTCCTTTACCTCTACACATTAAGAGTACCATTCTCAAAACTATAGAGACTCAAATCTCACCATGAGCATTGGATACACTGCTTCCCCTCTCAGGCCTAGGAACCCTATGTTTACATTTGGGTATCCAACTGCATGCTCAATATCTTAACAACAAATCAACCATGTCCAAGGTATGTCATGCACTTCCTTGTCATTCTTCTATTTGAGTACATTTCCGAGTCGAGTCCTCCTTAAGGACAAACAACAAGGTATAAGGCCTCACAAACTATTACTAAACCCTCTTCTGGGTCTAAGGCACTCTTTGTTTTATTACAGCAGGTAAACTCCTATACCATAGGCACACAAGTACCAGAAGCATCATCCTCTCTCTAGGGTTGGTTCCTCTAAAGGAAACCAAGATATCATCAGCCTCTAGGGGTCAAGCATAAGGCAACCACTATCATCCACTTAGGTCACATCATCCTCAACTCCCCACTGTGCCTCACATCTTGGGGTTTTAGGCTTCCAACCTCCATGCTGGGGTCATGCTTTCTCTCTCCAGAGCTAACTCCACATCCAGCCTTCCTACTAGAGGTCCTTTCTCCATGAAGGCTCAAGCTCACAAGCATACCCCCTATGTGGGTGAAGCCTATGCTCAACTCATGTTTGGCTCAAGATTATCCTTAGCCCTTTATGCTCATCCCATAAGCCATCCTTCATGTATATTGGCCAGGGCTTCAACCTACTGTCGTCCACTGATGTATTTTGGGTGCAAGCTATACCCTACCTTTATACACCCATAGGGTTTCTATAGGTTCTCCTCTAACCTCATCCATGAAGGGGCTACCCTTCGCTCTAGCATGCACGACCCTCTCCAGAGTTGGGTCGCCTAAGGTACTAGGTCATCTAACTTCTTATGGCATCCCAAAGGCATGATCAACCAAACACTCGGTCAACCATGACATCTAACTCATCATGTCACCTCTCTCTCTAACCTTCACTTAGGGTTAGGGTTAACATCATCCTCAGAGGATGTGCTAGGTCTCTACTTTAAATGGAGGTTTCTACCTCCAAGACTAACTCTCTCTACTCATCCTCCTATCAAGGAGGTCTATCCTTAGGTCTCCCCTGAGGGCAATGACAACTCGTGTCATACAACCTAAGCATGTATCTATTCCTTTACACTTAATCTATTAAGCTTATGTCCATGAAATCTTATTTACATGCTTTTAATTAATTTGGTGGAGGATTCCTTAATTCTTATCAACCTTACCCATACCTCAAGAGGGTGAGGAGAAGAGAGCAAACCCTAATCCTTAAGGTCCTTAACAGAATTTGAGTTGAGAAGGGACGAATAAGATGAGGGAGTCCTAGAGGTATCTTATTTCGAATCATACCCTAAGATTTTGGCCAGGCAGTCACACGAATTCGGGAGTCCTCGTATTCTGACTCGCGGTAAGGAGGAAAATATTGCCAGCCCCCAGTCGTGATCCTTTTCTAGTCACCTCTGCCTTTCAGATAATCCTCTAATAACTCCCTTGGGTTCTATAAAATTTGTAAAATTTAATAATTATTAAGGATTAAGTGAGGAACCTTCACTCTGATACCAATTGTAATGACCCCGCCTCCCGGTAACCCCCAATTAAGGGAGACCCGAAGGTCAGAGCTGTTATTCTATTAACAGGATCAAAGGTTCGACAAATAATCAATAATAATTATGAAATTATACTAACTAACTAGAATTTGGTATAAAATTAAAACTTTTCTTACCTTGGAAAAATTGGGATTTCTAAACTTCTATCCATGAAGATGTTAATTTAACTAATCCTCCTGTGCACGTTATTTCTCATTTAATTCCACATCTGCCACTTTACTGTTTGTTCTTTTCATTTGTACCTAAAACGCCGACAAACAAAACGTCGGTCAGCAAGAAGCTGGTATGTGGGGGAAACAATAATCGTGCAACTATAGTAAAAAAGTAATCAACCAATTATCATTTAACATCCAAGATTACGTTTTAAACAATACTACTCAATCCTTTCCTATCCCCTATATCTATGATGTCCCTGTAGCATACTGAGATACTACCTCTCTCTAGGTAGATCCTTATTAAACCCCACATGATCCTACCTAACAGATAGATCAATATCTAGGGTTGAGTCGCATGGCACTACCCATAGGTAGTCCAATCTCTAACTCAATGTGACTTGATGGACCTACCCCATTGGTATCCATTTACTAAGTCATCCAATTGCCTGATGGGCCTACCCCATTGGTAGCCATTTACTAGGTCAACCCATTAAGATACATAGGGGACTAGGATCTGAGCTAGTAGGCATATATTTTATGTGATAGTCATATTCACATTATACTTTGAATGAATTAAATATATCCAACAGTTTCATTCAAGCCACGATGGAAACATCGATAAAATCCCGGAAAACTAATTCAGGTAGTCATAAGCGTAACCACATACCTGTATATGTAGATTCAGGTGCAGGAATAATCCAAACAACAAAGAGCATGCAAGCATTCAATAAGATCCTGAAACAATTATACAATTCCCTTTTATTACTCATGTCATCAAGATCTATTAAATCTAGCTCGCTTCCTAGGGTTTCTAGTCCACTTTCAGGATTTCTATTGCAATTAGGGTTTCCCTTCATCTTTTACTATTTTAAACCCAAATATAATGCAATTGAATACAAACCCTAGTTATCTCAACATCTAATCCTCAATTTTGGATTAAAGACATAATTAACCATTAAATAAGTGCATTAAGCCTATTTTACATTAAAGCTACAATTTTATCCCTTTAATCCATGACAAGATCATTATACATATTTATCATCAATTATGGTCCAATTCACATATGAACTCGATTTGCCATTAATTCCACCTTTTATTCATGAGAAAACCCTAATTACTACATTACTACATTTAGGGTATTTATCCACAAATTAGGAACTTTAATGCTTGAAATAGCTTATAACCATGAAAACTCAGTTCTATACATGAAATCGAATAATTAAAGCCATTAGTAGTTCTAATTACCAACATTAGGGTTTCAAGGCCCATTAAAGCCTATTTATGCACATAAACTCTAAATTAAATAATTATATGAAAATTCATCCCCTTTTATTCCTAATGTTCCTTTTTATCATTAACAGGCTAGTTATCAACTTTAACCATCAATTAAACCCTATTAATCACATTAATCATATCAAAATAGGGTTTCTTAATCATCATTACATTAAAGTTAATAACTTCTATTACTTTTCAAATTGTAAACATAATCAGGCTCCAATTATATTTTTATTGGCTTCCTCTCATTGTTCTGAGCAAGTTTCATATTTTATGTATGAGCATCCGAGCTACTATTAGGGAGATATGAATTTTGTAAAATTTCACTTACTTTCCCAATAGGGAGGCGCCACGTCACTCGACTTCATGCACCATTGCTAATCAGGAAAACATAACACAATTCCGTTTCTACCCCCGCGTGACTTCTTGATCATGCATTGCCCAGAGGGGCAAAACCGTCCAACGGCCCCCTCATCTTCTACCTTGAGCCCCCTAGGCGCTGCCGCTGGTACAGCCCGCTCGGGGGGGATCTCCTCCACCACCCACGGCCTAAAACTGCCACCCCTCTGCCTCCCTACCTCCGTCTTATCCCGGCGCACGCAGGGAAGCCCCCAGATCACATCCAAGATGGTTGCTTCACCACGAACCAGGCTCGCCACCTGCTGTGTTTCAGCAGACCTCTGGCAGGTGTTGCAGGGTGACCGTGGGCCTGGGGATGATAGCCGATCATCCCAGGTCGTCGTGGGTACTTCGAGACTTCGACGAGACTCCAATACAACTCCTCGGCACCCTCGAGACAACACCATCTTCTTTGGTTAGAGTTTGAATGAGTTTGAAGAAGAAGAAGAAGGAGAAGAGTGGGAGACAAGGAACAACTCGAGTATGTGGATTCGTCCCTTTTATAGGGATGGGTAGCAGCATCCTAGCATGCCTACCCACGAGGAGAGCAAGCCCCATAGTCTATAGGAAAACTCCTCTCCTTGTTTACAAGAAATCTTCTCTTTTCTAATTATTCATATCCCTTAGTTATTAGGAAAAATCCGAATTTTATCTTATTGATATTCCTTTATGCTCCAGATCTCAAGATTTCAAAAAAAAACTTCATTTATCCTCTTAGTACTTGCCCCTTATTCTAAAGGCAAGAAATTATATTTTCATTTGGTAGAAAATACTTCCTTCTTTACAATACATAATCCATTAATTATGTATGCACATTATCTTCTTAATTAACAATTTTGGTATTTTATCTTTCCTTCCTCTTCATTGGGATTCCTTTTATCCCAAGAAACTCAAAGAATTCGAATTTCCTTTTTAAGGAATACTCATTATCCTTAAATGCATCAATATGCATTATTTCACATTATCTTGTTTTATTCTTATTAAAATATCTCTCTTTGAGGATTTCGCTTTCATTTTCCTCATTGGTTATCCTTTTTACATTAGGAATGCTTGGGATACTAAATCCCACTAAGGATAACTCAATTGTACCTCTTTTTACTTATTTCCCACATACTACTATTATTTTCAATTTATTTCTTGATAGGGAAATATTTAATTGATCTTTTCTTTTATTATTGCATTCTCTATGTAACTCTAGACTCCTTGGAGCCCAAGGAATCTAAGAGGCACGAAATCCCTCTTTGGATTTGCCTTCTAGAGGTTTCCACATTTTTCTTTTCTCAAATATTCAATTATCCATTAATTAATTGAATTTCCTTATTATTGGGCCCAATAGCCAATAAAGCCCACAAATAACTCAACAAGGCTATTTTAAACAAAAATCATGCTTTCATTCATTATTTGTTCATTTATGTTTAATATGAGAAAGTACATTTCTCAGCCAATGAACCCAAAATTGGGGTTCTAACATAGAGTCTGAGAAATGGCTTGAGGCCATGAGATCTGAGATGGAATCCACATATACCAACAAGGTATGGACCTTGTTGGATCCACCTGAAGGGGTAAAACCCATAGGGTGCAAGTGGGTCTTCAAGAAGAAGACCGACATGTATGGAAAAGTTCAAACCTATAAGGGCATATTGGTTGCAAAGGGTTTCAGACAAGTTCAAGGTGCTAACTATGATGAAACCTTTTCTCCAGTGGCCATGGTTAAGTCCATCAAGATCATGCTTGCTATTGAAGCTTTTCATGACTATTATATTTGGAAAATGGATGTTAAAACCACATTCCTTAATGAGAATCTTCTTGAGGATGTGTATATGACACAACCTGAGGGTTTTATAAATCCAAAGTTTGCAAATAAAGTCTATAATCTACAAAGGTCAATCTATGGATTGAAGCAAGCATCTCAGAGTTGGAATTTTATTTTTGATGAGATAGTCAAAGAGTTTGGCTTTATTTAAAATGAAGGTGAACCTTGTGTGTATATGAAGTTAGTGGGAGCATGGTAGTATTCCTCATATTGTATGCAGATGACATACTCTTAATGGGGAATGACATACATACTTTACAAAAGGTAAAAACATGGCTTGGAAATACATTCCCTATGAAAGAATTGGGAGAACCATCCTACATATTGATGATAAAGATCTATAGAGATAGATCAAGATGGCTTCTTGGACTAAGTTAGAGCACATACATTGACAAAGGGTTGAAGCAGTTCAACATGAAGAACTCAAAGAGAGGAAACTGGTCTGCATTGCATGGAGTGACCATTTCTAAGAGTCAATATCTCAGTTCTTGGGAATAAAGGTAACACATGAGTTTGATTCCATATTTCTCAACAATTGGATCAATCATGTATGCAATGTTGTGCACCCGTCCAGATGTCTCAGATGATTTGAGCATGATGAGCATATATCAGTCAGATCTAGGTGATGCTTACAAGACAGTCGTAAAGAACATCCTCAAGTACTTGAGAAGGACTAAGGATCAATTATTACTCTATGGCGGAGAGGAAGAGTTGGTGGTAAGAAGTTACACCAATGCAAGCTTCCAGACTGACAATGATGATGACAAATCACAATTAGGATTTGTGTTTTGCCTAAACAATGGAGTTGTAAGCTGGAAGAGTTCCAAGAAAGAGACATTTATCGATTCAACAATAGAGTCCAAGTATATTAATTACTACATTGAATGCAACAGAGGAGGTTGTATGGATCAAGAAGTTCATTTTTGAACTTGGGGTCTTTCTAAGCATCAACAATACAATCAAGTTATATTGTGACAACAATGGAGCTATTGCACCAGCTAAGGAACCCTAATCACATCAGTTTTCAAAGCATATATAAAGGTGGTATCATCTCATACGATAGATCATACAGTGAGGAGATGTAACGATTTGCATAGTACCAACTTAGATCAATGTTGTTGATCCATTGAATAAAGCACTTTCACAGCAGAAGCATGATGGTCATGTTAGGTCACTCGATATATGATACATGGGTGATTGGCTCTAAGTGTAAGTTGGAGTATGTTGGTATGTATGCCCAAAGATCTAATCATATGATGATTGTAATGGCGTAAATGTAAATGATTTGATTATTAATAAATGAAAGCTTCCAATTTATTCTGTTGATTCAGTTTTTGATAATGAAATGGCATAATAAATGTCTAGAGAATGATATTACTCAATGACATATGTCTTCAAATTGAGGACCTGAATAATGAGATCATACAAATGACAAGAGTGTACACATTCTTATTGTGGCCTTGATCGGTTGTTATTGTGTAAGGTAAATAAACATCAATAACACATAAGATCAGAGTGTGAGTTGGTTGATGACAGAATGTCATTAGTCATGATATGGCAATATCAAACAAAGCACACAGATACATGTTAGAGAATAGTGTAGTAGACAGACCCACCATAAGAGTGATACATGAAAACCTTGACTAGGTAAGTCAAAATCACGTCTTATAGTGATGGTTTGTGGTTCATAGACCTAAAATCACTACACTCATCACATGGCATTCAGTATGCTTTAACATGATCAAATCCAATCTTGAAACATGGGTTGTTATAAAGGTGATGATAGGGTGACTGTGACACATGGGTGTTGACTGTGAGTGATAGAGATGGGATTTGTCCCTCCTATAGGAGTATGATATCCAAGGCCTCTTGATTAGAGAGGTTGAGATAAGTGTGGCCACACACATGTTAGTCAATATGTGATATTGAGCTTACATATATCTCAGACAGTCTACTTTGGTTCAAGAAACAAGATTGAATAATGATGAATATCACTTCTCCATGCCTCTAATTCAATATGAATGTCAATGATAAAGGAACTATACAAACACTATAACACCATACACAGATTGTAAGTTGAAGTTCTTCTCCAAATTTCCATTTACTTGTGTAGCAATGATGTGTGACTAGACATTGTTTACAAGGTATATCATTGTGAAACCATCCTTCCATTGCATAGCTATTGACACGATCCACTAGTTAATGAAAAATTTGTTAATAAAATTTTTGTTTCCACCTCCTATCTGATGTCATATTTCCCTATACAAGGAAGAGAGGAGACTTTGGGAGAAGGAATCATTGGGAAAGAAGTAAGCGAGAGGGAGAGAGAAGAGATAAAGTATCAGGGGAAAAGAGCTACACATCAACTAGCTTCTAAAAATAGACATGAGGTAGGAGATGGTCCCTATATTGTAAGATTGTGACCAGGCGGCCCAACACTGTCCCGTCCCAAACAAAATAGAAAAAGTGTGTGTGTGAAATTAAATAATATGAAACCATATGAAATTGGCATGCATTGATTTAATCATTGAAATATTAAGCTATCTAAAGTGTATTTATTTCCTATTTTATAAGAGGGTTCAAACAATATTCAAATGATATGACATCTGACATATTAACTAAATAGGATACGAAGAATCCAATTCTGGCATAAATCTCCACTTTGAGTCATCTGATACTTTCTTTAATATTTTTTAATAAATCTTATATTTTCTTTTCTAGATGAAAGTACGGCATCTATGATTGTTCAATTAATGTGAAAGTTGACACCCGAGCTAATTGGGACCCAAGTATCAAAATTTTATAATTAGATTTGGGTTTTGATGTTTCCTTTGATGACTTTTAACACAATTATGGTTTTGTCTCACTAAGTTATAATTATTATAATATTACATCATTACCATCAACATTCATTAAATGTATTCATATTATCCTCAAGTATTACCAAAATATTTATGGTGTATTAAGTTGCATAGACTTCCATATTTACTTAATTAACACATTAGTTCTTCAATATCAACATTAAATATATATGATGCCACATTAGTTATTCTCAACTCATATTAAAAATTCAACTATTGCCACATTATATCTATTAGTCACATTATTTCCCACATCAATTATTCATTTATATTTATTCACATTAGATTAATAAATATTCACATCCCAATCAGTATATGTGTATTAGTGAGAAAGGTGACATATGTATATATTAATGAACCCATTTACATATCAAACCATTATTAGGTCATTAGGTCCAGTAAACATGTATTAATATATGTGTTATCATTGTGGCACTGGTATAACAAATGTATCATGAATTTCATCAAAAATGTAAGTGTTAGGTTTAGATAATTACAACTTTCGATCAATATGCTTACTATGTGTCACATACACCCCATTAAAATGTGTGAATTCTAGGGTAAGGGCGCGTACATATAGTTATCATCTTATTAGTGTTGACTTATCAAAAGCATGGTTAGGATCCACTTGGGTTGTGCATGCAACCTACATTAATTGTTTCATTAGGATACAAACATGTGTATTAGAATACATTCTTAACCTTGTTTGGTCAATTATAGATATTTAAGCATACCAACTTGTTTTTGGTGAGATTAGGGTTTCTAGAGTCAAGGTTCTAGATTTTCTTATGTTACAACACTCCACCCCTTAAAGAGGATTTCGTCCATAAGATTAAACCATCCTTACACTACCAGCAAAATACTCTCCACCCCTTAAGAGGTGTAACCTAACAAGACAAAGTAAACAACTCCTAAAGGTTTTAGGGTTACTGATTATAAAAAGTGGTGTATTTAGGATTTATGTAGGTAGAGCCTCCAACTAGATGATCTTACCTAGGTCAAGGTTGAGTTTTAGGTCCTTGTGTTACCAATATAACAACATCTATACCCTTAATGCAAACTACATTTTTCTTAATTATCAATTCAACTCATAACTAGGTTTTGAGATTTCCATTCTATTAATTCTAGGTTTCCAAACCAACTTCATAAATATCTTCATTGTGACATAATCCAAAACATAATTAAATAAGAGAAATTTTTTGTATATGTAGCAATATAATGAATACTAAGTTTAACTTAAATAAGCATGCAACATAAATTAAGATGAGATCAAAATCAATGGGAGAACCAAGTTACAATTTTCCTAGTGGTAATATTGAAGATATCCTTATCAACTACTTTAACATCCTCGTTACCAACTCCATCCTAATGAAAAACTCATAATTTCCAAAGAGATATATAATAACTAAACTAGATAATAGGGTAAGAGAACCTAAATTCCTATCACATTAGGGTTTACCTAACATGATCATTATGATATATCATATGATTATAAATTATTCTTATTCATTTCATTAATAACTTAGGTACATTCTAGGGGAAACATCTCACTTAGAGGGTGAATATGTAAGGCAAGGGTCCTAATTAAGGAAATCAAATTGAAATAGATAGAATTTGACCGTTAAGGCTATAATACCATCTTGTAAGGAGTGGGATGCAAGAGGGGATCCACCTCCCTGCTAGATCAAATAAAAGTCATAATCCATAACAAACATGCATAAATTTTTCACAATTAAATGAATAACTTTAATTTGTTCTTTTAAAAATGGATATCATAAAGACCAAAGAATAGATGTGGAAATAAATTTAATTAATATAATTGATTTTATAAGATTACATAATAGTCTCCCATTAGGGGTTTTACATGAAGGCAACAACTTCAAGATCTAACTAGAGGGATATCCAACATATCTCAAGTCTATCTCCCAAAGGTTAGCTCCACTAAGACATGTTTGAGTCATCATGTCAAATATTCCTTATTCTTTCACCTAAGGGGTTGTAAGCATACCCCACAAGAGAAGACAAAATGGATGTTGTAAGCACTAAAATGTTGGTATGGCCATATTAATAGGGATTGAGAAATATTAGGGAAAAGGGAAAACAATAAATATTTTAAGACTTCTCTATCAAAAAAGAAAGTGAACATCCAAGTGAAAATAAAAAAGAACATATAAAAGGTATAGAAAAGATGCACTTCCCATGTATCAACATTAAAACATGTGCCACATTAGCACAATCAACTATGTTAGGGAACATAACCCATCATCGACAATATAAACCTACTTGTAAGTGAGATAAATATAAGACTAGTGTAAAAATGAAGTCAGTGGCATTTAGGGAACATAAACTGAAACTGATTAGAGAATGGAACATAACCAAAACATCCATGGCATACAAGTTGGGGTATGTCCCATGAGATCTTCCACACACACTATATATATATATATATATATATATATATATATATATATATATATATATATATATATATATATGCATGAGTGCCAAAACCTTAGTGCATGGTAGGGGCATAAAACCTAGTGCCTAAAAAAATCACATAGGGGAATAAAACTCAAAAACCAAATCATTACATAACTCTAGGGCCATTGAATCAACATGCATGCATGCATAAAAATAGAGGCAAGTGAAAGCATAACGAAAAATATAGAATTAATGAGATTTCCATCACCTAAATGGATAAAATAAAACATCCACCACAAAATTTGGGAAAGTAGGGTTCCATCTCACCATAAGGAAGAATTTAGTTTAATTCCAACATTAGGGTTTCATCATGAAGAAAAGTACAATCATAGAGTCCAATATGAATTCAGATTGTTCAGGAAAATTATGACTCATACTCATTAAGATTATAATCGAATAGGTCACCAAGTTGAGAAAAAGAATCCAACATACTGACACGTCCTAGAGGTTTAACAGAGAGAGAGAGAGTAAATAAGTTAACTTCTCAATATGATTCACTAAGGCATGCAACATACCTTAGGCATGGTCGAGATATATCTAGGGTCAATGCTTGATTCATGCCAAGGCCACGAGCAACATATTAAGCATGTGTCTGAAATGAGGGTTAAGTTCACATTAATTACATAAACTCTAAAGGTTTCCTTTTTATAATTATTGAATTAGGTTTTAAAATTTTGCAGTCTTGTAGATTATATTTTAAGCAGTTCATAACATATTTTACTTTATTTATTAACTTCTGGCTTATTAGAAATGGATTTTAGATTTCTAACTAACTACAAAAATCCAAATAAAAAAACATATTTGTTATATTAGAATTGTGTGATGAAATTGATTCCATTAAATGAGAAATAATTTTATGATTCCAAGACATTTTTTTTTCATGATATATAAACAATATATTTTAGAAATGGAGATCAATAAAAAATAGTGAATATCCACGAAATGAAAGAATTGTCCCATTAGGTGGTGAAGATCGCCTAGGTTTCCCAATCAACACTGGACTAAGCCTACCAGGAATCGAGACATAGGTCAGCACAATCAAACATCAAGATAGTAGATGAAATTCCCAAGTTGACCATTGAAAGTTGGCACTACTAAAATTAAGCCAAGGGAACATGTGTAAAACTAGAGTCAATCATCACCCTTACAAGAATCATATGTGAGATTTTAGAGATGTAGCACATCTTGTTGATGGGTGAATCCAAACCAATTTTTGATCATCATAACATGCTGTGAGAAGAACCAAAGCATTCACAAAAACTAGGAAAAGTCAATGATCCCAAACAAAAGAACCCAAGGTGGAAAGGCCTCCAAACAAGCATACCACCATCACTAGCTTGGAGAAAGCAACACCAAAAAACAAAATTACTACAAATAAGAAGAATTAAATCACCTACTCATGTTCATGAAGTTTATCTGATGACAAAAAGAAATCGGCTTGAAAATAACCCAATACACAAAGATGAACTTTATTGCAGATTCATCAAATAGAAGAAAAGAAATAATGAAGCAAGAATGCTACCTCACAAGGTCTGATAGGTGATGCTAGAAGCTTCATGGGACCATATGAAATCTAAAGAAATTGTAACCCATCCTTAAGATGGTCTGGAACCTCGTCCCTGGCCTGAATTATGTGACAAAGGTGGCTGGATTTGATGGAACCTACTTGGGGATGGGACAGGACAATCTGACATTGAGTACTAGTTTTTTAAAGTGCAATGAAGACCAAGGAGAAGTTTATTAGGGTTCCAACGTACTAAAGGGAAGTGGAGATGGTACATGAGAGGAAAATAGAGTTCAAATAGGGGAAGAAGGAGACAGGTTGCAGAAGTGGTGAAAAGTTGCACAGCCGTAGGTTTTGTAGGGTGTTCTGATCTATAAGGAAGAGAAGAAATTTGGGAGAGGGAATGAGAGGAAAATTTTGAAGGGAGAGGGAGAGAGAATAGAAAAAGTTATATAGCAAAAGAGGTACACATTGATTGGTATACACAAAATAGATAGGAGTTAGGAGACGGTCCCTACACCGTTGTTTCATGACAAAAAAGCCCAATATTGTCTTGTTCCTAAAAAAATAGAAAGAAAGACCATATGATATTAAATAATATGAATCCATATGGAATCTAGATGAATTGATTTAATTTTTAATATATTAAGAAATTTTATTATGTATTTTTTCCTAATTTATTTGAGAGTCCACACATTGTTCAAATGGCATGAATCTGGCACCTTTTGCCAACTAGGACATGAAGAATCCAAATTTTGCATCAGTTCCACTTTTGAGTAATCCAATACTTTCTATGATATTTTAAAGATAATCTTGTATTTTCTTGTCTAGACGATATTAAGGCATCTTGGATTGTTCAATTAATTTGGAACTTGGAAGCTAATTTGTACCGAAGAATTATGATTTTTCCATTAGATTTGGATTTTGAAGTTTCTTCTATGAGTTCTAATACAAATATGATTTTGCCATTAGATTTGGATTTTGAAGTTTCCTTCTATGAGTTCTAATACAATTATGATTTTTTCTAATTATCATTATATTTATTTTAATATTACATCATTATCATCAACATTCATTAAATGAAGTCCAATTATTATGAACAAGTTACCAAAATATTTATAGTGCATTATGTTTTACGAATTTCCTTATTTACTTATTTAATATTTTAGTCCTTTGATATCAACATTAACTTATATTTTGCCACATTAGTTATTCCAACACATAACTAACATTTAAGTATCGTCACATTATATATATTAGTCACATCATTGCCCACATGAATCATTCATTTATATTTATTCATATTAGATTACTAAATATGCCTATCTCAATCACTATATGTGTAATAGTGAACAAGGTGACATGTGTTACACATTAATGAACCCATTTAGATATCAAACCATGATTAGTTGATTAGGTCCAATAAATGTGTATTAATATATGTTAAATAATTATGGCACCTACTATTACAAATGTATCATGAATTTCATTAAGTCTATAATTGTTAGGGTTAGATGATTGCAACATTAGGTCAATATGAGTACTATGTATCACATACACCCAATCAGCATGTATTCATACTAGGGTTTGGGTCTGTATATATAGGTCATCATCTTATTAGCCTGATGTATCCAAAGAATGGCTAGGATCCACTTGGTTTACACATGTTATGTGCATTGAATGTTCATTATGGTAAAAACATGTGTATTAGGATACATTCTTAACCTTATTTGGTCAATTCTAGATATCCAAGCATACCAACCTATTATTCATTAGATTAGGGTTTCTAGCATCAAGATGCTAGATCTCGATATGCTACAAGTACCTAAGTTTTATGGATCAATATGTCATTCGGATCATGATTATCCAAATGCTTTGGATAATGGAAAAGATAGATACATGGCTTCTCCATCATTGTTGGATTAGAAACCCGTAGTTACTTTATGATTTTAGATTAAAAAAACACATAATCATAGATAAAATTGTACAAATGTGTCCCTTAGGTTAAAAGTAACCCAAACATATTGTACACTAAAAAAATGTATATATTATATGAAACATTCATTCAAGACATTATTATGCTTGCATTTTATAGTAATTATTTTAGAGGTAAAGACACCCTTTTTGTGTCCAATAATCATATTATAGACCATTTGTATGAGTTCTCAAAAACATAAATAGAACCTTAAATTGTATTTCTTTCATTTGATAATTTTGACTCAAGGGACATTGCATGATATTAAAACTTTAATTGTGAAACTCTAACTTGATGTTTTCAATTGTAATATTATTCTACTAATTGATTTTAAGGATCAATATCATGTTGGTATGGAACAATAGTTCATTTTTACTCTTTATTTTTTCGTGGAGGCAGTATCTCGATAAAGGAGCAGGCTCTATTGATCTAAGAGTTATACATTATCCATATTTTGATAATAACTTAACCATTCCATTCATATGTATCTAATATGTATACTTGAGATTGATTTTAGGAATCAAGTACATGAAAAGGATCAATTCAATCAAGCCCTAGCTTGATCTAGTTCAAGTCAAAAGCAATAGAAATGCACTATTTTGAAAAACACCCTATACCCTTAGGATGATTTTTGTAATCATTAATATTGATGTAATGACTTGTAACTAAGATGAGAAAAAATTTGGAACCCTTAATTTGAACATTTAGTCACTCTAATGACATTTTCCAAAATTCATTACATGGTGTTTTTCAGTTGAGTTTCCCCTATGACAAACTCAATCGATCCCCTTGATGCATTTTGAGAATGTCATGGTGCGGTTGCGTTTCCAATACAGAGAACTCAACCTATCCCTATACTTAGAAAAACTAAATTTAAGTGATTAATTATTTTCATCTAGAATATACTTGACTAATGCTTCAAATTTGCTTTGTCATATAGTGAAATCGGTCGAGTTACCTTTATTAAAACTCGACTGAATGCACCATACAGATAATGTAGAAAAAAGTTATTCTAACCATTGGAGTGTTGCAAAACTCAAAATTATATCTGTTGCAACACCCCCACATATAGAAAACACTCCTTAATGCTCCTAGCATCTAGTGGACACCCCCAACTATAAATAGGACCTCTTGGAGTTCATTCTAAGGTTTCACCTTCAAGATATTCAAGCTCCTAGCTATAGTTGAGTGCATATAGTCCACTTGAGCCCCTTTCTCTCTCTTGTTTGCAAATGAAAACAACTAGAATGCATGTGAGAGAGCTACTTTATTGTAGACTTTTAAAGCTCTCAAAGATTCCCTTTCACCAACACATTTCTTCAAGGTCAAGTTGGTGAAATATTCTCCAAGTGAAGGAGATGGTGAAAAGCTTCTTCAAGGATGAAGAAGAAGGCTCTAAGGCTTCTCTGAGTGGAAGGAGAAGGAAAACATAGAAGATCCACGAGGAGAGTGGGTAAATCCTCTAGGCTAAAGTCTTGTTACAATAGTAGATCACCTTGGTGAAAGTCTTTAACTAGCTACTAAAGTGGGTAAGTTCTTGGAGGTAGAAGACTCTTGCTTAAGGATAGGTAAGCACTTTTCTTAAGGTTTATTGTCTCCTTTTGGTCCTTAAAAAGGAGTTTAAGTATCCTTGTCCTGTGAAAATGAATGTCATCTTGTATGTCTTATAATGAAATGTAAGTATACATGGGTTGTAAAATCCTAGAGCTTGACCTCTTTAGGTACTGGACTGACATTCTCCTAATTTGGAGATTGGAACCACTCTACATAGAATGTCCTTTGTGATTGTTCAATATCTCTCATCCTTGCTATGTATGATTATTTTCACTACAAATTTGATATTTGCAAATCCAAAATCTTGTAGTAACTTGAAGGTATAACAAATTTTTTACAAGTCTCGATTCACTCCCCCTAGAGAGCCTATTGATCCAACAAGTGGTATTTCAACCAAAATATTCTCTAAAAAGATGTCTTACAAGATGAGAAGATGCGCAAAAACCTACTTGGGTCTCTCAACTTGGAAGGTGGTTTCTCCATGAGAACCCCAATATTTGACGGGACAAACTTCCTTTATTCAAAGAGACATATGTAGTTCTACCTTCAAGGGATGGGATATGACATGTAGAAAGTATTGTTCCTCGATTACAAGGAGCCGGAAGGTGATGTAGCCACTTGGGATGAAACCAAGCTCAAGAAGGAACAACTGAATACAAAGAATATTTCGCATCATATATGCTTCCCTCACCCCTATGTGTTCAACCGGAACTCATCTTGGGACAGAACCCATTAAATTTGGAAAAAGTTATGCATAACCTATGAAGGAACAAAGCAAGTCAAGTAGTCAAATATCTACATGCTCAAGGAACTCTTTGAAAACTTCAAGTGGGTAATAAGGAGAGAGTGGCTGAAATGTACATAAGGCTCAACACCATCATCAACAAACTTGATTCTTTGTGCCACACCATGGATAGAGGGACCATCAACTCCTATTCTAAGGTCTATCTCTAAGAGATGGGGATTTCCAGGTGACTTCCATTGAAGAAGTTAGAAGCCTTGGTGACATAGCCACTTAAATGCTCATTGGCAACCTTCAAGATCATGAGCCTAGACTTGACAAGCAAGAGGAATATGAAAATCAATAAGAGAAGGAACAATCAAAGTCAATGCCTTCAAACAGCATGTAGAGGTAATGATTCTCCAACAACAACTTGCTTTTTGTTCCTCTCCTCCCTCCTCAAGTTATGATGATGCCCTTGGTGACCATGAAGCAAACTACTCTAAGTGTAAGAACTTGAAGGGAAAGTCTTCCTCCTCCTGTACTTGAAGGTGCTATGAATATGGTCAAAAGGGGCATTACAAGAATGATTACCCCAAGGGAAAAAAATTCCTACCACAAGGGAAACTATAATAAGAAGGAGGACTATAAGAAGAAATGCAAGTACAAGAGGAAGGACAAGAAGGACAAGAAGAGCAAAGATTCAGCCCATGCCACATGGGAAGAGTATTGTTCAAGTGACTCTAGTTCCAATGAGGGAGAATGCCACCTTGCACTCATGGCATCTACTAGTGAAAACATTGGTGAGGTAATCTTACATGAGTTATCTAAGGAAAGTCTCATTGATATGCTTAAAGCTACCTCCTCTTATTATTTTGTATGCAAATCTAAGAAGAAGATATTAGGGAATCATAGATGACTTTTATGTTAAACTTAATTTTCTTGATCAAAATGAGAAATTACATCTAGATAGCATTAATTCCTTGCATGGATAGTTACTTGATCTTGAGATCCAATACAATGGAGTTGAAGTAGAGGATGGTATCTACCTTAAGAACATTAATAGTCTTAAGGAGAAAAACGATGCCAACCTTGATGAGCCTATTTTACTAAGAACTGAAAATGATGATCTTAAACATGCTTGTGATGTTATTAAAGATGAAAATACGATTTTATCTTGATGAGTTTATCATGCTTGAACTGAGAATTCTAGATTGCTTTCTCAAGTTAATGATCTTCCCTATCGACATTTATTTCCAAGTAATGAAGTTGCTGGTCTTACTTTAGAAAAATATTCTTATCTTACTAAGGCCCTTTGTCTGGAGGTCGACTTATTTCATGAACAAGATGATCTTGCTAGTTCATGTTCTACTGTCATTAGTTTTAGTGATGATAATCACAAACTTAGAGCTTCCTTGGAGAAATTCCTTAAAGGGAAAAAGTACCGCAATGATGTTCTAGATTACTCTACCAAACAAGTTGGTACTAGTGGTGTGGGATATGTAGGGGGAGTGTAACATACCGAATTCTAGACTTTTGTCTTTTGAACCTCCTTCCCATCTTTTCCTTTCATTTATATCCTCTTTAGCCTTTCTATTTAATTTGTGGAGAATATGATGGTTTAATGAACATTTGTTCACCTTTTTCACCAATATTTGGGTTCAGGCACAAATACCTTAGTGAAAGTTTAGTAATGGGTTTGATATGTAAAAATACCAATGGGATGTTAGTGGCACACATTGATCTGTAGGATCTGAAGTATGGTGATTGCGATTGTGGAGCTCCAGGCGAGTGGCGATGGCGGAGGCGATTCGTCGAGGGTGGGCAGTGGTCCATCTGAAGGTGATGTTGCTGCTGTGGCAGTTGGTGGAGGAGATGGTAGGGCGCGGGGGATCATCTCCAGAAGGTGTGAAGGTAGACCTAATCCTCCCGGTCCTCGTCATCCTCAAGCCCCTACAATGAGAAGACTGAATCACATCGGAGTGGAAAAGGAGCCTCTCCAGTGGTCGGATCTGTTCAAGAGGCCGTCGAAGGAAGCAGATATGGGAGCCTTATCCCAAAAAGCAACTTGAGTTAAGGGATGGTGCGATCGTTTATTCAAAGGTGATCCCTGAGCGGAATGCTAATAGATGGAGGCTCTCGGCGACGGGATATATCATGGATCTAAAGCCGCATTGGCCTTCTCTGCAGGCTTATCTTCAGGGTCTCTGGAAAATTAAGGGGACCATTGAAGTAATTTCAAGGGGGAACGGCTATTTTGTGATCAATTTCTCTGAGGCGGAAGATCTGGTTACAGCTACGGATGGAGGGCCCTAGTTTGTAGCAGGGAAGCCGCTTATTATCAAGAAGTGGACAAGAGGAAACTCTCTGGATAAATTGAAGCTGACGGAGGTGCCAATTTGGGTGTGGCTATTTGATCTGCCACTAGAACTGTGCGATGAGGATATCTTTGGTATGATTGGTTCATACATTGGGACTCCGCTGAAAGTTGATAAAGCTACCCTGGAGTTTAGAAGGTTGGAGTTCGCGCGAATGTTGGTGCTGATACCGGCTTCATCGAGTTTCCTTACGTCTATCCCGTTGGTGAGTGATGATGGAGTTGAAGATAAGGTGATTGTTCAGTATGAGTGGGTTCCTAATAGATGTGAAGCTTGTGGGACGTTCGGGCATTAGAATGCTGGTTGTGAGAGGTTGGTTGAGAAACATAATTTGCAGAAGTTTTGGATACCGAAGAAAGCTATATCGAAAGATAAAGAGATAGCAAGGAGCCCTGAAGAAGACTCTCATTCAGATTCAGAGAAGTTTGAAGATGTTGGTGATGCTCTGACCAAAGAGGTGGGTGATATCCTGTTTACAGAAGGGGAGACAGTGGCTGCTGCTGTGGCGTCTCCGGTTGCAGATATCAGTGCAGTTCCACTAGTGACACTGGAAAGTAGTACTGAAGGTGATGATGGTTTTATTCCAGTGGATGGTAATATGAGGAAGGGCAGAAGGAAAAAAAAAGCTCTCCACCGAAGGGGCTGCTGAAGCCGATGGAGGTGGCTTACAGAATAGGTTCGAATAATGTTTCCCCTAATTCTTTCCAACATCTCTTTATCAGTGAGGAGGAACAGGAGTTGTCTACTGTGGCTGGAAGGTTACCAGCCTCCCATTCCAATGGATAATCTCTCCATAGCCTCCTGGAATGTGAGAGGATTGAATTATGTAGGGAGATAGTCCGCACTCCAGGAGTGTGTAGGTAGGAACCAGGTTATGATTGCTTGCATTCTGGAGACGAAGCTGAGAAGGAAGAAGGTGAGGAGAGTTATGGATAGGATGTTTGGGTCTGGTTTGTGGATTTCTAATCATAATAGCCATGCGTTGGGCAGAATCATTATTGCTAATGTGAGAGGTGATGTTCAGCTAAGGCTGATTAGTGAGTCAGACCAGTTCTTACATGCTCAGGTGGTTTCCTCATTTGATGATTTCTTCTTAACTATTGTCTATGCTCATAACAACATTGGTAGAAGAAGGGAGCTGTGGGATTTCATTAGGGATATCAAAAATTCTATTAATGATCCTTGGATCATCTGTGGGGATTTTAATGCTATTCAGTTTTCTCATGAGAGGTTCGGCACATGTGAACCCTGTTATAGTTCTATGGCTTGTTTCAATGAGTGTGTGCTTCAAACTTCTTTGGTTGAATTGGAGTTAAGAGGTGCAAAGTTCACCTAAGATAACAGGCAAGCTGGGGATAAGCTGGTTATGTCAAAGTTGGATAGAGTATTCTATAACCTGGATTTCTTGGATTCTTTTCCTAACTTCTGAGGTGAGGTGGTGGCTTCTATTCTTAGTGACCATAGATTGGTCCTTATGCATACGAATAAGAAGAGTCTTAGAAGAAAGGCACCTTTTCGTTTTATTAATGCTTGGTGTCAGCGTGAGGGTTTTGCTGAGGTGGTGAAGAAAGCCTGGGTAGTGTAGGTAGATGGCAATCCTATGTATCATGTTTGTAGGAAATTGGATAATGTTAGGTTTGAGCTGTCGAAGTGGAACAAGGATGTTGTAGGGGATCTTACTAAAATGAGACAATCCAGGGAGTTTGAAGCTTGTGTTGCCCAAAATATGGTTGATTTACATCTGTATGATACAGATGTGGTCTAGGAGACTGTTGATAAAAGGAAGGTTGCTGAGGAAGCCTTAAAAGTGGAGGAATCATTTCTTGAACAAAAGTCCAGATTCAATTGGTTGAAGCTGGGTGATAATAATTCTAGGTTCTTTTATTCTTCAATTAATACAAGAAGGATGAGGAATTCTATTAGATGCCTTGTGATTAACGATTCCGGTATTACTGATGAACAAATGATTCATGAAGAATTTGTTAAGTACTATAAGGAACTGTTCTGGTCTGGTGATACTACTGTTGTTGAATGGGATGAAGGTTGGCAGGTCCCGAAGCTTTCTAACAGTCATATTAGATCTCTTTGTGCTCCTGTGACTAAGGAGGAGATTGAAAGGGTTATTCATAATAGTGATGGGGACAGGGTCCCTGGACCGGATGGGTTCAACTTTACCTTTTATAAATCTTGTTGGGATACAGTTGGTGAGGATGTTGTTAAGGCAGTGTAGAATTTTTTTAGAAGTGGTCATCTTCTCAAAGAATTTAATAGAACATTTATCACTCTTATTCCGAAGTGCAACAGTGTTGTGAATGTGAGAGATTGGAGGCCTATCTCTCTATGTAACTCTCTTTATAAGATTATCTCCAAAGTGCTTGCTAATAGGCTTCAACCGATTTTGCCTGAGCTGATTGATAAAGCGCAATGTGCATTCATTAAGGGTAGGTCGATCTCTGATGCAACACTTCTTGTTAATGATATGCTTAATATGATCATGAAGAGTAGTTCGCCTAAAATCTGTGTGAAGGTTGATCTTATGAAAGCTTATGACTCTGTCAGTTGGAGATACTTGCGACACATTCTTGAGGAGATGGATTTCCCTAGGTGTTGGATTGAGTGGGTGTTTGAAATTCTTCATTCCATCAGTTTCCAAATTCTTATTAATGGGCAACCTTCTGAATTTTTTCACCTAATAAAGGTATTAGACAAGGGGATCCTTTATCCCCTTATCTATTTGTTATTGCTATGGAGGGTCTTTCGGCCATGTTGGCACATGCTGTTAGGGTGAAGGCGATTTCTCCTTTTAAAGCTGGAAGTGATATAAATATAACTCATGTGGTCTTTGCTGACGATGTAGTTCTTTTCTCTACTGGTGAGGAGGATTCTATCAAGGAGTTATCCAAGGTTATTAAAATCTTTGGAGAGGTTTCGGGGTTGACTGTTAGCACCCAGAAGTCTTCCTTTTTTGCTAATAAGAAGGTGGATATTAAGATGGTGCAGGACGTCCTTGATATCAAGTATGAGGTGCTTCCTGTTAAGTACCTTGGTCTGCCTCTGTTTGTGGGGAGATTATCTCGTAGCATGTGCTCTCCTATTCTTGACAAGGTAAAAGGTCGTCTTGAAGGTTGGAAATCAAGTCAACTTTCTTTTGCTGGAAGACTTGAGCTTATAAAGTCCACTCTATCCTCTTTTCAAATTTATTGGGCTTCTTCTTTCCCGTTACCTGTTGCTATTACGGATGATATCGACAGACTTTGTAGAGACTTCCTTTGGGGGGGGTCCGGATATGGAAAAGAAAATGCATATAGTGTCTTGGAGTCAAGTGTGTTTGCCGAAGAAAGAGGGTTGTTTAGGTTTGAGAAAAGCTAGAGATATTGTTGAAGCATGTATTATTCTAAAGCTTTGGAATGTCGCTAAGAAGAAAGATATGTTGTGGGTGCGGTGGGTGCATGGCAGGTATCTGAAAGGTGACTCTGTTTGGAGGTGTCCTATTCCCTCCAATGTGCCTTGGGTATGGAGACAGTGCTTATTCTACAGAGAGAAGGTTGTAAAGCTTGTTTCTTTTTCTGTGGGAGATGGGAACTTTATTAAACTATGGAGGGATCCCTGGTTCAAAGGTCTCTACTTGGAGGAAGCCCTTGATGCAGGGTGCATTATGAGGAGTGGTACAGGGAAATTTGCCAATCTCTGTTCACTTGTTAGTAATGGTGACTGGATTGATACGAAATCTAGACATCTGTCCTTGGTCATCAGGACTATTAAGGGGGCTGGTTATTGTATTCAAAATGCTAAGGACTCTATTTTGTTGGATAGGAAGGATCCTAACAGGCTTCGGGAGGTTTGGGAAGTGGTCAGGTATAATACTGTTGTCCCTTACTGGTATAAATGGCTGTGGAGTGTTAAAGCTTCTATGAAGCACAAGGTGCATGGATGGAGATGCTTTTTAGATAAATTGCTTACTCTTAATCATCTTCATTCGAGAGGTTTCCAGTTTCCTTCAAGATGCATTCTTTGTAAAGGGAGTATTGAAGATCTTTCTCATGTTCTCTTCAGTTGTGAGTATTCTCTGAATCTCTAGAGGAAGGTTGTTGGGGAGGGATTGCTGCCCAGGTTCCCTGTCTCTTTGGAGGATGTGTGTTTGTTCCAAGCTAAGAAGGAGAAGACAATTGTTCTAGTCATTTTTCTTAGTGTTTGGATGGAGAGGAATTGCAGAATTTTTGATGGTTTTGAGCAATGTGCAGATAGAAGATGGACTAGTATAAGAAAGGATATAGGAGTTTTTGTATAGCTTCTTTGTTTCTCTTTCTTTTCTTTGAGCTTTGCTCAATCTGCTATGTACATATCCTTTTTTGGTTATATTAAGGAGGTCCCATGATTTTCCAATAAAAAAAAGAATAAAGAAATATTTTCTAGAACCTTCTAGTATCTTTTTAGAATATGAAAAATAAAGGAAATCCCGAAATATACATAAAGGAGATGATAAATGATAATTGTGGATAATATGGGATATTTTGGATAAAAGAAAATAATGAGGAATATATTGTTCCAAAAATCCTAAATAGAAACTGACAAAGATAATTTGGGTCAGAATCTCATTTTCTTGACTTAAAAGAAACTTAAGAGCCAAGTATCACCTAATTTGGAAGATAAATGCATATATTAAAGTCTTTGGGAAAAGAAAACAGGAGATAAGCCAATAAAGTGAAATAAAATATCTAATGTCAGCAAATTGGAAAGCTAACTCCAAATTCATAATCTAAACATGGAAATAATCCTTTGGACGAATTTGCAACTAATTTGGATAATGTTTGGATAATGAGTAAAAATAGGAGAGAGAAAGTGTGTATAATCTTCTACAAATTAAATAAATAAATAAATAATCTCAACTTGTGAAATTAATGACAAAATCGTGTTCTAGTCGCTTAGAGAGACTTATGGGTAAAGTTTCATGAAATTTGAGGCATCTTATCACCACTAATGAAGGAGGAAAGACAAAATGAAATTTTAATATTTATTCTACTAAAAAGTTTCTAAAAGGAAAAACTAATTCCATATTCAGATTCTACACCTCGAAATCAGTCTGGGTGTCATTTTTTATCCAATTTTAAAATGTTTTGAACCCTGAAAAGAAGAAAGAGAAAATCATTAATTAATATCACGTCACTTTAGTTGAATTTGAATAGGAATCAAAAATTCAACTGTGATTTCACGTTGATCGTCAGCCATTGGATCTTGATCCGAGGGTCCACATTCTGTCTTCAACCCCAAACCAAATAGGAAACTTAGACTGTTTTACAGGCTACTGTAAATATCGATTTTCTCGCTTAGAGCTTCACCTTTCTTTGTGATTTTTTTTGCAACGGTTTCTTGGGAAGATTTCACATATAATAAGCCCTTATTTGGAGCCCGGTTCTCATTGTACACATCTTTCCCAATCTTGCTCTTCTGGTTCTTGAAGCTCCCATACACACCCTATCAGTTCCACAATACTGTTAGCAAGCTTCATACGATGCTAATTTCTCCGTGATTCACCGTTTTGCCCGTCGTCGAGCATGTTCTTGTATCTGGCTTGCGGCATCTCTCTTGATCTATGGGCATCTCACATTCTCGATCGGACATACAGGTTAGTTCATAGAAACTTGTGATTCAGTTTCGTAGTTTTAAAATGAGGAACCATCGTCTCTATAGGTTTTTCCCAAAATCAACCCCGAGCTGCTGCTCTCTGCTGGCAGCCATGGCATGGCCGAGCGAGAGAGATGATGCATCTGGGTGATTTTCCATTATTGCCTTCTCATTTTCTTTCTTTCTCTTGTTTCTTTGCCAAGGGAAATATGGTCACTTTTCCGATTTTTTTTGCATTAGTACGAGTCAAACCCGACCCTTTGGATAAGATCCTCCCGCAGGGTCATCAACAAAGAAAACTAGATAGAAAAGAAACATGAATTGGAAATAGTAATCTGGGCATTACCATGAAAAGCATGAAAATCTAGCAAAATAAGGTTCCATACCATCTCTTCAGATATGTATTTGTTCTCATGAACTCCAATATTCCTTTCATACCAAGAATGACAATAGATAAGACTACAAAGAGTATCAAACTCCTTAGAGTTATGATTGCAAAGGCTATCCCAAGAGATAGGCATATGAGAAGACCCAATAATAGCATTTACCAAGGACCAGAGATTTTTTATGAAATCACATTTAAAGAAAATATGATTAGTATCTTCATAATCCTTCATACAGAGAAAGCATCTCGAGGGCAGGGGAAGGCCTCTCCTTCTTAAGTAATTACAAGTAGGCAGTTTATTATGTCGAGCTTTCTAAAGATGAAGCTTAGCTCTCATATGAGTCTTGACCTTCCAAATCCAACCAAAAGAATCGTCCTCTGAGCATTTATTTCTGATACAGCTCCAGAAGATCTTGAAATTAACATTCCTTTCACCATTAAAGGAAATGAAATCCTCCCGATCAAGAGAGAAATCACACTTGCTAATAACATTGAGCACCATGATCTGATATCTATTAGTAACTTTAGGCACAAACCAGCTTGAGGTGTTCAAGATAGTAGACACCAGAGAGCTCCACTCCAAACTAGAAAGAGCTATGACATTAGAACCAAGCAAATCATGAAGAAAGTTATTTGAAGGGAACCAGGGATCTTGCCAGACCAAGGTGTTGCAACCATTGCCAATATGGAAATTGATATGGTTCCTTAGGGTATCTCTGATTCTAATAATGTTTTTGAAAAGCCAAGAGAAATTAGGAGATTCCTTAACAACCCAGAATGAGAGTCTTTTTAAGTATTTCTCAGTAATCCACTTAACCCATTAGTGGTCTTTTTTACTAGCAATATTCCACACATTGAGCAACAGGCAATCTATAGCAGTGTCTTTAGCCTTCTTTAACCCAAGACCACCCTCCCTTTTGGGTTCAGTTATATGATCCCAATCAATAAGGTGCATGTTCCTCTTAGAATCATTACCACCCCAGAGGAAATCCCTATACATCTTGTCAATTTGATCTAGGGTAGCATCCGGAATAGGGAATGCAGACATCTAATACATATACATATTCCTTACAGTTGAGTTAATGAGCTCGAGTCTGCCAACCATAGACAAAACCTTGGCTTTCCAACACTCCAACTTCTTCTTAATGTTATCAATGAGAGTCTAACAAAGACGTTGGGTCAACTTACTAGTGAATAAAGGTAATCCAAGGTACTTGGATGGAAACGAACTCTCCTTAAAACCAAGAATATCAATGATAGATTCCTTGTCAGCCATTTTACTAAAGATAATAGAACTTTTGGAGGGGTTAATCCTCAACCTAGACATATTTACAAAATCCTTTAGAATACTGTTGAGCTTTTATGCCACATTGACATCAGCTTTAGAAAAACAATCATCAAATCATCAACAAAAATTAGATGAGAAAGAGACAGATCCTTAGAAGCACAGATCGGATTGATAACCCCATCATGCTCAGCCATTTTTATCAACTTAGTGAAACTCTGCATGGAAACAAAAAAAGATACGGAGCAATGGGGTCTCCTTATCTAACCCCATTAGATGAAACAAAGGACTCCATAGTTTCACCATTAACTAGAACCTGATAGGAGGTAGATAGGAAAATTTCCTCAATCCATTTGACCCAAATAGAAGGGAAGCACATTTTAAACATGATGGCGAATAAGTACTTCCAATTCACATAGTCATACGCTTTCGTAATGTCAACTTGAATGCACATAGCTTTAATCGAATTAGTCTTCTTGAATTCACTGAGGATCTCATTAGTAACAAGAATCGCATCATTTATGCTTCTACCCTTTACGAATGCACATTGGTTACTATCAACAATAGAAGGTAAAACCCCTTGCAGCCTATTGGTGAGGACTTTTGAGATGATCTTGTAAAAAAATTATAGAGAGCTATGGGTCTCCAATTCTTGATTTCAGAGGAATCATCACCTTTAGCTATCAGGGTAATAAAGGTTCTATTCGCCTCTCTCAACAATTTGCCATTTCTAAAGAATTCTTGAACCGCTTGAAAAACCTCATCACCAATAACAGGCCAAACTCTTTTGTAGAAGATATCATTGTACCCATTAGGTCTCGGGGCCTTATCATTCTTAAAATACATAACTACATCATCAACCTCCTTCCTCGTGACAAAAATGATGAGAGATGCTTTCTGGATTTGAGATAAGGATTTACCTTTCTAGTCTCCACTCCATACATGAAAATCAAAAGAATTGTTATTAAAGAGATTTCTATAGAAAGTGGGAATATAGTTCTTAATAAGATCATAGTCCTAAGAGATAGAGACATCAATCATAAGCTACCTAATAGTGTTATTGTGTCTCCTAGTCTTCATAGAAGATTAGAAGAAGGAAATGTTAGAATCGCCTTCTCTGAGCTAGGAAATTCTAGACTTCTGTTTATAGAAATTTTCTTGAGTATTAGCATGATTCTTAGCTTCCAAGGCAAGATATCTAGCAACATCACGAAGATGGATATCATTAGGATTCATATTAGACTCCTCTTGAGAATGAATGACCTTAAACTTAGACACTTTAGCATTGTCATTATCATCTCCAAAAACATTTTTATTCCAAGAAGAAAGCTTAGACCTCATAAGAGATAACTTCCTATACAACTTGAAAGTAGGACAACCAAGGAACTCTATATTCCAGACCTATTTAAGAATATCCTAAAAATCACTATGGTAAGACAAAGCATTCATAAACCTAAAGGGAGCTTTGAATTTCCTAGTGTGACCAATGGTTAGAGAAATCATCATGTGATTAGAAATAATATTAGAATTTTTTTCACCAGCAAAATCCACATTAATCGATAAGAGATCCGAATGATAGAGGATAGGGTCAATCCTAGAAGCACCAAAGTCAGAACCTCCTTGATTGTTACTCCAGGTGAACTGAGGACAATGAAGATCTAACTTGAATAAGCCATAGTTGAGAACACAAGAATTAAAGTCGTCCATAGATTTCTTAGAAGGCAATTGTTTACTAATCCTTTCATCAGCTTTCCTCACATAGTTAAAGTCACCAAGAAGGATCCAAGGAATATCAACTTTAACAGAGAAATTATTTATAGAATCCCAAAGAGAAACTCTATCATTGTCTAGGTTATGCCCCTAGACAACAGAGAGTAAAAAACTAGTATCATCAATTTTAACAACAACATGAATGACCTGATCATTCTCCTCAATCTTAGAGATATCACATCTATCATTTTTCCAAAGGATGAGAACTCTTCCAAGAGGGTGCGATAACAAATTAGAGATCCAATCATAGTCAGGAAAGTACTTAGCCATAAATTTGGTGATTCTGTTCTTTCGAATCTTAGTCTCAACAAGAATATAAATGCCATGCCCTGCCCTCCTAATCTCTTCATGGACTACAAGAAATTTATTATTGATGCCCCTTACATTCCAAGAAGCAATGGTGAAGGAGTTGCTCATTTTGTAACCTCGGATGTTGAACTGACAGTCTCAATGTTGGTAGAGCTCAGATGAAGATCAACAACAATAGGATAATAAGTAGAATTCTCAATTCTATGATAAATCCCAACATTAAGCTTAGTCTGACATCTTGGTGAAATCTTCTGGTTCTTCTCCTTCACATTACCACAGCTAGAACTTGAAGAAGCCTATGAGCCAATCACACTCACAGGAGAGATAGCCTCGCCTACAGTCCCTGGAGAGGGGGTAGAAGGAATAGATGAGTGGTTGCTACAGGCAGGGACTTCATAGACTAATAGGTTCTCCCCTACGGTATCGTTCTCAAATCCTTCATTCACTAGCTTGGATAGGTTAATATCTTCGATGATCAATTTGTCCTATACAGCCATCCTAGATTCAATAATCTTAGCTTCATCAACTATCTCCTCGACAACATAATCAATATTCTTCCCCAAATCAACAACTGGAATAACTTCACAATGAGTAATATTCTGAGTTTTTTTAACTTCACATACCTTTCTCTTATTAGTTGTTGGAGCGATAGCCTTCTTTGAAACCACAGGTTCCACAGAGTACGAATCATGTCCCAGGAATCCACATTTCCCACACTTCCATGGTATCCATTCACACTCTAGTTCAACAACCAGCTCATCCCCATCATCACTCAACATAGATATTTTATGAGGATATTTGGTCGAGCTACTCATAAGCACTTATATTCTTGCATAGTCAATGCGCCGGATCTTGTGAGTTTGATCATCCATCTTGAGGGGAATCCCTAGATAAGAGCCAATGCATTCAAATAACTTAGGATCCCAGAGCTCAATTGAGAGGTTCCAAATCTTCACCCAGATAGGTACATTTTCGAGAACTACCTTGGACTGTTTGTCACCTGGCTTCCAACATTTTAGGATGACCGATCTACTTCTGACAAACCATTCACCCTTCAAAGCCATTTCCAGATCTTCTGAGTCAAAGAAACAAATGAGGAAGAAACCATCACCTCTTTCGAATATCTCAAAAAATCCATGAGTCTTCCAAATTTGTGTGAAATATGCTTCCAGAGAAGGGATGTGAGGATGCAAGTCAATGACATAGCCCATTAGACACTTTCTCTAGAGGTGTGCTATCTCCAACGCCTCCTGCTTTGAGTAGATCAATTTACCATTCATAATCGTGATCTCCGTCGGATGTAGATCTAATGGTCTCCCCTATTGTATTAGTGAAAGTGACTCCCACCTGACCGAATTCCCAAGATTTGTGACCAATGGAGATTTGTCCTGGCTAGAAGAAGCAGCATGCAGTTTCCCAGGGCCGAATTTGTTGCTCCCCAGAGAAGCAAGTGGTTGAGCTAGTCGAAGTTGGGTCATCGCCACTGAGGTCGCCTTGTTGCTCGGGGGAGACGGGAGTTGGGCCATCAAGATCATTTTTTATTATTATTAGATTAGGATAGTAAATAAAACCTAATAACTTATTTGTTTATTATTATTAGATTAGGATATGAAATTTACACCGTCTTGTATATTATATTCAACTTAGTTCATAACATATTTTACTTTATTTTTCTAATTTACCCATTATTAGACACAAATTATAGGAATTCTAACTAATTAGAATATTCATTAATGTATATATGTATTAGATGAGATTGGTGATGAAATCAATACCATTGTATGGGAAATAATTTTTTGATTCCAAGGCATATTTTATTTTATTATTGTGATTTGTAAGCAACTTATTATGAATTTTAGAAATGGCAACCAATTAGAAAATAGATAGAATCCCAAGAATGCAATAATTGTCCCCATTAGGTGGAGAGGCTTATTGAGGTGGCCCAATCAACTTTGTCATGATCCTACTATGAACTAATGCATAGTTCAACTCGATCCAACATCAAGATAGTAGATAAAATTTCTTAAATTGCCCATTGAAATGTGACATGACTTAGATTAAAACAAGGACACATGAGTTCAAATAGATCTTATCATATCCCTTACCTAATTCATCTATGATATGTTAGAGATGCATCATATCTCATTGGTTGGTGAATCAAAAACCAATCTTTGATCACCAATACACGTTGTGAGAAGAACCAAAGGGTTTATGAGAACAAGGAACAGTAAATGATCCCAAACAATAGAACCCAAGTTGCAAAGACCTCCAAACAGACCTATCACCATCACTAGCTTCGAGGAACCAATACTAAAATACAAATTACTACAAAAAGGAATCACTTAATCATCTCCTCATATTCGTGAAGTTTATGTGATAATAAAGGAGAAGAAATTTTCTATAAACAAACCCAATATGAAAAGATAAACCTATAGGTAAATATGACAACAGAGATGGGAGCGGAAGCAAAATTTCTTTCCATATTCCCCAAGAACCAGTAGATTTTGTCAATGACTGTGAATGGTAAGGAAGGTTTCAAGACATATACCTACTCCTAGGGCAAGTCCAATGACTATTCTTGTAGTGATGTGCTTCTTTCTCAAGCAACACTCGAATGGTTGTCGGTGGTGGTTTCTTAGTGTATCACCACAAATGGAATTGCATGAAGTCATCCTAGCATGGTGGAAACAGCCTCCACACCTCTACATAGTCCACGCGGTCCATTGAGAACTCCTGTACTAGTACTAGAACTGACTAGAAGGAGTTGTCCCTCATGTTTTTGACATGCTAGTATGGTGGAAATAGCATCCATGCCTCTACATAGTCCACGCGGACCATCAAGAACTCCTGTCATTTTACTAGAACCGACAGGAAGGAGTTGTCCCTCGTGTTGTCAACATGAAAGAATCGTCTTTCTCTCCTTTGAATATATCTCCATTTTATGGATAAGACACCTCTAAATCTCACGTTACTACAACACCAATATTGGGATACTTGTCTCATAAATGTGTTGAGAGCCTCAGCCACCCCCCCTCTTTATATAGGAGTGGATGGGCTAGGGTTTCCATAAAGTCTGGGACCCAAGGAGACAAAATTCATTAATTTTCAATTGTTGTGAATCACAAGCCGGTCAACTTGACTCTCAGTCGATCATCTCACGTGCCATTCAGCCAAATCTAGCATCCAATCGGTTGATTGGAATGTTTTACTATTCACCAACATATTAGATTTCAATGCAATGATTAATGCACATCATGTCATCAACATCAGTCTTTGATCCAATCTTATTGATCATTCGATCATTGACTCACACTTTTCATTCAGTCGACTTGACACGAGTCTATCAAATCACATTCCTAGTCAGCCAATGTTTTTTAAATTGATTACCTAAACACTTTAGTAATCAAGTCAAACCTTATTCTTCCAGGTGCATCCTTTTCGTGTGACCCTATAAATCCCAAGTTACATTGGCAGTGAATGTCCACAACTAGATTATGACATCACAATAATGACTAGCATATAGCAACACATCATTGCTATCCAAGTATTTAGTAAGTTGGAGAACAACTTAAACCTACAATCCATGAATAGTGTTACGATGATCACATAGTTCCTTTGTCTTTGATATCTAGATTGAATTTGAGGCATGTAATCATCATCCTCTCAGTATTCAATCCATGTTCTTTGAATAAGAGAAGATAGTCTGAGATGGATGTGAGCTAACATATCATATTTTTATTCACATGAGTATGGACATACATTTCTCAGTCTTGCTTATGAAGTGACCAAGATATCAATTCTGACAGGAGGGACAAATCCCATCTACATCACTCACAGTCAATCCCCATGTGTCACAACATACATGGAAATCACTTGTATGATAACCCTTATTCAAGGTCATGTTGGATGGCATCAAAGTACATCGAACAACATGTGATGATTATAGTGACTTCAAGTCTAAGAACCACAATCACCACTATCATTATTAGAGATGATTTTGACTACCATTCAATGGTTTCTATGTATCACTCTCAAGGTGGGTTTTTCTGATACAATGTTCTCTAATAAGTACTTATGTGTTTGGCTTGATATTACATAGCATGATATATGAGATTCTATCATAAGTCAATACACATTCTAGTCTTATGTGTTATTGTTGTCTATATATTGTTTCCACAATAATATATGACTATGGACATAATAAGAATGTATATACTCTTATCATACATATGATTTTGTGGTATAGCTCCTCAACTTGAAGATATATGCCATCGAGTTATATCTTTATGTTAGACTTCTATCATGTTTATATCTTCATCTCATAATAGAATAAAAATGTACACAAACGATTGGATTTATTATTAATGAAATACATTGCATGGTGCCTCATTACTATCATCGTATGACTAATCTCTGGTAATACATACCAACAAACTCCCACTTGAACTTATATTCAATCATCTATGAATTTAATATCAAGTGATCTTACATTACCTTCATGTTTCTACTGTGAAAGTTCTTTTGTTAAGGGGTCAACAATATTTCTTTCTGTTGGTACTCTGCAAATCTTCACATCTCTTCATTTTAGGATCTCTCATGTGAAATGTAACTACCATTGTATGTGCTTGTAATGTTGATGTGATCTAGGTTCCTTATCTTTTAGAATACCTCCATTGTTTCAACAATACAACTCTACTATATCACTAATGCTAGGAACTACCCCAAATTCAATGACAAAAATTTTAACCCAAACAGCTTCCGTTTTTGCATTTGAGGCAGCAATGTGCTCGGCCTCTATTGTAGAATCAACAACTATTTCTTGCTTGGAACTCTTCCAACTGACAACTCCATTTATTGAGGAAAAAGACAAATCCAGATTCCAGCTAAGTCACATTTGTCAGTTTGGAAGCTTGCACTGGTGTAACCCTTTACCACCAACTCTTTATCACCATGTAGACAAGGAACTGATCATTCATTCTTCTCAAGTACTTCACGATGTTTTTCATGACAGTCTAGTGACTTCCACCCAGATCTGATCGATATCTCTTCGTCATGATCAAGGCATATGAGACATCATGATGAGTACATAACATTGCATACATGAGAAATCCAATTGTAGATGCATATGGAATCGTATTCATGCAATCATATTCTTCACAAGAAGTAGGACATTGAGATCTAGAGATACTAACACCATGAGACATGGGTAAGTTTCCTCTCTTTGAGCTTTCCATGTTTAACCTTTTTAACACTTTGTTAATGTATATGACCTGACTTATGCCAAGAAGCCTTATATATCTATCTCTATAGATTTTGATGCCTAAGATATAGGATGTTTTTCCTAAGTCCTTCAAGAGAATGTATTTCCTAGCCAGGTTTTTACCATTTCTAAGGTAGGGATGTCATTCCACATCAATAATATGTCATCTTCATACAATATGAGAAATACAATCATGATCCGACTAACCTTCTTGTAAACACATGGTTCATCTTCATTTTGACACAACCAAATTCTTTCATTCTTTGTCAAATTGAGGATTCCAGTTCAAGATGCTCGCTTCAATCCATAGTTTGACCTTTGTATCTTACATACTCTATTTGCATCATTTGAATTTATAAAACCCACTAGTTGTGTCATATACACATCCTTAAGTAGATTCCCATTAAGGAATGTGGTTTTAACATCCCTCTACCAAATCTCATAGTCATAATAAGTTGCAATGGATAGTTGGTCCCGATATACTTAACCATGGCAAGTGGAGAAACAATCATCATATTTAATACCTTGAACTGGTCTATAACCTTTAGCAACCAATCTACCTTTATAGGTTTGTACATTGCCATCCATGGAAGTCTTCTTTTTGAAGACTCATTTCCACCCTATGAGTTTTACCCCTTTTGGTGGAGGCACAAAGGTCCATACCTTGTTGGTGTATGTGGATTCCATCTCAAATCTCATGGCCTTAAGCTTCTTCTTAGACTCTGGTACCTTACCAACTCCTAGGTAGGTCGTTAGCTTATCATCAATGGCCAATGCATTGCCTTATTGAGACATAAGATAACCAAATCTTTTCGACTCAAGGCGACCCACTATATTTGTGAGATTCTTATGCTACATGAGGGACTTGAGATTCCACAACAGTTTATGACTCGTCATGTTCCTCTTATACCACTACAGTCTCAATGTTTTCTTGTTGGTCTCAAACCTATTCGAGTTATACTTTCTCCCACTGATTCCTTTGGAAATAAATTCCTTTTTCTAGGAATACAACATCCCTAACAACAAATTCTTCATTTTCATATGGTGTACAAAAGTAGTATCCTTTGGTTCCATGGGATATCCAACAAAATATCATTTATCTTTCTTGGGTACAAACTTTTTGGAAACTACTTTCTCGTATAACTTTCACATTCCCAAATCTTCATAAAATACACATTGGGACGCTTCCCATACCACTATCATATGGTGTATTTTGAACCGATTTAGATGGTACATGGTTAACTGTAAATGTTGCAGTTTCTAGAACATATCCCTAGAAGGAAGTTGGAAGACTAGCAAAACTCATAGCTGACCACACCATATCTAGTAATTTATGGTTCCTTCTTTCTGATACACGATTATGTTGTGGTGTTTGAGGTGGAGTCCATTGTGATATGATACCACCGTCTTTCATAAGTTCCTCATACTATTGGCTTAAGTACTCCCCACCTCAATCATAACAAAGTTCTTTAATACTTGTACCAAGTTCATTATGCATTTCTTTCATGAAATCCTTGAACTTTACAAAGATTTCTAACTTATGTTTCATTAAGTACATATATCCATACCTACAGAAGTCATCAGTAAAGGTAATGAAGTACTAATTCTAAAAGGGCCACATACTGTAGTATCTACGAGTCCTAATAGATCACTTTCTCTCTCATTGTTACCAATGAAGGGAGATTTTGTCATCTTACCCCACAAATTAGACTAGCATCTCCTTATTATTCAAGATCAACAGAGTCTAGATGACCATCTTTATGGAGTCTTGAAATGTGTTTCTCATTGACGTTTCCTAGACGATAGTTTGAAACATATGTTTTGTTTGAGTTATCAAGCTTTAATATTTTTGTATTTATGTTATAAACATTTGTCTCTAGATCTAATAATTAATGACCATAGGACATAGGGGCACTTCCATAAAAGATCTCATCTTTAAAAAAAGAACATCAACCATTCTTTATATGATATTTGAATCCATTATTGTGCATACAATATACAAAATTGATGTTTCTATTAATGGCAAGTACAAAATAGCATTTCTCTAACTCCATTACAAGCCCACTGGGTAGAGAAAAATGATAGGTTCCAACTACAGTGCCTACAAATATTGATCCATTTGCAACGCATAGTTGACCTCGCCCTTTCTTAAAGGTTTACTTATTTTTTAGATCTTGCACATTTGAACATATGTGAGATCCAGATCCAGTGTCCAGTACCCAAGATGAAGAAGTAGACATACTTATATCAATAATGTATAAACTTGAAGTGGATATCTCTATCTCCTGCTTTGTCTTCCTCCAAGTAAATAGGGAAATTCCTTTTTCCAGTGTCTAACCTGGTGAAAATGATGACAATTTCCTTCCTTATTCACCCCTCCCTTTACTTTGAGTGCAGAAAACTTAGGTTTTGGGTCAGATATAGAACTTTTCTTAGCCTTGTCTTTTCCATTGGACTTCTTTTTTCCTATGATCATCATCATCATAGATTTTGGCTTGTCCTTCTTGATTTGCACTTCAATAGATCTCAACATGCCAAGCAATTCTGACAATGTCTTATCCAAATTTTTCATGTTGTAGTACAGGACAAATTGGCTATATGATTCTCGCAGTGATTGCAAAATCACATATGTGGCCAACTCTTGGCCCAAGGGAAATATCAGTCTTGCTAGGTTCTCCGCATACTCAATCAACTTGGGAAAATGAGGCCCCACTAGATCTCCTTCATCCATATTATACTTGAATAACACCTCTGAGACATCATATCTCTCTTGTCATGCATGATCATGGTACATATTCTTAAGATGTGTCACCATCTAAAGAATATCCATGTTCTCATGTTGTCTCTACAACTCATAGTTCATTGAGCATAGTACTAGGCACTTGACAACTATGCCATCTTTAGAGTACTTCTTATAAGCATCCATTTTAGACTTAGGTGCGGTGGGTGCATATACATCTGGCTCTAGTGTCTCTAGGACATTGAGCTTGCTCGCTTGTGTGAGAATGGTTCTCGATGTCCTAAACCAGCAATGGAATCTATTCCCACTCAATGTGTCCTTCATAAGGACCTATCACAAAGAAAATGTTTTGTGGTTTGCCATTTGTTTCTACAAAAATAACTACATTTTGTCAAAGCCCGTTTGATTTGATTTAATTAAAAATAAAATGTTGGTGATATAAATTAGGCCTTTAATTACTTATCGCTCAAATTATTTTGTTCAAATTGTTAACCCTCACTTAACGATCGACAAGATTGCAGTGACAACCTTCTACTGAGCCAAGTTCCAAAACAATTAAGTTATTACCCGACTAACTATGACATCTATGACCAATTACTAAGATAGGAAGCATTTTCCAATAGCATCTTATGCAATTCTTGGATAGATTATATGCACAACTCCATGTCATATTGAATCTGTGTGCTTCTAGGCACTTGATCTCATTAAGGTCATCTAGTTAAGCTTGACCCTAAAGCCAACATAATATCAATGCACCCTGCTTGGTAGGCTCACATGGCTACCATTACACTTCCATGAGATAGTCGGTGCACCATGCTTGGCGTGCCCACACTTAGTCGATCAAGATTTTCATGTGTATTTCTTATGGAAAGCATCTAACCTAATATTTGATTGAGAGCTTTTATTTATATATAAATACATATACATATTCAATCACCAGATACTTATAATATGTATCATATAATACTATATCCACAACAAAACATGTAATCATAAAATATGACCGATGGTTACGACCTTACTAATGTAGTTCTTTGGATCCACAAAGAACTTATATCCACCTATGGTCAAACATCACATGTTATAACCAAAAGTTGTTTTGGAAACAAGTCGATCGATTGATTGGACTCTTTCAGTTGATTTACTCATCCGCCTATCATTCTATTGACCTTTGTTGGTCAGTCAACTAGTTAATGGATCAAGTGGCTATCTGGACTCCTCTAGTCAGTCGATTGGGCCTCCAGTTGATTGATTCACTGCTTCAATCTATAGCCTCATTGGTCCTCCAGTCGATTAACTTTAATCCCAGTCGGTTGACTCTTCTGGTGCAGAGCATCTTCCCTTTTTCTGAAATAGAATTTAAAACTATCCTATTGAAGTATTGCATCGTATAAGTGAAAGTTCGAATTATATACCAGGGGAGTACAAAGAGGGCATTAATGAAGAAAAAGAGAGGGTCTTAGTACAAAAACCAAATTCAAAATAGAAAAAAATATTCAATTGTAAACATATTTATGTGGTATTGGCCAAAACTATCCTTACATCCACCATCAAAATTGATTTTAGGTCTACGCATATAAATTACATATTTATCATATAATATATATAGGATCTACCAAACATTCCCTAGTGTATGTTGTGTTTAATTGGATATTCACAATAATCATTTAAATATTCACATCGCATGTAACAAATAAATGATAAAATCAAAAAATTGATCATATTGGCTAAATCCCAAAACATAGTAAATTGGTGTGTCTATATACCACTGTATGGAAATATGACGATAGATATGGAAGGGGAAACAAAAATTCTTTACATATTCCACATAAATTAGTGGATCGCATCAATAACTATGAACGGGAGTGGTTGACGACATCCTCCTAGTGAAGTGACAACAACCTCCATGCCTCTACGTAGTCCATGTAGACCATAAGAAACTCATGTCATACTACTATAACTATCGAGAAGGATTCGTCTGTCCTGTTGTCAACATGCTAGCATCAACTTTCTTCCCTTTGTCTATCTCTCCCTTTTACAAGGGAGATGCCTCTAGCACTCATGTTACCGCAATGTTGATATTGGGAGACTTGTCACACAAGTGGGTTGAGATCCTTGGCGACCCCCCACATTTTATTGGAGTGGATGGGTCAGGCTTTCCATAAACCTAGGGACATGAGGAGAGACATGAATTTTCAGCTATTGAGTCATGAGTTGACTCCTAGTCAGTTCACTCATGTTCCAGTTAGTCGAATCAAACATCCAATTGGTCGATTGGAATGTTTTCCTATTCACAAACATATTGACTTTCAATGCAACAATTAATGCATGCCATGACGTCAATATGAATCCTTTATCCAGTCTTACTAATCATCCAATCAATCAATTCACACTTTTTAATTAGTTGACTCGACAGTTGAGTCAGTCGACTCAACACTTGTATTGGTTGACTCACATTCCCAGTCATCCAATTGTCTGCCAATGCTTTTTAAATTGATTACCTAAACACTTTAATAATCATGTCAAACCTTACTCATGATTAAAATCCTATCCCAGGTGCATCCTATGTGTGTGACCATATAAGTCCCAAATTACATTGTTAGTGAATGTCCATAACAAGGTTATGACATCACAAGAAATATGCAATATCTAGTAACACATCATTGCTACCCAAGTAATTGGACTATTAGAGAACAAATTCAACCTACAATAGGTGGATAGTGTTATAGTTATCATATAATTCCTTTGTCTCTAATATCCAGATTGAACTTGAGGCATGGAATTGACATCTTGTTAATATTCAATTTATGTTCCTTGAACTAGAGTTGATTGTCTAATATGTGTGTGAGGTCACATATCATATATTGATTCACATGACTATGGCCATACATTTCTAAGTCTTGCTTATCAAGTGTCTAGGATATCAACTCTGACTGGAGGAACACATCTCATCTACCTCACTCACAATCAAACCCCATGTGTCAAAACATAATCAAACATCACTTGTATGGTAACCCTTATTCAAGGCACATTGGATGGTGTCAAAGTACATTGAACAACATGTGATGAGTGTTGAGACTTTAGGTCTAAGAACCACAATCACCACTATCATTATGATAGCTGATTTTGACTACTATTTAGAGGTTTCCATATATCACTCTCTAGGTGGGTTTGTTTGATACACTATTCTCTAACAATGTTATGTGTTTGTCTTGATATCACATATCATGAGAAATATGATTTTGTCATCAGTCAACACACATACTAGTCTTATGTATTATTATAGTCTATACATTGTTTCCACAATACTATCTAAATATGGATGTAATAAGACTATTCATACTCTTATCATACATATGATCTCATTGTGTAGGTCCACAACCTGAAGACATGTCATCGAGTTATAACATTCTATTAGACATTTGTCATGTTTATATCATTATATCATAACTGAACAAACATATAGATGAAAGATTTCTTTTATTATTAATCAAATCTATTACATGATGTTTCATTATAATTATCATATAACTGGCTCTATGGCCATACATATAAAAAAACACATTGTAGAAACATCAAAGATGAAGAGACAAATTGGTAAAAATAGAATGCTACATCAGAAGATCTAATAGGTGGTGCAAGAAGTTTCACCAGATCATATGAAATCTACCCAAACTATAATTATAATAACCTCACTTTTCAGAAACCCCCAATTAAGGAAATTCTTAAAGTTGAGAGCCATTACCTAATATTTCCCAAGGATCCAGATTTTACCAAACAATAAATAATAGCAAATAATCTCCATTAATTCAAATATTTTACAAGATGATCATGTAAAGAGTTACATGAATTTATATTATCAAAAATGTACATATAAGAACTATATGAGAAGAAGTATCTATCTAATCCTCCTTATAAGTTAACTTTAATTTCTTCATGTAATTTTAATTGTCCATCATACCTTGATATCATCTTATCTAGTATTTACCTAAAATATTTTGAAACAAAAGCACAGATGAACATATCAAAATATAATATGTACATGAGGTGCATGCAAAGGTGTGCAAGTATTATAACAAAATATAATCAATCAATATTTGCAAATAAGAAGTGGCATTTTCTTCACATAATATTTTGATGTGTGATGCTCATAGTGACATTATTATTGTATAGAATGTAAACAAAAAACCAATAATTTATTTGTTCAATCTTCAAAAAAACACTCAAAAAACACAAGAAAAGTAATGTGGGTAGTCATAAGTGTAACCATGTACCTTTTTGTAGAACCATGTAGATTATCAAATCATACTTTATGAATATCATCCAATCAAGCAAGTAAAGAATCCAATCATTTATTCTACATGTATGTAAATTGCAAAATGTTACCATCACATTAATCACATTAAACCCTACTCATCCCTAACTTAGGGTTTAGGGTTTTGACAATGAACAAAGGCACAAAACCCTATGTCCATCACATGTTAATCATTAAGTGAAACCCTAATTATGTGTGACATATTCTTTCATTATGATCACTTAGATTCAATTATGCTCATTAACGTCATATCTAGGTAGGATGTTTAACCCTAATTTTTCATATGCATGGTTATTCACTTTAGATATCCAAATTATTATCATTATGATCATAATCGTCTTGAATTATCATTTTGTTTGACAATAACATGATTAACAACATGTTTGTCAATAACTAGGGTTGTTATGCTTGTTATTACACTACTATTAGAATTGGGACTATATTAGGTCCTAATCATATTTTTTTTATTCAGGTTCCGGCATACTATTTCTCTTTGCTTTGTGTGCATGCACGCACGCCAAGTTTTCATGACATAAATTTAGATACATGCATCAACTGCAAGGTGCCTCAGTGTGATGCTTCAACGTCAGCCTAATGTGGATGATATGTCGACTGGTAGCCAAGGTCTTCTCCTCCCTTCCACCGGTGGCCTTCCTCCAGCAAGACCCACAACAACACGAGTCATGGAGGCAGTATTGTCACAAGGCAGGTGATCATCACTTCACCGACCAACCTGGTTCCCCCGCTCAACTCCTCCCAAGTCACCACCAGTCAACTTCTATCAACATGTGATCATCAATTACCATGTTCCATAGTTCAACCATATAACATCAACACCACAACTTTACATTATGACTAGGGTAAAGTGATGTCGACTGTCCTGATCATCCTTAGGTCCATGACCAGGTCACCTCAGGTAGGTAGGTTCCCTAACGCGCTTCACAACAATGTGTGTCCATAGTCACTAGCATGGAGGAATATTGCTTCTTGGCCACTTGATCAGTTGGTTTTACCTACAGGTCACAAGTAGGGTCGGTACAAACCATGCATCTCCCAATAAACGGAGAAAGTGTTGACCTTGATCAACTACTACTTCCATTACTACCAACCCAAGATCGTAGTTAGGTTTTCAAGAAAAAGGTTTTACTCTCTCTTGCCTTCTTATATAGATTGTAAGAAGACCTTCTAGGGTTATGGGGAAGATGACGGTGAAGAGAAAAGAAGAGAAAGGTATGGGCAACAATCTTGATGTTCATTTCCCTTTCTAATCTTAGTTACTTTTTGACTTCCTTGTTCATTACCATATACGCTTATCTACAATATTCCATTTTACCTTCCCCTATTAATCTTTCTTTCTCTCTCTCTCTCTCATGACTATGGAAAAGAACTTATGGAAAAAGGAATCTATAAGTGTCAAAAGGAATATATTCAATAGATCCCAGTATGGTGACATCAACTCTACAAATTATTACCAAAAAAATTCATAAAGGAAAGAATACCACTATATGACATATATTGGATAATCCTGAAATTACTGGACACTCTTTATGACATGGGATTTAGATCATTACTTGTCTCCTCCTATTATATATAGATTTCTTAAATCAAATATTCTCACTTCATGGAAACCCATAACGCCTTTTACAATCTATATCTAGTAAGTTGAGATTTATAGGGATGACTTACAAATAAAGAACTTACTCCTATAAATATTATTTAAATGAATACCATTATCCCATTGAATATCCTTTTTCTCCTAATTTTAAGAATTCTCTCACTTTCCTAATAATTTTCAAGTATACCAAAAGTAAGTTCGAAATAATACTAATTGATGTCTCAAACATGTACTTCCAAACTGGCAAGATAATTACTTTTCAATTATCTAAAACATCACATGTCTTATTTTCTATTTGAAACTTGTCCAATATTTCATATTTCTATTTTTCCACAATTCATACAATCATTGTTATTTATTTATGGGAAAATCTCTTATTTCTTTTTGTTGTGCTCCAAGGACATTTTTGCAACGCAAATAGTCTCATAAGTACATTATGTTCGATCAGTAACATTATTGGGAAATTATCAATTCATGGATTATATTATATAATTTAGTTTTACCAAAATTTAGGATATTGCATTCACCCCTCCTTGAATTGAAATTTGTCCCAAAAATTCAACCTTGGTAAGGTTTAAGTCAATGATAACTCACCGCAATTTCACATCTTAGGGCTAGCAACCCTACTTATATATCTTTAACAACTTTTATTGATATGCAAATTCCACACATTGTTTCTAGGATTGGCACCTGTATTCAGTTCATGGTATATCCACATCCTTAATATTTACATGATATCATTTCTTGGTGCTTACATTTTCAATTGTTCTTTCAATTTTTATTTGGTGATTACCTTTTCACCTAGGTTTCCAACCCATTATTCATTGGCTTTCACATAAGGGAGAGATAATACCGCAAAACCTAGATCATGTCATTAAGATCAACTTAGGGTATTCATTCCCATATGTCAATTTTAATCACAGCATATGTCTACCCCAATGTCTTTCTCTCTCATAATGAAATGAATTAAGCACTTGACTACAGTCCAAAAACAAAATTCATCTCATTCCAAGAGTAGAGATGGTGTACGCACACATTATCCTGAAATTTCATAGTTTAGGTTGAATCATTCTGAACACGACTTTAAACCATACATAACTTTTTAATTCCACAACTTTCTTTTATTTCATGGAGTCAGATGTTTTTCTCACTCTTAAGTCTGTACCCAACTCTTTTCATTAGTACATGACTCCTTGTATTTTTTATATTAACACCTCATGTATTATGATCCTTAGCTATTTCCTCAAGATTTCTAGGGGTACAAGTACTTTTGGAGTGGTCTCATCCTTATGCATATAGAGAGTGCCTCTCACATTGAACCCTTGCCCTCATTAACTCATAAAGGTGGCCAATATCATGAGACATGGGCCTAGGGAAAATATAGTAGTTACCTCCCGATGAGATGGTCTTGTGCATTCAGGGAACAATCAACTCGTAAACCCATCGGTCTCATGTACCTTTAATACTCCCTACTTAACCTTAGGATTGACTTAGGGCTCTACACTTCCCAAGTGCTCATTTAAAGAACATTATTTTCATATGTAATTCTTTAAATAAAATTTCCTCCATCTCTTATGATGCTCATTATTTACTTAATGTCCCCTAATTGGGATCATTGTGACTTTCTCTTCTGGGCTTTATCTCATATTGTAAGCCACTTCCATAGTGACTTTTCCTCATGTTCCTCAGAGATGCGTGCTTGGGTACAAAAATCACACTCAATATATGTTCTTTCATATTTTTTGTACTTAATTCTTTACACTTTAGATAATATTTAAGATTACCTCATTCTTTAAATTCATTTATCATCCCACCCTTTTAGGGAAGGTCCTAAACTAGGGTTCCTTTTTGTCTCATAGGAGGAGCGTTAGTCTCTCGAGCCACAACCTAACCCCAAGGTCAAAGGGTTTTTTCTCCCGTGGTTATTTTTCCAATCTTGGGTTGAACCGCCCCAGTTGGGGACACCAACCCTAAAAAGTCGAGTTATCATTTTTGTGCATTATTTTTATTATAACTTCTCAACCTTTATTTGTTCAATATCTGGGATACCCTCTCATGGGTTTTTGTACCTGCAGTGGACTTGGGCCACCTTCCCCTCAAGGGGCTTGGTGTCTTACTGACCTTCCTAATCTAGGGCTTGACCTTTTGTGACCTTCCCTACCTGGGGCTTGCTCGTCTACACTGAGAACTCATGCCACCTTTCATATTTGGGGTTTGGTTTTGTGTCAACCTTCCCAATTTGGGGCTTGACATTTCTTGACCTTCCCCTCAAGAGGCTTGATCTCTTCCAGCCTTCCCCTCAAGGGGATTGATATTTTTTTATCTTCCCCTCAAGGGGCTTTATCTTAGTCATCTTAGTGACTTTATTACCATATCCAAACTTCCAAAGATAGCATGGGGGGTTCGATCATGTTAACTTCAGATTTTCTTTTACATATATAACCATTGGTTACTGATGTTTATCTGGTATATTCAAATCCTTACACATGCATCATGGGAGACTAGGTCACTTTCACTCATTTTTTTATCTTTCTTATTCTTTTCCGCCCTAATTAGGGTTTAAATGGGTAAGGTTTATATCTCACCCACTCTACTCCCATTTCCTAGTATTAGGGATTAGGGTTCATATTAGGGACTACACCGTGCATCTTAGGGTTCCATATCCGTTGACCCACTAGGGTTTTTCCTAATCTAACCCTAGTTCCATCCAGGGTTACCCAAATAAGGTAAAACCCATAAAAACATTTTTTGACTTCATTATTTCCACATTACATGTGCATTAATTTTTTAGGATGTCTTAATTCTAATTCTTTTCAAAAACCCTAACTTTAGATAAGGAGGGGAGTATCATTTAGGGTTTATTAAGAAAAAAAAGTGTGAAGTGGATGAGAGATGATAAGAGAACTTAAATGTATTTCACTTCGGGTAAAATCTTCTGACTTTGTCTAAGCAGGATTCATAGGTCTGGGAGTCCTTGTAAGTCAACTAGCAGTGTGGAGAAAATTTTTCCAGCCCTTGGGTCCGGGTCTCTTCTAGACACCATGGTCTTTTGAAAATGGCTAAATAATTTCCTCATATTTATAGAAATTACTTGCAATTATGAACTATTAAATGTTTTTGAAAAAATTGGGGCCTTGATACCAAATGTAATGACCTTACTTTTCGGCAACCCCCAATCAAGGATGTCCTTAATTTTTAGAGCCATTATCTAAAATTTTCCAAGGATCCAAATTTGACCAAATAATAAATAATAGCAAATAAATTCCAATAATTTAAATATAACTTACAAGATGCTCCTCTAAGGAGTTACATGAATTTATATCATCGAAATTATGCATATGAGAACTATATGAGAATAATTGTCTATGTAATCCTCCTTAAAAGTTTACTTTAATGTCTTCAAGTAATATCATTTGTCCATCATATCTTGATATTGTCTTATCTAACATGTACCTAAAACGTCATGAAGCAAAATGATGCATTATCATATTGAAATACACTATGTACATGTGGTGCATGCAAAGGTGTACAAATATTATAACAACATATAATCAATTAATATTTGCAAACAAGAACTAGAATTTTCTTCATATAATCTTCCTTTATGTGCTACTAATAGTGAAATTACAATTGAATATAATTTAAATAAACATCCAACAAGTTAGTTGTTCAATATTTGAGAAACTCTCAACAAACACTAGAATACTAATGTGGGTAGTCATAAGCATAACCATGCACCTTTTTGTAGAACCATGCAGATTATCTTATTATAGTTTAAGAATATAATCCAATCAAGCAAGAAAATAATCCAATCATATAATTTACATGTATGTAAATCCTAAAGTGTCACCACCACATTAAACCCTACTCTGTCCTAAATTAGGGTCTAGGGTTTCAACTAGGAATAAGGGCATAAACCATATTTCCATTACATGTTATTCATTAAATGAAACACTAATTATGTCGGACATATGCTCTCATTATGATCACTTAAATTCAATTTTAATCAGGTTCCTAGTCATATTTTATTCAGGTTTCTATAGTTTTTCTGATCAACTTTCATATTAACATGTCTCCATTTGAGTTATTGATTAATTGTTAGAAATATTCTAAATCAAGTACCTTTGGACCACTTGGGTAAAGCCACGTCAACAATATGCATAACCTTTGTTTACAGGCCATGAGTTTCTTCCTGGGCCTATTACGGCTTAGACCAACCAAAGAGGGGTGTGCTCCAATGAAAGGAAAACGTTTTCACTTGCTTTCTTCATGATCCTATGAACTGACACTCTCTGCTTTGTGTGCATGCCCATACATTGCGTTGTCACGATGGAAATCATGATGCCTTCACCGGCCGCAAGGTGCCTTGACACGGTGCTTCTACGATGGTCTCTATGTGCCCCACCAACACCACTTCAGTGGAGGATGAGATGTCAACTGCTCTCTAGGGTCTTATCCTCCCTTCCACATATGGCCTTCCTGTGGCAAGAGCTTCCAGTATCACAAGTCTTGGTAGTATCACTATCGCAAGGTGGGTGATCATAAATCTGCCAACCAACCTAGTTCCCCCACTCAAATCCTCCCAAAGCTCTGGAAGTCAGGTGATATCAACATGTAATCGTCCATTATCACCCACCAAAGTTCAACCATATAACATTGGTGTTGTAGCTTTACATTACAATCAAGGTAGAGTGGTGTCGCATATCCCAACTGTCTCGGGTCCACCCCTAGCTCACCACAAGTAGGTGGGTTTCCTAGAACCCTACACAACAATGGATGTCCTTGGTCACAGGCATGAAGGAAGACTAATTCTTAGTTGCTTGATTGGTTGGTTTTACCGACAGATCACAAGTAGGGTTGGTATGAACCATGCATCTCCTGATCAATAAAGAAAGTGATGACCTTGATCAACTACTGCTTCTACTATGACCAACCCAAGATTGTAGTTGGGTTTTTGAGAGAAGGGTGGTTCTCTCTCTTGTCTTCTTTATATAGAGTTGTAAGCAGACCTTATAGGGTTATGAGGAAGATGACAGTGAAAATAAAAGAAGAGAAAATTAAGGCAGTAGTCAAAGGCTTCACTTCCCTTTCTAATCTTAATTACTGTCCAACTTCCTTGTTCATTGCCATATACACTTATCTATAGTATTATTTTTTAACTTCCCCTATTATTCTTTCTTTATCTCTCTCTCTCACATCTATGGAATAGCACTGATGGAAGGGCATCTATAAGTGTCAAAAGGAACATATTCAATAGATCCCAATATGGAGACACCTATGTCCACAAACTATTACCAAAAAAATCTATAAAGGAAAGCATACCACTATATGACATATATTGGATAACTTGATCCTTAAATTACTAGAAACTCTTTATGACTTGGGTTCTAGATAACTACTTGTCTCCTCCTTGATATGTTTCTTAAATCAATTGTCCTCACCTCAAGGAAACCCATAATACCTTTCCCAATTCATATCTAGTAAGTTGGGATTAATAGGGATGTCTTTCACATACAAAACTTGCTCTTTAAAATATTATTTTAATCAATATAATCATCTCATTGAATATCTTGTTTCTCCTAAAATCTAGAATTATCTCCCTTTCCTTATTATTTTCAAGTATACTAAAAGTTAGATCAAAATTATACTAATTGATGTCTCAAACATATGTTGGGAAATTGCCTAGATAATTACCCTTTTAGTTATCTAAAAATCACACATCTTAGTTTCTATTGGAAATTTGTCCAATATATCATATTTGTATTTTTCAACAATTCATAAAGTCATTACTATATATTTATGCATAAAATCTCTTATTTCTTTATCTTGGGACCCAAGGACATATTTGCAATGCATATATTCTCATAATTACATTGTGTTCTATAAATAACATTATTGGGAAAATTATCAATTCATGATTACATTTCCATAATTCAAGTTTACCAAAATTGAGAATAATAGGGTAACCCAGCCTTGCATTGGTTAGGAGAGTTGTCCCCGACCCGAGTTCTCTGATAAGGCTGCTGGATTTAGGGGAACCTACTTAGGGTTAGGAAATTACAATTCGACATCAGGTACCTATTTTTTTAGGTGTGATGAAGATCAATGGAAGTTTATTAGGGGTTTGACATACTAAAGGGGAGACAATATGGTACAAAAGGGGAAAACAAAGTGAGAACATGAAGAGGGATACCGGTTGCAAAAGTGGTGATAAAGCTATGAAATCCTAGGTTTTATAGGGTCTTCTGATCTACAATGAAGAGAGGAAACTTTAGAAGATGGAACCATAGAAAAAGATGGAAGGGAGAGGGAGAGATAAGAGATAAAATAACAAAGGGAAAGAGGTACACTTTGACTGGTTTTTGAAAATAGATACGAGGTAGGAGACAGACTCTACATCTTTAGATTGTGATCACGTGGCCAAGACTTTCCATCCCCAAAAACATAGAAAGAAAGAGCGTACAAAATTATAGAATATGAAACCATAAGAAATTAGTATTCATTGATTTAATCATTAAAATATTAAGAAATTTAAAGTGTATTTTTTCCTATTTTATATGAGGTTTCAAACAATATTCAAATGATGTGATATCTGACACCTTAACTAATTAAGACATGAAGAATACAATTTTGGCATCAATTCCACTTTGCATCACCCAATATTTTCTTTAATATTATAAAGAATTATAATTTCTTTTCTACATGATTGAGGCATCGATGATTGTTCAACTAATGTGAAACTTGGCAACCAAGCTAATTGCTTCCCAAGGATCACAATTTTGCCATTATATTTAGGTTTTGAAGTTTGGTTTATGACTTATAATGAAAATATGGTTTTGTCTCTTTATGATTATATTTATTATAATACTACATCATTACCATCAACATTCATTAGAAGTCATATTATCCTCAACTAGTTACCAACATATTTATGGTGTATTATGTTAAACGCATTTCCATATTTACTTATTTAACCCATTAGTTATGCAATGTTCACATTAAATTATATGATGCCACATTGGTTGACCTCAACTCATATCAAACATGTAAGTATTGTCACATTTTATCTATTAGTCACATTATTTCACACACAAATCAATCATTTGTACTTATTCACATTAGATTACTAAATATGTACATCTCGGTCATTATATGTGTCTTAGTGAGCAAGGTTACATATGTTACATATTAATGAACCTGCTTACTTAGCAAGCCATTATAAGGTCATTACGTCGAATAAATGTGTACAAATATATATGATATGATTATGGTACCTGTATAACTAAAGTATCATGAATTTCATCAAGGATGTAAGTGTTAGGGTTAGATTATTACAACTGTAGGTCAATATAATTGTTATGCATCACATACACCCCATCAACATGTATGATGTCCAAGTTCAGGTCTCTTACATATAGTTCATCATCTTATTAGCATTGACTTATCAAAAGCATGGTCAGGTTCCACTTGGGTTATACATAAAACTTGTATTAAATGTTTCATTAGGATACACGCATGTGTATTAGGGTACATTATTCACTTTATTTGGTCAAGTTTAGATATCCAATCATACCAATCTATTCTTCGTGATATCATGGTTTCTAGAGTCAATGTTCTAAATTTTGGTATGTTACAACCCTCCACCCCTTAAAGAGAATTTTGTCCATAAGATTCAACCATCCTTACACTACCAATAAAATACTCTCCACCCCTAAAAAAGGTGTAAACTAATGACACAAATTATAAAACTCCTAAAGGTTTTAGGGTTATAGATTACACATATTGGTGTATTTAGGATTTATGTAGGTAGAGCTTCCAAGTAGTTGATCTTATCCAGGCCAGGGTTGAGTTTAAGTTGCTTGTGTTACTAATCAAACAACATCTATACCCTTAATGCAAACTACATTTTTCCTAGTCATCACTTCAACTCATAACTAGGGTTTGAGACTTCCATTCTATTAATTCTAGGGTTTCCATATTGAAAGTCATAAATATTTTCGTTGTGACTTAGTTCAAGAAAACATAATTAAAATTAGAAAAAAAATTTGTACATACAATACTATAATGGATAGTAAGTTTATTTTGAATAATCATGCAACATAAATTAAGATGAGCTCAAAATCAATGTGATAACCATGATACAATTTCTCTCATAGTAAGATTGAAGATCTCCTTTTCAACTACTTTCAATCCATGTAACCAACTCCATCCTAAAGAAAAATCAAAGTTCCCAAAGAGATGTATCATAATTAACTAAGATGATTGGGTACGAGCACCTAAATCCTCATCACATTAGGGTTTACTAAATAGGATCACTATGATATCTCATATGATTCTAAATGTTTCTTAATCATGAACACTTTGGTACATTCTAGGAGAAACATCTCACATAGAGGGTGAATATGTAAGGCAAGGGTCCTAAGTAGTGAGATAAAATTGAAATAGGTAGAATTCAGTCGTTAAGGTTCTGATGCCATCTTGTAAGGAGTGTCACCCTTGAGGGGATCGACCTCCCTACTAGATCAAATAAGAGTCATAATCCATAACAAACATGCATGAATAACTCACAATTGGATGGATAACTTTTATATGATCTTTCAGAAATGGATATCATAAAGACCAAAGCATAGAAATAGAAATAAAATTAATGACTATTTTCAATTTTACAAGATTACATAATAATATTCTATTAGGTGCTTACATGAAGGCAACAACTTCAAGATCTAAGCAGAGGAATGTCCAACATATCTCAAGTCTGTCTCCTAAAAGTCAGCTCTACTAAGCCATGTCCAAGTCATCATGTCAAATCTTCCATATTCCTTCACCTAAGGGGTTGGAAAAATACCCCACAAGAGAAGGCAAAATGGATTTTGCCAACACAAAAATGCGGGTATGGGGTTACTAATAGCAATTGAGAAATATTAGGGAAAAAGGGATAACAATAAATATTTCAAGACTTCCATCAAAAAAGAAAGTGAACATCCAAGTGGATATAAAAAAGAACATATAAAAGATATGTAAAAGATGCACTCTCCATGTATCAACATAACAACATGTTCCACATAAGCATAATCAACTAAGTTAGGGCACGTAACTAATCATCAACAATATCAACCTACATGCAAGTGAGATAAACATAACACTAGTGTTAAAATAAAGTCAGTGGTGGTTAGGGAACATAAACCAAAACCTAACAGAGAATGGAACATAATCCATGAATTGAATTATCTAAACACTTTGGTAATCAATTCAATCATCATTCAAGATCAAACTCCTCTTCTAAATGAGTTACTCTATGTGTAACCCTATATGTCCCATATTACGTTGGCAGTGAATGTCCATAACAAATTATGACATCACAAGTAGTGAGTGGTATCTAGTCACACATCATTGGTACCCAAGTAAATGGAAAGTTGGAGAACACCTTAAACCTATAATATGTGTATGGTGTTATAGTGTTTGTATAGTTCCTTTGTCATTGATATCCAGTTTGAACTAGAGGCATGGAGCAATCATCCTAATTATTATTCAATCTTATTTCTTGAACAAGAGTAAACTATCTGAGATATATGAAAGCTCAAAATTACATATTGTCTCACATGTGTGTGGCCATGTCTCAGTCTCTCTAATTAATAGGCCTTGGATATCATACTCCCATAGAAGGTACAAATCCCATATCAATCAGTCACAGTCAGTCCCCATGTGTCACAGTCACCCAATCATCACCTTTATAACAATCCATGTTTGAAGATTCCATTTGATGATGTTAAATTATACCAAATGACATGTGTTCAATGCAGTGATTTTAGGTCTAAGAACAACAAACATCAACATCACTATAAGACATGATTTTGACTTACAGAGTCAAGATTTCCATGTATCACTCTTATGGTGGGTCTGTTCGATACACTGTTCTCTAACATGTATCTATGTGCTTGGTTTGATATCTCTATATCATGACTAATGAGATTTTGTAACAACCAACTCACACTCTAATCTTATGTGTTATTGTTGTCTATTTACCTTCCACAATAACAACCGATCAGGGACACAACAAGAATGCATATTCTTTTAACATCCATATGATCTCATTATTTAGGTCCTCAACCTAAAGACATATGTCATTGAGTACTATCATTCTCTAGACATTTATTATATTATTTCATTATCTCAAAAACTATATGAATAGAATAAATTGGAAGCTTTCCTTTATTAATAATCAAATCATTTAAATTTATGCCATTACAATCATCATATGATTGTCTCTCTGGGCATACATACCAACACCTTGTGGGATCAAAAAACCCTATAAAACCTAGAATTTCATAGCTTTATCACCACTTTTGCAACTCATATCCCTCTTCCCTTATTCTCACTTTGTTTTTCCTTTTATGACATCTCCTCTTCCCTTCAGTATGTTAGACCCTTAATAAACTTCCCCCGATCTTCATCACTCCTAAAAAAGTAGTTGCTCGATGTCTAATTGTAATTTCCCAAACCCAAGTAGGTTCCCCTAACTCTAGCCACCTTCGTCAGAGAACTCAGGTCGGGGACAACACTCTTGACCATTACAAGGCTGCGTTACAGTTTGGGAAGATTTCATATGATCCTGTGAAGCTTATTGCACCTCCTATTAGATCTTGTGATGTAGCATTCTAATTTTCCCAAACATTTTCTCTTCTTCTTTGATGTTTCTACAATGCTTCTTGTTGGTATGTATGCTCACAAAGTTAGTCATATGATGATTGTAGTGAGCTGTCTGTAATAGATTTGATTAATAAGGAAGGCAATGTTTTGTCTATATTTTTGTTCAATTATGAGATGATGATATAAACACGGTAGATGTCTAATTGAATGATATTACTCGATGACATATGTCTTTAGATTCAGAACCTGGATAATGAGATGATATGTATGATAAGAGTATAAAAACTCTTATAATGTCCATAGTCATATACCATTGTTGAAATAATATATATACAGCAATAATACATAAGACTAGAATGTGTATTGACTAATGACATAATCTCATTTGTCATGATGTGGGATATCAAGCCAAAAACATGGGTACTTGTTAGAGAACAGTGTATCAGACAAACCCATGTTGAGAGTGATACATGGAAACCACTAAATCATAGTTAGAATCAACTCTTATTGTGATAGTGGTGATTGTGGTTCTTAGACCTGAAGTCACTACACTCATCACATGTTGTTCAAAGTACTTTAACACCTTCGGAAGTGAAATTGAATAAGGGTTAGCATACAAGTGATGTTTGGGTATGCAGTAACACATGGGGATTGACTATGAGTGATGTACATGGGATTCGTCCCTCCTATTGGAGTTGATATCATGTCCACTTGATGTGAGATTTAGAAACACATGGCCATAATCATGTAAATCAATATATTATATGTGAACTCACATGCATCTCAAACAATTTTCTCTAGTTCAAGGAACATAGATAGAATATTAAGAGGATGACAATTCCATGCCTCGAGTTCAATCTTGATATCAGAGACAAAGGAACTATATTATCACTATAACATTTTTTATATGGATTGTAGGTTGAAGTTGTTCTCCAACATTCCAATTACTTGTATATCAATGACGTGTTGCTAGATACCGCTCATTGTTTTTGATGTCATAATCTAGTTATGTACATTCACTACCAAAGTAATTTGGGACCCATAGGGTCACACACATAGGAAGCACCTAGCATAGGATTTTACTCATGAATAAGGTTTAAATTGGTTACTAAAGTGTTTAGGGAATCAATTTAAACAACATTGGATGAATGGAAATGTGAGTCAACTAATTCAAGTGTTGAGTCAATTGACTGAAGTATCAAAGTGATTGAGTGAAAAGTATGAATCAACCAATTGGATGACCAATAAGCCTGGATCAAGGATTGATGTGGTTGACATGGCATGCTTTAATCATTAGATTGAAAGTCAATATGTTTGCAAATAGGGAAACATTCAAATCGAATGATTTGATGTTCAAGATGACTGACTGGAATGTGAGTCACTCGACTGGGAGTTGAGTCTAAAACTCATGATTCACATCAGTTGAAAATTCATGAATGTCTCCCTATGTCCCTGGGTTTGTAGAAACCCTAACCCATCCACTCCTATATAATGAGGGGGTCGCAAAGGCTCTTAACACACTTGTGTGACAAGTCTCCTAATGTCAACATTGTGGTAATGTGAGAGCTAGAGGCATATTACCGCTAAAGCAAAGACAACCAAAGGATAAAAAATTGATGCGAACACGTTGACAACATGAGGGACAATTCCTTCCTGTCAGTTCTAGTAGAATAAAAAAATTCCCAATGGTCCACATGGACTACATAGAGGGGTGGAGGCTATTGCCACCACTCTAGGAGGATGTTGTCAACTGCTGTCTATGGTGCTACACCAGGCTTCCATAGTCAACATTCATCTGGGTGCTTCTTGAGAATAAAGCTAGTCACAGTAAGGATTTCCACTGGACTTGGTCCAAGACCAGGTATATGCCTTGCAGACCTTCCTTCCCATTCAAAGTTCTCGACTCAATACACTGGTTCATGGGGAATATGGCAAAAAAAAATCCCGCTGCCATCTCTGTCGCCATATTTCCCTACAATGGTATCAGATCCATCTCAATTTATTGTGTTATGGGATTTAATCAGTATGATTGGTATTAATTTTTTTCATTTATTACTTGTGATTCTAATAATTAAAATGATTAATGTGTATATCAGATTAAATACCACATATGTTGGGAAATATCCTATAGATCATATATATGATATGATATATATATGCAATTTATATGTGTCCCCCTAAAATTGGTTTCAATGGTGGATGTAAGCGTAGTTATGGCCAATACCCACTAAATATGTGCATGATTGAATGGATTGTTTTCATTTCTTTTAAATCTAGTTTGCATATTGATCCTCTATCTATCTCTCATTATTCATATGTAAGTTAATGTTTTCCTCCCTATACTTCCCTCGAATGTAAATTGAGGTTTAACTTGTACAATGTAATACTTTAATAGGATAGTTAAATTTCTATTTCAGCAAAAGAGAAGATGTTCTGCACCAAAGGAGTCGATTGATTGGGATTCAATTTGAACTACTTGAGGACCTTAGAGGATACAAATCCATGGAACAACTCGATCAACTAGAGGCCCAATCGACTGACTGGAGGAGTCCAGACAGTCACTTGATCCAGGAGCTAGTTGACAGATCGACGTAGGCAAAAGACTGACAGGAGGACGTGTCGATCAACTGGAATAGTCCAATCGATCAATTGACTTATTACCAACATGATTTTTGGTTATAACATGTGATGTTTGACCTTAGGTGGATAGCATTTCTTTGTGGCTCTAAAGTATTTCATTAGTGTGGCCATAACCATCGGTCATATTATATGATTGCATGTTTTGTTTGTGGATATAGTATGTCTATAATACATATTATAAGTATGTGGTGATTGAATATGTATATGCATTTATATGCAAATAAAATACTTCAATTAAATATCAGACTTTGATGCTATCCATAAGCAATACACATGAAAAGCTTGATCAACTAAGCATGGGAACGCCAAGCATGGTGCACTTTCTATCTTGTGGAAGTGTGATGGTAGTTATGTGGGCCTACCAAGCAGGGTGTATTGATAACATGCTGGCTTTTAGGTCAGGATTAACTCGGTGACCTTAATGAGATTAAGTGCCTAGAAGCATACAGATGCAATATGACAAGGAGTTGTACATATCAACTTTCCAAGAATTACATAAGATGTAATTGACAAAGGTTGCCTACCATAATAATTGGTTATGGATGCTGGCGTTGTATGGGTAATAAGTTAATTTGTTTTTATCTTGGCTCACTAGAAGGTTGTATGCTACAATCATCTAAAAAGTGAGGGTTATCAATTTGAACAAAATAGTGGGAGTGATAATGAATGAAAGGCCCAATTAATATCGTTAAATCTTTATTTTTAATTAAATCATGTCAAAAGGGTTTTGAAAAAATGCAAATTTCTTTTGTAGAAACAAATGGAAAACAACAACACATTTTCTTTGTGATCAGTCCTTGAGAAGGACAAGTTGAATGGGAATAACTGCCCTGAGTGGTTCAGGACATTGAAAATCATTCTCACATAAGAGCACAAGCTCAATGTCCTAGACACACTAGATGTAGATGAATTCTCTCCCACCATGCCTAAGGCTAATAGGGATACTTACAAGAACTGTCTGAAGATGTTATAGATGTCAAGTTCCTGGTGCTATGCTCAATGAACTATGATTTGCAGAGATGCCATGAGAACATGGATCTACTTGAAATGGTTACACATCTTAAGAATATGTACCATAATTAGGAAAGACAAGAGAGATATGATGTCTCAAAAGTGTTATTCAAGTGTAATATGGATAAAGGAGATCTAGTGGGGCCCCATTGCTCAAGTTGATTGGGTATGTGGAGAACCTAGAAAGATTGGGATTTATCGGGCCAAGAGTTGGCTACATATGTGATTTTGCAATCATAGCTAGAATCATATAGCCAATTTGTCATGAGATGCAAAATGAACAATTTTGATTAGCCATTGTCAAATTTACTTAGCATGTTGAGAACTGCTAAGGCAGAAATGAAGAAGGACAAGCTTAAATTTGTGATGATGATCTACTAAGGAAAAGGAAAGTTTGACGACAAAGGAAAGGGTAAGAAAAGTTCAAAATATAGCCAAAAGCCTAAGTCTTCTGCACTCAAAGCATAGGGAGGGTCGAATAAGGAAGGCAATTGTCCCCATTTTTACCAGGTTGGACACTAGAAAAGGAATTTTCCTCTTTACCTAGAGGAACTAACAAAGAAGAAGTAGGGAATAGACATCTCCACTTCAGGTATGTACTAATTAAGATAAGAATGTCTACTTCTTCATCTTGGGTACTAGATATTGGATGTGGATCTCACATATGTTCAAATATGCATGATCTAGAAAGAGGTAAACCTCAAAGAAAGGGTGACGTCGAATAGGGTGTTGAGAATGGAGAAAGGGTTGTTTCCACTATAATTGGAACCTATCATATATCTTTGCTCAGTGGGCTTGTAAAGAGTGAGAGAACTACTATTTTATACCTGCCATTAATAGAAATATCATTGCTATATATTGTTTGGACAAGAATGGATCCGAATTTCATATAATAATGGTTGATGTTCAACTTATATCGATGAGATCTTTTATACCATTTCCCCTTTGTCCTATGGTCTTTACTTATAAGATCTAGATATAAATGTGTATAACATAAATACAAAATGTTTAAAACTCAACAACTCAAAGAAAACATAAATTTGGCATTGTTGTCTAGGTAAATTCAATGAGAAATTCATTTTAGACACCATAAAGATGGTTATCTACACTTCTTTTATCTTGAATAAATAAGGACATGTGAGTCTTGTTTGTTTTGCAAGATGTCAAAAGCTCTTTTAACTAGTAATGATGAGAAAGCAAGTGATCTATTAGGACTGTGATCCTTTAAGATCAAATGGTAGAGGTGGTTATCAGTACTTCATTACTTTTACTGATGACTTCAATAGGTATGGCTATATGTTCTTAATGAAACATAAGTCAAAAACCTTTTAAAAGTTCATGAATTTCATGAATGACGTACATAACCAACTTGGTAAAAGTGTTAAAGCACTTCATTATGATCGAGGTGGAGAGTACTTAAGCCAAGAGTTTGAGGACCTTCTACAAGACTGTGGTATTGTATCACAGTGGATTCCACGTGGAACACCACAAAATAATGTTATATCAGAAGGAAGGAACCATACATTACTAGATATGGTGTTGTCAATGAAGAGTTTTGCTAGACTTCCAACTTCCTTATAGGGATATGATCTACAAACTGCTTCATTTACACTTAACCACATACCATCTAAATAGGACCAAAAGACACCATATGAGAGATGTGGTATGGGAAGCGTCCCAATGTGTCTTATATGAAGATTTGGGGATGTGAAGCTTATGTGAGAAAGTAGTTTCCTGAAAAGTTTGTACCCAAATAAGATAAATTTTATTTTTTAGGATATCAAAGGTAAACAAAAGGATACTACTTTTATACTCCATTTGATAGCAAAGTGTTTGTTTCCAAGGATGTTGTATTCCTAGAAAAGGATCCAAAGGAATCAGTGTGAGGAAATTAGAAATCGAAGAGGTTTGAGACTAATAATAAAAAATTGAACCTGTAGAGTTACAAAGGAAACATGAAGAGTCACAATTGCTTTGGAATATCATGTTCCTCATGTAACACAGATACCTCACAGATCTACTAGGACATGCATTGATCTTGAAAAATTTGGTAACCTTGTGACTCAAGAAGGCAATGAGTAGTTCATTGATGATGAGAAAACGACCTACCCAGTAGTTTTTAAAGGACCCTAGTCTAAAAAGTGGCTTGATGCCATTAGATTTGAGATGGAATCCATGTACACCAACAAGGTATGGACCTTGGTGGCTTCACCTGAAGGGGTAAAATGCATAGGGTGAAAATAGGTCTTCATGAAGAAGACTGGCATGGATGGTAATCCACAAATATATAAAGGGTGATGGGTTGCAAATAGTTTCACACAAGTTCAAGGAATTTACTATGAAGAAACTTTTCTTTAGTCTCTATAGTTAGGCCAATCAGTATCATGCTTATCATTGTAGCTTATTATGAATTTGAGATTTGGCAAGTGGATGTTAGAGCCTCATTCCTTAATGGGAATCTACTTGAGGACGTGTACATGACACAACCTGAGAGTTTAATATATCCAAAGGATTCAGATAGAGTTTGTAAGTTACAAAGGTCAATATCTAGATTGAAGGAAGCATCTAGGAACTGGAATCTTCAATTTAACAAAATAGTTGAAGAGTTTGGCTTTAGTAAAAATGAAGTTGAACCATGTGTTTATAAGAAGGTTAGTGGGAGCATGATCGTATTCTTCATATTGTATGTAGATAACATACTATTAATAAGGAATGACATCCCTACGTTAGAAATGATAAAAACCTAGACAGAAATACATTCTCTATGGACATAAGCTAAACATTATATATCTTAGGAATCAAGATCTATAGAGATAGATATACAAGTCTTCTTAGCCTAAGTTAGAGCATATAAATTGACAAAGAGCTGAAAAGGTTCAGCATGGAGAACTCAAAGAGAGAAAACTTACCCATGTCTCATGGTGTTAGTATCTCTAGAGCTTAATGTCCTAGTTCTTGTAAAGAACGAGAATGCAGGATAAAGATTCCATGTTCATTTGCAATTGGATCTATCATGTATGCAACATTATGTACTCATCTTGATGTCTCGTATGCCCTGAGAATGACGAGAAGATATCAGTCATATGCTACTAAAAGTCACTAGACTGTTGTAAAGAACATCCTTAAGTACTTGAGAAGAATGCAGGATCAGTTCCTTGTCTATGGTGGTGAGGAAGAGTTGGTGGCAGAGGGTGTTGGTATGTATGTATGCCCGTAGAGCAAGTCATGTGATGATTGTAATGGGATACTTTGTAAATTATTTGAATAATAATAAAGGCAATTTCCGATCTATATGTTTTAACTATTTCTGAGATGATAGTGTAACATGATAGATGTCTAAAGAATTGTTTTACTCGATGACATATGCTTTTGGGTTGAGGACCTAAATGATGAGATCAAACGGAAGTTAAGAGTATCCATTCTTATTCAGTCCCTAGTTGGTTGTTATTGTGGAAATAACCATAGACATCAATAACACTAAAGACTAGATTGTGTTTTGGTTGATGATAGAATCTCATTAGTCATGATATAGTGATATCAAACCAAGCACATAGGTACTTGCTAGAGAACAAGTGTACCGGACAGACCCACTGTGAGAGTGACACATGGAACCATGATTTGGTAGTCACAGTCAGCTCTCACAGTTATGGTGGTGAGTGTGATTCTTTGACTTGAAATCACTACACTCAACACATGTCGTTGGGTACACTTTGACATCATCAAACGTAGTCCTGAAACATGGGTTGTTATAAAGGTGATGATTGGGTGACTTTGACACATGGGGCTATTGAGGGGTGAGTGATAGATATGGGATTTGTCCCTCCTAAGGGAGTTTGATGTCCTTGGCCACTTGATGAGTAGGATTGAGAAAGGCATGTGCATGCATGTGTAAATCAATATGTGATATTGATGTCACACACATCTCATCCAGTCTACTCTGAGATCAAGGAAATGGATGAACGTTGAAAGGATGACTGTACCATGCCTTGAGTTCATTCAAGACAATAGTGACAAAGGAATTATACATTCATTGTAACACCATTCACAGATTGTAGGATTGAAAGTTGTTCTCCAACTTTCTATTTCACTTGGGTAGCACTGATGTGCGACTAGGCACCGCTCTTTGCTTGTGAAGTCATAAGTGTTATGGACTTTCACTTCCAACATGAAATGGGCCTGCAGGGTCACACACATAGGATTTAACCTAGAAGAGGAGTTTAGCCACAAACGATGTTTAGATTGATTACTAAAGGAGTTTAGTAGTTCAATTAAACACTCAATCAATTGATATCTCAATATCATAGTGTTCAAGGTGTTGGACCGATTGATTAGAGTATCAGATTGATTGAAATTGCATTGACTGATTTTCCACAATCTGCACTCCCAACCGATCGGCTCATGTGATGAATCGGTCGGCTCAGGATAGGTTGAGATGACCAGTTCAAGTGTTGAACTGATCGGCTCAATAGGTCCAGACAAGCAAGTTGGGAAAGTCAGGTTGGTGAGAAATGTCTTTTCTTTTCACTTGTCCAGTTTGATTGGAACAAGGATTGATATTTGGATCAATTCAAAACAAAAAGGGAAAATTCAATCGAAAACTAACCAGTGCAGTGAACCGATCATTTAACTAGTGAACCAATCGGCTTAGGTGCCCCAACCGATCGGTTAAAGTGTGAACCAATCGGCTCAGGTCCCTAACCGATCGGTTCATGCTTGAAATGATCGTTTCAGCTGGCGTAGTTGGTTGTTTTGTGGAAAATCTTGAATCCTTCTACTCCTACTTTAATCATGTATTTCCTGGGGTAGAGAACCCTATCCCATGACCCTCCTATATATAGGGGTATTGGGGGCTTCTCAAAGTACAACTTAGAACACTAGTTGCTCTACAAAGTTGTCATTCTCTCTGGTTGTGGTAACCAGGAGAGCCCGAGCAACTGCTACCCGATAAGGGAGGCAGATCAAGGGAAAGAAAACTGTAGAAAAGTGACTGGTGGCAGGAGAGTGTGTCGGTGACTAGTACATCAACATGAGGGTACGATTCCTTTCGGTGCCTTGTGTGACAAGGGGATCAGAGTTCTAGGCAATCCGTGTGGACAACTATAGAGGCGAGAGACTTCTGCTACTCGAAGGGTAGTTGTCAATCCTGACAGTCCCGGAGAGACTAGGAGATGCACAAACACCATCCAAGACCAGAGGTGAAGATCGCACAAGCCACGAGGTAACGTCACCAAGCAAGCCTCGGGACAAGGTACGCCTCTACAAACCATCCTTCCTATTGTATAGATGTTGACGCGATTCCTTTATTCTGGGTTTGGGAGAAGTAAAATTTTGTTTCTGCTACCTTCTCTGTCTCCCTAAAAACCCAAAAGAGGGTTACACTGATTCAATCCTCCAAACTGACAAGGATGGGTAATAGTTTGGATTTGTGTTTTGCCTCAACAATTGTGAGATGGAAGAGTTCTAAGCAAGAAATAGTTGTTGATTCTATAATAGAGGCCTAATACGTTGCTACCTCTAATGCAACAAAGGAAGTTGTTTGGATCAAACGTTTTTCAATGAACTTGGAGTGGTTCCAAGCATTAGAGATGCACTAGAGTTGTATTGTGGAAACAATGGAGTTAATACTCAAGAGAAGGAACCTAGATCTCATCAACACTCCAAGCACATTAAAATGAAGTTCCATTTCATACAAGGGATCATACAATGAGAAGATGTGAAGATTTGTAGAGTAACAACCGAAAGAAATATTGATGACCCCTTGACAAAATCACTTTCAAAACATAAGCATGAAGGATGTTAGATTACTTGGGATTAAATGAATGGGTGACTGGATCTAAGTGCAAGTGGGTTTCTGTTGGTATGTATGCCCAAAAAGCCAGTCATATGATGATTGTAATGAGGCATCATGTAATAGATTTGATAAATAATAAAGGTATTCCTTTGTATATATGTTTGTTCTATTGTGAGATGATGATATACACATGATAAATGTCTAATATAATGATCTTACTCGATTGCATAAGTCTTCAGATTGAGGCCCTGAACAATGAGATCAAATGTATGGTAAGAGTGTAAACATTCATATTATGTTCGTAGTCAAATATTATTGTGGAAACAATATATAGACAACAATAATACATTAGATTATAATGTGTGTTGTTTGATTATAGAATCTCATTTGTCATGATATATGATATCAAGCCAAATACATAGGTCCTTGTCGGAGAATAGTGTATCAGACAGACCCACCTTGAGAGTGCTACATGGAAACCACTGAATGGTAGTTGAAATCAACTCAAATAGTGATAGTGGTGATTGTAGTTCTTAGACCCAACGTCACTACAGTCATGACATGTTGTTCGATGTACTTTGACACCATACAATGTGACCTTGAATAAGGGTTACCATACAAGTGATTTTCAAGTATATTGTGACACATTGGGATTGAATGTGAGTGATGTAGATGGGATTTGTCCCTCCAACTGGAGTTGATATCTGAGTCACTTGATAAGAGAGACTACAAAATGTATGACCATACTCATGCCAATCAATATATGATATGTGAGCTCACATGCATCTCAGACAGTCTGCTCTAGTTCAAGGAACATGGATTAAATGTTAAGAGGATGATGATTTCATTCCTCAAGTTCAATCTAGATATCAAAGATAAAGGAACTATATGATCAATATAACACTATTCATGGATTGTAGGTTGAAGTTGTTCTCCAACTTACCAATTACTTAGGTAGAAATTATGTTTTGCTTGATACACCCACTGTTGTGATGTCATAATGTGGTTATGGACATTCACTTAAAATGTATGGGACCTATAGGGTCACACACAAAGGATGCACCTAGAATAGGAGTTTACTCATGAATAAGGTTTGACTTTATTACTAAAGTGTTTAGGCAATCAATTAAAAAAATTGGTTAACAATTGGCTAACTGGGAATGTGAGTCGATAGACTCAAGTGTCGAGCCGACTCACTAAAGAGTGTGAGTCAGCTGACTGGACAATCAGTAAGATTGGATCAAGGATTTATGTTGATGTCATGATGTGCATTGATCATTGCATTAAAATTCAATTTGTTTGTGAATAGGAAAACATTTCAATCAAGAGATTGGATGTTTGAGTTAATCTACTGGCACGTGAGTCAACTGACTGATATAAAACAACTAAAAATTCATGAATTTCATCTCCTTGTATCCCTGACTTTATGGAAACCCTGACCCATCCACCCTTATATAAATAAAGGGGGGTAGCCAAGGCTCTCAACACATTTATGTGACAAGTATCCCAATCTCGACGTTGTGGTAACGTGAGAGCCAAAGGAATCTTACCCATAAAAGTCAGAGATAGCCAAAAGGTAGAAAGTCGACGCTAGCATGTTGACAAGATGAGGGAAAACTCCATCCCATCAGTTCTATTATAATGATAGTAGTTCTTGATTGTCTGTGTGGACTATATAGAGGTGTGGAGGCCAGTGCCACCACACTAGGAGGACATCATCAACTTCTGTTGTGGTGCTACACCAAGAGACCACCGTCGATAACCATCCAGGTGCTTCTTGAGAAATAAGCACATCATTGCAAGGATTGTCTCTAAACTTGCTCCACGACCGTGTATATGGCTTGAAACCTTCCTTACCATTCATACTTATTGACTCAATCTCCTATTTCATGGGGAATATGGAAAGAATTTTCATTTTTGCTTCCATCTCTATCGCCATATTTCCCTATAGGTACATCTTTGCATATTGGGTTTGTTTCTAGATAGTTTCTTCACCCTTATCATCAGATAAAACCCACAAATAGGAGGAGGTGGTTCAATGTTTATTCTTTGTAGTAATTCCATGTTTTGGTGTTGCTTCCTTGAAGCCAATGATGGTTGAAGGTTTGTTTGCACCTTGGGTTCTATTGTTTGGGTTCATTGACTATGCCTGGTACTCACAAACCCTTTGGTTCTTCTCATAGTGAGTTTTGAGGTCAGAGATTGGTTTTTTATTCACCTACCAACTAGTTGTGTGGCATCAGTAACATATCATAGATGAATCAGGTAAGGGATATGATAATATCTATTTTTACTCATGTGCCCTTGGTTTAATCTAAGTCATGTCACATTGGTTTAATATAGGTCATGTCACATTTAATGGGGAACTCAAGAAATTTTGTCTACTATCTTAATGTTGGATCACACATATGTGGTGGTTCCTAGTAGGATCTGGCCAAAGTTGGTTGGGCCACCTCAACAAGCCTCTCCACCTAATGGGGACAATTCTTGCATTCATGGATTCTCTCTACTTTCTGATTAGTCATCGTTTCAAAAATTCATAATAAGTTATTTACAAATCACAAAAACATAATAAAATATGACTTGGAATAAAAAATTATCTCCCATCCAATAGTAATAATTTTGTCATCTAAATATGATCTAATAAGTATATAAATTTAATTGATTTTTCTAATTAGTTAGAATTCCTAAAATCCATGTGTAATAATCGTAAATTATAAAAATAAAGTAAAATATGTTATGAACTGAGTAGAATATTATCTACAAATGGTGTAAATTATGATAACCTAATACAATAATAAATAGGCAACTTTTAGGGTTTATGTAATTAATGTGAACTGACTAATTTCATATACATTCTTAATAGGTTGCTTATGACCCTGATGTGGATCTAGGATTGACCTTGGATATATCTAGATCCTATTTGAGGTATCTTGCATTACTCTATAAGTGAAATTGAGAAATTACTTTCTTTACTTTCTCTCTTGAACCTCTATGAGGTATTAGTATGTTGAATTTTATCTTTCTCGACTTGATGACCTATTTGGGTCTAATCTTAATGAATATGAGTCTTGATATTCTTGATCAATTGACAATTTCTATTAGACATTTAAAATTGTACTTTGCTTCTTGTTGAAATCCTAATTTTGGAATTGATTTAAGTCTTTCCTTCTGGTGTGATGGAACCTTAATCTTCTGTAAAGACATAGTCTCTACTATTAAACATGATAAACAAATACATCAACTGTGTGGCAGTGAAAGAAATAAAACTTGACTTTATTCAAAATGTATAAAGAGTACATTATCAATTTTTTCCAAATGGGAGTACAACTTTATACAAGCATATGATCTAGGTAGAGGAAGACTTAAACTAATACAACTTGTCTCTACAAACAACATAACAAAAGTTTATGCAACTAGTCCAAGCTATCTAGATGTGCAAGATCTCCTTAGCCTTAGGCAGCTTCACCAAGCTTCCCATGCACACTCTGATCCTAATCTAGGTGGTTGGGATCACCCAGCAAGAGAAAGATAAAAATGTATGTGTCAAATAGAGGATAAGGAAAATTATAAACTGAAGTAGGAAATAATTAAAGATTCACTATGCTAAGAGGGTCAAGAATATGAGGTAAGACAAAACAAATAAAAATTTCTACCAAGTATATAAGTCAAATATAGAACAAGAATGATTCATTATGACTAAGCTAAACTAACATAGGGTGAGGAGCCTACCAGCCTCAACCAAGAGGAGAGGGGAAATAACATCCCAAACCTCAAAATATATATAAAGTGGTAGGGGGACTAAAACCCCAGTGCCTTTGGCAGGGGGACTAAAACCCCAATGCCCTATGAGTGACTTGTACTCATGTACACTATATTAGTTAACTAGTCAAAATATCATTATCATGCTTACAATTTACATCGGCAGAGAAAGCAAATAGCAATGATTCAAGTGGATCCCAATGACTCAAACATTTCCAAGAGATAACCATATAGGATGTTCATACATCAAGATTTCATGTTGGATACTCAAGTGAATAGTTTAAGGGCACATTTACAAGACAAGATTTAAATCATATCAACAAGAAAGATGGGGTCCAATGACCCAAATTTTATCAAGTAAAGCAAGTTTATGCATCAGGTTACAAATTGCATGTTCAAGTGGACGACGGAGAATATTATCATAACTATGCCTCATTTGGGAAAACTAGGTTTAGCATGAATAGAAGCCCAACTGAGGTGTTAGAATGCACATACAATGATATTGATATTAAATCATCTAAAGTGTCCTTATCATCGTTATTAGGGTTTCATAATCCATTAGATAATAATCATATAATTAAGCAGATCTATTACCATAACAAGTTACCCAAAAAAGCATAATAACATAAACGTGTATATGATTAGAATCTAGGTTCCATTTATAGTATAAAAAATCATATAATTTAGAGTAGTTTAATTGACTTATTAAGTCAACCATACCCCTATTCATATACTCCTTGAGGAACTTTTCCTTAAATACATTCTTGTTCAAAATAGTTCAGACTATATACATATTCCCATATAAGTGTGTGTAATATGATCATGTACATTCCTACATAATCATCATTAAGATATGGAATCATCAATTTAGGTTATAGTCTCTCTTTTATATGAATACGTTTGATTGAATTGACCCCACTATACATTACGTAAGGATTAAGTAATTTTTTACAAGTAGATAATACAATAGGCAAGATCACATGTTTATACACTTCAATATCACAAGCTAACATGTATTTACTCTAGTTCTTATACAAGTGAGATCAATACTTAAGAGAATTTCAATTAGTAAGAATTAGTCTAAGAGTTACATGCTATATGCATTGGGTCCTAGTTTTGTGTACAAATAATTTAGTAGTGCTGGAGAGATTACTGATGTGTTAATTACTGATAACCAATGTTCATACTATCAGAATTTATAGTTACGTGCTCTAGGTGAGACGATCATGTTTTCATTCCTTTGAGGTATTGCTTTTTAATTATCATTAATTTGCATAAAGGTACCATAGAAAGTGAATTCTTAATAGACTAAGAAACAAGATACACGAGGCTAACCTTTCAGGTGAACAAGACTTTCCCTATGAGGGAACTTCCTACAACCTCAGGGTAGACGTCGATTGCTGCTGACTTGAGAGGATATGCAGGTGGTCGGGTACAAGGAAGGAGACTGTAGTGGATTGTGGGGGTGTCAGCGGCGCCAGTCTGCTCAATGACAACTGCTAGAACCATCAGTGATTGATGGAGGCGATGGAGGCGGTGGTAAAGGCAAGTAGATCACGACCACTGGTGGTGGTGCTATTGTTTGCGGATGGGTTGCAGGTCATCAGGATTCGTTGCTGGCGAGGGAGGTAGGCGACTTCAAGTCTGAAACGCCAAGTTGCAGCCGGAGGTTGTTGGGACGCTTGCAGGGTTGGCGACCAGTGTGACCAGACGACATTGTTGCTTGCTGGTGAGGAGAGGGATGATGACGTTGACTAGTTTCAATCAAATAATCCTCCAGAGTTTGGGTCTTCAGATGGAGGTGGATGCTTAGTTGGGTAGGGAGATGATCAGAGCTGGTGGCGATCAGCTTGAACCAGATGGTAACTGGCGGCGGGGTCTGAAGCAGAAGGTTAAGAGGATAACATGTGATGCCCTATAGGTGAACACAACAGCTGCTGACGGCCTCTGTAGCACAGATGGCAGCTCAGCGCTATGCAGGGAGGAGGCGCAGGGTGGAGGCGCACAGGCAACACCAACCGTTAGTTGCCCAGAGCAAGGTGAACAGGCAACTATGTTGCTGATGAGGCTTCCTGGCGTGAAGAGGTTATGGCACCTGCTAGATCAGATTGTGGCCATGGCTTCTTGTTGACATGGCTACAAGCGCCATGGATGACGGAAGACCAGTGGGGCACCACGGTGGTTGCAAGCAGCTAAGGTTTTATGGAGAGAAGAGGGAAGGAAGAACGGAAGTGGAGAAGAAGAAACAGATGGGTGAGGGGAAGAGGATCGACGGAAGAGGAGAGAAAGAGAGGAGGGGAAGAGGAGATGTGGAGAAATGTCAACCGTTACCATAGCCACAGGCATCACAATGGAGAAGACCCACGGACATGCGGGCGTTGCAGGAGGAGGGTTAAGCGGAAAAGGCATATAAGTATAATTATTAACAAATCAATAATCTAAGTGAAATTTTAGACCTTGAAATGATAAATTGAATGGTCAAAGGATGTCCAAAAGCCACCATATTTGGAAAATAGGTTCTAATTAGCATTTAGAACGATGCCATATAATTAGATTTCTTATTTATATCCAATAAGGCCCTTAATTAATATATTGCTCATTAAAGTGTATATTCATATATTAAAATGAATGAGTTATATGAAAAGACTTCTTTTAATGGATTATATGAGTGAAATTTGAGATATCCAACCATTATTAACTTTAAGAGCAAACTCTCACCATTATATTCTATTATGATATATTATTATCATTTTTTAGGAGAGAGAAGAAATTAGGTTAATTACACTCATAATTAATTCTATTACACTTTTTTGCTCATATCTTATCCAAAAAGATATAAAAGCTCCAAATTAACATTATCTACTTATTATCTCTCAAACTCCATTTTCCATAACCATTCCTCTATTATAACCTTAAGTTGTTTATTTGTGCAAACACCCCTTTATTATCATAATTGGGGGCAAAAATGGAATTTCATCATCATTAATGCTCAAATTGCAAATAAAGGCCAAAAATGATTCAAAAGGATGGGAAATTTATGAAAAAGGTCCAAATGGACTAGGAGGCAAAGAAAAGCTCAATAGTGGGTAAATTGTAGGGAAGACCCTAGATTCAGTATGTTACAGCACTCCACCCCTTAAAGAGGATTTCATCCCCGAAATCACAACAAGAGGAAGAGGGGGAGAGTGAGTAATATCCCAACCTTAAACAACTAGGTGGGTATTAAAAAGCTCTACAGATAATCCAAGTCTTACTAAGGTTTCCACAAAAAGCCTTTTATCAAACTCAACATAATTAACATTTTTGCCTTATTAGCATAATCTCCATCATGAAGAGGCATCATATTTATTATTCCAACACTTGTGCCACATTTTATTCATATTATTTTTGAAACAACTACATCTCAACATTATATCATATGTATTTCCCTCATCAAGGGTTTTAAGCACAATTAGGGTTTACTAAGCCATTTCAACATTTATAGATGCATTTGATCACAACCTTAATAACTTGATATTATTCTCCATTAACTTCATCATGTAGGATTATCACATATTATCTTGGTGGGAACCATATAATATTATCAAAAAATTATTAAACATATAACAAGTCCAAATGTATCACATTAATGGCCTATATCTGAGTTACATATTGTCACACTATCTTTCATACTCATATCCATTGACATCATTAATCATTTTCTCTTATAACACTAATTAATATGAATTAACATCACATTATATGAATCAAATTACTCATTATCATATTTGAGTCATTTTATACATTTTACTCATTATCTTAGTTGATTCATAAACCAATTTATGACAAGATGATTAATGAGATATATTTAGTGAACAAAGTGATATGCCTTACCTATGTTGATAATTGGTCACAATTATGATTAAGTGATTATAATCCATTTACATGTACCAAGGTACATTATGTGATGACACCTAATGTCACTAGTGTATCATGAAAACATTAAGGATGTGTATACCTTATTAATGTTATATGATTACATCTTAGGGTTTAGGTCAACATGACGATTACAAATTATGCATTTATCTATCATTAGGGTGGCTAAGTCAAAATTATGTATATTCACAAATATTAATGAATAACTAATTATTATGGGCATCAAGAATATATTAAGGTTCAAGCATATGAATTACTCCTTAGATGCCTTATTCATTTTATAACCAAACAAGATGAATTACAAGTATAATGTGTTTGGTAAATTCTTGTTCACATAATTTATTATGTTCAAATGTCCACATAGATAGGGTTTCTAACTCTAAAGGTATTTGATTTTGCTTTTAATTGGGATTCCATCCCCTTAAAAAGGGATTTCATCCTCGAAATCAGATTTGCAAAACCAAATAGAGTACTAACACCATTACCCTCACTCCACCCCTTAAAAGGGTCAACTAAGTCAAACTAATATACGGGTAAAAGGGTACATAAAATTCAACACTAAAAGGATTTACTAACCAAGCTTCAGGGTGTAACATAGGGTACACTAAACCCTAAACATAGGAGTATAAGGTATTTAAGGATGATTTTTGTGTAAGAGATCAAATCATCACTTATGTTTTTCCTAAGGTATTCAACAATTAGAAAACATGCCCAAAGATAGACTATTTTGAGCTGTCTATTTCAGATCAGGCCAGGCCAGGTCATATGAGCATGGGAGTCCTCATAAACCAAGCTAGTGGCACGGAGGAAAATATTGCCAGCCCCCAAGCTCGGACTCTTTCTAGACACCATCACTTCAACTTATTGATCTAGTAGCTTCTCAATAGACAATTCACCCAGAGTTGATAGATTTTATTTCTAATTATGAAATTATAACTCTAATTCGATGTTGGTCAACTCTAAGGTGAAAACTTACTATAGGGAAGCTATATAAGATAAGGGTTATACTTAGGAGACAATTGAATTAGTCAAGAATATGACTACCTTGATGCTCTGATACCATGTTGTAAACACATAGTCTCTACTATTAAACATGATAAACAAATACATCAAATGTGTGGCAGCGGAAGAAATAAAACTTGACTTTATTCAAAATGTATAAAGAGTACATTATAATTTTTTTCCAAATGGGAGTACAACTTTATACAAGCATAGGATCTAGGTAGAGGAAGACTTAAACTAATACAACTTGTCTCCACAAACAACATAACAAACATTTATGCAACTAGTCCAAGCTATCTAGATGTGCAAGATCTCCTTAGCCTTAGGCAGCTTCACCAAGCTTCCCATGCGCACTCTAATCCTAATCTGGGTGGTTGGGATCACCCAACAAGAGAAAGATAAAAATGTATGTGTCAAATAGAGGATAAGGAAAATTATAAACTGAAGCAAGAAATAATTAAAGATTCACTATGCTAAGAGGGTCAAGAATATGAGGCAAGCCAAAACAAATAAAAATTTCTACCAAGTATATAAGTCAAATATAGAACAAGAATGATTCATTATGACTAAGTTAAACTAACATAGGGTGAGGTGCCTACCAACCTCAACTAGGAGGAGAGGGTAAATAACATACCAAACCTCAAAATATATATAAATTGGCAGGGGGACTAAAACCCTAGTGCCTATGGCAGGGGGACTAAAACCCCAGTGCCCTATGGGTGACTTGTACTCATGTACACTATATTAGTTAACTAGTCAAACTATCATTATCATGCTTACAATTTACATTGCTAGAGAAAGAAAATAGCAATGATTCAAGTGGATCCCAATGACGCAAACATTTCTAAGAGATAACTATATAGGATGTTCATACATCAAGATTTCATGTTGGATTCTCAAGTGAATAGTTTAAGGGCACATTTACAAGACAAGATTTAAATCATATCAACAAGGAAGGTGGGGTCCAATGACCCAAATTTTATCAAGTAAAGCAAGTTTATGCATCAGGTTACAAATTGCATGTTCAAGTGGACAATGGAGAATATTATCATAATTATGCCTCATTTGGGAAAATTAGGTTCAGCATGAATAGAAGCCCAACTGAGGTGTTAGATGCACATACTTTATCATCATGACTATTCAATCTCTTGGAGGATTCCACATTGGTCCTCTTCAACCTAAAAGTGTTTATTTACACATCAGTCCACCAAATTATTCTATGAATTAAGATGTTTCTCTTGAAATATTTATCTTAGTGGTGGTATGCCCTTTCGGATTGCAATGATATTGATATTAAATCATCTAAAGTGTCCTTATCATCGTTATTAGTGTTTCATAATCCATTAGATCATAATCATATAATTAAGTAGAGCTATTACCATAACAAGTTACCCAAAAAGCATAATAACATAAATGTGTATATGATTAGAATCTAGGTTCCATTTATAGTATAAACAATCATGTTATTTAGAGTAGTTTAATTGACTTATTAAGTCAACCATACCCCTATTTATATACTCCTTGAGGAACTTTTCCTTAAATACCTTCTTGTTCAAAATAGTTCAGACTATATACATATGCACATATAAGTGTGTGTAATATGATCATGTACATTCCTACATAATCATCATTAAGATATGGAATCATCAATTTAGGTTATAGTCTCTCTTTTATATGAATACATTTGATTGAATTGACCCCATTATACATTATGTAAGTATTAAGTATTTTTTTACAAGTAGATAATACAATAGGAAAGACCACATGTTTATACACTTCAATATCACAAGCTAACATGTATTTACTCTAGTGCTTATACAAGTGAGATCAATACTTAAGATAATGTCAATTAGTAAGAATTAGTCTAAGAGTTACATGCTATATGCATCGGGTCCTAGTTTTGTGTACAAATCATTTAGTAGTGCTAGAGAGATTATTGATGTGTTAATTATTGATAACCATATGTTCATACTATCAGAACTTATAGTTACGTGCTCTAGGTGAGATGATCATGTTTTCATTCCTTTGAGGTATTGCTTTTTAATTATCATTAACTTGCATAAAGGTACCATAGAAAGTGAATTCTTAATAGACTAAGAAACAAGATACACGAGGGGACCTTTCAGGTGAATAAGACTTCCCCTACGAGGGCACTTCCTACAGCCTCAGGGTAGACGTCGATTGCTGCTGACTTGAGAGGATATGCAGGTGGTCGGGCACAAGGAAGGAGATTGGAGTGGATTGTGGTGGTGTCGGCGGCGCCAGTCTGCTCAATGACAACTGTAAGAACCATCAGTGATTGATGGAGGCAATGGAGGCGGTGGTAAAGGCAAGTAGATCACGACCACTGGTGGTGGTGCTGTTGTTTGCAGATGGGTTGCAGGTCATCAGGATTCGTTGCAGGTGAGGGAGGTAGGCAGCTTCGAGTCTGAAACGTCGAGTTGCAGTCGGAGGTTGTTGGGACACTTGCAGGGTTGGCAACCAGTATGACCAGACGATGTTGTTTCTTGCTGGTGAGGAGAGGGCTGATGATGTCGATTGGTTTCAAACAAATAATCCTCCGAAGTCTGGGTCTTCAGATGGAGGTGGGTGCTTTGGCGGGTAGGGAGATGATCGGAGCTGGTGGCGATCAGGTTGAACCAGATGGTAACTGGCAGCGGGGTCTGAAGCATAAGGTTAAGAGGATAACGTGTGACGCCCTATAGGTGAACACAACAACTACTGACGGCCTCTGTAGCACAGACGGCGACTCAGCGCTATGAGGGAGGAGGCATAGGGTGGAGGCATAGAGGCAACACCAACCGTTAGTTGCCCAGAGCAAGGTGAACAGGCAACTATGTTGCTGATGAGGCTTCCTGGCGTGAAGAGGTTATGGCACCTTCTAGATCAGATTATGGCCATGGCTTCTTGTTGACATGGCTACAGGTGCCATGGATGACGGAAGACCAGTGGGGCACCATGGTGGTTGCACGCGGCTAGGGTTTTAATGAGAGAAGAGGGAAGGCAGAACGGAAGTGGAGAAGAAGAAACAGATGGGTGAGGGGAAGAGGATCGACGGAAGAGGAGAGAAAGAGAGGATGGGAAGAGGAGATGTGGTGAAACGTCAGCCGTTACCACGGACATAGGCATCGTGATGGAGAAGACCCACGGACATGCGAGAGTTGCAGGAGGAGGGCTAAGCAGAAAAGGCATATAAGTATAATTATTAAAAAAGCAATAATGTAAGTGAAATTTTAGATCTTGAATTGAGAAATTGAATGGTCAAAGGATGTCCAAAAGCCACTAAATTTGGATCATAGGTTCTAATTAGCATTTAGAACGATGCCATATAATTAGATTTCTTATTTAAATCCAATGAGGCCCTTAATTAATATATTGCTCATTAAAGTGTATATTAATATATTAAAATGAATGATTTATATGAAAAGACTTCTTTTAATGGATTATATGAGTGAAATTTGAGATATCCAACCATTATTAACTTTAAGATCAAACTCTCACCATTATATTCTATTGTGATATATTATTATCATTTTTTAGGAGAGAGAAGGAAATTAGGTTAATTACACTCATAATTAATTATATTACACTTTTTTGCTCATATCTTATCCAAAAAGATATAAAAGCTCCAAATTAACATTATCTACGTATTATCTCTCAAACTCCATTTTGCATAATCATTCCTCTATTATAACCTTAAGTGGGTTATTTGTGCAAACACCACATTATTATCATAATTGAGGGCAAAAATGGAATTTCATCATCATTAATGCTCAAATTGCAAATAAAGCCCAAAAATGATTCAAAAGGATGGGAAATTTATGAAAAAGGTCCAAATAGACTAGGAGGCAAAGAAAAGCTCAATAGTGGGTAAATTGTAGGGAAGACCCAAGATTCAATATGTTACATCTTCCCACTTTCATGGTCGATGTTTAACATTATCCATTTATATGATTGAAATCTCATTAAATATATTTTTGTGATTATTTTTCACTTGCCTCTACATTTATGTATGCATTTTTTTCATTAGCCCTACAACTATATAACACTCTGGTTTTTGGGTTTTATTCCCCTAGGGATTTATTTCCCTATGTGATATTGTTACGCAGTGGGTTTTAAACCTCTGGCATTCATCAAGAGCTTAGTCCACATTCTCTTATATATATTGGCATGGAGGATAGTATGATTCATATATCAGTTTGTATGCCGTGGGAGTTTGGTTATGTGCCATTCTCTATCAAGTTTTAAGTTGTGCACCCTAACCGCCACTGACTTTTTTTATATATATGTGCTTTGTTTATCTTACTTGTATGTAGGTTGATATTGTTGATTTTGGGTTATGTGCCCTAACTTATTTTATTGTTCTTATGTGGGACATGTTGTTATGTTGATATATGGCAAGTTCATCTTTTGCATACCTTGTATATGTTCTTTTTGATATCCACTTAGATGTTTGCTTTCCCTTTTTGATGGAAGTTGTGAAAATATTTAATTTTATCTCTTTTTCCATATTGAAATTCTCATACCGACATTTTTGCGCTGACAAAATCCATTTTATCTTCTCTTGTGTGGTATGCTTCCATCCCCTTATGTAAAGAACATGGAAGGGACATGATGACTTGGACTTGTCTTGGTGGAGCTACTTCTTGGGAGATCGACTTAAGATATGTTGGATATCCCACTTCTTACTATCTTGAAGTTTTTTCCTTCATGTAAGCACCTAGTGGGAGATTTTTATGTAATCTTATAAAACAAAATATAGTCATTTCATTTATTTTTGCTGCTATGCTTTGGTATTAATGATATCCATTTTTTAAAGAAAAATAAAAGTCATTCACGCAATTGTGAAAAAATTATGCATGGATGTTATGGATGATGGATCTTGTTTGATATAGTAGGGTATGTATCCCCTCTCATGTTACACTCCTTATTGTATAAATAACTATTTTTTATTAAATATTCTAATTAATTTTTCTTCAAACTTTGACCATTCCTATCTCAGAATAGGAATTTCCAAGTATAGTGACATCTTCAACTCAAATATGTGACAACTTAATTTAGTTTCTAAACATGTTCGAACCCCAAAATCCATTATTTTAAAAATCAACTTAATACATTAAATAATATCATTTCTAGGTGTATTATTGTATAAAATACCATCAAATTCTCAAGAATGGCAAATAATTGGATTCCAGGTGAATACCTCTTCCAAGATCCAATAATTTTTCTTGGGTCATTTTATTGATTACTTTGATATAACAACTTCTTATGCAATGATGTACATACTTCTTTGTCCTTTAGAGACTTAAGTAAAATGCCATAAATATCTTTGAGATAGTTGATTAAATAACCATGACTGTGAACACCATTATTTATCTTGGCATGTCTGTTTCTAAATTTAAGGGATTTTTTACCAAAGGAAAAAAATGAGGGAGTTCCCTTTCGGGGTATTCAAGTGACATATTAACTACTATAATGTTTATTTCTTTGAAAAAAACTTACTAGATCTACTACGAAGATGCAATATGATGGATTGCAAGCCTATTTTCACTCCAAAACTCAATAATCATATGAAAAAAGTAATAAACTAGTATAAAATACATCATATTTCGAGAAAATAGTTGGTTGTTATAGGTACACAACCTTGAGATCAATGCACAAGCACACATCAAGGTTAAGTGGCCATATTACATTAAAAAAACAAAATCCAAAAATGATTTTTAGTGTCATGAAAAACCAAGCATACAGAGATAATAGTTCAAGACCAAAAGCTCTAGCAAGATGTTGACAAATCAAACACATTGATGCATGTTATATCATTAGTCACCATAAAGTTGTACATACTTTATCAAGTGGCCAAAGCCACAACTAACATACAACATATTCTTGTTACATATATTTATAATATGTGTGCGTGTCTATATATGTGTGTATGTGCGTATATATATGTATATTTGTGTGTCTATATATATATGCATGCATGTACGTGTATATATACTCATGAGATAAATCATGTCAAGACCTCTCATTTGATAAGCATAATATCCAAACATTAGAGATAATCCCTAATATCTTTCCAAATTAATAACCAATCACATATAGATACAAACAACATTTTTTATTATTTTAACATGATAGAATTAGGATTTCAAACATCAATACAAAATTTTAGTTGGAGATGAACACTCAACTAAGGTGACAAGAACCTTATAAATGTAGGTCAAACTCTGATTTTCTAGAAATTTGATATGCGTCGCTTAACACACCAATCACTAAGATTTTTCATCCTAGAGTTTAAACTTTTAACTTTCCGGTTCAGGCTAGTATAGAAAGGGTCGAATCCCAAAGGACAACTTTTACAGATTGTTTCTTAAAAACCCAATTGTTTTAAGAACTTTTTTATTTGTTTTTGGTATTTTCAGATTTAGAACAGAAAATAAAATCAGTTTGGGTGATGAATGGTTACACTAAAGAAGGAAATTTCTGAAATTAAAGAAGCATTAAACAAGAATTTTATTTGCCCTACAAAAAGGTAAACAAAGATTGTTGTTAGCACAAGAAATTATTGTGAATTGAAAATACTAAAAACTAAGAAATCAAATCAACAAAGGTTGAAATCAAGGGAGAGAATCAAGGCTCTTGGGGTTTTCACCAACTTAGCCTAGGCTAACGATTAATCCTTAAACGACGGGTTCGATGAAGGCAAGTGAATTAGAAATCTACTAAAGATGATCTCCACATGAGCCCATTGGTCATGGTGCTCATGTTCCTTAGTCCATCATACTAAAAAGAGAAAATCTATGGTCGTTTCAAAACTCTTATGCGATTGAGATTGTCGTTCTAAACTCGAATTTCCAAGGTCATATCCATTCGGATTAACTTTTGATATTATCAATTAATCACTTTGATATATCTACTAGTTATCAATCTCAAAAGCCATCTAGAATCGTTTAAGGAGAAATCGAAAGCCATAGATAAGGGGTTATTCCCCTTGCTTCGACAAAGAACTACTCACTCATGGAGAAGGAGCAAAGAGAGACGGAGGAAGGAAGTGATCTAGCCATCTTCGAGTGTTACGACTACCGATCCTCAATTAGAGACAATGAAGATGGTTGTCGTTTCCTACCTTTCTCGATTTCTCAAGAGAGGGGAGGAGGAGAAAAGCAAGCACTATATTTAAACACAACAAAATAATGGAATAACATGTAACAAGATGCAAAGCCACTTTATTCAGATCTAGAAGGAGAATACAAGGAAAATTGCTTCAGAGCAATAATACAAGAAAACCCAAGATGCCCAAGGAGGAGGAAGTGCCCCTCCTTTTATAGGAGAAGGAGGGAGGTATATATTAGGTTTAGGGCAAAATAAATGGCCACCGTCGGCAGCTAACTTTCTAGATCTAGTCAATAGAGGAAACAATTGATTGCTTTGCATTCCTTTTACAGTAATTTCCCACAACAGAGATTTCGAGCGTTTTTTTTTGCCAGTCAAAAATTCTGAAGCGGCCCAAAAATATATTTTTCCTATAGATAATTGAATTATCTTTCTAACGCATGCTTGCACAATAAATTCCGCCTTCGGATGTGGGAGTTATACTAATTTTGGTGAAAGGTATATACTGAAATCACACTCTGTGGGAAAACGTAAGACTACTTTGACTGGTTAATTGTGCAGCCAAATAAACACCAAAATTGCCGCAAAATATATTTTTTTTGTAGCCAATAAAATTCTTTTTTAATTATATACTTTATCTTGAAATTCCGCCTTCAGACGGAAAATATATGGCTATTTTGGTGACGAGTATCTGAGGCACTACGGGAATATTTGAAAAGCCTCATATCTTCATCTTTTATTTTCTCAATTTAATTACTTAGATAATTCCTTAAAATTAAGAAAAATATCATAAGAATTCAGGAAAAGTATATCAAGAAGATGAAAGTACTATTTATTTTTGAATTAGCTAAAATTAACAAAAAAGTCCTAATTAATTATTCTAAATGAAGCAAAAATAAGAGATGAATATGCATTCATTAAAATATCCCAAACTTAAACTGTATTCGTCCCGAGCAACATTAAAATCAAGAAATACTTTCAAGACATACTCTCAACCTATCATCCTCACTCTCCTAACAATCACTTAATTCCTTCCACTAAAATATGGCCAAGCGACCCTGACTTCTTGAATTCATGAAAAGTGACTTTTATATTTCCTACTTCACAAACTTGTATTTATTCAAGACCTGCAATATAACAGATTTTCATTTCACCTTTGCATTTTGTACTCCAATTTTTTTTTAGTTTTACACAAGAACAGGGTTGATTTTGGATGGTTGGGGTTTTTGTAGTTTTCCCCTGGGTAGAAAATTAGAGCGAAGGAGGTATGGAAGAAGGACAGTCTCTCCTCTATTCGACTCGAGACCTTTTTATTTAGTGGACATGCAGTTACATTGACCATATTTTTTTCTTTGATTTTTGGTGATACACCCAATTGCATGGGTATGGAAGAAGCGGAAGAGGATGAAGGGGTGCCATCCCAAACTTAGCGTTTTGGGCACTATTGGCTTTTTTTCTTTTTGACGAATGGAAAGATTTGGAAGTGGTGGAAGAAGAGTAGAAGAGGTTGTTCTTGTGCAACTTTTTTTTTCATCTTTTCTTTTAGAGTACCATGCATTGGTTCAACTATTACCAAATCATGCAAAAAATCAAGAAAATTTATACAAGTTGTACATGATAAGAAAGCAATACTCTTGAATCCTATCAGTCCTCTATGGCTTGCCATCTTTTCCAAGGAGTGATTATTATTTGAGGTCCTAAGTGACAGGAGGATATCTAGTCATGAAAGTTTCAAAATTTTAGTTGCAAGATAGTTACATCATTAAGGGGAGTATTTTGACAAATGATCATATCAAGGCTGACTAGATATGGGCCAAACTAAAAAATATTAAAATTTGTGATTTTTTAAGGAAATTAAAACTAAATTATATAACATAATGAAATTTTTTAGAAAAATAAGATAGTGTAGGTGGAAGGAGTACGTACCACCCACCTCCACCCCGGACTTTAAATTTTTCTCATCCCGAGCAAAATGCAAATCTAGGATGGAGGGAAGAAAATCACTGGGAACACCAGGAGGCCCTGGTAGCTCAAAAAAAGTCTATCTAAAGGGGATGTTGATGATGGTTGTAGCTTTGAACATAGGAGCTTCATGTAGTTTTACACAAGAATTTTATTTGCCCTACAAAAAGGTAAACAAAGATTGTTGTTAGCACAATAAACTATTGTGAATTGAAAAGACTAAAAACTAAGAAACTGTGGCGACTGATTTGCCAAAACAAGATCAACAAATGCGGAAGCGAATTACTAAAAATCACTGGAAATCTAAAACTTTTTAAGCAGAGATCTTGAAAGCAGAAAACTATTTTATAATAAACAAGATAAACAGTTTACATCATGTTAAATCACCTCTCGAGTGATTATATACATCCAGATACAAAATCTCGAGATTAGAAACCAAAATCTCAGACCTACTGACTCCTAGGACCTGAGAGTACAGAGACGACATAAGACCAACTAACTACAGGACTCAGCAGTCAGTATCTCCACTTGAGATTTATTGTTGCCCCTGGTGTTGCTGTTGCTGGTACTGCTCACCCTCGGATTGGTTTCTTCATCCTCGACATCCACCTAAAAAGTTGAAACCTACGGGAGTGAGACAATCTGAATAATTGTCCCAGCGAGAGTTATAACTCTCCACCAGAAGCTTTGTTATAGCAAAAAGAAGAAATAATCATAAGCAATATAAGCTTCAAGACATGTAATCAGCAGATTTGATATTAAGTAAAGCAACATCATTAAGGAATGTGCATACTAGATTTTTGAACAGGATATTAATATAAACAATGTAACATCAATCATTGTTTCTCGTAGTTCAACCTAAACAGATATGCTACGCGGTTGATTATGTTTTACAAACATTATTATGCACTGCGGAGATGAGGTATACCGCTCATACTCCAACCGATCACTACTAAGTCGCATCGGTATCATACCTAGGTCATCAAAAGAGATGGATTCTTATGACCTCATCTTCCTCAGTCAGTATGAGGATCAACATGCAGAACATCTAGTGTCTCTGTTACTATAGCTTACCAGGGTATTCTGGCACTTCGCTATTAGAGTCATAATGACATTCTGTACTCTCTTCGCTATCGAAAGATCTCTTGTTTATCTCTCTTCGATGCGTTATTAAAGATTCCCTCAGGAGAATAGTGAAACATCACCCCGGCAAAAACATATAGTGAAGGGTTGATAGATTAAGGTACATCTACATCAACTCCTACACTAGGATGTAAGGATATTCACATCCATATTTCCCCACATACTCAAAAGTATGTGATCCAGGAGTTCCCTTAGGAAAACCTGTTTCACTATCATTTAGCTTCTGACAATGATGGATCTATGATCAGGGCTCTACATGGTATGGTTATACTTGATTAATTAGGTACATTTCAGCATTCTTTTAGCATCAAGCATGTTCTCAAACATTTAACTATTAAAACACTTCTATATAAGAAGAATACTAAATGTATTAAGCTTAACTCTCATCAGTTATTATATGGATATCAATTCTTAATCATTACATCATAAGTCATCTTATCAGCATGACCTTGATGTTACTCATGGCTCTTACAGCCTATCAATCTCATATGATGCCACTTAAACTAGGCAACATAGTATGTCACTATTCATAAAGCTATAACATGCTTTCAATGAATATGATATCATAACCCTTACCTGGCTATGATCATTCTCTTATAAGAACCTGCATGGTTAATTCAATTGACAACAATAAACAATTCATTTCCAGATCAGCAATTTATAAAGTAGAAATAATCTTTCAATTCAAGGGTTGTACCTTCATGCCTTCATTAAGGCTAGGTTCCCTTATTTACATCAATTAGGGTTATCCAACCCCTTTCATTATGATTAGGAATTCTGATTCCTCACCTTATTTATAATCATGAAGATTCATGCTTAAAAGCATAACCTAGAATTAGGGTTTATTGTACATTTCAACACATCAACCTCAATTAGGGTTTACTATTCACATTACATGTTATTACCCTAGAATTAGGGTTTACTATTCACTTCATAGTGAATTGAGTTCATAGAATCATCATGTATGAAATTATCATCATTGATGCCCTCAAATTAGGTTAAGATTCATCAATCATCATAATTAGGGTTTCCATGATCTCACCTTAATGGATCATACCCTAATCATGTACATTCTTACATATTTAAGGTATGTTAATTGATTCTCAATCATATTAGGAACCTTCTCTCTCCTCTCACTACTAGGTGATGTTTACATCATCCTATATTAGGTTAGGTCATTTCAACTTGATCACATAGGTTAAGTCACCACTTATCATGTCCTTAGGGTTTGCTTAACCAAGGGGTGTTGACTACTTGAACCCTTCATAAGTACCTTGATAATGTTTATCATTACTCATGACATGGTTCAATCTACTAATTACTTAACCCCTTAATGTCTTTGGGTATCATTAGGGTTTAGGTTAGACAACCATTGGACCATCTAAGCCTTCAAGGCATTAAGAAATCTTAACCCTAAAAGTCCCTAAATGATTACACACTTCAACCTCCAAACGGTCTTGAGACCGTTTGAAAGGGTTGACCGTTTAGTTAGGGTTGACTTCAAGACCGCATGAACTAGGTCATACTCAAGACCATTTGAATCTAAACGGTCTTGAGACCATTTCAACTTGTTGACTGTTTGAACATAATTGAATTTGAAACCATTTGATCAAACCGCATGACCAAACCGCATGACCAAACTGCATGGCCAAACCGCATGACCAAACCGCATGGTTTCAAACCGCATGAGCAAAACCGCATGAGCTCCAAACAGTTTTGAAACTGTTTGAGCCCAAATGGTCTTGAGACCGTTTGGCCCCAAACGGTATTGAGACCGTTTGGCCCCAAACGGTCTTGAGACCGTTTGGCCCCAAACGGCCTGAGACCATTTGGACCCAAACGGTCTTGAGACCGTTTGGTCCAAATGGTTCAAAACCGCATGGACCTAAAAGGTATATCAACACTTGTAATCGATTAGGGTTTTCAATATTGAACCCCTCAATTGGTCTCATACATGTTAACCACTTATCAATTGAGCCAATTAGGGTTATCCTTAACCAATTGGACACTTAATTGACCCTCAATTGATAGCCAATTAGGGTTGAGACCGATTGAATTAGGGTTTGTAATCGATTAACCATCAACATTGATCAACATGAGTCTAATTGAAGTTGAACCCATCAATTGTCTTCCAATTGGGTCCCAACTTGGCCCAAACGGTCTTGAGATCATTTGGACATCCTCCAAACCTTCTTGAGACCGTTTTCCCAAAGTCTCATCAAAATCTAAGTTCATTTGTTAAGGGTTGAACCCTAATTAGGTCTAAAATCAGCACTTTCAATTATTTCAACAACCTTTGTGATTGGACCTTCAATTGATTAAATTTCCTTAACCCTAGACCTCCAAAAGGTCTTGGGTGGTCACCAAATAGTATTGTGACCGTTTGGGTGAATCCCAAATTGTTTTGAAACCGTTTGGGCCACTCAACCCAAACTTCAACGAAATTGGTCCTTGAAATCATCAATTGAACCCCATTAGGGTTTAGAGGATTGAAGTACCTTCAACTTGTGATTTGTTTGCAATTAGATTATGATTATTTGTATATGATTAATTCAATATGTGTTCAGAAGACCTCTAAATGGTCTTCACTTGGTCAAACTTTCCAAATGGTCTTGGAGATCGTTTGAATCTAAACGGTCTTGCAAACCGCATGAAATCAAACGGTCTTGGGATCGTTTGATTTCAAACGGTCTTGCAAACCGTTTAGACCAAATGGTCCAAGGTTGTTTGGTAAAGTTACCTAGGATATCATTCCCATCATCTTCAACCTCAGATCATGTCGTTTACTTCGTGGTTTTGCTTGCAAAAGTGCAAGGAAGAGTGGGGAAGAAGAAGAACTAACTACTAATTGCAAGAACAAGGATATGCATAAGAAAGCAAAAGGTTTAGAGTTATAAAACCCGCCTTATGGTCATTCCTAGAGCTCCAAGCTTCTAAGATTTCAAGCCTTTAATGGCGTCTTGTGCTCCACAAGTCGGCAAAAGGTGTTTCTCTAAGGAAAGGTTGGGAAAGATCGGCTAGAAAGAAAGAGCTAAGTAAGAAAACCATAAAACCAACCTTATAACCCAACTTCCTCCATGAATCCGAGCAAGATGATGGTCTCTTCTTACCTTAGAACAAGTTGGTCGATCACCTCTGCTCCAGAGCTCTACCTTCAGTTGGTTTAGCAAGGGGATAAGTGATGGAAGTGAAGAAACGATTATTTAGTTGTAAAGGATTGATGACTATATACCTTAGGGGGTATTTCCATGATAATGATAACTATTTCTCTTATTCTCGTCTAGGTCTCTCCCCCTTTTAGGCACGTCCTTCCTCCTTATTTATAAAGAAAAACTCCTTCTAAAACCAAGGACTAAAGGCAAAGAAGGTCAACTTACTACTAAGGTGCACATATAAAAGGGTTATAATACTTATAACTTGATTATTCAATTACAAGGGTGTTCCTTATTATATGTTTATTCAAATAAAGTGTCCCCTTCATCATTATTACTCTAAATGATGCCAAGGGTCATAAAAGATATTCTAGAAGGTGTATTTTACAAGTTGCACCCCACATTTTGGGTAAATTGCATTTTACACCAAAATTAGGGTTTTAAGTACAAGGATTGCTTCACAAGCTGCATCTCAGTGCCCAAGCTTGAGGAATCCATCATACTTCATCATATTTATTCTTATGATGTCTCAACATCAAAGGAACATCTTAACATGTGTAATTTTCAAGTTAACCCTTCTAATTGGGTAAATTGCACATAGGTCCCTGTATTACAAAACAATACTACAACATTGTTTAAAAAAGGACAGAAAATGGAAACTTATGTTCCTCAGGCACTCTAATTACATACCACAAGATAATCACAAGTATCAAATTACATAATTAAGCAAAACACCTAGGGTTAGTTCATAACCTAGGTCAGGGATGTTACAAATTATCCACCCCTTACAAGGATTTCGTCCCCGAAATCAACCAAACATATTAAGAGAAAAGAGTAGGGTATTTCCTTCTCATCTCTTCCTCTAGTTCCCATGTGGCTTCTTTAATACCACGGTGATTCCTGAGGACTTTCACAAGGCTTATATCTTTCTTTTTCAGATTTTTAATCCTATTATCAAGGATTGACACTGGTCCTTCCTCATAAGTTATATCATCATTCAATTCTACCTCCATAGGTTATAGAACTGATTCGGTATTAGGGTGACATTTCCTCATCATGGAAATGTGAAACACAGGATGTAACCTCTGTAACTCTGGTGGCAACTCTAGTCTATAGGCTACCTTTCCAATCCATTCAATGATTGGATAAGGCCCCATAAACCTCTGAGCTAACTTCCCTTTCCTTCCAAATCTCAGAACTACCTTCCAAGGTGAGACCTTGAGGTACACTCTGTCTCCAACTTGGAACTCTAAGGGTCTACGACGTTTGTCAGCATATGACTTCTGCCTATCCTATGCAATCTTAATTTGTTGTTGTATTACTTTAATCTTTTATGTGGTCTGCTGTACAAGATCTGGACCTAACAGCTGATGTTCACCAGTCTCATACCAACATAAGGGTGATCTACAACGTCTACCGTACAAAGCTTCATAAGGTGCCATATCAATGCTATGTTGGTAGCTATTGTTATAGGAAAATTCTATTAAGCTTAGTTGTAGATCCCAGCTTCCTGTAAACTGGAGAACACGTGCTCTCAGCAAGTCTTCCAAGGTCTGTATAGTACTTTCCAACTATCCATCAGTCTGTGGATGAAAGGTTGTACTAAACCTTAACTGGGTGCCTAAAGCTTTGTGCAGTCGTTCCCAAAAATGACTCGTAAACTGAGGACCTCTGTCAAAAACTATAGAGACTGGAACTCCGTGCAGTCACACTATCTCCTCAACATACAACTGTGCTAACTTCTCAGCAGAATAGGTTGTTTTGACAGGTAGGAAATGTGTTGTCTTTGTCAACCTATCAACTATTACCCAAATGGAATCGTGTCCTTTGTTTGTCCTAGGTAGGCCAACAACAAAGTCCATAGTTACATGATCCCACTTCCATTGTGGTATGGGTAAAGGTTGCATTGTTCCTACAGGCTTCTGGTGTTCAGCTTTAACTTGCTGACACATAGGACACCTCATTACAAACTCTGCAACATCCTTCTTCATCCCAGGCCACCAATACATATCCTTCAAGTTCCGATACATCTTGGTGCTCCCTGGATGCATAGCATACATCGAAGAATGAGCTTCTTCCAGGACTAACTTTCTCAAGTTATCCACATCTGGCACTATCATCCTTCCATGATAACATGCTACTTGATCATCTGAGTCATGGAAACCATCTCTTTTCTCATCACCATACTCCGATCTGATCTGCTGAACTGCATCATCAACTTGATGTGCCTCTTTGATCTGCTCTCTTAGAGTAGGTTTTATATGCATCTCAGCCAACAACTCGGTTAACAATGACACCTTCAATTGTACATTGTCTTGCCTTAAGGAGATAAGAATATCTCTCCTAGAGCATACTAAAGAGTTTAGTTGTGCCCTATCCATGGTTGATGTTGTTGATTTCCTACTCAAGGCATCTACAACTACATTGGCCTTCCCTGGATGGTAATCAATTGTACAATCATAGTCTTTGATTAACTCCATCCAGCGACGTTGCCTCATGTTAAGTTCGTGCTGAGAGAAGATATACTTAAGGTTCTTATGATCAGTGAAAATATGGAATGTCTCTCCGTAGAGGTAATGTCTCCAGATCTTCAAAGCATGAACCACAGCAGATAACTCCAGATCGTGTGTCAGATAATTCTCCTTGTGTTTCTTAAGCTGTCGGGAAGCAAAAGAAATCACTTGCTTATCCTGCATCAACACACATCCAAGTCCATTCTTGGAGGCATCACAGAAAACCACATATCCTTTGCCTTGCTCAGGTAGCACAAGTACAGGTGCACTTGTCAACCTCTCCTTCAACAGCTGGAAAGATTGCTGGCACTTATCACTCCAGACAAAAGGAACATCCTTCCGGGTTAACTTAGTCAAGGGTAAGGCTATAGAACTGAAGTTCTTAATGAACCTTTGGTAATAGCCAGCCAACCCTAAGAAACTACGGATCTCTGTCGATGTCTTCGGCTGTTCCCATTGTAGAACAGATTCTACCTTTTTAGGGTCAACTTGAATACCCAAAGCAGATACCACATGTCCAAGGAAAGATACTACCGGCAACCAGAACTCACACTTGCTAAACTTAGTGTATAGCTTATGTTCTCTTAGCAAAGTTAGAGCCTGACGAAGATGTTGTTCATGCTGCGGAGCATCTCTACTATAGATTAGAATGTCATCTATGAAGACAACAACACACTGATCGAGAAAAGGTCGGAAGATTCTATTCATGAGTTCCATAAATGTAGTCGGTGCATTAGTTAGTCCAAACGACATAACTGTGAACTCATAGTGACCATACCTTGTCCTGAAGGCAGACTTGGATATGTCACTATCCTTAATACGGAGTTGATGATATCCCGACCCCAAATCTATCTTTGAGAAGACGGTTGCACCACGCAGCTGGTCAAAGAGATCATCAATCCTCGGTAGAGGGTACTTATTCTTTATTGTTACTTTGTTTAGTTGTCTGTAATCAATGCACAAATGCATTGAACCGTCTTTCTTTTTAACAAAAAGAACCGGAGCACCCCAGGGTGAAGTACTCGGTCGGATGAAACCCTTCTCAAGCAACTCTTGAAGTTGCTTCTTGAGTTCTGCCATCTCAGCAGGCGCCATCCTATATGGTGTCTGTGCTATAGGTTGTGTATCTGGGATCAAATTGATTTCAAAATCAATTTCCCGAGGCGGTGGTATACCTGGAAGTTCTTCAGGAAACACATCTTCAAATTCCCTGACTACAGGAACTTCAGTAGGGTTGGGACTCTCCATGGTAGTATCTACCATATGGGCCAAGAATGCATAACATCCTTGCCTCATCAGCTTCTCGGCAACCATAGTTGTCACAAGATAGGTGGGTAGAATCTTTCTCTCTCCTTGAAAGATCCATGTGTCACTTTCATCAGCAAACACAGCTTGCTTGGATTCACAATCCAAAACAACCCTATACCTTTCCAAGGTATCCATCCCAAGAATTATGTCAAATCCTTGCATCTCAAGTGGTATAAGATCCACTTGAATGCGATGATCAGAAAAGAAAAGGATGCAGGGAGAGCATACCTCCTGCAACACAGTAGACCCTCTCAACAGAGTCTCAAGCAACAGGCTATCTGCCCTATGACTGACGGTCATATTGTAGTTACAAATCGCTCTTCGAGTGATAAAGGAGTACGTAGCACCCGGGTCAATCAAAATAGATACAACACATGATGTAGACATATCAAAATATAACAACTCCATCTGACCTATCACAACCCGAGGGTTGATCACTGCATCAGGTGGGTTCATTGCATAGAACCTTACTGTCGCCTGAGGTTGATTCTGTTACGACCCCATTTGAGCTTAATTGATAAACTAGGGTTTACCTAGACAATTGCAAAGATTAATTGGAATAATCATTCTTGAAATCTAATTAATGACGATAACACAATTAGGATGTTTTAACTATGATAATAAGTTTAAATGTTCTTTTGTCTTGAGAATTAGGGTTTGAGAAGCATAGACCCTAATCGGCCCAAAATAGGGTTTTGATGATACATGAATACAGAATTTGATAAGTAGAATGTCTCACTAAATGATTTTTAGTATTTTATGTGTAACTCTGATTTACTTCAAATTTGTATATGATTTGTATATATAAAATGTGAACAATATTGGAAAATATCAGAATTTTTGAAGAATGCTCTGACCTGTTTATCGGCCGAGTTTCAAACTCGACCGATCACATTTCCAGAATTATTCAGAAGTGTGGTAATTGAATTTTATCTTTTTATTGGTATATCCAATTGATCTCAAATTTTAACTGTGCTTTAAAAACACAGTTTTAGACACTTTGTTAAATTGGCATAATTTTTGGATGACTTTTGATCTCTACAGTAAGGGTGTCGGTTGAGTTCTGTGTAGGACAAACTCGGCCGAATATTCTGTAGACTGCAATATAGCAGTGCACTGTTCTATTTTTAATTATTTATTGGTAACTCCAAATGATCTCAAATTTTATAGATCAATTATAAACAACTTTCTAAATTCCCATAATTGTTGGAGAATGTTTGATCTCTGAAATAAACGAATTACAGTAACTTTTGTATAACTGAATATTCAGCCAATATAATTAAAGTTGAGTGTTGGGTCAATATGCAATTGACCCAAGCAGCTCAAATTGACTTATATGCTCGACCACACACACACACAGCACTCATTCTTCGTCATTCATTCCAGAGAAACGAGCTCCTAGAGAGAGAGGGAGAGTTAGGGTTTGAGAGAAGAAAGTGGGGGAATTGCTGAATTAGGGTTTTGCGATTCCAGGAAGGGTGAAATCAAGTAAGTTTGGATTCTTTGCATAGACTTTTATGGTGGATCTTCTCTCTCATGTAAAGATTCCATCCATCCTCTGATTTGATCCAAGATGATGTTGAAATTCCCTCTTTTCTCACCCTTTTTTCATAATCCCTCATTTTCAAGGTTCCCGAGTTGAATGGAAAAAGAATTGGGAGATTTGCTAGGGATTTGATGTGAGTTCGAGATTTCCTGAGTTGAGCTGCAGTTTTGAGGTGTTTTCACACCTTAGGGTGAGTGGGTTCTTCCTTCAAACAGTTTAATGCACGAATTTGATTATAGCACCTAAATCCCTAAATGCTTAGCATGTGATTCTCAATCCTGAATGTGTCCATTTGATTTAAGTTGTTGCAAATTGATATGTTATGGATTCCTTCTCTATTTGAATGACTCCTTAATGGTAGATTCACATCAGAAACGTATACAACACTTCCTAGTAAGAATTCCTTTTAGATTTATATCAAATGATGCAATTAGGTTTTACCCTAAGAGTAGGGTGTTGGCATGTGATGAATGAATAAGGCAAATGAAACCCTAAGGATAGGGTGTTCAATGAATCATGTTATGGTGACATGAAAGGTCTCGATATGAGATGTGGTGATACTTAACTGTTGAATTGTATGTTTCTAGTGCATTTAACTTTGTGTGCTTGTTCTCTCTGAGTTGATATCTACACACTGTAAGGCTTCTTATATTTCAATACATATCTCGTAAATTGCAGGTGATGAGATATGACATGCCCTAGAAAGGGATGTTACTGAGACATGGTATATGTTGAATACATGAGCTATGATATTTATATGTTAATTAGTTAATAGACTTAGGTGCCCTAACACCGTAGAACCCCTTTGACAGATCTGCTTCTTAGGGGTGAAACTCGTGTTGCAACATCATCCGTGCTTGTGTCATGGACACACGAGGAAAGAGAGGCAGTGTCCAACAACAATCGTGCTTGTGTCACAATGGCACTGGAGGAAAAATGGGGGTTATCCAACATCATCCATGCTTGTGTCACGGAGGTAACCCGGTGAGACTCTCCTCCTATGTACTCAGGTTAGAGGAGGAGTCTAGAGCACTAAGAGTAGTTCCTTGAGGCCGTAGAGCCTATGAGTCAGGCCGGAGAGCCTGGGGTCCTGTGGCAGAGCAGGGCTGGCGTCAGACTTAGCATTTCCCGGGTGTGTCGCTAAGTCTTGTACGGTGCGATCGTAGTTCGCTATGGATCTTTATATGCAGAGTACACTGCATATGATTAGGGCATAACCTAAAATATGATCACATAGGTTCACAGAGTTCTTTATAAATGAAAGAGTTAAGGAAGACTAGAGTATAGTCTTCTAGGAGTTATTCTTTGGATGCAATATTTACATTCTTTGTTATTTCAGTTATATTGTTTTAGAACTGCTCAGTGTAGTATTTATTGTTGTTAAATGTCATATCGTTTACTTAAAATTATATATGTATCTCATTAGTGCATTACTCTGTTTCCTTGAAGTACTCATTCACTGAGCGAGTAGGCTCACCCCTCTACTCAAACATTTTTAGGGTTAACCGCGTGGACTTGAAGATGGTCAGAGCATCAGTATAGATCTGATACAAGAGTTAAGCACACGATTAGTTGAGTTAGTCGGTCCTTGTCACTCTAGGTCCTCAGTAAGAGATAAGAGAGAGTTGTAATTACGATGTGTAATATTGTTTCCCTTTTGATATGTATGTTAATTAGCAAGTTTTATGTGCATAAGATGTGAGAGACATCATGAATGTTTATACATGTATCTTTTCTATTAAAGTCTGATTAGTAAAAGAAATGTTCATATTCCTTTGTTAGGATGTTATGTGGTTCAATGCGGGGAATCAAGAGTTTAAAGGAAAAGAAAAAGTTAAGGGTGTTCTTTGTGTTACATATAAATCCTATCTTATGCCCTAATCTCATGATTTGAGGAAATTGTGAGATCGGGGTGTAACAGCTTGGTATCAGAGCTTAGGGTGATTTGTCAAGGACCATTAAGTTAGTAAGTTAGAGTCCTATGTGTGGAAGATAGGAGATGTTTGATGTTAGCTTTGGGGATTTGAGTATTTGGATATCCTGGCCCGATATCTGAGTACTTGGATCAACCAGTACAAGCTACTCTGTCTATTCTCTCACGTATACCCTGGCCAGGTATACAGTGGAAGAATGGGCTAGAGATGAACCCTAAAAATGTTAGGGTTAGAAAACGAGAAAAGAAACAAGAATTAAGAGCATAAATGTAAAATGAGATAGAACTTACATTTCATAATGTTGTTTTTGTTGGAAATGTACAGAAATGCTCTTATATGTTTGAATTGAAATATTCAATACTTTGAAATATGGGTCTTTAATATCTGTTGTACACTATGCAATTGTAGCATTTATTGATTTTATTCTTTGTAACAAGTAGACTGGAATTGACCTTTGAATGGGCTTTTGTTTCTATATTTTTGCCCGCTGATTCGAGTGAAATTGACATCAGCAGGTCTGTTTAGGTTTTCAGTCTGTACGCGATTCGGCCGAGTTGTATGTAATTCGGCCGAGTTTCCTTTTTTAGGAAATCAAACGGCAAGTTAATCGGCCGAGTTTCAAGCGGATCGTCCGAGTTGTGAAGCAATCGGCCGAGTTTCTGACCAATCGGCCGAGTTTCTGAGCTGTGAGTGGCAGTTTAGGAAGAATGTAATCCTTTGTAGTTCTTGGCTTCAGGATTTCAGGTTTGGCCTGGTCCGGTTGGCAGGATGCGTTATTAGGATCTAATGAATCCTATCAATAGCATAATAAGAATAGAATTGGAATAATTAGACCCACATCAGAGTAAGAATGTACATACAGTAAGATGTTGAAACATATGGGCAAGATCAGAACAACTAAGAATTAGTTGAAACTGATATATGAGGTTTAACTTTGGGATCTCAAATGTGAAACCCTTAATTGGGAATAATAGAACATGATATGAAGCTCATAATCAGTTTATTGGTTAATTTTGCATGAACTATACATATGAAATATAGAAAAGATATGTGAAATGTATGTATGTATGGTTCAAGATAACAAGAATCAATCATGAAGAATGAATCATATAATAGCATATAATGCTTTTATGAACTCTAAAGCAAAGGCTAAGTAGAGAATAGGGTTGAGCATTCAATAGGTCCATAAAAGTAAAGAGGATCGTATGAACATGTAATTCATACGACTAGAACAACAAACTAGTTTCTAAGCAAAGAACATAGGTGTAGTTTAACGAATGAATAAGTCATACAAAGGTAGACTGTATTCAGGAGAGAAAAACTTGATTGAAAGAGAAACTATGTTTGACCCATGCATGATCCACTTGATTTAAAAATGAAGAATATGTAATGTATTCAACATGAGGAAAGAACAAATAGAAAGACTATTAAATTAGAACATTAACTTCACAATAGTATAAAGATAAAGGTGGAAATATGTGCAACATGGTATACATGACCATACATATGAATAAGCAACATGGTCATAAGAGAAAAATTTAGAATTCAAGATGACGGGTTAAAGAGTAGTATATGGTAAGAGGACTATGGAACATAAGAAAGGGTTTTAAATATGATGGAGAAATTATAAAATAAAGAGGTTGTGAGATTCAGGCAAGTGCTAATTAATCAAATATCTCTGTTGATAACTAAGTAAATCTACATACGAGAATGTATTTAGGGAATGTTTGAATACAAGTATTCCAAGTCTTAAAATCATCTTCTCTTTCATATATTCCTTAAATAGAGCAAGGTGGGAATGAAATGATAAGAGAAAATGAATCATATACGGTGCATAACTACCTTGGTGGGGTCATCTAGTGAATGTAATAGTGACATACAATATGATGAAGTGCGATAAGAAATAAATTCTTGTGTGATAGCAAGAATGATGAATAATCTATTCCTATCTTAAATGCTTCAATGTTAATGATGTTTATTGTATATAATCATATGAAAAGGATAGGTAGAAAAAAGTAAAGAAGTAATGAATGAGCAGAGAGATATGGGAAAACACTAGTTTTGTGTAATATGTGAATTTGTTTTTACATGTATGATTTGTTGAAGGCATATTAAGGTATGAAAGCTGGTTCTATATATGATTTCAGTGTATTTGTGCAAGCTATATGTTAAATTAAAGGCGTATGATAGTTGTAGTAATTCATACCTGATATGCATCTTATCATTGTGTATTTGTAATATGGTGATACGGTTTGGATGATGTTAGAACACATGGAGAGATACCCTGAACAAGGTAGTCATACATATTCACTCATATCAATAGAAAGGGGTGATAATCAGATTGTCTGGACAAGTAACCCTAATGAGGTGTAGCTTGTTATACCTAGCTCTAATATAACTGAGTGATGGTAATTGAGTATGATTAATGCTTGAATGACTGATACAATTGTGGATTACTTTATTACTGTTGTTGAAACCCTAAAATGATATAATACGATGGTTACACTTTGAATTGTGTGTGGGCCCATAACCCACAGGTCCCAGGATCGAAACAGGATAGTATGGAATGAGGTGGTAATGCTTCACCTCATGCATCCATGACCCAATGATTGCCCGAACATAGTCTGAATAGCTGAGTTTCCCATATCAGCTGGGTCAAACTAAGGTGGCTCCATGGGTGGCTCAGGTACAGGCTGTTCTATCTCCGGGTTCCTTGCACCTTCTCGGGGTGCAGTGACACTACTTTCTGCTGCATACTCCTCGTGTGGTCCAGACATCCTTACTTATCTTCTTCTCAAGAGGAGAAGAAGACACTATTAGATATATTGGAAAACACTAAGAATAGACTCGACATCCTAAGTCCTATGTCTCTGTAGACTCAGCGAACCTAGAGCTCTGATACCACTAAACTGTGGTGACTGATTCACCAAAATGAGATCAACGAATGTGGAAGCGAATTACTAAAAATCACTAGAAATTTAAAACTTTTTAAGTAGAGATCTTGAAAGCAGAAAACTCTTTTATAATAAACAAGATAAATAGTTTACATCATGTTAAATCACCTCTAGAGTGATTATATACATCCAGATACAAAATCTGGAGATTAGAAACCAAAATCTCAGACCTACTGACTCCTAGGACCTGAGGGTACAGAGACGACATAAGACCAACTAACTACAGGACTCAGCAGTCAGTATCTCCACTTGAGATTTACTGCTGCCCCTGGTGTTGCTACTGCTGGTACTGCTCACCCTCGGATTGGTTTCTTCGTCCTCGACGTCCACCTAAAAAGTTGAAACCTACGGGAGTGAGACAATCTAAATAATTGTCCCAGCGAGAGTTATAACTCTCCACCAGAAGCTTTGTTATAGCACAAATAAGAAATAATCATAAGCAATATAAGCTTCAAGACATGTAATCAGCATATTTGATATTAAGTAAAGCAACATCATTAAGGAATGTGAATACTAGATTTTTGAACAGGATACTAATATAAACAATGTAACATCAATCATTGTTTCTCGTAGTTCAACCTAAACAGATATGCTACGCGGTTGAATATGTTTTACAAACATTATTATGCCCTGCAGAGATGAGGTATACTACTCATACTCCAACCGATCACTACTAAGTCGCATCAGTATCATACCTAGGTCATCAAAAGAGCCGGATTCTTATGACCTCATCTTCCTCAGTCAGTATGAGGATCAACATGCTGAACATCTAGTGTCTCTGCTACTATAGCTTACCAGGGTATTCTGGCACTTTCCTATTAGAGTCACAGTGGCATTTTGTACTCTCTTCGCTATCGAAAGATCTCTTATTTATCTCTCATCGATGTGGTATTAAAGATTCCCTTAGGAGAATAGTGAAACATCACCCCGACATAAACATATAGTGAAGGGTTGATAGATTAAGGTACATCTACATCAACTCCTATACTAGGATGTAAGGATATTCACATCCATATTTCCCCACATACTCAAAAGTATGTGATCTAGGAGTTCCCTTAGGAAAACCTATTTCACCATCATTTAGCTTCTGACAATGATGGATCCATGATCAGGGCTCTACATGGTATGGTTATACTTGATTAATTAGGTACATTTCAGCATTCTTTTAGCATCAAGCATGTTCTCAAACATTTAACTATTAAAACACTTCTATATAAGAAGAATACTAAATGTATTAAGCTTAACTCTCATCAGTTATTATATGGATATCAATTCTTAATCATTACATCATAAGTCATCTTATCAACATGACCTTGATGTTACTCATGGCTCTTACAGCCTATCAATCTCATATGATGCCACTTAAACTAGGCAACATAGTATGTCACTATTCATAAAGCTATAACATGCTTTCAATGAATATGATATCATAACCCTTACCTGGCTATGATCATTCTCTTATAAGAACCTGCATGGTTAATTCAATTGACAACAATAAATAATTCATTTCCAGATCAGCAATTTATAAAGTAGAAATAATCTTTCAATTCAAGGGTTGTACCTTCATGCCTTCATTAAGGCTAGGTTCCCTTATTTACATCAATTAGGGTTATCCAACCCCTTTCATTATGATTAGGAATATTGATTCCTCACCCTATTTATAATCATGAAGATTCATGCTTAAAAGCATAACCTGGAATTAGGGTTTATTGTACATTTCAACACATCACCCTCAATTAGGGTTTACTATTCACATTACATGTTATTACCCTAGAATTAGGGTTTACTATTCACTTCATAGTGAATTGAGTTCATAGCATCATCATGTATGAAATTATCATCATTGATGTCCTCAAATTAGGTTAAGATTCATCAATCATCGTAATTAGGGTTTCCATGATCTCACCTTAATGGATCATACCCTAATCATGTACATTCTTACATATTGAAGGTATGTTAATTGATTCTCAATCATATTAGGAACCTTCTCTCTCCTCTCACTACTAGGTGATGTTTACATCATCCTAGATTAGATTAGATCATTTCAACTCGATCACATAGGTTAAGTCACCACTTATCATGTCCTTAGGGTTTGCTTAACCAGGGGGTGTTGACTACTTGAACCCTTCATAAGTACCTTGATAATGTTTATCATTAGTCATGACATGGTTAAATCTACTAATTACTTAACCCCTTAATGTCTTTAATTATCATTAGGGTTTAGGTTAGACAACCATTGGACCATCTAAGCCTTCAAGGCATTAAGAAATCTTAACCCTAAAAGTCCCCAAATGATTACACACTGCAACCTCCAAACGGTCTTGAGACCGTTTGAAAGGGTTGACCATTTAGTTAGGGTTGACTTCAAGACCGCATGAACTAGGTAATACTCAAGACCAGTTGAATATAAATGGTCTTGAGACCATTTCAACTTGTTAACCATTTGAACATAGTTGACTTTGAAATTGTTTGATCAAACCGCATGACCAAACTGCATGGCCAAACTGCATGACCAAACTACATGGTTTCAAATCGCATGAGCAAAACCGCATGAGCTCCAAATGGCCTTGAGACCGTTTGAGCCCAAATGGTCTTGAGAACGTTTGGCCCCAAACGGTCTTCAGACCGTTTGGTCCAAATGGCTCAAAATTGCATTGACCTAAAAGGTACATCAACACTTGTAATCGATTAGGGTTTTCAATGTTGAACCCCTCAATTGGCCTCATACATGTTAACCACTTATCAATTGAGCCAATTAGGGTTATCCTTAACCAATTGGACACTTAATTGACCCTCAATTGATAGCCAATTAGGGTTGAGACCGATTGAATTAGGGTTTGTAATCGATTAACCATCAACATTGATCAACATGAGTCTAATTGAAGTTGAACCCATCAATTGTCATCCAATTGGGTCCCAACTTGGCCCAAACGGTCTTTAGATCATTTGGACATCCTCCAAACAGTCTTGATACCGTTTTCCCAAAGTCTCATCAAAATCTAAGTTCATTTGTTAAGGGTTGAACCCTAATTAGGTCTAAAATCAGCACTTTCAATTATTTCAACAACCTATTGTGATTGGACCTTCAATTGATTAAATTTCCTTAACCCTAGACCTCCAAACGGTCTTGGGTGGTCACCAAATGGTCTTGAGACCGTTTGGGTGAATCCCAAACGGTTTTGATACCATTTGGGCCACTCAACCCAAACTTCAATGAAATTGGTCCTTGAAATCATCAATTGAACCCGATTAGGGTTTAGAGGATTGAAGTACCTTCAACTTGTGATTTGTTTGCAATTAGATTATGATTATTTGTAGATGATTAATTCAATATGTGTTCAGCAGACCTCTAGATGGTCTTAACTTGGTCAAACTTTCCAAACGGTCTTGGAGACCTTTTGAATCTAAACAGTCTTGCAAACTGCATGAAATCAAACGGTCTTGGGATCATTTGATTTCAAACGGTCTTGCAAACCGTTTAGACAAAATGGTCCAAGGTTGTTTGGTAAAGTTACCTAGGAGATCACGCCCATCATCTTCAACCTCATATCAGGTCGGTCAATTCGTGTTTTTTCTTGCAAAAGTGCAAGGAAGAGTGTGGAAGAAGAAGAAGTAACTACTAATTGCAAGAACAAGGATATGCATAAGAAAGCAAAAGGTTTAGAGTTATAAAACCCACCTTATGGTCGTTCCTAGAGATCCAAGCTTCCAATATTTCAAGACTTTAATGGCATCTTGAGATCCATAGGTCGGAAAAAGGTGTTTCTCCAAGGAAAGGTTGGGAAAGATCGGCTAGAAAGAAAGAGCTAAGTAAGAAAACCATAAAACCAACCTTGTAACCCAACTTCCTCCATTAATCCGAGCAAGATGATGGTCTCTTCTTACCTTAGAACAAGTTGGTCGATCACCTCTACTCCAGAGATCTGCCTTCAGTCGGTTTAGCAAGGGGATAAGTGATGAAACTGAAGAAACGGTCGTTTAGTTGTAAAGGATTGATGACTATATACCTTAGGGGGTATTTCCATGTTAATGATAACTATTTCTCTTATTCTCATCTAGGTCCCTCCCCCTTTTAGGCACGTCCTTCCTCCTTATTTCTAAATCAAAACTCCTTCTAAAACCAAGGACTAAAGGCAAAGAAGGTCAACATACTACTAAGGTGCACATATAAAAGGGTTATAATACTTATAACTTGATTATTCAATTACAAGGGTGTTCCTTATTATATGTTTATTCAAATAAAGTGCCCCCTTCATAATTATTACTCTAAATGATGCCAAGGGTCATAAAAGATATTCTATAAGGTGTATTTTACAAGTTGCACCCAACATTTTGGGTAAATTGCATTTTACACCAAAATTAGGGTTTTAAGTACAAGGATTGCTCCACAAGCTGCATCTCAGTGCCCAAGCTTGGGGAATCCATCATACTTCATCATATTTATTCTTATAATGTCTCAACCTCAAAGGAACATCTTAACATGTGTAATTTGCAAGTTAACCCTTCTAATTGGGTAAATTGCACATAGGTCCCTGTATTACAAAACAATACTACAACATTGTTTAAAAAAAGACAGAAAATGGAAACTTATGTTCCTCAGGCGCTCTAATTACATACCACAAGATAATCACAAGTATCAAATTACGTAATTAAGCAAAACACCTAGGGTTAGTTCATAACCCAGGTCTGGGATGTTAGAGAAAGCAAATCAACGAAGGTTGAAATCACGAGAGAAAATTGAGGCTCTTGGGGTTTTCACCACCTTAGCCTAGGCAAATGATTAATCCTTAAATGAAGGGTTCAATGAAGGAAAGTGAATTGGAAATCCACTAAAGATGATCTCCACATGAGCCCATTGGTCCTGGTGCTCATGTTTCTTAGTTCATCATCCTAAAAAGAGAAAATCCGCGGTCATTTCAAAAATCTTATGCGATTGAGATTGTCGTTCTAAACCTGAATTTCCAAGGTCATATCCATTCATTTTAACTTTTGATATTATCAATTAATTACTTTGGTATATCAACTAGTTATCAATATCAAAAGCCATCTAGAATCATTTAAGGAGAATTCGAAAGCCATAGATAAGGGGTTATTTCCCTTGCCTCGAGAAAGAACTACTCACTCATGGAGAAGGAGCAAAGAGAGACCACTACTACAGAAACAACATTCAGTGTCACTTTTATGGGCGTCGGTTCTTTAGGAAAACCGACGCCTACACTATTAGACGTCGGTTATTTAGGCAAACTGACGTCTATATTCAAAGACCAGCCAGACACGGGTACCACTTTGAATACAGTGTCGATTGTTAATAACAAACCGACGCCTAAAGTCGCCCGTGAAATCCAATTTTTGAGCAAAAAAAATAGTGTCACTTTCAGTGTCGGTTATGTAGATAGAAACCAATGCCTATGCGCGATGAAAACTTACGTGAAAAGTGTCACTTTCAGCGTCGGTTAACCTTTTATAACCGACGCTGAAAGTGGTTCCCGCCAAACAATTTCGTGAAAAATATCATCCAATTGGACGTCGGTTGGTTCAAACAACCGACGCTAAAGAGGTTTAGGCGTCGGTTGTTTGAAACAACCGACGCTATTTTGGAACTTAATATCCCGCGATTGCCCGACTCTTCCCCTTTCTTCTATTTCATTGCGAGCCGATTTCCCTTTTCTTCTCTGCTGTCGCCCGACCACGTCGCCGATTTCTCCTCCACGAGAGCTCCTTCTTCCTCCACGACAGCGTCGGCGCACCCCCTTCTCCGCCGCCACTGTTGCTGCCTTCTTCCCTTTCTCCGTGCCCCCTTCTCCGCCGCGCCCCCTTCTCCGCAGCCACTGCTTCTCCTTGGTCTGCCTTCCCTACCGCCTGGAGCTCGCCGCCGCGCCACCTTCCTCCTTGCCGCCGCCCACTAACGCCGCTGCTCCTTGCCGCTGATGCCGCTGCTCCTTGGTCTGTCTGCCCTACCGCCTGGAGCTCGCCGACCACCGCTGCACCTGCCTGCCCTGCCGCCTGGAGCTCTCCGGTCACCGCCACCACTACTAGGAGGTTAGTTGTTGTTGCTTGCCTAATGTTGCATCTAAATCTTGGTTTCACCACTTCTTTCACTGAGAACTGAGAAGAATGGCCTACCACAGCCGTGTTGGGCAGCACGGCCATTCTGGACAGCACGGTCGTGTTGCCCAGCACGGTCGTGTTGCCCAGCACGGCCGTGGTAGGCCAACACAGCCACGGCCGTGTTTGATTTGATTTAAACCCTAATTTGATTTAAATCCATTCTAGCATCCTAATTTGATTTGATTAAACCCTAACATTGATGAAACCCTAACATCAATTGTGATGAAACCCTAACATGTACATATCTATTATTGTGTTTGTTGGCCTAGAAACCCGTCCAAGATTGACTCATTAGGAGTAAATCTTGGACAGTCCCCGGTTTGGGACTGTTCTTGAACACCTAATCTCACTTAGGATGTAAGTGTATAATGTGTATTGGGTTTTTGAGAAAATTTCAGTAGCATTTCCCCATTTGTTCTCTAAGTACATATGTACTTAGAGAACAGCGGGTAAATGCTGCCGAAATTTTCTCGAAAACCCAATACACATTATACACTTACTAGTGAGATTAGGTGTTCAAGGATGGGATAGGTGGTACACATTTATTATATATAAGAATGACATCAAATGTGTTTGTTGGCCTAGAAACCCCTCCAAGATTGACTCATTAGGAGTAAATCTTGGATAGTCCCCGGTTTGGGACTGTTCTTGAACACCTAATCTCACTTAGGATGTAAGTGTATAATGTGTATTGGGTTTTCGAGAAAATTTCGGTAGCATTTCCCCGTTTGTTCTCTAAGTACATATGTACTTAGAAAACAGCGGGGAAATGCTGCCGAAATTTTCTTGAAAACCCAATACACATTATTCACTTACTAGTAAGATTAGGTGTTCAAGGATGGGATAGGTGGTACACATTTATTATATATAAGAATGACATCAAATGTGTTTGTTGGCCTAGAAACCCATCCAAGATTGACTCATTAGGAGTAAATCTTGGATAGTCCCCGGTTTGGGACTATTCTTGAACACCTAATCTCACTTAGGATGTAAGTGTATAATGTGTATTGGGTTTTCGAGAAAATTTCGGCAGCATTTCCCCATTTGTTCACTAACTACATATGCACTTAGAGAACAGCGGGGAAATGCTGCCGAAATTTTCTTGAAAACCCAATACACATTATACACTTACTAGTGAGATTAGGTGTTCAAGGATGGGATAGGTGGTACACATTTATTATATATAAGAATGACATCACATTATACACTTAGGATGTAAGTGTATACCCTAATCTTTTCCTAATATATACTTGTTTCCTAATATATACTTGTTTTCTCTGATCATAGAATGGATAGATCATGGATGTCCATTCGTAATCGTTGCACCCCAGAGTTTATATCTGGTCTTGATCAGTTTATTAGATTTGCCGAGGAACATAGGAAAAAACCTACAGATAGGTTCTACTGTCCATGTAGGCATTGCGGTAACAACTTGAAAGTCAACACTGGTGAGGAAATCAAAAGTCATGTCATGTGCAACGGGATTGTACAAGGCTATACAGAATGGCACTGGCATGGAAAGATCACAATTTTAGAGACATGTATGTTTATACAAATGCTAAATGTTTGCCTTTTTCTAGTTAATACAAATGCTAAATGTTTGCCTTTTTCTAGTTAATACAAATGCTAAATATTTGCCTTTTTAATGACATTTTCAGATGGCTGACCATGATGAGAATGATGTCCATGATGAGCATGAAGTCCATGATGAGCATGCTGTCCATGACGAGCATGGCGAGGATACCAATGTAAGTTCTAAAAACATATCCTGTATTTCTATAAAATTCATTATCTTCTAGTTATGTCATATATCTTATATTTCTATATTGGGCTAATTCAGTGTGTTTATTTTTGTCAAATTTTAGGTTGATGATGCACATGTACCCACTGAAGCACTGGAGCAACTTGATGCGCAGCACCAAACACTTAACAAGAAAAGGGGCATCACTCTGTTGAAGAAGTTAATAGCGCTTAGTGGCAGTGGATCCAAATTGGTTGTGGAGTTTGATAATGGAGGAAATGCAATTGGAGTGAACCGCAATAATTTTGTAAACTATCTTGGGTGTACCACTCGGAGCCATTGTGGTGTTAAGTATGATAATTGGCATAAAGTTCCTCAGGGGAAAAAAGACTTGATATGGAAGGATTTATGCGTGAGTTATTATTATTTGCAATTCTATTTTGTAGATTACAAATTCTATTATTTGCAATTCTATTTTGGATACTAGTTAATAACATTTCTATTTTACAGAATCTGTTTGCATTGGATGAGAAGTTGCATCGTAAAAGTGTGATCCAATGCGCTGGAAAGATGCTTAGGAATTATAGGACAAATCTGAACAGAGAATACATAAAAGAGGGTGATGAGAAAAAGAAGTCAGCCCTTGAACAATGGAACTTCTTGGACAAAGAAGATTGGGACAATTTTGTTGCTTCAAGAAAATCTGAAGAATTCAAGGTATTAGGTGTCACTCCCAATTTAATTAATATACATTGTATTCACCTATTCAAGATTAACATTTAGTGATACTAACCAAATCATTAATGTGCATACTAACTAGGCCCTCAGTGACGCACAAAAAGCAAGGCGTGCACTGAATGTGCATGACCACACTATGGGTCCAAAAGGCTATGCAAGCGTTCGCCAAAGACTACATGTGGAATCTGCGGCTACTTAAGAGTCTGCCCCTACTCAGGAGTCTGCTCCTACTCAGGAGTCTGCCACACCCATGCCTCGCCATGATATCTGGATAGTTGGGAGGCAAAACAAGAAGGGTGAAATAAAGAAGCCCGTAACTGCTGAGGCGGCTGTGAAAATGGTAAAATACAACTCTTAGAGAAATCGTTTGAATATTGATTATTTGTGGTGTTAATTTACCAATTTCTATTGATGGTGATTAGCGGGAGCTGCACGAGCAGAGGAAACAAGGCACATTCATCCCTCAGGGCACAAGGGATGAATTGACAGTTGCTCTGGGTAACCCAGAGCATCCTGGATGTGTTAGGGGTACAGGCGCTGGTGTGGGCATCAAAGCATTCTTTGGGCCATCCCAGTGCAAACCCAGAGCGGGACTTTCTCAAGAAGAGGTAACCTATTCTTTTTTTAGAATGTTACTGCAAAAGGAAATTCAATAATAAGAAGCTAATGTTTCTTTTATCCATGTATAGGAGAATAAGAGAGTTGAGGATATAGTTGCTAAGAAGGTCAATGATGTAGTTGCTGAGAAGGTCAAGGAAGAATTGCTGCGGTGGCAGGCATCTCAGGCTTCCAATCAGCCTATGGCGACCCACTCTTCTCCTGATGCACAGACTGTGAGTAATCCTGGAGACCCATCGCCTAACACGTCTACTGTAAGTATTGCTTATGACATTGTAGCTAGTCTTTTCAAGATGATATGTTTTCAAGATGATATGTATATATGTATAACATTCTTTACGTAAATTTGTAGGCATTGAAGCCATGCCGCTTAAGAATACAAGACTATGTTGTTGCCGAGGCGCAGGCTTACCCATCCCTTCCTGGGGAAAGGTTTCACGGGACTCCAATGCCACAGGGCTACGTTCGTGTGGGCCCATTACGTGTGTTACCCGATTGGAGGGAAGCTACATTGCCATATCCCCACCTGGATATTGATACACTTGCTGAGGTAGAAGGCGGGGTCATATTGTGGCCCAAAGAAGATGTCATCTACACTACTGAAATTGTAAGATAAATTTACATTGGTTTAGACTGTTAATGTGTATATATGATGTCAACTGATATGAAATTATATATACATGTTAAAAAGAAGACACCAGGAGCACCTAGGCCTCCACCTCCACTTCCCGCATTACCAACTTGGGTTCCAACTGACCTAACATACCCGTTAGGTCCTGCTTGTAGGGGAATGGCATGTTGGCTACGGGAACATAATATACATTGCCCGATAATTGTTTCTTTAGATGCATATTATGCAGGTATCGTAAGGAAGGTTAGGTTGTTTTTGTTGAATGATCATTTGTTGCATCAACATCATGCACTTAAACCCATATCATGGAATGCATACCACAATTATAATGTGTATATCTATCTCCATTACCTAACATGCACAATATTAAACCATCATATGTTAACTATGGATAAGGGATGCATGGACAATAATAATGCATTGAAAATGAAATACGGTATTTGCATAAATTATATGATTAAATTCATACATAGTATATACTTAACATGTAAATGAGAATGATTGCAAGGGTTCCCGTATTTGTGTTGTGACTTCACCCTGAGGTCTCTTTATTTTAACAGTTCCACCTCACTAGAATGATGGCTGGTGTTGTGCACACTATGATTTGTTGCAGTATCAACAACTTATTTGACTATAGCACTTTGTTCCAATATGGTGTCAAATTTTAACCTGAATCCAATGAAATTGTGTAGAATGTAACATCATAGTATTATTAGTAGTATATTTATTAGGTAAGTTGCATCCAACTTTTGGTTGGTAAACTCTGTCTTCATTATACTAAGTTTACCTTCTACACATTTATTTATTTGAAATACATATTATTTTACAACTTTTGTTTCCCACGTACAATCATCATATTTCTCCATATTTCAAAATATGGTATTCTATTTTGTGGTACGATTCTAGAAACTTTGATGTTTTTGTATAACCACCATCAATGATATAGTAATCTTTGATGAATTCATTTTTGCAACCAACTCTAGTTTCTTATCTATGCCCACGCATGTTAGTCACAAAGCCTCCCATTTAGTCACTGGAAAGATAAATCCATGACAAAGTTGACAACCACCATAGTATTAAGGGTGACAAAGCCCTTCCGGATGTAGTATGGATTTTGTTTGTGCTTTCTCAAAAGTAAGGGAATGCCAATACCATCAACATCACCCAATGTGTCCAATAAAGGGGAAATTCTTATTTCACAAAAACCCTAATTTAGCATATATGAACATATGCTAGTATATGTGAGCAATCAACATGAAATTTAGTAATTGAACCATAACACAGTATTTAAACCTAATTGGGTTCGAGCTATGATGTCACTACCTAATTGACACATTAGTTGTATTGGGTTAAAAGAAAGTAAAAAATAAATCATGGAGCATATATATTTGTATTCCAATACTTTTAATTTGTCTTGGATCACAAACTTATGCATAATTCAAGAATCTAATAACTGTTGATCCATGTGATTCTTAATAATTGACTAACTATATGCATGGGCATGATCAATCTTTCATGAAAAAGTGTTGTAAATCATTATGCAATCATTAACATACATTTTCTGTATTTACAATATAAATTTGTTGACTATTTGAAAGTCAAACCTACCTTTCGACCCGACCAAGGCACACATTGGTTAGTTTTTTTAGTTCAACCAGCAATAGCCAATCTAGATAGTTTGAATAACTTTCTATGAAGTCCACCAACTATTTGTCTACCAACAGCCAACCTATTATAGTAGGGTAATTTGAGTATTTGACCAACCATTTTGATCGACTTAAAAATGGAAATAAAGCTCTACCTCCTTACTTACATGTTCTACTAATTCCAAGACATAGAATATAGATGAGGGCTATTTGAAGGTGATTTAGTACGAACATGGAGATTGTAAGAATGTTCTTCATTTGGAACCCAATCAAGGTTAGTAAGTTAATTATAACCTAGTTTTTTTCTTATTTTCTCTGTTTTCCATTAGCAAATTCTCATGATCACATCCTCTAATATCTCCTTTTCTTTTGCCACTCCAAATCTTGAACTTACGAGCAAGAACATGACATGTTTTTAATCCAAGAGGGTTGTTCTTGGTTCATATTAGATAAATTCCAAAATTGGTAGATGTTTTTAGATTGGAACAAGATTGTGCATAATTAAAACATAACTGGGTATTCATTTTTTATACTAAATTTCCTTCAAATGGTATTCATTTGAATGTTAAATTTGTTAGTCTCCTTTGTTATACAATAGTAAGCTAGAACTTATTTTCTTGATTTCTTATTAACAAGGTAATTGTAAAACCCTATTTTGAGGGTTAATTTATGACCTTGTGATGATATAAACATGGAAACTTTCTATCAACATTCAAGACAAAACAATTTCGAGTTTCCAATTCATTTATTTCATATTTTGTGAGAAGGAAAGTAATAGTAATGGAAAAATAGTTCAATACTATTTAGGGAATGCAATCATGTTATTCAATCATAATTGTTCAATAAATATGATTCTTGTATCAATTACGGTTTCTAGTCAAATGTTATTTTATATGCAATTAATGCTAAATGTATATGTGTAGTATAAAACTCTATGCATATCTATAAAAAATGCAAAGGTATTCATCAAGTGTTGATAGTTAATAGAGGTGATTAGTTCCATTTCATGTTAATTGATTATGTGTGAAGTCACTAGATGGTATTGATCCTAGTAAAATCCTAAGTACAAGGTAATCAATAATCAAGTGATTCAAATTGGTATATTTTTTTAAGTTCAATTAAGTAGTTTTGTGAGCCAATAGAAAGTAATGCAAGTAAAATAGTCTAATTAAAGATATAATTTGAAATACAGTAGACATAAATGCTCTAAGCTTTGAAGCACATCATTGGTGGTCTTCATCTGGAAGGGTGAAATATTCTATAGGCTATCATACATAGGAGGAGATATCTCAAAATAGAGAAAAGAAGTACCCAATACCAAGGTACTTATAATTAGATGGAGTACCCAACCGACCAAATGTTAGTGTATCATTTTAGTTTAGTAGGGGTAAGCAACAATAATTAAAGATCCTTGTGGTATCCAATCCAGGTGTAGTTGAAGTGAACAACTCATATGGATCTCATTCTTCTAACATTTTAGATACTCTATACTATGTGTCATCCCTTGTGAAATTGTTTTTTAGGGAGAACCTTTTTTTAATCCTAGAATCAACCCTATTGAGTATCAAGGATACGAGGTCATAGTTTTGTTGATACTTTTTTAGCCATTCATCTTCAGACCTTAAGGAAACCTTACTACAGATCATGGTAGTTTGACTATTAGTCTTAATCTTCCTTGGTTATACCTTAAGATTTGTATATTGCATGAGACTATAATGCCTTCACTTAGACAATGCAATCCAAGTGAGTTCAGAGAAAAAGTAAAAGAGAAAGTCATATCAAGTTAGTTACTCTAGTCAAATTGTTCAATTCGTTAGATGATTTGGCTATGTTTAGTTGGTCACCACATAGTTAGCTTGGTTGTAAAGTCATAATCTCTACTAATGAAAGATCACAAAGAGAACAACGAAAATTATGTTTTATATCCTTAAGTATTATTAGTTAACGTGTTATCTTTGACTTAGTTATGTTTTTGCATAGTTAGTTTTATGTTTTCTTTAGTACTGCTCTTCCTAAAAAATATGATTCACATGCTTGCATTTTATTAGTTTTTATGTTTAAATGTACTTAAATATTGTTGTGTAGTTAGTTTTTTTACTTGTAATAGTGCTCTACCTTTAAATTCAATTGCTTAATGCATATTCAAGTACTTTACATTATTACTTCATAGCTAGGAAAGTGCACCACCTTCTACTTACTAAGTGTTTAGTTTGAAGTAACTCATGGAAATTTGAATGCATTAGCAAAGTTTTCACAAAGTAATGTGTTAATGAAGTGCATATTAGTTAAACCTTATCAATTGAGCTATAATATAGACATAGTGTTGCAAATGAATACATGGTGTAATAATATTTCCTAATGCCGACGTCTACATTTCATAGTCAAAACTAGTGATCATCATTAATTAAAAACAATATGAATGCATTAGTTTTCACTATGTGATGGAAATCAGTGCAAGAAAATTAGAGTTTGAATGTGTGAGTAAATAGTTTGAGTGATTGTGTTCAATATATTAAAATAGTTTTAGAAAAGGAAAATCTAAGATTGAAATGTTTGGTTTGCCATGATCTAAATTTATTCCCTAACTATTTTCATTCATAGTGGTACATGGGAAGCATGGTGGTCGTATAACCCGTAGGCTCTCTGAAACCAAGTTGTTATTCCATTATTTCACATTTACAGCTAGATCTTGAAGTTAGGGCATAAACCAAGATAAATGTAAACTAAGAGTTTCACCCTTTAATTGTTTTACTTTTCCATTTTTTTATTATCTAAAACTCATATGAACAAGTTATTAATGAGTGTTCTTCAAAAGATTTCTGTCGTATAACAAAAAAGTAGAGTACTTGTATAGTCTTAGTCATATTCATCATTAGGAAATTTGAATATAGACATTTTCATAAAGAAAAGATATTATGCTTAATAGTTCACAATATTCTTTACAATTACGCGGGACCATTGTGATAGGGATTGACTAATATGATTCTCTAATCTTTGAATTTGTGGCAGTACTTCTGATATGCATTTTGATTTCCATAAGATGAGGTTAAACCAAACATTTTTCAAGTAGATGTTTCATGTACTATCCCAATGAATGAGTACTTATATGTAAAAATCTATAGAACTTTTGTAAACATTATATATCCTTGAGAAATTGAATGTAAAGGTAGAGAACTAGTGCAAGTTATAAAATTGTATGTACAAAAATATAAAAGTAAATATATAACATGAATTGTTAATAATATGAAAGGATTTTGAATCACTTTTCTTTTTGTTCTCTTTAATCTTTCAGTTATGACTTGACTACTGACCTGACTACTTTACTAACCAACAAAGAAGAGCTTAGTAATCAGACTAGTGGAACTTTTTGATTGGAAAGAGTAAATTAATGTGACTTTCTATTTTAGTTTGACCCTAAACTAACTTGGGTTGTACCATACAAGTGAAAGTCATTACTATCTGACAACCTATAGAGTCTTAAGGTATAACATGGTATTTTAATGTTTCTAACAAAACTACCTTAATCTTCAATGGTGTTTCCTATTAAGGCATGTTGATATCTAAACAATGTTTGCTAAATTTTGTCTTATTATCTAATTTATATCTATCCATCATGTTTTTAGTTGTGTATCTAATTTGATTATTCATGTTTTGTCTCATATTACTTAATATTTTGCTTCATTTACTTCTTTATCTAGTTTTCTCCATGATTTAATGGAATTTGATATATTGGTTGTAGGAACTTAAAGAGAAATGACAAAGAAGAAATTAGACTATGTTTTGATTGACATATTAGATAATTATTCTGGAAAACAAATCATATGAATGAAGAGACTCTAGATTTAACATCCAAAATCCAAATTTAGTGATTTAAAAGTAAACATTTGTATGAAATCTAAGAGAACACAAACCTAGAAACAAAAGATATACTTTAACATCTTAGCCGATTGGCTACCCTAGCTAGATGGATTAGAAGCACAACACCATACATTACTGCAAATATATCAGATGTGGGTTCCTTGCTTAGAACTTTTATAGGAGAATATATATTCACTCTATGGACATACATAGAGAAAATCTGCAACCTTATGCATCATCAAGGCTAGAGACAAACGTCAACACTTTGTGTGGAGATGTGATTTGTTGAAGATATGATTGGAGATAGTTGTATTCGTCAGGAGGGTGATTGTTACAATCCGTTCCTGGTTTTGTTGGTAATCCTAGAGTTTTAAGATAATATTAATGCTTGGCATACTTTTATTAGTAATATCCAATGTTGTGATTTATCTAAACTTTGGTAACCTTAAATACTTGTTTGGGCAACTCAAAATCATCACTTAAAAATATTATAAAGATCTGAGTTGGAGTTAATATAGCATGAACCCATACATGTATGCAAGAAGAGAGTTAATGACATTGGAGGAAATAGTTAATAAATGATTTTTTAGTATATTATCAAAACAATATTTTAAAATTGTAGAGAATTCAATTGTGAATCCAAAAAAAAGAATAAACCAAATCAGAGTTAAAATGAGAGAGTTATACCCTTTTTAGTAAACAAATACAGAGCACTGCGACCGCGGTCGACACCTCGACCACGACGTTGCATCGACACCGTGACCTGCGATACAAGGACCGCGACCAATACTGCGTAGACACCACAACCCGTGATGCTAGGACCGCGACCGACGTTGCGTCGATACCGTGACCGCGGCTGACGCCGCCCAAGATAGCAAATCGTAAAATGATCATATCTCAAGCAATACTTATCCGTTTTCAACGAAACAAAGTATGTTAGAACAACAATTCGATCCTCTATCAATTCAGACATCTTTCTCTACGAGGGGGCAACCTAGAGGACGATTTTTTGGGAAATATTTGGGAAAGAACGTGAAGAATAGCATAAATCAACAGGGGTTGCTATAAATTCAACTTGGTAAGTAGTTTTTAACTGTGGATTCCTTCTTCTCTTCACTTCCCCTTGATCGAAACCCTTGATCTAAAGATTTGGAGGTTTGGTTTAACCTCTTATCCCATCTTCTACCTACAACAGGCCCCATTTAGGGTTGAAAGGAAGAAGAAATCACAGATTTTTCTAGGATCTTGATATGGATTCGAGATCTTCAAAGACAGGCTATGTTTTTAGGGTGTTTTCACACCCTAGGGTGAGTGGGTACTTCCTTTAAACAATAGATTGCACACAAATTAGTTAAATCATTAATAATTTTCAATTGATTAGTAAGCAAGTACAACCTTAAATGGTCAATTTGATCTAGCTTTTGCAAGATGATTTGATAAGGATTATTCCTCTGTTGTGATGAATTTCAGATTATGAAATCACATTAGAAATGAGCGCAATCCATCTAAATGAGAATTCTTAAAATAATTGTAGAGGTTACATGATTATACTGAAATCTAAGATTTTTGGCTATGACTGAAATTGTTGTATAACTGAATAAAGAAGTTTGCCTAGTTGAATCTCCTTGGTTACAAATGATTGTTTATTTTGTATGTTTATTACATATATGTCAGATAATATCTTGGATTTCATTTGATGATATCAATGTTTGCTTGATATATCAGTAAGAAGGGTGAAACCCTACATGAATGGAAAGTTGGAGTTTTGCAATTAAACATCTTGACTCAATGTTATTCTTGATGTGTGATGTATACAATCTTTATGTGAGTTATGTGATAAGTGAATGAGGTAAATAAAACCCTAGTGATAGGGTGTTCAGTGAAACAAGTATTGTGATATCAATGTTTCTCAGTTTGAGATGTGGTGATGCTTAACAGTTCAGTTGTGGTAAATGCTATCAGATGGTTTATGAAATGAACTATTTACAAAGCTGAACAAAGATATGTTGATGTGATGATTGAATTGTGAATTTCAAGAGTGAATTAGACATATAGAAGCCCTAAACACTGTAGAATCCTCACAGGATGAGGCATGCACTGTGAGGAGGAAATAGTTTCCCGACTGGAGGTAGTCTAGATTGAGGTAAGCTGGAGTGCACCAGTAGGGTGCGGGGGTCTTGACTAGTAGGGAAGAATTGTGGTACCCAACACCAACCGGGGATGATGATGGTACCTGTGTTACCTGTTGAGTGATCAGTGGTCAGTGGGTCCATTGATGCACAATAAGCCTGAGGGCTTTGACTCACCGCCTGAGTACCCAGGTTGAGAGGTGGAGTCTGAAATATCTGACCGCTCCTATTAGCCGCCGAGAGGCAGACGCGTCGAGGCTCGCTGCATACAGGGTCTTACTCAAGAGATAGGCTTAGAAACCCAGGAATCCTTCTAAGCTTTGTACAGTGAGATCGTAGCTTGCTACGATTCTTTCACATGTTGTGGTACACCTCATGTGGGTTCAGGTCATAATAAGATGAATGAGAGGTTAAACAAGTGTGTGCAGTTATTCAATTATCCTTTGTATGTTTCTGAGTTATTAGTTCTCTTTGAGATTAATCAAGCATGTTCATATATTTATTTACTCTTTTTGATATCTAGAGTATCCTACCATATTTATGATTGTCAATGATTAGTCTCTTTAAAGAAAACTGCTATAATAATTGATATCAGTTACTCAAAAGTATATCTTTAATTATATCAATGCTTTAGACTGTTTCTTTGAAGTACTCATTCACAGAGCGAGTAGGTCACCCATCTACTCACAATTTTTAGGGAAACTACGTGGACTTGAAGAAGGTCAAAGTATCAGAGTAGATCTACCACATGAGTTAAGTATGAGATTAGTTAAGTTCAATCAGTCTTCGTCACTCTAGGTCCTTGTATAGATGTGAGAGAGTTGTAAATGATGTTTTGTATCTTTGTTTCCTTGATAAAAGAGAATGTATCTAATTATCATGTCGTATGTACATGGAAGTGTGAGAAATATAATGAATGTATGGATGTGTATCATTAATTCTGAGATCATATTAAAGTAACCAAAGTTTTTCTCTTACAAAGTTTGTTTATGTGATTGAATGCGAGAAAACAAAGAGTTTGAAATAAAGGTAAAGAATTAAAGGAAAAAAAAGGGAGTGAACTTTGTATTAAGTATAATCCTCAAAGTTACACCCTAATCTCATGATTAGTGGTAATCGTGGGATGCGGGCGTGACATGCTTTGGTATCAGAGTTTAGGCTGAGTCGTCAGGGACCATTAGGATCGAAAGTCAAAGTTATAAGTGTGACAGTTAGGAGGTGATGTGTCTTTAGCACTAGGAGGTCTAAATATTTAGATACCCAGGCCCGATACCTAAATACTTAGGTTGACCAGTATCAAGCTACTCTATCTATTCCTCTCTGGATGCCCTGGCCATGTATGCAGAGGAAGGATGGGCTAGATAGAAACCCTAGAAATTTTAGGGTTAGGAGACTGAAAAGTAATGAAGGAGTAAGAGATTAAACATAGAATGTGATACAACTCTTGCTTTATATTGCTTGTTTGATTAAAGATCAATAGAAATGCTCTTATATATGAATTCGGATTATTAGTTTGGAGAATATATATGGTTCTTTTATATTGTTGTGTATCATGAAGTGATTCAATTATTATTTATATTCTTTGTATCAAGTAGACCAGAAGTTATGTTTACATGAGTTTGCCCTAAGTGGATATTCTTTCCACATCTTTGAGATTAATAGGAGTTAGTTAATCATGAGTAGCTCTTGGCTTCAGGACTGTAGGTTTGGCCTGGTCTGGCTGGCAAGGTGCGTTACTGGGATCTAATGACTCCTATTAACAATATAATAAGAGTAGACTCTGGATAAATCAAAGCCACATCATAGTGACAATGTACATACACTAATATGTTGAAATATAAGGGAAAGGTTAGAATAGTTAAGAATCAATTGGAACTGATATATGAGATCCAACTTTGGGGCCTCATATGAGAAACCCTCAATTGGAAATAAAGGAACACGACATAAGGCTCAGATTAAGTTTAATGATTAGTATTATATGAACTCTAAATATGAAATATGGAAAAGATATGAGAAAAGTATGTAAGGGCCAAGATAAATAAATCATGAGGAATGGATCATATAATCGAGTAAAATACTTTTATGTACTCCAAAGCAAAGGGAAAATAGAAGAAAAGAGTTAAGTATACAATAAGTACATAGAAATGAAGAGTCTTTAGAAGAGTTAAAGTAAAGAGAATTAGATGAACATGTAAATCATAGGACTAAGATAAGAAACTTAGTTGAAACAAAGAGAAATGTTGGAAATGATGAATTTGATTAAGGAATGAGGATTACATGACATAATTGAGAGCATGGAATGTATACCTTTATTATGAAGCTTAATACATTCATCATTACTACCTTTGGATTCCAAGTCTCTATAGAACAACAAACTAGTTTCTAAAATAAGAACAAAAGTGTAGCTTAGAAAATGAATTAGCCATACAAAGATAGACTATATTCAGGGAGAAAAAAAACTTGATTGAAAGAGAAACTAAGTTTGACCCATGCATGAGCAGTTTGATTTAAAATGAAGGATATGTAATGTATTAAACATGAGTTGAAACTAGTGGACAGATTATTAATTTAGAACTTCAAATTCACATTAGTAGAAGGATAAAAAGAAATATGTGCAACATAGTATACATGATCATACACATGAATAAGTAGCATGATCATAAGAGAAAAGTAGAAGTTAAAGATGACAGGTGGAAGAGTAGTATATGATAAGAGGATTTTGGAAAGTAAGGAAGGTTTTGAAACATGATGGAATAATATTGATTATAAAAGAAAGAGGTTGTGAGATTCAAGCAAGTGCTAATTAGTCAAGTATCCTTGTTGATAACCAATTAAACCTACATATGAGAAATGTAATAAGGGAATGTTTGAAGATAAGAATTCTAAGTCTCAGAATCATCTTCTCTTTCATATATTACTTAATGAGAGAAATGTGGGAATGAAGTGATAAGAAAATGAATCATATATGATGCATAGCCACCATGGTAGAGACATCTAGTGAATCTAGTAATGACACACAATATGATGATGAAACCCTAGCAGGGTAAATTGAGAATGTAATCTATCTGAATGGCCAAGTAAGAGAAAGGAAATTCAATTGATAAGATAAGGAAGACTTTAGTAAAACTTGTGAGATCCAAGGTTTGAATTTCAAATTAGGGGAACAAAGTCACATCACAATAGCATCATGCTACTGATAAGGAGAAAACCCTATAATGTTTAGAGTTGTAGTAGTTCAAGGGATGTCACTAGTGATTTAACCTTGAATACTAGCATCTCTATAAAACAAAATCATGATATTTGCACTATGAGAAGTAAACTAGCACTGATAGTAATCCAGGGTTTAAAGGTAGCTAATATGAAAGGTTGATAAACAATATGCAAATGATTCAGAGCAAAGGGTAAGAAATAAATTTGAAATGTAACAGGCGTGTTTTGAATAAAAGGAGAAATACAACATTAGTAAAGTGTGATAAGAAATAAATTCTTGCAGAGATGTCAAGAATGATGAATAATCTATTCTTACCTTGTATGCTATAATTTTAGATATGTTTATTCTATATGATCAAAATGAGAAGGATAAGTAACAAGAAGTAAGTAGTAATGAATGAGGAGAGAAATAAGAGAAAACAATGGCTTTCAGTAATATGTGAATTTGTTTTTAGAAGTGTGATTTGTTGAAGGTATAATGAGGGATGTAAATTGGTTCTATGTATGATTTCAGTGTACATGTGCAAGAAATATGTTAATCAAAAGTGTCTGATAGTTGTAGTCATTCATACCAGTAATCCATATTAGTATTGCACAATTGTGGTATGGTGATATGGGTTGAATGATGAAGGAACAAATGGAGGGTTACCCTGAATAAGGCATTCTTACCTATTCAATCATATGAATAGAAGGGATGATAACCATATTGTATTGATATGTAACCCTAATGAGGTATAGCTTGTTATACCTAGTTTTAATATAACTAAGTGATGGTAATTGGGTATGAATAGTCTTTGAATGACTAATACAATCATGGAGTACTCTGTTACTGTTGTTGAAACCCTAGTATGCTATAACACAATGGTTACACCTTGATTTATGTGTGGGTTCATACTTGAGAATAGTATGGAATGTGATGGTGATGCTTCACCTTATGCATCCATGATCCAATGGGGATGTCGTGAGTAAAGGTTTGGGTATAAGTTCTGATTAGTAACATTAATATAATTTTTCTTATTGAACCTAACTCTAAGACAAATAGATAAAGACGAGTATTCATGTTTAACCTTCTTATATGATGGCATGATGGTGAAATAACCTCCTTAATATGATCATAAACTTAATGTGTTAATTGGTGGCTATCATAGACACATGGTTGATACTTTATTATGCTAAACATGTGAATTATGAATATGATGAGGGTTTATCATATCTAAATTCCTTGCATGTTGATGTAATAAAGGAATGTCCTTAATGTTAATATAACCCTGTTATGATTGTTTATGAATATCTCCTATCTCATTAATGCAATATTGCATTGATCCAGTGTATTATATGTAAGTGATGTTGTTGAGCCTTGTTATAAGGCATGCAAAAAAAACAATGATCTTACAGGGAATAGTGTGATAGTCTTAATGACCTTTGGGCATGGTTGAGCGTTGGATGAGGTGTAATCCTCTTGTGTTGATAAGGGTTGATACCCTGTGTTATTGTGAAAATGGTTTATATCTTGTGATAGTATGATGAGTAATGTGGTCTCATGAATGGTAAGTGAATAGTACCATGTGATGATGAGATGAGAAATTATGTTTCACACATTTTATATCTTTTAAAAGTTATGATTTGAAAAGGAACAAATGACTCAATGTTGAAAATAAAATTTTACACCATAGTATTTGAAAGCTTAAAAGGAGAGCGATACCCCTAGTAAAAGTTTTTTGGAGGAATCATGTATAGAAGAAGTTACTTGGAAAGTAGAATTGGAGATGTTTAACAAGTATCTTTTCATCTTTAAGAATTTTTGAGATGAAATTTTTATTAGAGGGGGAGAATTGTTACAACCCGTTCCTGGTTTTGCTGGTAATCCTTGAGTTTTAAGATAATCTTAATGCTTGGCATACTTTTGTTAGTAATATTTAATGTTGTGCTTTGTCTTAACTTTGGAAACCTTAAATACTTGTTTGGGCAACTCATAATCATCATTTAAGCATACTATAAAGATCTGAGTTGGAGTTAATATAACATTAACCCATACATGTGTGCAAGAAGAGAGTTAATGACATTGGAGGAAATAATTAATAAATGATTTTTCATTTAAGAATATTATCAAAATAATATTGTAGAATTGTATAGAATTCATTTATAAATCCAACAAAAAAAAGAATGAACCAAATCGGAGTTAAAATGAGAGTTATGCCCATTTTAGTAAACATATATAGAGCACCGCGACCGTGGTCGACACCGTGACCACGACGCTACGTCGACATTGCGACCCCCGATACTAGGACCGTGACTAATGCTCCATCGACACCGCGACCATGACACTATGTTGACACTGTGACCCACGATGCTAGGATTGTGACCGATGCTGTGTCGACACCAGGACCGCGGGTGACGCCGCCCAAGATACCAAATCGTAAAACAATCATATCTCGAGCAATACTTATCCGTTTTCAACAAAACGAAGTGCGTTGGAACTGTGATTTCTGGGGCGATTTTTGGGGTGATTTTTGGGGAAGAATGTGAAGAATAATGGGGCAACCCAGAGGATTATTTCTGGGGTGATTTTTGGGGAAGAATAATGGAAATCAAATTGCTATAAATTCAACTTGGTAAGTAGTTTTTAACTGTAGATTCCTTCTTCTCTTCACTTCCCATTGAGAGAAACCCTTGATCTAGAGATTTGGAGGTTTGGTTTAACCTCTAATCTCATCTTCTACCTACAATAGGCCCCGTTTTGGGTTGAAAGTAAGAAGAAATCGCAGATTTTTCTAGGATCTTGATATGGATTTGAGATCTTCAAAGACGGGCTACGTTTTTAGGGTGTTTTCACACCTTAGGGTGAGTGGGTACTTCCTTTAAATAGTAGATTGCACAAAAATCAGTTAAATCATTAATATTTTTCAATTAATTAGTATGCAAGTACAACCCTAAATGGTCAATTTGATCTAGCTTTTGCAAGATTGTTTGATATGGATTATTCCTCTATTGTGATGAATTTCAGATTATGAAATCACATTAGAAATGAGCACAATATATCTAAATGATAATTCTTAAATTAATTGTAGATGTTACATGATTATACTGAAATCTAAAAGTTTGGGCTATGACTGAAATTGTTGTATAATTGAATAAAGAAGTTTGCCTAGTTGAATCTCCTTGGTTACAAATGATCGTTTAATTTGTATGTGTATTACATATATGTCAGATAACATCTTGGATTTCATTTGATGATATCAATGTTTGCTTGATATATCAGTAAGAAGGGTGAAACCCTAAATGAATGGAAAGTTAGAGGTTTGCAATTAAACATCTTGATTCAATGTTATTCTTGGTGTGTGATGTATACAATCTTTATGCGAGTTATGTGATAAGTGAATGAGGTAAATGAAACCCTAATGATAGGGTGTTCAGTGAAACAAGTATTGTGATATCAATGTTTCTCAATTTGAGATGTGGTGATGCTTGACAGTTTAGTTGTGGTAAATGTTATCAGATGGTTTATGAAATGAATAATTTACAAAGGTGAACAAAGATATGTTGATGTGATGATTGAATTGCGAATTTCAAGAGTGAATTAGACATGTAGAAGCCCTAAACACTATAGAATCCTCACAGGATGAGGCCTGCATTGTGAGGAGGAAATGGGTTCCTAACTGGAGCTAGTCCAGATCGAGGTAAGCCATAGCGCACCAGTAGGGTGCGGGGGTCTTGACTAGTAGGGAAGAATCCTTACAATTGTGTGGTACCCAACACCAACCGGGGATGTTGGTGGTACCCGTGTTACCTATTGAGTGATCAGTGGTCAGTAGGTCCATTGATGCACAATAAGCCTGAGGGCTTTGACTCACCGCCTGAGTACCTAGGTTGAGAGGTGGAGTCTGAAATATCCGACCGCTCCTATTAGCTGTCGAGAGGCAGACGCGCCGAGGCTCGCTGCATATGAGGTCTAACTCAAGAGATAGGCTTAGAAACTTGGGAATGCTTCTAAGCTTTGTACAGTGAGATCGTAGCTTGCTTCGATTCTTTCACATGTTGTGGTACACCTCATGTGGGTTCAGGGCATAATAAGATGAATGAGAGGTTAAACAAGTATGTGCAGTTATTCAATTATCCTTTGTATGTTTCTGAGTTATTAGTTCTCTTTGAGATTAATCAAGCATGTTCATATATATATTTACTCTTGTTGATATCTAGAGTATCCTGCCATTTTTATGATTGTCAATGATTAGTCTCTTTAAAGCAAACTGCTATTATAATTGATATCAGTTACTCAAAAGTATATCTTTAATTATATCAGTGCTTTAGATTGTTTCTTTGAAGTACCCATTCACTGAGCGAATTGGCTCACCCCTCTACTCACAATTTTTAGGGAAACTACATGGACTTGAAGAAGGTATAAGTATTAGAGTAGATCAACCAGATTAGTTAAGTTTAGTTAGTCCCTATCACTCTAGGTCCTTGTATAGATGTGAGAGAGTTGTAAATGATGTTTTGTATCTTTGTTTCCTTGATAAAAGAGAATGTATCTGATTGTCATGTCGTATGTACATGGAAGTGTGAGAAATAGAATGAATGTATGGATGTGTATCATTAATTTTGAGATCATATTAATGTAATCAAAGTTTTTCTCTTACGAAGTTTGTTTATGTGATTGAATGCGATAAAACAAAGAGTTTGAAATAAAGGAAAAGAATCAAAGGGAAAAAAATGGGAGTGAAATTTGTATTAAATATAATCCTCAAAGTTACGCCCTAATCTCATGATTAGTGGTAATCATGGGATGTGGGAATGACAGTGATTCAGCATTCCAATAAGCTTCATCTTCACACTTCTATGTCCTCTACCAAGCTCTCATTCCCTATCTTTTCTTATATGAGCATGAGTAGAGAGTAGATTTTTTTTTCTAGGACGTGGGGAGAATCCCCCAAATACCCATGATTTTCTTTTTCTTTCTAATTCAAAAATTTTATGAACCATGATTTTGTGTTAATTAAGCATTTCATTTTCATTATAACTTATTGATCCTCCATTGCTTTAATACATTGGATTTTCCAACATTACAACAATGTAATAATTGTTAATAGTATTGTTAAATTCACATGTTTTTGGTTTGGTGCTACCATTGATAACCTAATACTGGGAGGTGATCAAGTGACCTCCAGAACATCATGAATGTGTGTTGGGAGTGATATTTTTTGGTTAATAAATCTTAAATTCTGATGAATGTGGATCGTTTCTTGATCCATATTATATGATTACACTAATATTTATTGTAGAGGTGATGGGATATTTTAGTAGTGTTGGTGAAACATGTCGTACTAGTATTCTTGTCATATTAGTTATCATTTCTCCAACTTATTTCATATTCGCATTATTTTTTATCAACAAACTATCGAGCCATCTACAGTTTGTTAATTATTTGATTAGAATTGACTAGAATTCTAATTTATTTTATAAGATTTTGTCTCTTGAAATATGTCAAGAACCATTTCTTACAGGGGGTCTATTGTATATATTAGTTTTTGTAACATATAGACTAAAATTTTAGTGAGTTTGTGGTTTATAAATTGTCGTATCAAATTTGGCATCATTTTTAGGGGAAACATGACATTTGATTTTTATACTATTGAGAAAAGTAAGAATTTATACATTTCGTTTTGGTGTTGTAGTTTCTAGTTTGTGCTTTTAATTTGTGTTATAATTTATTTATTTTCTAATTTGGATTTATATTTTCTTTTAGCTTTATTAGTTTTGTATCAACTATTATTCTCCTTTATATATATATTTTGTTTTCTATTCTTTTTTAAAATTGATTCTATATATGTACTATTTTGGTGCTATTTTTTGGGAGACCGGTAGTCAATTTCATTATTTTGTAGATATGCAAACTAAATGGAAGGATCTTCAACACAAAGAATATGATGTCGATCATGTAGTTACTATGATTTTATTGTACAGTCCTAGCTTGACCTGCCTAACACTTGATATCATTATGCACCATAATCATGCCTAGTTGGGTCTTGGTACAGGAATTCCATGCATTATTATCATGGATATGCAGTGGATTATAATGAAAAATGTTATAAGGAGTTACTATGGAGAGGATTTCTTTGAAATTTCACATCCACCTGAGACAGTAGAGCAAAATGTGGAAACTCTCAAGAAATACATGGGGAGAACCACACTATGAGTTAGTAGATGCTAGCTAATTAGTAAGTTTATTATAAAATTATAAAAGAACAAATGGTCTTGGTATAAATATAATTTCCTTTCCAAATTGAGCCATTATAAAATAGGAAAAAGACAACTCAAAATGACAATGGTTACCTTCAATGAAGCAAATGCCTATATAAATAACACTCTAGAATATTGAAGAAAAGAGGAAATTGAATAACAATAAAACTACAAGCACCACCAAACTTCAACATTGAAGAGCTTGTGCCAAGTGCTTATGATGGTACAACATCCTTAGTTGATTTGGAAAACATGCATGATGAAAATTAATAACCAACTTCTACTTCATATGTGATGGTTTCATATAAAGAGGTAGCACTCTAGCAAGTGGTTAACATGCCACTACTATTTGATTTTGTTGCTTCTTTTCTAGATGTAGTTCCTACTAACCTCCTAAATTTAGCTAGGTATGTGATACTTACATAAACTAGAGAAACTGGATGATCCCATCAATGACCTCACTATTTGTATAAAATTTAGTATTGATTAGATGGTTGACCAAGAGGATATATAGTAGAACTAAAACATTCACCATGATGATTTTAAAGATGATACATTTTCTCATATGACACCACCACAAACCTTATATGAAGATATAGATGATGGGAAAATTCCACAGTTAGATATTTCACTTGATTTAGCGCAAGTGGCATCATCGATTATGGACTTATCACCTAATACCTTAGCCATATAAAAAGGTAAGAAACTGACAATCTTCATGGATGGAAGATCTGTAAGTCATCAGTCAGACATCACTCTTATTTTGTGCCTTTCCTTGTAGATATGCACACATCTCATAAATTTCCCTTTACTTAAAGCCGAGTTTTTTAAATCTTACTAGAAGGATTGTGGGAAAAAAATAAAGTTATTTCAATCATTGTAGAAGTCCCTTTGAGTCATCTAAACTCTTGGTAACTATGGTACCACGAAGAAATATCATCCATGGTCCTAAACCCTAATTATATTCCTTTCAGTTGAAGCTTCTTTGAGTTTCCAGGGCCACATGGATAATCATTGGAGGAATTATTTTCCTTCATCTTGAGTCAGAGGATTTTTTAATCACAAGAAAAATTATCAAATCAGGGTGAAGGGTGGGAGGTACATAATTCATTTCACCCACACCTGCACATTTTAAAATTCTTGTTCTTACTTTGGCATTATATCATTGCATGCATCCACTTCATTTGGATTATGTGCATATTGCATTCAACTTATTTTTGAAATTTCAATTTTTAATCATTGAATTGCTTAATTCAAGCCATTATTTAGTTGGATTACTTTAATTTCATAATGGTATCATAAAAATAATATAAAAATTTCCATACAAACCTCCATGTTCAAAGAAAATGTTGTCATTTATCTATCTTTGTAAGACATGCCAATTGTTATAATACTCCTTCTTTAGGCAACAATGTTTTTTGAAAATGTGAAGTGTGAGGTGGGTAGATAGGACCTTACGCCCAGTGGAGGATCTTGAGGTAAAATATTGGGGGGGGCATAATGCACTATGAAGTAGTCAAGTGTATCCATCTCAAAATTTCAAAAACCTAAGAATCAAAATCATTTTTTACTTCAAGTGTAATGATAGATTAGACTACAAAAGAAAATATAATGAAACTAATGACATGATATAACTCTATATTTTAAAACATTACATTTCTCTCTTTAATATTCTTGAAATACACAATAATAGAATTAGTGTTGAATGACTTTGCAATCCCTTTTTCAATGTGGACAATGAGATTATCAATGAGAAATTCGTCTTCCATTTTACATAATTTTATCTTAGTAATTTTCATCAGTGAGAATGTACATTCTTTTGTGGCTATGGAGACTAGAAGAGTTAAAATTAGACAGATCAATTTATCAAGCAATATGTCACAATATGTGAATTTTGTTCTTTCTAATTTTTTCTAGAGGACAACATAAATATGAAACAATAAAAAGATTTATGAACTCTCGATTGGTAGGAGCGTGTTCTATGAAATGACAAAGTAGATATCTCAAATCAACCTCTTCTTGATCATTGAAATTAGATGAGTAATATTTTTTAAAAAAGGACAACTTTCAATAGTTATATCTTGTACGTTATGCAATTATGATGCAAAGTTAATATAAATAAATTTTTAAAAGTTATAGGGGCAAATAAGAATGTTATATAAAATCACATGTAGGATAAATAAATAAAATCAAAGGCAAAATGATTTACAAGATGTACGTGGATAGCGAATAACAAAAAAAATCAGTCAAGAATTGGACATAAGAATCAACTTTATTTCTCTTTGATTAGTGTTGTTGTGAACACCTTTGTGTGTTCAAAAAAGGTAGATGCAACCAGTTTTCAAAGATTATGAGCAATGATGTCAAATTCTGTTTGAAAATATGCATGCCTACCGATATCTAACAGGTCATGTTGACGCTTGTTTAACAAAACATGGAGTTTGACACGTTCAACATTGAAAGTTTATGGATAGATTTATAGAAATTGATTGTTTTCCTTATTTATGTTTTTTGTTTTGGATAATGATAATTATCTAAAGACTAGAGGAAAGAGAGAAAAATTACATAGAAAAACAAATTGGAATAGGAATTGTAAAAGATAATAGCACAAAAAACCATCTTCGCAATTGTAAAAGTAAATTGAATCGGAAAAGAATCTATGAGTGTTGGCTAAATTGAACATTATTAAACCCTTTGTTTTGATGATGACAAACACTTAATTCTTGTGGATCTAACTTGCTATTTGATTATTTCAAGGATAAATAAACAAGGCAGTGGATAGTTGAAGATCAATACAAATTGGAAGATCAATATGCTTAAATTGCTTTTATTTTCATGATTGTACTCAATGAAAAACTTTTACAAGTATATAATGTACAAGTACACATATATCATGTAAATCAAGTGATAGATCTTACCTATCCACTCACAACACTTAGATAGATCCTCCCCTAAGATAGAATCACAATTACACATTGATACACACACTTAGTAGATGATTCAACATATTAAAATAGTGACATTCTCGGTCGAAAAACTTCTCAAATGAGACATCCTCAGTTGACAAAATTCTCGACTAAGAACCACCTCAGTCTAAGTCAGGAGCAATGATTATTGACTTGCACATGCAACCCTAGAACAACCCTTGATCGACAACATTCTCGACCGAGATAGACCTTCGAGTAGATTTCATAGCCGTTAGACTGAGAGTAAGTGGTAGTTGGAATTTGGAAATGAATGTTGCAACAAATTCACACCAAACTCTCCCTCGGTTGAAGAGATACTCGACTGAAACACACCTCGGTCGACAAACTTCTCGATCGAGATAGTTTCTGGATTGCACTTTTCAACATGAAACAATTATCCATTGTAATGCAATTAGTGGACACCTAAAGGCTAGTTGTGCACTAAGAACACTCTAGAAATCCTCTAGAATGTCCCTAAGCTCTTGCAACTCATCCCTATAAATAGGAGAGGCCTTAGGACACCTAAGACACATAATTACAACTTGACAACCAATCTTAGTGAGCAACAAGCAAAGTTACAGTTGCAATCTTGTTCCCTTGAGCTCCAATTTCATGTCCTATAGCTAGTATCTCCTAGCTACACCACATAACCTCGTTCATCTATAGTAGATAGGAGATCTTTACACTTGATATAGGATCAAAGCGTTGTACTCATTGGTTAAGTTCTTTTATATTGTATATTGTACTCCTTGACTACTCCTAGGGTGGAGGTTGTTGAAAGGAGGTGAGCTTGAGATTACTTCAAGGAAGGCTGCTTCAAGGGAGGTTGGAGCTACTTCTAAAGGAAGGCTATCTCAAGGTGGTGGAGCTACTTCAAGGTGGTGAAGGCTGATATGAGGACTTGGAGTTACTTCAAGAAGGATGCTTCAAGGAGGTTGAGGCTACTTCAAGGGTGTAAAAGGAAGGTGATTATATTTTATGTAACATACTTGTGAGGTAATAAAATTAATCACTTTCAAAATCCCGGTTGGAAACAATCGGGTAGTGGACTGACTACCTTTGATTTCAAAGGTAGGAGCCACTGTACATCCTTGTGTCTTCCTTATTTCCACCTCCTTCTTTAGTTGAGTGTTCTAATTGTTTAATTAATTTTAAAGTTCCAAAAAGCTCTATTCACCCCCCTCTATATCTTTCAATTGGTATCAGAGCAGGTTTTCAAGGATCCCTAACAAGTCTTGAAGAATGGGGGACGACGTACTCAACAACCTCAACCTTGAAGGAACCTATGTATCTCATCCACCACCGTTCGATGGAAGCAAATACAACTATTGGAAGACAAAGATATAGTTCTTCTTCTAAGGCATCAACTGAGAGCTTTGGAGGATGGTGTCTACATCATATGTGCTTCCCGAAACTGAATATGCTACATGGGATGCAAATACGATAAAACAAGCTCAACTAAATGCTAAGGAAATAAGTATATTATGGTGTTCTATTTCTATAAGTGAATTCAATAGAATCTCTTCATGTGAAACTGCTTATGACATATGGTATAGACTTTCTATCACAAATGAAGGAACTATTCAAGTTAAAAACTCTAAAATTGGCATGTTTTTAAAAAAAATTAAACAATTTTGTATGCAACCAAATGAATCTATTAGTGATATGTATGTAAGATTTTCTACTATTATTAACAGTTTAAGTACATTAGGAAAATTTATAAGTAAAGAAGATCAAGTATCCAAAATTCTTAGGTGCTTGCCTCCAAAGTACAAGCTAAAGGTGATGACCATTGAAGAAGCCAATGATCTCACCATATTGAGGATGGAGCAGCTCATTGGTAACCTAGAGACTCATGAGGTTACTCTTAAAGATGAAGAAAGATTTGTAGCCGAACACAAAAAGGAGAAAAGAGAGGATATTGCATTCAAAGATACAACTAAAGCTAGTCATGATACAAGTGAAGAAGATAGTGAATAAGAGACTCTCATTGTAAATGGTAAGCAGTATAGAAGATTTAAATGTAAAAAAATTTCTAGTGTTTCTTCTTCCTCTTCCCCTAGGTGCTTTGAATGTGGCAAAAAGGGACATTTATAGTGTGAATGTCCTAAAGTCAAGAAGTGAAGGAAATCCTCTCTCAAGAAGAAAGAAAAAGCCTACAAAGCAGCATGGGATGACTCATGTGATGATAGTGAGAGTGGAGAAGAAGAAGTAGAATGCCTCATGACTAAAGAAGACAAGGTACAATGTCTCATTGCCACAACCAATGAAGAAGAAGATAAGGTAAGTCTTCTTGATTTATCTAAAGAAGAGTTAGTTGCTAGCATATAAGAATTACATGATAAATATATTGACTGTAAAAAGAAATTAAAAAGGCTTACAAAAACTAATGAAGATTTGAATGATAAATTGAATGATCTTACTTTTGAAAAGGAAAGTCTTACGTCTAAAAAAGCTACATTGAAATCATCTATCAATGATTGCAATATTAAGTTGCTTGCTCTAGAAACTAACAATAACTTTCTTTGCCAAGAAAAGGTTGAATTGCTTGATAAGATAAATGATCGTTAGACTCAGCCTATTCTTTGTACTCATTTGGATTATGATGCTATTGTCAAATAAAGAGATAGTTTGTTATCTAATCTAGATCAAGCAAAGTTAAACGTTAAAAGGAGAATGGATGAATTTTCCAAGTTACAAAAAGATATTAGTAGCTTGAAAAATAAAGATATTCTTGATAAAATTCTAAAAGACTCTTCTGGTCAAATTGGAAGGAGAGGACCAGGTTATGTGCCCAAAGATAAATCCTATAAGAAACCTAGGACTAAAAGAACACAAGAACCCAAGACCAAAGTGATATATGTACCCAAGAACAACTCAACTCAAAATCATAACAAGAGAAATGAAATTGATTCCATTTATTGTCACTATTCTTTGCGTCTTGGACATTATTCTTTCTCATTCCCATACAAGAAAAAAGATGTTGATTTAGTTTGGGTTCCAAGACCCCAAACTTAGGAAACTTGAATATGATTAGTTGAGATTTGACCTAAAACTTTACTTTTATATTCATAATGTTTTATCTCAACTAAATTCATTGTTATCTTGGATAATTAAAGTAATCTAAGCTCTAATTGAAACTAATAAAATTGCTGAAAATAAAATAGAAACAATTTCGGTCGACAACAACTTTGACTGAGACACTATTTGGTCGAGAAAATAGTCAACCAAAGAAGTTTATGTCTCAAGATTGTACTTTTTGGACAAATAATAAAATTCTCGATCGAGAAAATTGTCGACTGAGAAGAGTTCGGTTGAGAAATAGTTGACCAAGAAAGTTACTATCGTAAGCTTATAAAATATTGAAAAACATCTGACTGACAAATATTTTGACCGAACCTCACTCGGTCGAGAATATTGTCAACCGAGGATATTTCTGGTAGAATTGTTTGATAAAATTAAAATATTTCACTTGAGTAATAAACTCTACATGATACATTATCTAAATAGTTGAATGATCTTAAGGAATTATATTTGGGAATCAAAACTTTATACTTTGTAAGATTAAATTGTCCCAACAAGCATATAATTGAAAATAAAGAGATTTTCACATACATGAGGAAAAGATTGGTCTTATTAGAAGAAAGCCTTAATGGAAAAACTATTGGCATAAGAGATCTTGTTGAACATTAACATAATCAAAATTGAAAATAAAAGAATTGGTCATACAAGGAACTTGGTTAGAATATAATCATCACCATTTTGTGAAAAAAATTAAAGTTTGAGCATATAGGAAATTACAAACAAGATACCTTTTCAAAACTAAATCTTGCTCACATGAATTAAGATATACGATAAAAGAAGGAAAACACAATCTTAGGTCACAAAAAGGCTTTATCTTAGAATTTTCAACATCTACCAGTTCACATATGAGTAAAATAAAAAATAATTATATACAACAAGGTTCAACCATATTCTAGAATAAGTGAATCATTGGATAACTTATGTAAATGCTTATATTGGAAATCTACATAATTGCCTCTCGACCAAAAATGAGTTCGATCGAGGGGCACCCTGGTCGAAGTCATAGTTGACCAAAAATAAGCCTGACAAAATACTTATTGGTAAATCAAATCATTCACGTGCACCCAACATTGGTATATTAAATATGGAAAGTTGCTTGTCATGTTTAATACTTATAATAAGAGTAAATTTTTAAGAAACAAGATTTCTTATAAAATGACTCACAATCTTATTCAATTGATTTTAGAAGGATATAATATGAAATATCTTAGTATATTTAAGTTATGAGATTAAGGGAGAGCTTACAACATTCTTGAATATAATGTATATCTTACTCTAAATTTAATTCTCTACATGAATAAGGGTTTAACATCCCTTGTATTTGGATAGAGATACATTCATTGATTCTACTATGAGATTAAAAGAATATCACATCATTTCAGGGCTTAACATCTCTTGTAAATTATTGAGAAATATATTAAATGATCCCACCATGAGCCTAAAGGAATCTCATATCATTTCAGGGCTAAACATCCCTTGCAAATGGATTGAGAAATTAATATAAAAATATATTCATGAACCTAAAGGATTCTCATATCATTTCAGGGCTTAACATCCCTTGCAAATAGATTGAGAAATTAATCATGGTTTTTTGAATTGTGGCTGAATTGACATTCTTGTTAAAGTAAATAATTAAGGGGGAGTATCTCATTCAGGGGGAGCAAATTGATTATATGGCTATCTTTTTGAAATAAAAAAAAGGGGAGAAAGAATATAAATCAAAATTAATGAGTTAAATGAGTTTCATACTCTCTTAGCTTCACATAAATTGATGTTATATTCCTTAAAGAGATGGATACTATGTTCAATACCTCTTTAGGAATAATTAGCACACACTTCATGAATAAACAAGAGAATGTCTACATAAGGTAAATCTCAGATATGAAACTCATGCTATTTAAATTCCTTTGATTTATATTTTAAAAATATTTTTCATCTTCAAAAAGGGGGAGATTGTTGGATAAATGGGACATTATTAAACCCTTTATTTTGATGATGAAAAATATTTCATTCTTGTGGATCTAACTTGCTATTTGAGTATTTCAGGGATAAACAAATAAGGCAGTGGCTAGTTCAAGATCAATACAAATCGAAAGATTAATATGCTTAAATTGCTTGTATTTTCATGATTGTACTCAATGTAAAAACTTGTACAAGTATATAATGTACAAGTATATAATATCATGTAAATCAAGCGATAGATCTTCCCTGTCCACTCACAACACTTAGATAGATCCTCCCCTAAGATAGAATCATAATTACACATTGATACACACGCTTAGTAGATGATTCAATATATTGAAATAGGGACATTCTCGGTCAACAAACTTCTCAAATGAGACATATTTGGTCGACAAAATTATCGACTGAGAACCACCTCAGTCTAAGTCACGAGCATTGATTATTGACCTGTACATGTAACCCTAGAACAGCCCTCAGTCGACAACATTCTCGACCAAGATAGACCTTCGAGCAGGTTCCATAGGTGTTAGACTGAGAGTAAGTGGTAGTTGGAAGTTGGAAATGAACGTTGCTACACATTCACACCAAACCCTCCCTCGGTCAAAGAAATTCTTGACTGAGACACACCTCGGTCGACAAACTTCTCGACCGAGACAGTTTCTAAATAGCACTTTTCAGCACGAAACAATTAGCTATTGGAATACAATTAGTGGACACCTAATGGCTAGTTGAGCACTAAGAACACTCTAGAAACCCTCTAGAACGTCCCTAATCCCTTGCAACTCCTCCCTATAAATAGGAGAGGCCTTAGGACACCTAAGACACACAATTATAACTTGAGAACCAATCTTAGAGAGAAACAAGCAAAGCTACACTTGCAATCTTGTTCCCTTGAGCTCCAATTTTGTGTCCTTATGGCTAGTATCTCCTAGCCACACCACATAACGACGTTCATCTATAGTGGATAGGAGATCTATACGCTTGATATAGGATCAAAGTGTTGTACTCATTGGTTAAGTTCTTTCTCTCTTCCAATCTTGTTCCTTTGTATTGTATATTGTTCTCCTTGACTACTCCTAGGGTGGAGGCTGTTGAAAGGAGGTGAGCTTGAGATTACTTCAAGGAAGGCAGCTTCAAGGGAGGTTGGAGAAAATTATAAAGGAAGGATATCTCAAGGTGGTGGAGCTACTTTAAGGTGGTGAAGGATGTTCCGAGGACTTGGAGTTACTTCAAGAAGGCTACTTCAGGTGAAGGCTACTTCAAGGGTGTAGAAGGAAGGTGATTGCATTTTATGTAACATCCTTGTGAGGTAATAAAATTAATCACTTTCAAAATCCCGGTTGAAAACAATCGGGTAGTGGAATGACTACCTTTGATTTCAAAGGTAGGAACCACTCTACATCCTTGTGTCTTCCTTGTTTCCACCTCCTTCTTTAGTTGAGTGTTCTAATTGTTTAATTAATTTTAAAGTTCCAAAAAGCTCTATTCACCCCCTCTAGATCTTTCAACGAGTACATTAAATTACTAAATAATTGTGGGAGAGGAGTCAAAATAATAGAGATTTTTTATTGTATTGCTTAACTTAGAAAGTATAAGTGAACCATCAATGGAAACTCTTGGGAGGAAGTTTATCAAATAAGAAATTGTCAACATAATAAAGTAGATTAATTAACACCTTTAACCAAACCATATTCATTAATTTTAAAAATCAAAATAGAGTAGAAATTGTAATATGCAGTAACACAAGAAATCCTTTTTGTAATTATAAAAGCAACACAAACTGAATAAGAATATACAAATGTATTAATTTAGTGAGTAAATGTTGAAAAGGAGTTAAAACATTAGGGAATTTTTATTGTATGTTTAAATTACAAAGTATAAGAAAATCAACTTTCAACCCAACTATTTTTATTAATTTTTAAAAATCTTGGGGTGGGGGGCCGTGCCCCCTAGTCTTACAGGAGATCTGCAACTACTTACGCCCGCTTAATTCTAAGTGAGCGCTGAAGCGGGTGCTATTATAAAAAGTGAGTTCCTTATTTTATGCATAGTATTACAAAATTATTAACGTTTATACATATATAAAAATATATTATTAATGTTATTAAAGTACATGTTTAACAATAGTCTAGTATCCCAATAATAACAACTAATTAAAACAACGATATATTACAATCACGCATGTTCGTATTCAATATTTACACTACCAAACAATAGATAAGCATCTAACAAGCTATAGCTGCTACGTAGTTGAACGACCAATTAACCAATGACAGTAGTATAAGGTACAATACAAGTAGACCACGATAGAATAACTCTATATGTTACATTTGTAATTATTTATAAAGAAATAAACTTATATAGTATATTAATTTATGAACGTAAGTATACATTATAATCTCTATACGATATATAGATATAGATATATTCAAATTGTAGTGAACTAGTTTTAGACTAACAATAAGTCCATTAACAACAGTTAGGAACCAAATTAAGAACTATTAGTCAAATAAAAATAGTTGAACTTAATCGAATGGGATTGCGCCTTGCTGATGGGCATGTTGGGCATCTTTTCATTCAGCTAGCCAAGGCTGTCATTTTTTGACACCTTCCAAGTAGTTGCTTAGGTGGATAAAGCAGGTCACAAGCAGTCGCCTTTCGTAGATCTACCTAGGCCGACGCATAGGGGCTAAATCAAGTAGTTGGTAGGCTGGGCCTCTTAAGCGGACGCTCAACCAATTCTTTTAATAAACTGGTTGTCAAATGTAAGTATCATGTTTCTTGCGAAGGATGACAGGTGTTAGAATAAGTAATATGGATCAAATACGTTGTTCCTTGTACCAATTAGTGAAACATATTCATATAATTGTCATACATCCTCTTATCATGTCATAAATTTGGTATAGTGAAATCTGAGAAATAGCCCACTACAATGAACCATAATAGACAAGCCTCACACATGATGCAATCTTTATTCTATAATCCTTCTTCATCTTATTACCTTCCATCCCCCAAAAGCAGTAAAATTTAAGCACAGTGCCAAGCTCTAAGTTTGAGTTTTCACTTATCTCTTCTCCCCCTATCGGTTTCTTCCGTACCCCTCTTTGTATAAAAGGTATGTACCACCAAATCAAAAAAATTAAAAGTTGCACAACAAAAAAAACTTATCATCATGAGCAAAGAAAAATAAAATAAAAGCAATCTCCAATTGAATAGAGGTGAGATAAGCATGTTCCCTCAATACCCCCATTTTCTCTCTTTTCCACCATTTTGTATGTGTCCATACTTGGTATTTTGTGAGATTTCTAAACATTTCATGAAATCCTTGTAGGGATGTGTGGAGGACACAGGTGCAACGGAAGCAAATTTTTTTATACAAATCTATGTTCTTGGATGCAGATCTCGTAAGTAACAATATATCGAGAAGAAAATATGTGAGATATACCTTTGTTGCAGAGTAAAATTTGATGATGATGCTCATAAGAATATAGATAGAAAAATATGTCTATGGCATTATCTCAACATAATCAATAAGGCATCTACGTCTCTATATCATCCACACTGATGAATGAGAACTCCATTCTGTGCTTCTAGCGCCCGTAGGGAAGAAGTATCCTTTCTATTAGTGACATGCTAGCATTGCTTAATTTCTCCTTCTCTCTCTCACTCTCCATTTGTGTAATGACGGCTAGGTTCATGTGTCTAACAATGTATATCCAAAATCCAAGCCATCATATCTCTTTTTATAAGAAGGGTATAGAAAAATGATTTCTAATAAATCTTGGGAAATAAAAAGCCAGTGGTTGCTTTATAGCAATCTACTCATAGACACCTAGTCAGGCAGCTGGTTTACTCCAATATGGTCATTGGTTTATCAAGTTGGATGATAACTGAGTTAGAATATATTGGATCTAATTGTCTGATTTAGTGACCCAATCTAGTAAGGTAGCGTACCAGTTAGTCGACCAACTGGATGATCTTTCTAGTCACGCGACTGGGCTTAGTCATTTGACAAGTTTGGTGGTATTGGTCCTGGTCAATCGAATCAACCTTCCATTCAATTGATTTGTCTGTCTAGTCGAGCGATTGGACTTGCAAACCAATCGACAAGGCTTCCAATCTGTTCATCAATGATCTAATTGATTACCTAACCTTTTAGTAGCCAATTTATCTTGTGCTCAAGATTATACTCCTGTTCCATGTACATCCTATGTGTGTGATCCTATGGGCTCCAAATTATATTGATAGTAATATCCATAATCATATTATGATTTCACAGATAATGATTGGTATCTAGAAATACTTCATTTCTAGTCAAGTAATTAGAGAAGTTGGAGAACAACTCAACCTAGTATTTTAACGTGACACAACCCCAACCCCACTAATCAGGGTTTAGGTCCTCCAAGGAGGGATTAGACTAACTATCCACTTGTGACCACTTATTGAGAATCAACCACAAAACTTTTCTATTATTTAATTAAATAGAACTAATGAAACATCATGCTAACTAAAAGATAACATTTAATTTATGAAAAACCATGAAAGGTTATGACAGAGTTTGACATTTCAATAAATGCAAGAGTTTATGATTTAATATACATAAACTAAAATTGATTACAAACCACTTTCTTTTGTCATTCACTCATTCATAGGATCCATAGAAAGCATAAAAGACCATCTAACTAAGATAACTATTTCTTCATAAGACCTATGCACTACTGTTGATAAAAATTGGCTTTTGCCTCTTCTGGTGAAGATGGCCCTTTACCTGAAGAATGCTTTAGTAGGTTGATGAGCTAGTGACTCAACATGTATAAAATCAACACGCAACTGTGATAAATCATATGATAAATATTTATTATTTAGGATATAAGAAAATGATAAAAATAATTCAAACTATCTTGTCATCTAAAGCATGAGTAGCGATAACAACTAATCTATATAAACATCACATTTCCCATTCTGTTCTTTAGTCCATTTATTACTTGTCGTGGACCTACATGAGGTTTACCACAACATATGGAAGCATCATAGCAAGCTATGATCTCACTGTACATGACTTTGAATCATGTCTGGGTTCCTAAGCATTTAGTCTCAACAACCCTATCTATAGTGGGTTTTGTCAAGTCTAACTCTTGGTGACTAATGGAACGGTTGGATATTTGAACTTCTTCTCTAAACCTAGGTACTCAGGAAGAGAGTCAAACTAATCTACCTTACTCTGCCTCAGTGGTCCTACTGAAGATGATCGCTGACCAACAACACATGTATGTTGTGCTAGATACCATACTACAACAAGGAGTCTGTCCTAATTGTCCTAGATCCTAAAAACTAACACGCATAAATTGTGTGTATAATACAAGTGCATTTGGTGTGTAATATAGGCCTATGAGGCCTAATTGTCGAACTCATTGAAATGCTCACAAAAAACCACTAGTTATTAAGACCAAATTAGCTATACCTAGAAAAGAGTTGATTGATTATTTAATTAACTAAGAACTAATATTAAAAACATAAATTATGGTGGTTGTCATAAAAATGGATGGTTTCTCAGGACTTTTGGTTTCACCATGACACACATTGCATTTAAATTCCTTTTTTTCCCATTTCATTAAAATCAACTATTGGAGTTATTAGACTGAATATCAATACACAAGCTAGGAAAATCATCCACCATCCTGATACCCCCTCAGAACCCAGACCAAGTTTTGCAAGGATGTGAGAAGAAGTGTTACCCTCCCTACCAACATGGTTGAAAGAAATACATCTAGATCTGGGCTTCAGCCTTTTGATTTGTTCTATCACCTCCATAACGGGACCCCTCCCCCTCATGGACTTTTGATGTATTTGAGGACAAAGAGAGCATATGACTCAACATCGATAGATGGGATCATCATCTCCTCCGCTAGCTCCACCCCCAGCAAAATTGCCAAAGCTTTAGCACTGAAAATAGACTAGGTGGTTGTGCAAGTTCTATCTTTAATGGCAATCAACCTCCCCTTATGATTAAAAATCATTTCACCCAAGATGACCAAAGCACCCAGTACAATTGCGACATCAATGTTCACCTTAATCACATAATCGACGGGAGCACTCCAACAAAATTTAAGTCTTTGAGTCTTGGGAACTTGAGGGGTAGAAGCATACTCTTTCCTATATCTATGTTGTTCCTTCCACCTCAGCAAATTGGATGTGATAATGGAGGGGTGAAAAACTGAAGATCTAGATATTGCCTCATTTTTGGATTTCCAAGCTGTGAGACACAAAGTGTAGAAAAATCATAAAATCATTTTTGGGGTTTTTACTTTTGACCTACATCAGGAGTTCTAGGAGGGGGGTCTGATTAATGATAGAAAAGGCTCTAAGTTGAGGATGGTCCCGCCATGTGGTACTAGTCTGATCACTCTCAAACATAGCTTGGTAGATGCTTTCAGGGGCTTTGTGGAAGAGATCACACATCTTGTTATCATCTATATGATGGTGGAAGAGTTTCTCTTTGGTAGGTAGAAGGTTGGAATATGCTCTCCAAAGGAAGTTCCTTATCTTCAAAGGGGCTTCTATTTTCCACATGTCCCTCAAGTGTAACTGTGATGAAGGTCTACGACCTTCCCATTTAGGGTACTGCCCCTTTAAAGCCTAACTAGTAGGCAGAGCCCACTGTGAAGTTACTGCCATGGTTAGGATACAAGTACATCTTGGTGGCGCCCTGTAGGTTAATGGGAAACCTCCTTATAGTGGTTATATCCTCCTCCGTCAAAAGCACTTCAATAAATCTCTAGTTCCATTAACCTTTGTTTGCGTCCATAATCTCGTAGATTTTCCACTCCGCAATATCAGTAGAACATTGTGCCTCCTCTGACTTAATGTAGTAGCCTTTAGAATTAGGTCGCCATGGATCTGACCACAACCTGGTCTTACAACCATTCCCCATTGAACACTTAAGCCCTTCTAGGATAAGAGACTTATCTCCCCACAAACTTCTCTAGGAGCAGCTAGGATCAAAGATTCTATAGGCTTCCAGTACATAACAATTCTAGAAGTATTTAGATTTCAGAACCTTGGTGGCCAAAGAGTGAGGTTTGGTGTGGAGGTGCCATATTTTCTTTGCAAGCAGAGCTGAATTGAAGGTGTCCAAGTATCTAAAGCCCATCCCACCATCAAATTTTGATTCACACATCCTTTCCTAAGAGCTCCTGTGGATCTTCCTTTGGTTTCCTGAACTTCACCACCAAAATATTTCCAGCATCCTATTGATATACACAATGACCCCTTATGGTACCCTGAGCATGCCCATTATATAAGTCAGGATTGATTGGGTGACTGACTTGATAAGAACTTCCTTTCCAACCCAACTTAAATATTTTTCCTTCCAACCCTTAACTTTTTTCCACACCCTGTCTTTCAACCCAATAAATATAGCCTTCTTGAATCTTCCCACCAGAGTTGCTAGTCCGAGATATTTGTCATGTTTTTCCACCCTCTTCATCTACAGCTTCACAAGGATTGGGGCAATAGGGTTAATGTAACATTTTTCTGAACACAACCTTTGACTTTTGATAATTAATTTTTTGCCCCAAAGCACTCTCATAGAAGTGGATTACCTCAGCTATCTTGGTAGCCTCACGTAGATTCACTCCAACAAAAAAGATTCTATCATCCACAAAGAAAAGATGGGAGATATGAGTGTCTGCCCTATAGGATTTGACCCCATGTATGGATCCTTCCTCGACTGCATTGTTAATCAAAGAAGAGAAGACATTCTCACAAAGGATAAATAGATAAGGCGAGATAGGGCCGCCCTGCCTAATACTTCATTGCGTCCTAAAAAAAGCCTTGTCTCCTCCCATTTACTATAAAAGATAAGGAAGTTGACTTAAGGCATTCTCCAAAATGTCTGCACCATAGATCCTGAACCCCAACCTATTCAAAACTATGTTAATAAAACTCCATTCAAGCTTATCATATGATTTACTCATGTCAAGTTTTATTCATATAGCTCCTTTCTTCCCCATATTATTCCTCTTTATGACATCAAAAGTTTCAAAACAAATAAGAGCATTGTCCAGTATAAGATGCCCTAGGATAAAGGTGCTCTTGTTGACCATGACAATATTTTCAAGGTCATTCTTTAACCTGTTGGCCATCATCTTTGAAATAATCTGGTATAGCATGTTGCATAGGTTGATTGGTTGAAAGTCCTTCATCTCCTCTGAGCTTTTGCACTTGGGGATCAACACTAGGTTGGTCTTGTTCACTTCCTCTAGGGTTTTCTCATCCCGTCACCATCCATGGATGAAGGATGTGACATCCTTCCCTATTATATCCTAGAAGGACTGGTAGAAGCCAACATGGCACCCATCTAGTCCTGGGGCTTTAGACGGGAGCGTTTGTTGAAGCGCTTGCCATATCTTCTCTTCTTTAGGTTCTTTTTTAATGTGGTAGTTCTTGATGTCAGTGATCCTACATTTAAAACATGTTGTGATGGCATCATCACTACCACAAGGGTTAGAGGAAAACATATTAGTATAATATTTTGTTATTACATCAGTTGTGTTGCCTTCATCAGTCTTTAGTTCGCCCCGCTCATCTTTGATTTTGTTGATCTCATGCTTCTTCTTTCTCTGTTTAGCTTTTGTGTTTGGAATATGCGGTGTTTCGATCTCTATCATGCATTTCATTCACCTTGGCTCTAATGAACCAATAGCTCTCATCTAGCGATTGCATTTCCTCAACCTACTCACTAATCTTCTTGCATCTTTCAATGTTGTAACTAGTCATGGGCATCTTTTGCAATTTGATCAGCTCGTCTTTTTTTTATAGTCTTTTTTGGATGTTCCCAAACTTAGCCTTCGCCCACTCACTCAGGTCGTTGGAACAAGCTTGTGGTTTCTTTAAGATTTATCCTTTTGTGCTTTTTGACCAGGTCTCACTGATCACCCTCCTACATTCAGTCTACTTTAACCAAAAAGTTTCAAAGTAGAAATCCCTAGCATGCCATGTCTGGTGCATTTGTTTCCTAGTATCCATGATGATTGGGAAATGGTATGACCTTAGGAAGGTAAGATATTTAATCCACACTTCTACATAGAGAAAGTACCACTCCTCAGACCCAAGCCCATGTCGAGTCTCTCCTTTATCATTGTCTCTTCACTAAGCCCCTCCATCCAGGTGAATTCGTAGCCTACATAGCTAAGATCAATATGCATACATCCATTTATGACATCCCAGAACTCCTTAGTGTTTCTGACATTGTTCAAAATTCCTCCTTCCTTCTCATAACTACTTAGAATTTGGTTTAAAACATGCATGTAAAAAATAGGGAGTGTGATTTTATCCCTCTTTAGTTTCTCCATTAGTTCCCAAGTTCTACATTTCATGTTGTTTTCAGACCACCCATCTATACCAACAAAATGCCATATTTTTCCTTCATCATTCACTTATACTAGCAAATGATGATGGATATATGATCTCAAGAAAACATTAATATCCCACCACCAGATGCCCATTCCCCCCAATCTCCCAATGTTGTTGAAGCATAGACCTTCAGTGAAGCCATGACTTCTCTTAGTTTTATCCAGATCAATGTTTCTTATCTTCATTTCCATCATGAATACAAGCTATGGGCGCTCCCTCCAACATTCTAGAGGGTCCTCATTGTGCCAAGGTTGCTCATTCCTTGGCAATTCCAAGCCAAGGTTTTCATGACTCTTTGTGGTGTTGGTTAGCTCCATCCACCACTACTTGGGGGTATGCCTCCCAGGCCATGCTTCTAGCTGCTCCTCTACTCTATTTACTTGAGTGTGTTTGTGTCTTCTCATCTACCCTACCAAAGTCCCTTATGACTCCTCTTTTCTTCAATAGATTTCTAATAGCCTCCTTCTATTGTGTTCATTTTGTGTCCACCCTTCTATTTCTCTTCCTACTTGATTCCATCCTTTGAACCTTTTTAAAAGTCCTTCCTTTACTCTGGATCTCCTTCTTCCCTCCATCACCACTTCTTGCTTTGTGTCATTTGTCCTCCTTAGCTTTCTATGGGACCTACTCCAAGCCCATTTTTATATTGCATGGGTCCACTAGTTCCTTGGCGAGTTCTCTGTGTGTAGAGCTTTGGTTATGCTACCCCTCACTAACTATGGCATTTTCGTGAGCATCTTCTAACTGTGCACTCTCTCTAGTGGTTATAATACTACTAGTCCCCCTCTATAAATGCTTCTCCTTTATTGCATTTGGTCCCTCCCCCCTTTCCTGGTGGTGCCATTATATTCCCTTGTCTCCTTTTCCCCTCTACTATGGATCATGGAGCTGGTCCCATGTGCCTTCCTAGCATCCTTCTACTTGTCTTTTCTCTTGTATTCAATGCTATCCTCAAGTGTTTTGAAGAGTACCCTTCTTGATTTTTCATACGTCATGGGGACTTCCTTAGCTCTAGGAACTCTATAAGGAGATGTCCTCACCCATGAGTCCCATCTCTCTGGCTTCTCCTCATCCTGAGTGGTATAGTCTTTTTTTGTGTGCCCCGGGAAGATGCACAGGAAGCAGAAATATGGTAGATTCTCATACCTGATCTCCACACTCACTATGTTGCCATCTTTGTCTTTCATCCTCTGGATCATCTTCAATGATTTGTTGATATTCAGATTAGTCTTCTCCCTTCTTGCTCTAGTCTAATCATTTCTCTCTAGCTCAATCTCCACTACTCCTACACTGCCTGTGATTTTTAGGAAGGCTTCATTTGACTTATAACCCAACATGATGTTATAGAACCAAACCCACATTGGGCATTTGTCGAGTTTAATCTCTGATGACTGATCTCCTGGTCTGATCTCCATCATTAATGGGAGTTTTTTGTCAAGGGCTACCTTTTAGAACTTTTTCTTTATCTTGCTTCATCTCAAACTCAATCAACATTATGTTGTGCTCCAACATCTTGATGGTAACTTTCCTTTCCATGTTACATGCATCTATCATCATCCTATAGAAATCTATGAAGTTGAAATTCTTATCAATTAGAAGCCTGGCTGCCACTGAGAGCTCCCCCATTTACCATCGATGGCTACAGTCCCATCTGAAAAATCCACCAGATCTCCCTCTTTGTCTGTTATGCTTAGGTTTTTACACTGGTTGGCTATTTCTTCTACCATCTTTGCTAATAATGGAGAAGCCCTCTTAGGTCTTCTTACTATTACCAACCCTCCGTTAGGGAGGAGTTTGTCCCGACCAGGTTGTTAGGGTGAGGGAACCCAAAATCACCCTAATTGGCAGACTAAAACTGGACGCTAGTGGAGCTAAGAGCTTTTTAAATTCCTTTTCATTAATAATAATTCACCCTTACCCTAGATTGAAGACCCCTAGCAAGCATTATCCGCTCCTACAGCATAATGCACTACGTTAACCAAAACAAACCCCACTCACATCGAAGTTTAGGAATTATTTAGGTGCATTAACAAAATCTCTAGGTTATTCTTTCATATCCATAAGCCTTCTCTCGAAGCACGATATAGGCTATGTGAATCTATGTTTATTCTAACTCTTAATCACTCTCTCAAAATAGTTAGTGGTTGATTACTCTAATTGTATAGGGTATGTTTACCTTTGACCGAGGGATAGACTGAGTTATGTGGTTTTTCCTACAAAAAGGGAATATGAGGCATGTAAGGAAGTTATTATTTATGAACCATTAAAACTAAGGGAATCTACAAGGACAAAACATAAAAAGCTAATAGAAGTAACAATAAAAAGCTAATTTATTGTTAACATCCACAAAATTGGATGTTATCAACCCCCAAACTTAGAGTCTAGATTGTCCTCAAGCTAATAGTTAGAATCAATGCATCAAATGACTTCAAAGGGATTTATTAGTTTAGTATTTTTGGAGCATCATGTATGTCTCTGTGGCATCTTTAGGTCAGAATATTTGTGTCACCGCCCAATCCGCTCATGTAATCCTTATTTCATTCTTGTATTTCTATAGTTGTGTGGCTCTTTTTATCTATTGCAACCTTCTTCAAAGAAGGATTTCTCCTTCATGATTCACTCAACACCTCATTTCCTAGTTGTACTTGTGCAAGATTCTTGCAAGAGGTAGCTTTCACAGCCAACTTTTTTCTTTTTGGGTATCCTAACTAGCTTTGTAGAGGTGGGCCAAGGCAAAATAGTGTACTCTATCTTTCATAGGGTCACTCAACCTGGTAACTACTGTAGTGATAATGTTACCAAGTTGTAAGTCTTGATGTAATATTAGGTGGTTATGCTATATATCCCTTGAAAGCCAGGTGGGTGAAACATTGGCTTCCAGGCCCTAATACCTTGTGCGACATATTCGCATTCTTAAGTAAGGCTATACACTTGCTGGGTAGAGCCTTTCAACATATTATTAGGCACAACTCTCAGGATTGTATTCACACTAGGTTTTTATTCTTGCTCGCAAGGCTAAGGGTTACAATATTTTTAGGATGCATGGGCCGCCAATCCTCTTTTGATCCCTAGTGGGGATTTAACACTAGAAGGGGTAGTATTTTCCCCTTATGTGAGAGGTAATTTCTTTCTAACCTATACTAGGAGGTTATGTGATCGATGTGGAGTGTATCAGACAGAGTCCTCCTTATTTGTAAGAAGTTATCTATGGATAGTGAATGTCCTTTTTCATTCTATAGTGTCTTAACATAATGTTGCATAAAGACATAATTGTATGCAATTTTTAAATGAGTAAGATAGGCCCAATTCATCTCTCTTGAAATGGTTAAGTTAAGAATTAGCTCGAAGACAAGAAGGTCTATAAATGAGAGTGATGCCAACATCTAGGAAAATTGGATTCAATATTTGTTGTACATGACATAATTCTTTACCCTCAATATGAAAAAAATTATTAACAATAGAACAATATTTCAAAATTTTCCAAAATGTCTGCAATAAAATTAATGTGTAAGATTGTATGTGCAATTGTTCAAATATTCTTATGGAAGCAATAGTAATAGGAAGATATAGTTAGAGGAGAAAAGGTCATACCTCCCTCACCTATTTACACTCTCCCCCAAATGTATCATACACTCTATCCCCAAGTGTCAAAGATGGAGATTGGGTGTAAACATGCAAGGTTTATGTGGTTTCTGCCTATTCCTTAGCTTCCCATCGGGAGCAAAACAACATAGTAGCATAGATTCTGCATAGAGCATGGTAATGTTCATGTTGTATACTCTCAACTTTTACACCTCTTTGACCTAAAGCTTTGATTCAGTGTAGGCAATGGAAGATAATCATTTAATAGATGCTTCTGTTGAGGGATTCTATGGAAGAATTGTGGTTTCTTGAAATCCTTTTCTTGGATGAACTTGTATCCCTTGCCATGATATTGGATCAGATTGATTATCTCATATGCACATGACTTCTCTCTCTCTTTTGTGACACTTTGTGACTTCATCATGTTATTGTATTTGGTTGGTGCAAAGGAAGCATTAGAACTATTGTACATCACTACTTTTTGGCATTATATTGACCTCCAGATGTGGCCAATGATTGTCATGCAAAAGTAGTAGGAAGATGAAGTCTGGGATGGAGCATTGTAGACATTATCATAATATCTATTTTTCTCTCAAGCTTTTGTTGTGAAGGATATCTTCCTATATCAGATAATATGCCATGTGAGAATTCTTCATGCCATCCCTGAGTAAGGATTGGTAGGCTGTCATCAAGATCACTGACATGTATTTATTGACTTCAATGTGTTGTGAGGTCATCTTTGAAACACATATACCTTCTCTTTCAAAGATCACATTTCTGAGATCATGATGGAGCTTCCACTTATGTGGAATTGCGTGCAGCACTAAAAATCCTAAAGATGGTAAGTCTTTAAGTTTAGCCTTGCTTATACTAGAATGAGAACTCCACCCACAAATGCTAAGATGCGTGGAAATCTTATTGTAGTATAGTTAAGGGTCGAATCCACGGGACAACGATCTTGTTGGGAGCAACATGATGGAAAACGTTGGAATTTCACTTAATCTCTTAATAGTTGGTATTTAGATCAAAAGGTTGGTTTGGTTGTTTTTAGACTAAGAGCAAGTAAAGTAAAGCAAGCAAGTAAATTTAAGGAAGTTAAACAATGATAAGGAACCACTAGGATGTGATCGGTTTTCACCGCCACTACGCATGGATCAAAACATGTAAAATAAAACATAACCTACAAAAAGAGTTTGAATAGTTAGTATCTTTGTAGATTTAGTTTCCTTTTAGAGAACTAACTATGAGAAGTGTGGGAATGATGCAACGCCAGCCATCCCCGAATAAATGGTCACCTGCTTTTCATCATTCCCTTTGCAAAGTGTGTTCCTTGACATACCAAGGTTGTACTTTCATACGTCAACTGATTCCATTTCATAGTATGAAAGTAAAACATTGGAAGTGAGTTTACTCCACTTCTTGAAAGCACTCCTAGATACCGAAACAGGTGCATGGTGGATACATGCACCAAGAGACAACATTCAAACGAGTTTCAAATCTAAAAGTACAAACATAGACAATTCATACTAAAAGATAAAAGATAACCCAAGTTGGTGATCAAGCAACAAGCATTCATTAAACGTTTGATGTTGAACTGTAAAGGAAGCATCTCTGTATTGCAAACTATGGATTACATTACATGAAATGAAAACATTGATAGTGGGGCTACTCCCCGCACCCTACCGGGAGAGACTACTCGCTCATAGCTAGGACAAAGAAGGAAGTGAGAAGAGAGAGAGAGTGTGTCATCCCCACAAAGGATAGAGGAAATTCAACCCCTTGGAAAGAGAGAGAGAGACGATCTTCAAACTTCATAGGTTGCTCGATGAAGAGGTCTCCACTTCCCACCTTGTTTGGCAAAGAGAGAGAAAGCAACTTCAGGATGGAGCGTGGATCTAAGATCGGTAGCCTTTGGGCAGAGGATGGAAGTCAGATTAGCTCTGGAGTAGTAGAGGTAGCCTCTAGGCGTCTAAAACTCCTTCCTTTGGGAGGACCCCTTGGGTCTTATTTATAGGACTCAAGTGAAGTCCAAACGGTTTGGACAGTTTTGGGTCCAAACGGTTTTGAAGACCGTTTGGACTCTGAAACCGTTTGGACCCCAAGACCGTTTGGGCTCTGAAACTGTTTGGACCCTGAGACCGTTTGGACCCTGAGACCGTTTGGACTCTGAAACCATTTGCACTCCGTGACCGTTTGGGCCCCGAGACCGTTTGACTTCATGCAGTCTTGAGACCGTGTGACTCCATGCGGTCTTGAGACTATTTGGCTTCATGTGGTCTTGGGACCGTATGAGTCCATGCGGTCTTTAGACCGGTTGGCTTCATGTAGTCTTGGGACCGTGTGACTCCATGCGGTCTTGGGACCGTTTGGCTTCATGCGGTCTTGAGACCAGTTGGCTTCATGCGGTCTTGGGACCGTGTGAGTCCATGCGGTCTTGGGACCGGTTGAGTCTTTAGTGATTTTTTTGTGTCTTTTTCTGTAGGTAAAAAGGGGAAAAGTTAATCTAACAGTATAATTGCAATAAGAGAGGATAGTTAGGGATTCTATCTAATTTATCTGAAAAAGCGTGTGGAAAACTGAAGAAAATTACTTAGATAACATCACAAAATTGGAGGTTATCACCCCCCTAACTTAGAGTCTAGCTTGTCCTCAAGTTAGATAGATTTGAGGCATGTAATGGCGAGGCGATTGTATTTAGTTAAAATTTCCATATTCTTGCTTCAATTATAAACCCGAGCTCTCCTAAGGTCGTATCAGGTCTTATCGCTTGCCTTGACTCTTTCAAGTATTGAAAGTTGCTTGGGTCTCAGGTTCCTTCCGTATCTCGTAGCCTGCATTGGGACCACTTTTTTTTCCTGTGCATGTTGTTGACTCTAATTGGCTTTATACCTCTCTGAAAAACCTACTGGAAGCTAGAGTGGGTATGAGGGTTGGCTGAAGGCTTTATGTGTAACTCCCCCTTCAAGTGGGGGAGGGGTTGTCTATGCTTTTTAGGATTTCACTACCGGGCACGACACATCTGCCTTCGTGAGGGCAACTGAATGTACCGGTCGGGTGAGTCCTTTATAATCCTTTCATATATTAAGATACCTTAGGGTTCCACTACCAGACACGACACATCTGCCTTTGTGAGGGCAGCTGAATGTACCAACCGGGTGAGGCCTTCATCGGTTCTTTATATGAATCCTTATTTATGGCACAACTCTCATAGTTTTATTCAACTCTCTGGCTTTTATTCGTAGACTCACAAGCTTAGGATTTGGGGTTTTTTTTAGGGAATTTATTTTGGGCGGCCAAGCCTCTTTTATTTGAAGAGAGGAAAGTTGTTCTTAGAGTTTTTCAACATGCACTTATTTGGTTTATTTTTGTAATGGTCCACTTGCAAGACTTCTTGATTTGGATGTCGCCTGATGGCCCTCTCATCCTTGAGAGCTTGGCTTATTTCAGCCTTGATATTGACCTATGGAGAGTCAGATGTAGAAGTGTAACAAAAACATGAAGATCAATAGTGAAGAGAGATTATTAAGTTGCCATTATATGTCTAAGTGTTATTATAGTTATTATTCTTGAAGAGTGACTTGATTCTAAAGTTAGCAGGGGGTGACTTTATTCCAAAGATTTCTTATTGGGTGAATTATTTAAAACATAAACTAAATGTGTAAGGGAAACTAAGAAAATTTTGTACGAAATTGAATGAGAAGATGGAGATATAGAAATGATACCTCGCCCTTGTCTAATTTACTCCCCCCTAACTTATCATTCACTTTGTCCTCAGAGTGTCAAAGTGATAGGTTGAGAAGTACACGGGCAAGGGCGTCAGGCTTCTGTTAATCCTGAGTTTGCCCCTGGTGTTTTGAGTAGATTAGCTGCAAACTTTCTGCGTAGGGCGTGGTAATCCACGTTTGTCATATCCTCTACTGGTTTTTGAAGTGCCATGATGGTATACATCCAGTAGAGAACGTGGAAGCCGCAGTCGTTGGATTCTCAAATTTGTTGGGGACATTTGTGGTTGAAGGATGGGCAATGAAAGTGTTCTTTGCCGTATGCCGTTGTGTGCTGAATTAGAAGATTGATTAGTCTGTCTGCACATTCCTTCGCCACCACCTCTGTGGGCGTCTTTGGTGTCACTACATATTTCTTCTGTTGTGGATTGAACTGGCTATCGAAACTGTTGTAGATGGTAGTTGTTCCTTTGGGTAGGTTTGTTTCTAGAAGCATCCAGTGCTCATGGTAAAGGAAGGGTAGCATGATAAACTTCGGTGTTGTATGTTGTAAGAAGGAAATTAGTGCTTCAGTTGTTCTGAAGTTCTTTAGTTGTAGGAGGTCGTCCTTCATATATGTGGATGCCATATAGGTTGTAGGGTGATTTTGTCCGATAAGAAATTGATAGGCAGCCATCAAGCTCACGGATAGAGACCCCTTGAACTGTACAGTTTCTCATAATGCGTCTGCCATTACTAAAATGTCACCGGACATGAAAACGAGGTCATCTTTCTCGGCGTAGAGCCATGACATGATGAGACGGAGTTCATTGTCAGAGAGGCTTTTACAGGCACTGAGGTTAAAATCTGGGAAAGTAGGTTCGATGGCAGATAGGGGCACCATTTGTGATGGCGATCTCCTAATGGTTGCCCCTGTCAAAAGATCTATGTCTCCTTTATCTTGTGCCAGATCAAAGTGGGAAGGGTCCCATTTTCTTTGCTCAGGAACTATGGCTGGTTGTTTGTGTTTCTCTATTTCTTTTAGGGTTTGTATGAAAGGTCGCCTTTGCGGACGTTGGATTGCTGAAAAGAGGTAACGGGGGACGTCATATGGTGCCATTGTCGGGTCCTTTAAGAACCACCTATCAAAAATAAGCTCCATGGTGTAACATCCTCGTAGGGAGTGAAAATCTTCGGCGACCAGATCGGTAAAGGGGATTTCTTGGTTTAGTGCTTGAATGTGACGGATAGTGCAGAAAGAGCAATCCCCATATCCTTCAATAGTTTGGACTTGCGGGTTTATTATTTGGAACCAAGGTTGGCTCCAGTCCTGACGTAGGGACGGGCGTGCAACCCAAATTAGCTTAAGAAGATGGAAAGGTATACATCTTGCCTCTCATGCTTCTTCTCCAACAAAATTTATTGTTCCGGCTGGTAGCTCAGTGGCGCAAAAATTGTACACCTTGGCGTCTCGAGCCTCAGTGTCCGCAATCATAAACAACCAGTGATCGAAAACTTGAAATGGCACGGTAAGATATCGTGCCCTCCGTGCTAAACCAACGTGTAGCCGCTCTATTGACTTTACTCGTATGTCTTTGTATAACAAGCCTATAGATAGAGCAAGTGAGGCGTTAAATATTGGTTGCTACCTCTTTGAGATTCTGCAAACTTCTATGCAGTTGGCAAGTAGGACACGGAAGATTGTCATTGACATCGTTGACCGTGGTCGCAGGATGTTGCGAAAATCTTCACGTGTCAGCTTTCGCTTAGTCTTTGTATTGTGGTAGATGATGTCTCCCCCCTCTGTATCATCATCGAAAATAGTGTTCAGGATAAATATGTCCTGAGCATCTAGTGTTGAGATGGCCGCCATATCTAAATCGTGCATCTTATGTGGTAGAGGTGGTGGTGGGGGAAGCTCCTGCGGAGGGGGTGAAGAAGGTTGTTCCAAATCTGCTATATAGCCTTGCATATCTTCATCTGAATCGGAAGCAGAATCGAGTTCTTCATCTATATCTAAACGTACTGGTTCTGATTCTTCTAGTTCTGGGGGAAAGGGCATTGATTGGTCAGGTGCGGAAAAAGGGTGAGTGGATGTTGCTGGTGGGCTTGTGCTGGTTCCTAAAATACATTGGTGGAACTCAGCAAAGGCCGCATCTTTCGCAGATTCCCCTATAGATCCCAAGGCAGAGTAATCGAGGAATTGGTCCCCATATGATATATTTACATTTTCGTTGTGGGTGGGGGACTTGGGATGATGTCCACCTTCTTGGTGGTCTTTGTGATATCCTTTTAGGAGAAGGCTCTGCTCCTTGGCTTGGGCCCTCCCCGGCGTTGTCTGGGGCATCAGATTTGTCATCTGAGGAGGTGATATCGTTGTTAGAATCTGTGGAGGAGTCAGAGTCATCTTTGTCTTCATCATCGCCTTCTTTGTCGGCTGCTGCTTTGTCTGTGAGTTTCTTGTGTGTTGTCTTTTTGCACTGTCGATGGATGGTGTGTAACTCATCAAATGCCACTTGCACATGCTCGTGTGTTTCGAGCAGTGCGTCATGTGTTTCCTTGAGATCTTTGTATTGGTCCTCGGCAGAGAGGAGTCGCGCTATAACATCTATTATTGTATCTCGTAATTGTTGGATTTCATTGTTTGTCGACTCCTCTTGGCGATTGTTGAATTGTGTGAGAGTGTTGCTGATGTTATCCAAGCGCGTGCTAAGAGTTGTTTGGTGCTGCTTGAGCTCACGGAGAGTCTCAGGCAGAGGTTGAGTCTGCGTAGAGATCTCATCGACTTGCATGGCCATCTCTTCTTGCTGGCTTTTTACCCCAAGGATTAGCTCGGGCAAGTTGTTGAAGTGGATGTCGACGTGATCAACTTGCCTAGCTATTATATCTTGTCATTGCTGAAGACCTTGGAGGATGCTTGGCAAGGCGAGGTTCTGTCCATCGATCTTGGCTACCTACTGAGATAGTCCCTGCACACAGGAAAAAATGGAGTTCATAATGTTAGAAGGGTCAGTGAGGAGGTTTCAGATGGTGTCGAATTGACGTCTGAATTCCTCACCGACATTAGTGAAAGGGACCCCGATTATGGATGGGTGGGATGATTGGGGTCTGGATGGAAAGGGTGTAGTGTCCTGCGGAAGAGACATTGTTGATGGTTCGAAGAACTGTGTGGTGACTATAGATGGTGTCACCAGTGGTGGTGGGGTGGTGGTGGATGGGAAAGGTGGTGATGTTGCAGGTGAAAATGGTGGGATTGATAGCGGTGGGGAAAAGACTGTGGAGATGGATGCGAAGGTGGTGAATTCGGGTGTAGTGGTAGAGAAGGGGATGCCCGAAGAGAAAATGGGTGAAGTGGAGGATGTAGGTGGTGGTGTAGTTGTGGAGAAAGATGGAAGAGTGGTGGATTGTGGAAAGGTGTAGGGTGGTGAAGGGGTGGTGGTAAGCTCAGCGGTTAGATTCATAATGAAGGAGTCTAGAGATGAGGTGGTGATTTGTTCTTCGGGGAGGGTGGGTTCTGGCTCTGGATGTGGTTTTGATGTTGGTGTCCTTGATAGATGTTGTTGCTGTGAAAGCCTTTTGGAAGGTCATTTCACTGGGATTTTTGTTATACGATCTGTCGGGGCTGTGATACTGAGCTCAGTCTGCCTCACTTGGGTTGTCTTAGCTTGTGCTTTGACCGGAGCTAGGAGTTTGGTACTTCATCAGTAAAGAGAAGTTTATCTTTGTCATAGTCCGCTAGATTCGGAAGCGGTAATAGGGTTCTAGAGGATTTGACTGTAGGGCAGAAAATGTAAAATAACTTTGCATCCTTCTCTTTGATGATGTAGGAGTTTTTTAAAGTTTATTCATTTGTGAGGATGTCGCCCTTTATCTGCGTGCATCTTGGTAGAGGTTTGTCCATCTTGAGGTATTTGATGATGGATGTGACATGACCCCCCATGCAAATTTCCTTCCCCAGGGCGTAAGTGGATAGCTTCTGGATCATATGATGTCCAATGTTGACTGGCATCCCATGTAGAATTGACTAGAGAACAAAAAGATCTGAAGTTATGACATTCCCCCCTTCTGTCCTGGGGAAGAGTGCGCCTGCGAGAATTTTATATAAAGTGCGCACTAATCCAGATTGTATGTTTGAGGCCTTGCATGTCTTTGCCTCGTATGTGGGGATCCCTGTTAGGGATTTCCAAAATGTATGTATGTTGAAACAAGTATTCTCTGTTCCAACAACTTTGGCTTTCTTGAGCTACTCCTGGTTGTCTATAAAGATTTCATTCAACATATTTTCTGTTATGACAACCTTGCTGCCAAAGAGTTTGGTGACCAGCCTACGGTCACCTCCATCCCTTGATCTATCCATAATGTCGACAGGTTCTTTATTAAGATAAGTGAAGAATTTAGTTGTAGGTTCAGTGTAGGAGATCTCAGGTACTAAACACAGCCTTGAAAGATTGGTGTTGTCTAGCATGGTGAAAATTCTGTCGTAGATCCCCATCTTAAGTAGTACGCTGGAGCAGACGTACTTTGTAGGTTTTAGGATTTTATCGGTGGATTGGATCGTGTGTATGCAGAGGTTTTCTGGTGGTGGTGTTGTAGTGGTGATGGGAGGAAAAGAAGGAACAGTGATGATGGCAGGAGCGGCAGCGGAGGTGGTGGTTGGTGGAATGTTTCCTGCCAGGGTTTGCTCCCTTGCAGTGACAGGATGAACCTGCTTCCTTGCCCGCTTCTTTGGTTGCTGAGTTGAGGTGGCTTCCTGGGCTTTCCGTTTCCCTTTTCTCATTGTGGTGGGGGATTCCGCCTCAGGAGTCAGCTCATATTCTGAGCCCTCATCGTTGGAAGAGATTTCTTCGATTTCTTCTTCCAGTGCCTCAGCTAGATAGTTGTTTATGCGGTCAATTTCACACAAGACTTTTATGATGTTGACCTTTGATGGGGCTTTTCCAGTCTTATTGAAGGTGTCTATTATCTTTTGGAGTTTGGTTCGTTCTTCCATCAATTGCTCCTTTGTACAAAATGGAGCGTCGGCAGTTCATGTGGTTTCCCTAGGTGGTGATGCCATTTCTGAAAATGGAAATTCAGATGTTAGCATAAAGATTGATTTTGTATGAGTTGATATGTGTTTTTATGTTTTAGCGAAAAACAGGCGGTTTTGAAAAACCAAACAGTTTTGGAGACTGTTTGGTCCCAAACGGTTTCCAGACCGTTTGGCTCCAAACGGTTGCAGGACCGTTTGGCTCCAAACGGTTGCAGGATCATTTGGCTCCAAACAGTTTCAGGATTGTTTGTCCCCAAACGTTTCAGGACCGTTTGGAAGCAGAAACGTCGGGGGCACTACGGACGGGAGAGAGGCGGAACTGGCGGTGAAAGCAAAGACGGCGGCGATAGATAGGGGAATGCTGCGGTGGTGCCAAAGATGTCGATGGAGGGTAAGACGGTAGCAGAGGCGAAAGGGCCAAAGGTGTGGTCGAGTAGGTAGCTGCGACAGCAAAACAGGCGTCGGCGAAGGTGGCACGACTACCTTGTTGCAATGGGTGAGGAAGACGAAAGCAAGAGCGTCAGTAATGCAGATGCGAAGGTGGCGTCGGCGAGGAGAAACTTGGTCATGGGTCACGCAAGAACGGAAGTAGAGATGGAACAGGAATAACCGTTCGCGTGAGGGTTTACGAGAGGTCTGGAATTGAAAGAAAGAAGAAGGAGGGGGGTTATATTTATAGGATTCGGGGGGTTGACCTTGCAAAACCCTTAGGTCAAACGGTTTAGCGACCGTTTGGACTCCAAATGGTTTCGAGACCGTTTAGCTCCAAACAGTTTCGAGACCATTTGGCTCCAAACGGTTTCGAGACTGTTTAGCTCCAAACGGTTTCAGGACCGTTTGGCTCCAAACGGTTTCAAGACCATTTGGCTCCAAACGGTTTCAAGACCGTTTGGGAGGGTTAAGGTTATTTTGATTTTTATATTTTTTTTGGTTATGTAAATTTTTATATTTTCAGAAGAAGATTCTAAGGTAACTTAAAAGAATAGAAGATAAAAGAAGAAGTTCAAAGCTTGGGTTGCCTCCCAAGTAGTGCCTGGGTTTTACGTCGCTGGCTCGATGAAGTTTTGATGTTGTTAATCTGATGTTGTGGCGTCTCTGATTTCAATAGTCTGTCTCGGCATTTTATCTGCTAGAGTGTAGTATTTTTTCAATCGATGGCCATTGACTGTCCTTTCTCCTCCATTGTCGTCAACAATTATGACAGCTCCAGTCGGGTATATATATGTTTGATGGTGAAGGGCCCGGACCACTTTGTGCGAAGTTTTCCGGGGAACAACTTGAGCTTGGATTTGAAAAGGAGTACTTTTTCACCGATGGTGATGTCTTTCCGTTTTAGATGACCGTCGTGCCACATTTTGGTTTGTTCTTTATAAATCTTGGCACTTTGATAAGCGGTCATTCGGAGTTCCTCTAGCTCTTGTAGTTGGAGTTTTCTGTTTTCTCTGGCACTTTTAAAATCAAAATTCAGTTGTTTGATGGACCACCAAGCCTTGTGTTCTAGTTCCACTAGAAGGTGACATGATTTCCCGTATACCAAACGGAACGGGGTTGTCCCGATTGGTGTTTTATAAGCTATTCGGTAAGCCCAAAGGGCATCGGGAAGCTTGGTGGACCAGTCAGTGCGGTGTCTATTGACTGTTTTTTCTAGGATAGCCTTTAGTTGTCTATTTGAAACCTCAACCTGACCACTGGTCTGTGGATAGTAAGGCGTGGCAACTTTATGATTAACTCCGTATTTCTTTAAAAGGGCTTCAAAGCTTTGTTCCAGAAAATGGGTCCCGCCATCGGATATGATAGTTTGGGGGACTCCAAATCTGGAAAAGATGATATCTTTAAACATTTTAATGACTGGTTTGGAATCGCTGGACATTGTGGGTATAGCTTCGACCCATTTCGAGACATAGTCTACTGCAACCATAATGTAGGAGAAGCCATATGAAGAAGGAAAGGGGCCCATGTAATCTATCCCCCATACGTCGAAAAGTTCGATCTCTTGCCACATAGTGAGTGGCATTTCATTCTTTTTAGATATGCTGCCAGAAAATTGACATTTGTTGCAAGATTTGATAAAATCATAAGAGTCTTTTGCTATGGTTGGCCAAAAGAAACCTGATTGCAAAACCTTCATAGCAGTTTTCTTCGCACTCATGTGCCCCCCAGTGGGGCCGGAATGGCAATGTTCTAGGACAGGGGTGATCTCTTCTTCAGGTAAGCAGTGACATAAAAGTTCGTCTGTGCAGAGGCGAAAAAGGTAGGGTTCATCCCAATAGAATGCTTTGCATCGTGCAGGAATTTCCTCTTGTCGTGATGGGAAGCGGAAGGATGAATGATTCTTGTATCCAGATAATTAACAAGGTCGGCATACCATGGGAATCCATTAGAAATTTTCATTAGTTGGTCATCTGGAAGAGAGTCTCGGATAAGGGTTTTATCTTCATCTTCGACTTCAATACGAATGAGATGGTCGGCTATGACGTTTTCCACTCCGCTTTTGTCTTTGATTTCCAAATCGAATTCCTAAAGCATCAACACCCAGTGGATAAGTCTCGGTTTTGCATCTTGCTTCTAAATTAGGTATCGTATGGCAGAGTGGTCAATGTAGACGATGACCTTGGATCCAATCAAGTAAGAGTGGAATTTTTCGAATGCATAGATGATAGCTAAGAACTCTTTCTCTATAGTAGTGTAGTTCTTCTGTGCTTCATCGAGCATTTTAGATGCGTAGTAGATTACATAGGGTTTCTTGTCGATTCTCTGTCCTAAAACGGCCCCTATGGCGTAATCGCTGGCGTCGCACATGATTTCAAATGGTTGCGACCAATCCGGGGCTCTTAGTATGGGTGTAGAGATTAAAGCATTTTTGAGAGTTGAGAAACTTTGCAAGAATTCTTGAGTAAAATTGAACTCAGTGTCTTTGGTCAGAAGTTGGGTCATGGGTTTTGCTATTTTTGAGAAATCATTAATAAATCTTCTGTAGAACCCAGCATGACCAAGGAATGCTCAAACTCCTTTTATATCTTTTGGTGGCGACAACTTCGAGATAATATCGATTTTTGCCTTATCGACCTCAATCCCTCTGTCACTCACTCTATGCCCGAGGACGACACCTTTAGTTACCATAAAATGACATTTTTCCCAATTCAGGATGAGGTTCGTTTCCTCGCATCGTTGTAAAACTTGTCCAAGGTTGATTAGATAGTTATCGAAGGAATCTCCGTAAATTGAAAAATCATCCATGAATATCTCCATTATAGATTCGGTTAATCCTGCAAAAATGGCCGACATACACCTTTGGAATGTGGTGGGTGCGTTACACAACCCGAATGGCATTCTTCTAAAAGCATAGGTTCCAAAGGGGCAGGTAAAGGTAGTTTTCTCTTGGTCTTCCGGGTGTATAGGGATTTGGTAGAACCCGGAATAACCATCTAGATAGCAGAAATACTTCTGATGGGCTAAGCGTTCTAGGACTTCGTCCAGAAAGGGCAGAGGGTAGTGATCTTTCCGCGTTGATTTGTTTAGTTTCCTATAGTCGATACACATCCTCCACCCCGTCACAGTCCTTGTCGGTACTAACTCGTTCTTGTCATTTAGCATGACAGTGGTTCCTCCCTTTTTAGGAACCACTTGGATGGGGCTGACCCATTGGGAGTCTGAGATTGGGTAGATTATGTCGGCCTTCAGCAATTTGAGGACTTCAAGGCGAACCACTTCTTTAAGATTGGGGTTCAGCTTCCTCTGGTGTTCTCATGATGGCTTAAATTCTTCGACCATTGGCAGTCTATGCATGCATAAGGCTGGATTTAAACCCGTCAGGTCAGTTATTTTGTAACTAATGGCTTTCTTGTGTTTCTTTAGCTCAACAAGAAGCCTTTGTTCCTGGTTTTCCGTCAGGGTGGAACTGATGATAACCAGACATAATTTTTCCCCGTCCAAGAAGACATGTTTAAGTCCCATGGGTAGAGTCTTCATCTCAGGAGCCTTGGGTGTTTCTGTTGCTTCTAAAATGGTGATAGATTTGAGCTCCTCAAAGGTGGTCGTCGGTGCTTCTTCAGCTTTCTCTAAATGTTGCAAACATTGTTGGACTAATTCATTTGCAGAAAATTCGACTTCTGGGTTGGTTAGAACATTCTCTAACTGATCAGATGGCTTAGATATTTCTAGTTGGGACATTTGATGTATTGCATCTAAGAGAAAGACCTCCTCTTGAATGTTGGGGCCTTTCATGCTATTGAGAACTCAGAATTGAATTGCTTCTTTTCCGAGTCTTAGAATGATCGTGCCAGCTTCAACATCGATAAGCGCCCTAGCTGTGGCAAGGAAAGGTCTGCCAAATATTATTGGGTATCTCAGATCCTCCTTTATATCCATGATGAAAAAATCGCATGGGACATAGGCATCTTTGCCTATCCTAACTGGAATATCCTTGATAATTCCCAGAGGTGCATTTATAGTGGAATCAGCTAACTGAATTGTCATTGTTGTGGGAAGCAAGTCAATGAAGCCTAATCGTTTACACATGGAATAGGGCATAATTGATATGCTATCCCCTAGGTCAGCCAATCCCTTCTTGCTTGAGGCATTTCCAATATAGCACTGAATACCGAAGGAACCTAGGTCCTTCTTTTTCTTTGGCATTTTATTAAGGATGATATCAAAAGTGGTTTGGGCTAGTTTAACGGTCTCTTGTTCTTCAGTAATGTATTTCCTTGATAATAGAGTTTTTAGGTATTTAGCCCAAGTCGGTACCTCAGAGAGAGCATCGAGGAGCGGGATGTCGATATAGAGTTTCTTCATCGCCTCCTTAAATCTTTGGAACCTAGTGTCCATTTTTGTCTCTCGCAATCTTCCCGGATATGGTATCCTTGGTTTATACTGCAGGATTTCTGGCTCTTTGGAAGCTTGTTATTTTTCTTTGCCTTTTGCATTTTCTGTGGACTTCTCAGTTCCTAGGTTCGGGCTTGCATTTGGCATAAGGACAAGCGTATCATCGTCATCAAGAGAAATTCTCATAGTTTCATGAAGGGTGCGCCCAGATCTTGTAGTAACTGCATTCAACTGCTCAGGTCTATTCTGGTCGTGTCTAGGGTTCGACTCATGTTGTCTTGTAAAAGTGCCTGCTGGAGGCTTCAGTTGTTCGGCAATTTGTGCTAGTTGAGCCTCTACTGCCTTCTGCTGAGCTTGTTGATTAGCGAGCATGGTTTGTTGGGACTGTAGCATCTGCCTTATCAAAGTCATCTCATCTGCTGGCTGGGAGGGGATATTTTTCTAAGTGAGTTGTTGTTGTCCTTGATGTGGTTGTTGCGAAGGCAGTGCTAACTGAGGTTGCAGCAACTGAGGGTGCAGTTGTGGGTGCAGAGGAGGATTGTCATACTGATAGTAGTTGGATGGATTTCTAGAGTAATTAGGTCTTGGGAAGTTGTTTCTGGGGTTCCCTTGATTTTGATTGAAGTTGCTTTAGAATCCAGGCGGCAACCTATTGGAGGATCCACCTTCTGTCTGGTGTTGCAAATTGGCAGTTCCAGTAGGGTTCCCATATTGAAATCCTGGGTGGTTTCGTGGTTGATTAGGGTTATAGTAAACTTGTCCAGGAATGGAATGGATAGAATTAACTTGTTCTGGCATTTGCTCATCAGGTTGTTCAATGAGTGGCTCGTACTGCTGTTGTGGTGGGTGTGTATCCATCATCACATTGTAAAGCAGACCGCATGATAGAGTTGGGTGATCGGATGCGTGACATGCTTCACAGGTCCCTGTGGCAGCTTTAACCTGTTGGACTTGAGGATTTTTCTTCTTATCAAACTCTCCAAGAGAAGTTTCAAGAGCCTGCTGTTTATGAGCTATGGTCTTTAAGGCTTCAGCAATAACCTTCATTTCCATTGATTCCTCAGCTTTGTAAACTTTGAGGACTCCCTTGCCAGGTGATCGTCCCCAATTGGATTGATTCTCAGCTCCAAGTGTGACGATTTTCCAGGCATCCTCGTAGTTCTTTCTCATAAAATTTCCTCCAGATGAGGAATACAGAAATTGCTTGATGTCATTACTCACTTCCCTATAGAATGTTTCTATTAATTGATTTTGGGAGATGCCGTGATGAGGACACTTTCTTAAAAGCTCCTTGAACCTTTCCCAAGCTTCTGCGAGAGATTCTCCAGGAAGTTTGGAAAAGTGATTGATCTTCCCCCTAATTTCTTAAGTTAACGAAGGGGGGAAATACTTCTCTAGGAATTATTCTTCCAAGGGTGCCCAGGTGGTGATGATTGGCTCCCTATCAAGCGAATTGTACCAACTCAAAGCTCTTCCAGACAGAGTGAAGTGTAAAAGATGTAGCATTATCGCATCAAAAGCAACTCCAGCTTGCAGGACAAGTCGGCAGAGTGACTTGAACCTCTTCAAGTGATCCATGCAGTCATCTCCAGAACCTCCAGAGAATGAGATGCCCTGTATGATCTGAATCCATTATGTCCGGATCTCGAAGTTGGGTATGTTGATGATCGGAGGCCGAACTGGATGATTGTCTTCATAGTTCTTGGGGATGGCATAATCCCTCAATTGCTTGTTCCTTAGTTCTAACTGGGCAGCTTGGTTAGCTGCTTCATTTTCAGCTCAGATGTGGGCCTGTTCTTCCGCTCGGATCTCCGCTTGAATCTGAGCACGGGTGTCAGTGATGAGTTGTGCTCTTTGAGCGGCTATGGCGGCATTGACCCTTTCCATTACTAGTGTAGCTTGGCGTTGATCTTCAGTCATTTGCCTAGCTCTTTGACGGTTGAGTCTGATGCGATGGTGGAAGCTTCTCTCTACCTCAGAGTCATACTCTAGATCAGGGGAGAATATGAGGTTATGTGATGATTGCATACACGTCTTCTACCTGAGTAGAGAAAGAAACACACCTTTTAGATGAAGCAGGAGATATGATGGATTCAAGAAGATATGGGCTTATGGTTAAAGAGAAAATGTAAAACCCTAACCAACTAGCAAGATAGTTAATTGAAATTGAAACGTTTCGTTATCCCCGGTAACTGCGCCAATTTTTGATGGAGCTTCCACTTATGTGGAATTGCGTGCACCACTAAAAATCCTAAAGATGGTAAGTCTTTAAGTTTAACCTTGCTTATACTAGAATGAGAACTCCACCCATGAATGCTAAGATATGTGGAAGTCATATCGTAGTATAGTTAAGGGTCGAATCCACGGGACAACGGTCTTGTTGGGAGCAACAAGATGGAAAACGTTGGAATTTCACTTAATCTCTTAATAGTTGGTATTTAGATCAAAAGGTTGGTTTGGTTGTTTTTAGACTAAGAGCAAGTAAAGTAAAGCAAGCAAGTAAATTTAAGGAAGTTAAACAATGATAAGGAACCACTAGGATGTGATCGGTTTTCACCGCCACTACACATGGATCAAAACATGTAAAATAAAACATAACCTGCAAAAAGAGTTTAATCAATTAGTATTTTTGTAGATTTAGTTTCCTTTTGAAGAACTAACTACGAGAATTGTGGGAATGATGCAACGTCAGCCATCCCCGAACGAATGGTCACCTACTTTGCATCATTCCCTTCGCAAAGTGTGTTCCTCGACATACCAAGGTTGTACTTTCATACGTCAACTGATTCCATTTCATAGTATGAAAGTACAACATTGGAAGTGAGTTTACTCCACTTCTTGAAAGCACTCCTAGATATCGAAACAGGTGCATGGTGGATACATGCACCAAGAACCAACATTCAAACGAGTTTTGAATCTAATAGTACAAACATAGACAATTCATACTAAAAGATAAAAGATAACACAAGTTGGTGATCAAGCAACAATCATTCATTAAATGTTTGATGTTGAACTGTAAAGGAATCATCTCTGTATTGCAAACTATGGATTACATTACATGAAATGAAAACATGGGTAGCGGGGCTACTCCCTGCACCCTAGCGGGAGAGACTACTCGCTCATAGCTAGGACAAAGAAGGAAGCGAGAAGAGAGAGAGAGAGCATCATCCCCACAAAGGATAGAGGAAAGTCAACCCCTTGGAAAGAGAGAGAGAGACGATCTTCAAACTTCACAGGTTGCTCGATGATGAGGTCTCCATTTCCCACCTTCTTTGGCGAAGAGAGAGAAAGTAGCTTCAGGATGGAGCGTGGATCTCAGACCGGCAGCCTTTGGGCGGAGGATGGAAGTCGGATTAGCTCTGGAATAGTAGAGGCAGCCTCTGGGCGTCTGAAACTCCTTCCTTTGGGAGGACCCCTTGGGTCTTATTTATAGGACTCAAGTGAAGTCCAAACGGTTTGGACAGTTTTGGGTCCAAATGGTATTGAAGACCGTTTGGACTCTGAAACCGTTTGGACCCCAAGGCCATTTGGGCTCTGAAACCATTTGGACCCCGAGACCGTTTGGGCTCTGAAACTATTTGGACCCTGAGACCGTTTGGACTCTGAAACCGTTTGGACTCTGAGACCGTTTGGGCCTCGAGACCGTTTGGGCCCCAAGACCATTTGGCTTCATGCGGTCTTGACACTGTGTGACTCCATGCGGTCTTGAGACCATTTGGCTTCATGCGGTCTTGGGACCGTATGAGTCCATGTGGTCTTGAGACCGATTGGCTTCATGCGCTCTTGGGACCGTGTGACTCAATGCGGTCTTGGGACCGTTTGGCTTCATGCGGTCTTGGGACCGTATGAGTCCATGCGGTCTTGAGACCGGTTGGCTTCATGCGGTCTTGGGACCATGTGAGTCCATGCGGTCTTGGGACCGGTTGAGTCTTTTGTGATTTTTTTGTGTCTTTTTCTGTAGGTAAAAAGGGGAAAAGTTAATCTAACAGTATAATTGCAATAAGAGAGGATAGTTAGGGATTCTATCTAATTTATCCAAAAAAGAGTGTAGAAAATTGAAGAAAATTACTAAGATTACATCACAAAATTGGAGGTTATCAGATCATCACCTTCCTTTAGCTTTTCTATGAGCATGTTTAAGAAATCTAGTGAAAGACTTCCACATGCCCATCTATAGAAGTTTGAAAAGCTATATTTGACAGTCCTAGCTGGCCCCTTAGGCCTTGCTTCTAGGAATTTGTCTTTGTGCTCTAGGAGGACCTACTCTTCTATTTATCCCTCCTTTGGATATTCTACTAGTGTAGGTTTAAGTACCTCTATTTATGACACCATCAGTGATGTAGGTTGGGATGTTGGAGGAGGTGGTTGTTCTATTTCTAGTGTCTGCATGTCCCCTGAACTATGTGTCTGTTGAGTAGCTATTGTGTCTGAAGGTTGTTTTTTGTGATTTTTCTTCTATTATGTGGTAGGCCAACCTTTTGATACAACAGAGCTCGTTCTTTCTCTATTGGGTTGAGCCACATACACTTTTTCACGTCGCACCATGGTTTCTTTATAGGAAGAGGCCCATGTAAAGTCTAAATGGCACTATGTCTGGAGGGATTGTTGGATCTTTGAAAAAAAACAAAGGTATTAGATGACTTCCATAGCATACATGCCACACAGTCCATGTAGACCTTTAATGAATAAATCTTCAAAAAGAATTCCTTTGTTTACTGCCTCCATCAGTTGTAGTAAAATAAATGTGCAATACCTAGATTCCACTAATTCTTGGGTAACTCTCATGCTTATTGTGAAGTTCTTCTAGTTGCTGAGGTGTTTATATCCTATCATCTAGATGGCGTGTTGTAGTTTTATGGGTATGTCTTTTGCACCTCATGTGCCTATGTGTTGTGGAAGACTATTATATTATATGACAACTTCATAGCATAATAGTTGTAGAATCATATGTTGTTTATACAGATCTACCACATTCAACACCCGTGTTTAGTTGTTCTATATGGTAATGTTACAAATTTGTTTCTTGCTAGTTTATGGCTTCCTTAAGTTCATCGATGGGTTGTAAATCATATTTCTTTTTGAACAACCATGTTGACAATATAGGGGTCCCATTAAAAATTGGTTGGAATTTATCCAGGTGTAGAAACTCTTCTAGGGAAGTTGCGCATAACACCTTAAATTGTCATTGATGAACTTTATCTTTGTTCTGAAAGATCCGTCTAAAATGTTCCCTTATAAGTATCTACCCTTAGTTGTCATATAGAATGTTGGTCCTAAGAATATTATCGTCTACGACATCCACAATGATGTGGACATCCCTACATGGGATCCTAGACATTGTTGTAATGTCCATGCCAACCATCTTGAAAGGAAAGGGTGGAGGCACGGGACATTGCAAAATATCATCATGGACTAAGGGTTGAGGATCTCTAGCAAGTGCATTTTAAAGAAAGAGTTTAGCCACCCTTCATCTTCATGTGATGTTCCCTCAGTAGCTGATGCCATGGAGGTTTGTGCAGGCTATGCTGGAGGTATTGGTGCTTGTGCCTCTACTATTGTAGTGGGCTCTATTATTGTGACTCCTTTTTATCCATCTTGTCAGTTGTGCCCCTTCCGACATTGTATTATTGATGTTTTCTCTTTTCTCATTCAATTGTAAATATAAATCCCAGATATCCATAACTAGACCCATATGCCTCTTTGCCTCTTCAAACACCTCTTCAGAGGTCAGATCTATATCATAGTCATTCAACTCATTTATGGCTTATGCATAGGTCTTTACATTTTCTATCGATTGTGTAGGAATGGATTCATTTTCCTATATTGTCATGGATGATACGACTTCAGGAGGTGGGATTACATTATTATTATGTTGTTGTTGAGGCTCCTCTTCCATTGGTTGTACTTGGGCTTCCTCTTCCTGCTACAGTTTTTGTGTAGGTTCATTTTCCTCTATCATTGAGTTCAAGTCAAATCATGTGGCTATACTCTTGTGTTTGCTTGTAGATTTTTCTTGATTGCTATGGGAAGATTCAGGATTATTTAGTTCTTTCTGATCTAGGGGCGCTTTCCCTACTTCCTCTTGAGATGATAGTTAGGATGGGCTCTATGAAGTAGATGATGGTGATGGGTTGGCATCACGTTACAATATTTTCTTTGAACTCTTTTCCTCATGCTTCATCCAATCTTCCTCCATCGTCTTTAGAAATCTTTCTATTCCTATCGAATCTCCCTCGCTCCGCTCCCATTGTAAATCTGTCTTCTTAGCTACCATGACAACTATTGTTTGCATCATCTATTGCTGACATGCCATCACATCATGCATGAATTGTGGTAGGACAACATTCTTTTTGTTTAATCTTTGTACCTACATTGTTAGTGCATGCATGATAGATGATATGTATGAATAATTTGAAGAGGAGTTTAGGAGTTTCTCACACATGATGTCAAATTGACATCCTAAGTGCTCTTAAAAGCTTGGTAGGTGTTGTTTCTCAGTGGTGATATTGATGTTGTTTCTACCACACCAATCACCTATGGGTCAACCTCAAGTTCTTCCTGAGTAGGTTGCACAATAAGTTCTTCAGGATGTGGCATTGTTGGTGTTGTTTATCCCTTATTTGCTACTATTGCTTCCTCAACTCTACTGTATCGGGGGTGACTCTGAGCCAGTTGGTTTTTGTGTTCTCTTATCATCTCTTCTTGTTGGTGGCTTGCTTGGTTATCCACTGGAAGATTGTCTTTTGGTTGACTAACCATTGTAGGTGGCTCCACATTCATTGCTTTAAGTCCTTCATTTTCAATTTGGTCAACGTTACTTGACATGGCTTGAACCTGGTTGGTGTTGAAATCCTCTACTATTATGTTGACATCAGCTAGACGTTGTTCCATCTCCATCTCTGCAACATCCATTTGTGCTATACTTGGTAATTTTGAGATCACCTTGCAAATTTTAAAAGTTAGTTTTTTCTTGAATGTTGGTGTTGTGGCTTTTCTATTTCCTAGTTTGGCATGGTCTTTGTTTCACTAGTCACTACATTTTCACATTGAAGATCGGTTTAATTTTTAGGTTGTCTTCCTAGGAGAAGTAGTACTTATCAAAGTCACACTGGCTCATTTCTTGGAGAGGTTATAGGTCATTTGTCTTTGAAAATTTGTAGTAGTATTCTCTCCTTGCATTGCTATCACACCAGTTGATAGTAGATATGTCAGATTGATGAATCTCCCTCCTTTTCTATCTTTAAATTTTTTTAGGATGTTGGGGTATTGGATATAGAAACTGATTAGTGTAAATTAGCCTCCCATGTAGAATCTTTAGTGCCTCCATCAAGGGCACAAGCAAAGGATAGCTTTTCTATATATAGATGTTTGATATTCACAGACTTCCTTTCCATAATGCTCCAAATTAAATAAATCTCCCCTTATTGTGTTGCTAATGCCAGATCTTACAAAGATGGCATAGGAAATGATTTTGTGAATTATTCTAATTATGCTAGAGTCTAGTTTAGCAGCTTTTGAAGAGTTAGGTTTGTGTTTTTGACTCCCTAGTTAGCTTCTCCTACGTCTTTTTACCACTGCACTGCTTGGCTTCTCTATAGTACCTCATCTTGGTGGAGGCAATTTCCTACTCATTTGTCTCACAGAAGATAACATTTAATGTTTCCTTTGTCAGAATAAATTATTTCCGAACATTCATACATATAGCTTGTGGGATCCATCATTGCATTCTTTTTCCCCTTCTTCCATTGGTAGCTTTATCAATAATGACATAAATTCCACAATTAGATTTTTATATGATTTTTGACTGAATATGCATACATGAAAAACTATCACCCTTCAACATTTCCTCAACCCTTTTATGTATCCCTAATATCTCTAGAGATTCCATGCATGCATATGTTGTTGCTCGATAGGTCTTGATCTTAATGAATAGGTTGTACTTCAGGTGGGGTTCAATATTCCTGCCTGGAATACATCATCTGGCTTCTTATCCTCCCTATCTAGACATGATTGCATCTCAACAATATCATTGGTGATATTTTGTGGGTATCTTCAACACTAATATCTGCTCCTATGGACGGTGGCACAGTTGCTTCTTGGGCCATGGCTTCAAATTCTTCCTTTTTCGCTGCCCTTGTTCTCTTTTTCACTGTCCTTATATATGTTTCCCCCTTTGATTTCTTCCTCTTTGACTTCCCATCCACCTTAGGTGGTATAGACTCAAATGACATTGGTTTTGGTTCCCTATCTTCCTCTAATTCATCTAGTATCAGTTCCAGGAGGGTCATTAAGTGCTCATTTCTTAGTTTCATCCTTAGATGCTTCTTGGATGTCATTCCCTTATTTGTGTCTAAATATTTATTGACCTTGCACAAAAGTTTCTCAATCTCCTCTCTTGCTGCCTCCCTCAACTCTCATGAGTTAGAATTGAAGGTGGAAATCCTAGTACTATTTTCAATTGGTAGAAAGGTTGGTACAAAAAATTGATTGCTATAACTGATTGAAAGCTATTATAGAATCTAAACTAAGGTTAAAAGTTGTGCTAATAGAGATTTTGTTGGTTAGGGAGCAACGGTCAGCTAACTCGGGGAGGGTCGATGACAATTTTTTTGTCGGGGTTAGATCGATGGTTTTTCATCTTATTAGATGAAAGAGTCACAAAAGAGGGTTGAGGGTCTCTGGGCCGATGAGGTTTCAATGGATCGATGAGAAAAAAAATTTAGGGTTCTATCAGCGAGAAACATTGTCAGTTGACAGGATCGGGGAAAAAACATGTCTAAGAGAAAAGATTGGTTGATGAAAAATAGCTTGAGGGTCAACAATAAGAGGGTCAAAAAAATATTACCAATGATAGGTGATAAGGGAAAAAGGAACAGAGAAAGGAATCATTAGGCAGGAGTGAGAAATGATTGGGGTCTGGAATATACCCCCAAGGTCTAAAACCAATGACATTTCTCCATCGAGTCTATCTCTAGAAGAACTTATGTCGACGATAGTTTGTCAGTGGTAGCGATCTAACCAGAAGCTCTATTCGCAAGGTTGTCTTCTCTGATGGGTTGTAGCGGTGGTGATGACCTAGTGGCAATGGCATAGCTTGAGTGATGTAATAGAAGCATCCATGAAAAAAATTAATGGATTGAAGATGTGGACATTGGTGGAGGTGAGTGCGATGTTACAACATCATCTGATCTCCCATGTGAAGTTCATTACTTATGAGTGCACGGTGCTAGGGTTTCATTAGAACTGGAGAATTAAATCATGGCGTTCGTCGAACCAAGTGAGTAGGTGTATTTACCCCGACACCTTGGTGACCTATTGGGGTTTGATGGTTTGTTGGTTGTTGGGCCAATAAGAGTGGGTCGACAAGGGTTGGTCGATGACCCCCAACCAACATTCATTTGTTGTCGTCAGGTTGCTTTCCCTTGCAACTAATGCCCCATGAGTTTTTCACTTGTCAGTCTAATGGGTTTCTAGGTTTGGAGCATGAAAAAATTTCTACTCATCGATATGATGGGTCTTCAATCTTCTAGCCCGATGAAATTTCTGATGTGAGGGTCAATAAGATTTCTAAATTGGTAGCTTGACATGCTTCCTATCTATATACCCCTACGAGTTACCTTTCTCTATTGGGCCAATGACTTTTCTATATTTTTATGTAAATGATAGATGACCATAGTAGATATTAATTTCATGTCAAATCATTGTCTTATTGTACAATATCAACAATTATTGGAAACTACTTTTGTTTTATGTACATTAAAATGATCAAAATAGAGAGATGTGAAATTGAAAAATGACTAGATTAAGAAATGAAGAAAAAGCACTATGTCTTAAATATTTAAATTGCAACAAAAAGTTTAGAAAGCTTGGGTTTCCTCCCAGGAAGCACTAATTTATAGTCTTCATCTTGACTTCCTCTGTCATCTTTTTGTTCTTCTCCAAGTGGTGCAAGTGGTTATTCATGTAGTTGAACTTCACCTCTCCTTGTGAAATCCTCACATTCAAAATATCTTTTCACTCTATGGCTATTCACAGGGAAAGTTCCAAACTTCTCACTGAATAACTTCATCATTCCTGATAGCTATATCTTCAATACACTAAATGGGCCAGACCATCTTGATCGGAGTTTTTAGGGAAGAGTTTTATGCTTGAATGTTAAACAATAGAACCTTGTCCTTTTTAGTTACATCTTTTCTTTTCAAGTGAACATCATGGCATGCCTTGGTCCTCTATTTATAAATCCTAGCATTCTCATATGAACGCAATCTAAGTTCCTTAATTTCATGTAGATGCAAGAATCTCTTCTTTCTTGCTAGCTTTGGGTCCATGTTGAGGAACTTGATGGCCTAGGAGGCTTTATGCTCGAGTTTGACTGGAAGATGGATGCCTTGCAATTTTATAATCCTATTGGGAGTGGTCTCTATAGGAGTTTTGTAGGCCGTGCAATATGCCCATAGGGCATAATCAAGCTTCATTGCCAAGTCTTTCCTTGTTCATCCTACAACCTTTTCTAGAATCTATTTGTTCTACCTATTGGACACTTTGACCTATCCTGACGTTTGTGGGTGATAAGGGGTGGTAATCTTGTGTTTTACTTCATATTTACCTAACAAGGATTCAAATGTATCTCCCTAAAATGAGATCCCTCATCACTAATGATGGTGTACAAGACCCCATATCTTGGGAAGATAACCTTCTCGAATAACCTCATCATAGCTTTTGAGTCACAATTAGGAGTGTCCACTACCTCCACCCACTTGGATATGTAGTCAAATCCAACGACTATATATGGATTGTCTCGTGACGATGGAAAGTGTCCCATATAATTGATTCCCTAGACATCAAAAGTATCGACCTCATTCCAATCAGAGAGAGTCATTCTATTTCTTCTCAATATGTTTATGGTATGTTGACACTCGTTACAAGTCTTTGCAAGGCATGAGCATCTTTTAATAAGGTGGGTTAGTAAAACTCAGATTGCATAACTTTAATGGTAGTACTATAACTACTCCCACGCCCTCCATACGGTTAAGAATGTCACTCATACAAGATGTATCGTACTTCCTCCTCCAGAATACACTGTATGTCCATGTTATCAACACATTTTCTAAAGAGAAGGGGGTCATCCAAATATAATTTTTTAGGTCAGAGAATAACTTTTTCATTTCATTATATGTAATGTGTGGAGGCAATTGTTGACATGCCAAGTAGTTGTAGATATTAGAAAACCATGATACAAAAGGTTCCATTGTCTTTACCATTATAAAAGGCTCATCAATAGAAAAATCATTTATCAAAATAGAGTTGTCATCAACCAGTATGATTCTAGACAAGTGGTCTATGACTACATTCTCTCTCCCTTTCTTATCTACAATCTTGTGGTCGAACTCCTATAGTAGGAGTGTCCACCTTAGAAGTCTCAGCTTTCTATCCTTTTTCTATATTAGATATTTTACAGCTCCATGATATGTATAGACTATCACCTTTAATCTTGTTAGGTAGGACCTAAATTTGTCATAGGCATAAAATAAGACCAACTTTTCATTCTTAGGTGGTGTAATTGGTTTGAGCATCATCAAGAGTTTTGATTGCATATTAGACAATGTGGTGCTTTTTGTCTTTATTTTTCCCTAGCACTACTTTGACTACGTAGTCTCTTGCCTCACACATCAATTCAAAGGGAAGTTCCCAATTTGGAGCTTGAAGGATTGGCATAGTTGTGAGAACACCCTTCAAGGTGTTGAAAGCTTTCAATCATTCATCAAGTAAAATAAAAAAACATCATCTTTAATAAGGAGATTGGACATAGGTTTAGAAATTTTTGGGGAAATCTTTAATAAACCTCTTATAGTATTGATCATGTCCAAAGAAACTTCTTATTGTATTCATGGATTGAGGAGTTGGGAGCTTATATATGGCTTCCACTTTTGCTCAAACCGACTTTGATTTCTTTTTCAAAGATCTTGTGACCCAACAAATTCCTTCTTGTGCCATGAAATGGCACTATTCCTAGTTCAACACAAGTTGCTATTTGTCACATCAAATTAAGACTTGAGACACAATTTTTAAGAAATCATCAAAATTGGTTCCATAGATAGAAAAGTCATCCATAAAGACTTGTAAAATATCCTCTAAGAAATATATGAATATGGAGATCATGCACCTTTGGAATGTTGTAGGTGCATTGTGGATCCCAAATGGAATTCTCCTAAAGGCCTTAGTTCCATAAACATAGTAAAGTTGGTCTTCTCTTGGTCATCTGGGTGTATATAATCTTGAATATGCATCAAGAAAATAGAAGTAAGAATTGTGAGCCAGACACTGTAGAACTTGATCAATGAATGGCAATGAAAAATGATCTTACTTTGTTGGTACGTTTAATTTTCAATAATTAATGCACATCCTCCATCCAATGACTATTATAGTTGCTACCTCATCATCATTTTCACCTTTAACTATTGCAATACCTCCTTTCTTGGGTATGACATGAATGGGACTTACCCATCTGTTGTCGCTAATGGGGTAGATAATCCCCACATCTTGAATTTTGATGACTTCCTTTTTAACAACTTCTTTCAAATTCTGATTGAGTTTCCTTTGACCTTGGGCAAGAGGTTTTGGCATCCTCTTCTAGGTGGATCATGTGCATACTATCAATAAGACTCAAACATCCAATGTCATAGAATAGCCAATTTCTTTCCTTCTTATCTTGAGTTCAGGAAAAAACTTTTAATGTTGGTCTTCCATTAGAGTAGAGTTTATGATAAACGAGTTTTGTACTTTATTGTCTAGAAATTCATACTTTAAGCCCTCCAGGAGATACTTCAGTTATGTCTTGGGTTTTGGTACTTCTTTTTCTTCAAGAGTATGTTCCAGCAAAGCATATTTCACAGTTTCTATGTTTGCATCCTCTTCATTACTGTAGTCATCCTCTAGTTGTTTCAAATAATCGAGTAATTCCATGACCTAGATCTTCTTCATGAGGACTAGTACTATTCAGATCTCTCATCAGAGGATTAACCATGGCCTTCTTCTCCTAAACTACCTCATAGAACTATTTATAACTATTCATGAAGTAGACTGATTCAAACAACTAATATTCCATCATTGAGTCTTGGACGTGGAAATCGATATGGTATTTTCCTACTCTTATGGTAATAATTCATGCTTTTAAATCAATTAAAGCTCTCCCAGTAGAAAGGAACGGTAGTCCAAAAATTGTTGGGCATGTCTGATCTTCCACAATATCTATAGCGACTATATTAAAGGGAATAAAAAATCTTCCAACTCAAATGGGAACATCCTCTACTATCCCAATAAGATTCATGAAGGAATGGTCCACTAGAAAAATACGCATTCCAACCTTAACCATGTTGGTGAAGCCTAGTCTTTGTGCAAGGGTTAGAGGCATTACACTTTTTGCTAGCACCCAAATCTACTAATTCTTTCCTCTCTTCATTGTCTCCCACATTAAATGGGATAGTGAAGGCTACCAGATCCTTCAATTTAGTCAACATTTTCACTTACACAATGGAACTATACATCTTGTCCATAATAACAGTTTTGACATAATCTCCACACCTTCTCTTCGTAATAAGATCCTTGAAGAACTTTGCATAACTTCAATGGAGTCGAGGAAAAAAGTGTCTAGGTGCAACTTTTTCACGGCTTCTAGGAACTTTTCATACCTCTTTTTCAGTTGAGCTTTTTATTATCTTGTATGGGAAAGGTATTCTCAGTGCATAAGGGTCCATATTGGTTAAAGCCTCTTAAGCTACATCAAGCTTCTTATATTTCATTGTCTTCTTTGCCTTACCCTTTTCTTTTGACTCAATCTTCTTAGTATTGACCTCGGCTTTAGGTTCTTCCTTTGTTATATTAGTTTTAGGTAGGGACTCAATGACCTGAGTATTTCCTTGAGAACCCTTGTTTGTTGACTCTTTTGGAATTTTGCTTGATTTGAGTGTGGCCATTTTTGCTGTCATTGAACTAATATTAACCTATGGGTCCTTGACCACATCAGATAGTTGTGCTAACTATTGATCATTCATTTTTTTGTGTGTTTGCATATTGTCCATATGTGTAGTGATGCATCCATCTGATATTGCATCATATTTAGTAGAAATGTATTATTTATAACACTTTGGCTATGTTATTTATTTATAGTAGCTTGTCTTTTTGAGAAGGCAAACATTTTAGACATCAAATCTTGTTGATTAGAGGCCTAGTTTTGACCTTGATTTATTCTCTAAAGTTTCAACTCTGGTTTTGGTTTTCTCCATGAGAATTGTTTATGTTTTGCATCTCATGATTTGGATAATCCAAAGAATCCACTCCCTCTACCAAACCTGGTGTTATGTTAGGTAGGTTGTTTAGGATGTTTAAAAGTTGAGCATTCTCAGCCACATCTTTGTTCCCATAAGAGAACCCATGATGATCAGGTCTCTTGAAACTGGCATATGAGACATTCTCATTGTCATCTTCTTGGCTGTCTTCCTCTCCAAAGGTATAGATAAAAGTGTCCACTCTTTTCCCTCCTTCTATGCAAGTAACACATTTTTTTTAAATTAGCGATTCATTCATCCTGTCGCCTGGGTTTGAACTCATGACCTTTCGGTCTTACATCATCACTTTCACCACTGGGGTGCCACTTCATTGGCAAGTAACACACTTCATCACCATTTCAACCTTGTTCTTCCCTTTGTTCCCTGAATCTTTTAATTGACAAATGTAGATAGAAATATTTTGAATTTGAGTAATTATAGTTTCAAGGGCATTTGGTTCAATTTTCGACCCTTGAATAGATACCTTGGTTGTTGGCCCTCTCTTATAGTCTAGGCCAGCTTGTAGTGCAGCCATTTATTGATTATCTTCATGATTTTCTTCGAGTTTTTACCCAAGAAATCACTAGTTGCATATGCATTCAGTAAAGTACTTTATGTAGAAGTGAGACCTTTATATAAGGTGGTCACGAGGAATCCTTTGACATAATTACGACGAGGGAAGTCCCTTTCATATTCTTCGAATGGCTCCCATGTCACATATAGGTTCTCACTTAGTTTCTATCTAAAACCTATGATCTTATGTTTTTTTTGAAGTGTTTTCTCTACTAGATAGAACTTAGAGACAAAAGAGTTAGCTAGAGGTCCCCACCTATTGATGCTTTTGTCTAGAAAAGCGAGATACAATGACATGTTCATGTCCCTCAGAGAGAAATTGAACCCTTTTTTATAGATAACTTCCTGTGGTATCTGGTTCATCTTAATGGTGTCACAAATATTCTTAAAAAAATCAAGGTGGTGATCGGGATTTTCATCCAGAGAGTTTCCTTAAAAAGTCATTTGCTGGTTTAGATTTATGATTATTGGTTTTAGATCAAAATTCACAACATTGAAGTGAGAGATGATAACTGGGCATGTGGATTCATTGTCCCGTGTGGTGTCTAGATCGCGCATAGGCCTCCATCTTCATAATTGTCATCATTATCATCATAAATATTATTTTTGTTCATATTTCTTTAACCAACACAAGGTTGAGGTCCTTCTATCTCATGGAAATGGTATTCATCCTCTTCCTCTGCATGATGATCCTCATGGTTCTCCTCATTGTTTTGGTTGAGAAGAGCTGGTCTCCTTGAGGGAGGCATGATCCTTACACCACGGGTGAAGGTGGTCCAATTCATGCTAGCTTATTGAAATAAATTGTATGACAAAGTTTAGAAACTGGACACATGATATGACTTATCAAAAAAAGCATGAGCTATCAGATCTAAAATGTGTTGTTAAATCTATTGCGAGACTTAAGGCATGAGCATATTCTAAGTAGATTTGGGTTTATAACACCACCTATTTCCCTTGTCCTTGGAAATGATGCCTAAAGTTGATCGCCTAAAATTGCATGTCCAAAATGGGTGGATCTAGAGTAATCAGACTTAAAATTTATAACCTGGTACTTAGGAACTCACAAAATAATAATGGGGCCTGATGAAGTTATTCAATTTCAAACAAAGGTACAAGGATGGCAAGTGTAAATATCCTTAAGCCTTAGCTTAGTTACACCAACTAAAAGTAAGATAATTGTTCCTTATGGAATGGTGGTGTTTCTACAAGCAAGATAAAACGTAAGTATAGTCAGATAAAAGATTAAACAAAATAGAACAAGAATGTTTATATGAGATAAGATAATATGAATGGGAAACTTGGATTGGGTTTCACCATCTAATATCTCTCGCCAACATGCAACATTCATACCCATTGTATACCCTTAGCATGTTTCAAAAAATCATTATAAATGTCTATTCCCTCATCTCTGACCTTAGGTTAGATCTAGACTATAAGGTTGTCTCTCTCTCTCAAGATTGCAAAACAATAATCAACATAAAATCATATGATCATTACACTTGGCATTCCAACATTCTAATGCCTTAGTACCACTCCATTACTCTTACACATGGTTAATACTACTCTCTCTCAAGGTACTAATAATAAAACAACACAAGATCAGAGCTGATCATGCAAGTGAAGCATTCAAAACAAGAGTATGGAGATAAACATTGCCAAGAGTGTATATACATCAATAGAATCAAGTACTTACATATTGGGAGAGCCTTAATGGCTACTCCCAACCCAAGATAAATGGATTATCCACTCATGGTGGTGAGTGCATTTTGGATTTACAAATATATGGTGGCACGGTGATGAATGGATGGGAGAAAGTTGACAGATCAGAGAAGAAGGTGGAAGATAGAACAAACAACAACCCTATGTGGACTAAAAATTGATGAAGACCTCATTCTTATCTACCTTCAGTGATGTTGTGGTGATGATGAAGTCTAGTGATCTTTTTATCTTGAGAAAGATCCCTATAACTTCATATGGTCGATGGGCATCCATGAACCTCGACTCTTATCCTTGGTTCATCGGCTGATGGCTATGGTGAAAACTCGAAAGCACTTCATAGTGAGATCCAAGCGTCCTTGTAATGGAGCCCCTCACCTTCTATTTATAGGATTTTGAGTGTAGGTTTTTGCTGCATCGTCGACCAGGGCATGTGCCTTAGGGTACTTGCTTTAACAAATTTGGTAGGGGTGGTGTCCTTTAAACAAAGGGATGTGTTGGCCCATGAATCTACCTAACTATTGAGTAGAGACTTCATCAACCAGTCTGTTTGACATGAAATTGCATCATCGGTCACACATCCACTGGACCCCCATCGGGTGATTGGTCTTGGTAAGGTATACCAAACTGATAAGAAATGGATTCGTTACGATGATGATCCCATATAGTAGTCAGTCTTTGAAATTCGATAAGTTATCCACTCATTGGGTTGGTTTCATCGGTTTAGTATTTCAATAGGTATGACTTGCTACCTCATCAGGGCTAAGCTGCAAGCTCTTTGAGACAATGGGATATCTGAATTAGCTAGTATGGATCCTCATCAGGGAGACGATTCATTGTTCCATTAGTCAATTTCTTGGTGTACAAGGTCAGGCGACCTCTGACCGGTACATAGATTGAGTAAGGTGGTCTTGTCTGCAAAAGGGAATAGGAGGTGGGTAAGGAAGTTGTTATTCATGAACCACTAAAACTAAGGGAATTTATAAGGATAAATCATAAAAATGTAATAGAAGTAAGGGTAAACTAGGAATATAATATCCAAAAAATTAAATGATATCAGGGGTTTATCCCCGCATGATTGTCATCATTGTACAACAAGAGGAGGAAGAAGAAAATAGGATAAATATAAGAAAACTTATGTAAAAAAACCTAGAATAGTCATCTTGGTGATCTGCTCTAATGAACACTCATATCAGTAGTGTTCAAGCTGTAAATCTATCCTCTAAAAGTGCCTAGAGCATCTAGTTGGCGGCTATCTCCTCATCTCCTCCTCACTCAGCTCTATGCTATGCAAAATGACGTCCCTTCTATTTGTAACCGCATCACTTAGATCATAAGAAAGGTTTTGGCCATCACTAAGTCATAAGTGTTGGATCTGGCTTGATTTTAGATCTACTCTAATCACACAGTGTTGGTACCACCTATAGGGTGTCAGTGGAACCAAGTGGTCAGACGACTTGTATCTTTCAAATTGTGTTGGTGCTACCGACATGAGTGTCAACAATGTTGAGTTGCCTCTTGTAGAGGTCTAGATGTTGAAGCCAGTACCACCGATAGATGGGTTGGTAGCGTCGAAACTATTAATCTCAAGTTGTGATGTCATGAGTCAGTAGCACCAACTACTAGCTTCAGTAGCATCAATGCCTCTCTCAGTAGCACTGAGTATCATCTCGACAACATCAAGCTTTTTCTCTTTTCCTATTATATATTCGTGCTTTTGTTAGTACCATCGAGGCATGGGTTAATGGCATCGAACTATACAACTAGTGCTCAAATCACCTAAAAAGGGAAAAAATGATATAAGTCTGAAATATAGATAATAAATTAGCATGATTTTATTCCCAATTGGGGTGTCTTTTTTGTAGATTTGTATAGAAATCTTTAAAAAATGAAAAAAAAAAAGGAAAAGGGTTTTGGTGACCAATTTTTTTAGAATGATTTGCTTAAAATATTGAATACTTGACGCAACAATGATTCACAGGCTAATGATACAAAAAAATGCATGAAACTGTCTCAAATTAAACATATCTACAATTAATGCCCATACAATAGCCTGTGAAAAAGTGACTAAAAACCAATGCATCAAAATCCCCAAATCTTAAATGTTACTCGTCATCAAGTAATGCTACTTTTGGACCTATTTGAAAGAGTCACAAAAAGGAAAAATATTGTGAATTACTTTTCTCAATTAACCCCACCTGACGATCCTGAACTGGACCTTACCAACCACTAAACATGTAACTACTCTAAACTGATCATAATTTCATTAAAGATATTCACAATAAGATCAATAAAACACTATCAATATGGAAAAGCTAACATCATAGTCAATAGTGCATGCGCTTGACGCACTATGTGATTCCCCACTCTACATTGCTTTGTTCTACCTACACAACTATGCAGGAAGTAGTTCCCCATATAGATATGAATGCGGAGAATAATCATATGAGTGAAATGTCATGTAGAGCAATGATGGGAAGATATGTGGCTATGGAACATGACTATCAAGTAAAATCCAAATTATTTTTGCATAAACAAAATATGATGCACCTAAAAAATCGATGAAATAAAAATGTGAGTCATCTAGTACCTACTATTATGGTGGAATGATGAATGCACAGAATGTCTCATCCTATTGATGAGTATGAGTGGAAGCATGTGTACATGCTAGATATTTTCACTTTCTCCTGAGTAAATTTTATATTGATTTCATGACATCTCTTTCCTCCTCCCATTATTTCTTTTTTTCAATGAAATTTTATAATCAATTTGGATTTACTTGATCACCCCATGGTGGTGAATGAAATTAGATGAAAAGTGGATTGAATCGCATGACTAAGAGATAATGTCTTTCTTAACGATGATATAGGGTGTATAAAAATCCCTTTTAATCTGTGTCCATTACTATTTGGTAAAAATCTCATTTAAGATCTCATTACTGTTTGGTTGATTTAGGCTCGAACTTTCCCAGCATACACAATCCTTAGGTATTTTAAGATTTTTATTTATATAAGATGTGCCTAAGCTGACTGACTCAAACACTCCCTCAAGCTGGTGTTGTCTAGACTTCACAATTAAACATAAAAGATAGAGCATTCAAGCTACATTTTTTTGATGATTTTTCTTTTTAGATTTGTTGCAAGAGCATGAAGAACATTGTTTTAAATGATACAATGCAATGATATCAAATTTAGCACAATTATTACACTATATAAATTGTGGATCCTACTACTTGGAAATAAAAAAACTAAATAAGATACACAATAATACAAGAGAAATTTGTTCCATCACCCTCTATGCTTGAAATTGACTATGCCCTCATAATCAAAAATCAAACTAAGAGGTGGACGGGGGTACCTGATACTCAAAATGGTAGTGGTTGGTGAAATGTTCCTAGAGACATTTGTGGATCAGGTGGGTAGAATGTATTAGTGAGTTGTAGAGGGTTTGTTGATGTCTCTAGTGGCTAAGGGTACCTAGCAAAGTTTTGTACATGCCCTCCATGGAGAATGAATCTCCTAGTGGTGGAGATCTTGGAATAAAAATGCCAGTGCCATTGACATATGTGTCATTGGTACCAAGTTGTGTTTTCCTTTGTCTTTGTAAGCTTGATGAGTTGATACTACAGAGCATCCTCTAGATGGTATCAATGGTATTTTCTTGTAGCTTTGTGATTTATTCTCAAAATATTCTAGTGCTACCAACAGTGGTGTCGGTTATACTAAACTTAATGACTCTCACACAATCACTTGTTGATAAGGTTTTGGTTCCACCAGCCCACCTGCATGTGTTATTGAAATTTCTTGAGTTCCATGGGATTCTTGGATGATGAGTCAGTTATATTGATGTTATCATTGGTAATACTGACCCAGTGAATTATGCACACCACACAAAACACATCAAGGCACCTTTTCCCATTGCATCAACTAAACATCTATTATAAAAAATATGAACTATAACAAAAGAGAAGACCTAAACAAAAAGTAAATAACTAAAATGAATGTGGGTTGCCTCCCATAAGCACCCTTGTTTAATGTCATAGGATCTACAATCATTTAAATCCTCAAGGAATCTCAATGAGAATCATCTCTTCTCTCCATGGATCACTTCTCTACTAAAATAATGTTTGAGACACTGTCCATTAAAAAATGTTTTGACGCCATCATTAATCACTATTGTGCCATGAGGGAAAGCTTTAACCACAACATAAGGTCCACTCCATTGGGTTCTCAACTTCTCTGGATGTAAATTCATTCCAGAATTGAATGATAACACATATTCTCCTGGTAGAAATGTCTTCTACAAAATATGGTAGTCAAGGATCTTCTATGTCCTATCCTTGTATATCCTTGAATTCTCATAGGCATCTTAGCCTAATCTGATCCAAGTTGTTAAGCTTTAACCTTTGTTTCCTCCCTGTACTAGTCAAACCCAAATTTAGTTTCTTAAAGGCCCACTTGGATATGTTTTAGTTCTACAGACAAGTCACATGCCCAACCATTGAGTAGGCTATATGGGGTTGTGTCGATTGGTGGTTTAAAATCCGTCCTATGAGCCCAAAGATCATCATTCAATTGCATGATCCAATTTATTCTACTACTCAAGATAGTCTTTTTTGATATCATATTTATCTCCATGTTGGACACCTCCACTTGGCCTTAATTCTGGGGATGTTATGGGTATCATACCATATGCTTCACTCCATATTTTCTCAACAAAACACCAAACTTCCTATTTTTCAAGTGACAACCTCCATCACTTATGATCAACCTAGGAACCCTAAACCTACAGCAAATATGATACTTTACAAAATGACATACATCATGTGCATCATTCGTCTAGGTTGAAATTGCTTTCAACCATTTTGGCACATAATCAATTGCAAACAAAATATAGAGGTTAGAATTAGAAGACGCACAAATCCCCATTAAATTTATGCCCCAAATATCAAAAACATCAACTTCGTAAAAGGTACTCAAGGACATCTCTTGTGTTTTATAGATATTGCCTAATTGTTGACATGCGTCTCACCTCCTCACAAAGTCATATGCTTCCTTAAGAAAGTACGGACAATATAATCAACTATCCAAAACATTGGTAGCCATCCTTGAGATATCATGGTATCCTCAGTGGGTAGAGAGTGACAATGAGCAAGTATGCTTTCACTCGAGGAAACACTTCCTAAAAAATCCATCTCTACATTTCTTACAAAAAATAGAATCATCCCAAATATAAAACCTTAATGAATTGAAGAATCTCTTCTTCTCCTGATATCCCCAATCCCATGATAGTGCTCAACCAGTCAAGTAATTCACTATATATGTGCATAGTAGGGGTCTTTGTCTCTCATAGCAATAAGTTGTTCATCGCAAAAATCCTAAACTATTGGTATATCCAACCCCAACTCATTCACCCTCTCCATCTAAGATAATTGATCTTCCACTATATTCTCCTCTCGAGCTTTACCCTTACTTCTATATCAAACCTATGTAGTAACAAAAACCATAGAATTAACCATGGCTTTCATCCTTCTTCTACAATAGGTATTAATATTTGCATGGTTAGTCCACACAATCACCGTCACCCCTATAAAATTTTGTCTAAATTTATCGAAGGCAAAGACAATGACTAAAAGTTCCTTTTTAGTTGTGGTATAATTTAGTTGAGCACCACTAAGAGTTCTTGATGCATAGAAAATTATATAAAAATAATAATCTTTGTGTTGACTCAAAATAGTTCCAACACATAGTCTGATGCATCTCACATTAGTTCAAAAGTTGGCTCCAATTTGGAGCCACCATCACATGTACAAATATCAGTCTCTAAATCAAAATCTTGAAAGCTTTCAAACAACGATAATCAAAATTAAATTTAACATCCTTTTGTAGTAACTCAGAAAGTGGTTTGGCAATATTTGAAAAGTCTTTTATGAAACATCTATAAAAATCAGCATGTCCTAAAAAATCAAACTCATTTCATCGAAGTGGTGGAGGTGACTTGTAGATCACCTCTATTTTCAACTGATTGACTTCCATCCCCTTATTCGACACCTTATGTCCTAGTATAATTTTTTTTATGATCGAGAGAACCCACCCCGGACTAAGCCGACATGGTAAACTCTCGAGGCATGAGAGGGTGTGGTCTGGTCACCCCCCCCCTCCCATGCCTAATCAGTGTGGGTTGTCATTTGCAAAGTGCCTTCAGTGAGGTTTGAACTCGGGTCCTTCATTGGGACTTACCGAGCTCTTACCACCTGAGCTACTATGGCCAGACTATGTCCTAGTATAATTCCTTTAGTCGCAATCATATGGCATGTCTCCCAATTCAAAACTAGGTGAGTGTCCTACATCTTTGTAGACCTTTGTCCAGACTAGTGAGGCAGTACTCAAATGATTCTCCATACACCAAAAATTCATCCCTAAAAATTTCAATAAATCACTATGCTATTACTGAGAAAATAGCAAGCATACATCATTGAATTGTCATCTCCCCATTACAAAGGCCAGAGGCATACAATGGTAAGAAAAAGTACAATAGGGACAAGTGAATATTACTTCTCTTGATCTTGTGGTTTGATAGAAATATGAGTGTAGCCATAATAACCATCTAGAAAGAAAAAGGGTGAGAGGCCAGTGAGCCACTCAAGAATTTGATCTATGAATGGTAGCAGAAAATGGACATTCAAAGTGGAGGCATTTATTCAGTGAAAATCAATAAAAACTCACCATGTAGTCACTAATCTAGTAGAAATTAGTTCACTCGTTGAATTAGTAGAGGCCATTCTTCCACACTTCTTAGGAACTACCTAATCAGTGTGACCAACCCATTTGGAATCTAAAATAGAATAAATTATACCTACAGATAAAAGATTCACTACATCTTTCTTTACTATGTCAGTAGACATCGTTGAGGCTGTGCAACATGTTTTTCTCCCGCTTCAATCTAGATATCGTTTTGACATAAACTAGGGGAGATCCTCTTGATGTTAGTAATGGACCACCCAAATACAACCCAATGATTCTTTTGTACGAGGAATAGATTCTTCTCCTCTTTAAGACTTAGTGATGCCAAAATGATTACTAGAAGCTTGTTATCCAATGCCAAGAATGTACACTTTAGGCACGGTGATAGTGGCTTCAATTCCAGCTCAAGAGGGCATTGGAAAGATGGGACTAATGGGGGTGGTTACAGTACTAGTTCCTCGTAATTGTCTTGAATAGAAACATGAAAAAAATGTTAGAAACAAGGCACACTCTTTTAATAGATGGTAGTGTGTGCAGTCATTCACCAGATTCATGAGATAAGATTCTGCCTGTGTGACGACAGAAGAGACAACATATGTAACTCTCATCAGGTGCACTTCCTTCTCTGGTTCATCATGATACTTCATGACCTTTGTTAAAGATATATGCTTTGTATGTTCAATAATATCTACCACAAGAGTTCCTTTTTCCACCTTCATCATGACATGAGCCATATCTAGATATGGTTTCTCTAAGAATAGGGACACCTAACTATCAAAATGTTACATCACATGACATTGTCCCTACCCTTTGATTGATTGTTGATAATCAGATAACTTTATCCCAAACTGGTCATCCTAGATCCCCAATGTTAGTCTTTCTCTCCCCATCTCCAAAATCACATTAGATGTGGCTTTGAATGGACTACCTAGGATTAGATCATTACCATAGTCATCTTGCATCTCCATGACTACAAAATCTTCTAGAAATATGAATTTTCCACCTTCACTAGAACATCTTCACATATGCATATTGATGTCACCACCAAATTGTCTACAAGTTGAATTGTCATGTTTTTCTCTTCCTTGACTCTTTCAGCCCTAGTTTCTTGAATGTGGTCAATGGCATGATATTAATTATTTCCCCAGAGCCACATAATGCTTCCCCAAACTTGGCCTTGCCAATGTAACATGGTATGTTGAAGCATCCTGAATCTTATCTATAATGTGGAAATTTCCTTTGTATTAAGGCACTGACTTCTTCCCATAATACCCAACATCAGAATCTTTTATCCTCATCTTCTGGTTGATGATTTCCTTCAAGAACTTTCCATATGAGGGAATCCCTCAATGGAATCTTGTTCGTGTAGGATGTTTTAGTGCTTCCTTAATGTATCAAGAATTTTTTTGAACATATCAACCATTTTGGCCTTCAAGTTATTAGGGAATGGAACTAGAGACAATTTTTTGCACTAATGATATGGAATGTAAGAATCCTTTTTGGTTTCTATTTGCCCATTTTTTCACTCTTCTGTTGCTTCCTCCTATGATGTAGGGTCTTGTGGTTGCTTTAGAGGAATCATGTATGTCACTTCCCCAGTGCCAGATGGTGTTGTACTCTTCTCTAGAATCACATTCTACTCAATCACTAACACTTTACCACTAAAAAGAAGCACCACCTTTACTTGTTGGTTATTAGGGGGTTACCAATGTTTCCTGGAAATCTTTGTTGGTTGGGCTTATTTATAGAAGCCACCTCTACTACTAATTGTGAAATTTGATTTTCAATGTTAAGAATTTAATGCCCTTGATTCTACTACTTAAGTTTGATTGGTTTTGGAAAGCCTCGTTCTAACTCATGAGTTTGCCCATCATGTATTCTATCATATCCATATTACTAGGACCCCTATCCTGTTGATATTATTGTGAAGTGTTGCCTTGCTAGTATTTAGGTTGTTGTGCTTGTGATAGGTCCTGTTGAAAATTTTTGGGATCCTTCCATGAAACTTTGGGATCTCATCGCCACATATACTAATTATTTCCCCTATTATTTTATTGTCACAAGTACATGAAATCCTCCTCTTCACCTCCATATTAGGTGCCTAATTTTTTATCAAGATCGTAGTGAGTCTATCCAATTGAGATTTTAATTATGTGCTCTCCCTTCATTCCATAACACTTTTTACTATCATTGGTGCTTCTTTCTCCTGCCCCCAAGATTGGTTCTTGGCCATGTTCTTCATAATCTTGTGACATCTTGTAGCCTTATTTTTTAGGAAGAGTTCTTCTCCTGCACCATCAAAAGTAGTACTCTCTCCTTTATGTAGGCCATAATAAAATATCTTCTTTTGACCAAACAAATCAAACTCACGATGAGGTACTTTCCTAAGCATGTTTTGAGATCTCTCCCATGATTTTGAATAAGATTCTTTAGTCAACTGCTTGAAATTGTAGATTTTCCCCACCAATTCATTTGTCTTCCATGGTGGAAAGTATCTTTCAAATAATGCATTGATCATCTCATCCCAAGTTTTAGTTGACTCTGGAAGTAAGGAACCAAGCCTTATCTTTTACTGATAGTGAGTATAAAAAATCTTCAAATACATAATTATGGTAGGAACTATATCATGTGTGAGCATGTCACAACTCTTCACAAAGGTGTTTATATGCGTCATTAGATCCTCCATGTTGTGCCCATGAAAAGATTGATACACTATTAGTGCCACCCGTTCTGGGTAGATTTTGTAGCTACCAATGCTCATTGTCTGGCATTTGATTGGTCCAAGCTAAGTTGTAGTTGGTGATGCCTTTATCTTTTCGTAGATGATCAATTCCTTAGGCATGTCCTCCACATTTTCATAACCATTAAGATATGTAATTGTCTCTTTATATTGACCTTCCTGTGGTGTGGGAGTTTGAATGATCTTCTTAGATGAATCCCCAAACTATTGCACCCTGTGTAAGATCTCTTCTCAATCTACATCTGGTGGAGTGAACTATTTGTAGTCCGTAGTTAGAGTGTGAAACATGGACTAGTTCCTAAAAGTTCAATTGGCAATGTGAGACACAAAACACTAGTAAATTCATAAAAGAAATTCTTTTGAATTTTGCTTTGCTGTAATTAAAAATAAAAAGAAAAAGAAAAATAGCCTAGAGTGGTCTGTCACATCACTAGCAGTGTTGCTCTGGTTGGTTCCCGGACAACAATGCCAGAAACTTAACACGCATAAATCATGCATGTAGAAAGCAAGTGGATGTGTCTTGAAATATAGGAATATGAGGCCTGAGTGTCAAACTTAGAGAAACACTCACTACATGCTACTACTTTTAAGACCAAATTAGCTAGACCTAGAAAAGAGTTGCTTGATAGTTTAATTAACTAAGATTTGAGATTGAAAACCTAAGTTATGGTGGTTGTTATTAGAAATGGATGGATTCCTCAGGACTTATGATTTCATCATGACATACATTGCATTTAAATTCCTTTTTATTAATAATAATTCACTCTTACTCTAGACTAAAGACCTCTGTCAAGCATTACCTGCTCCCGCAACATAATGCACCACCTAATCTAAAACAAACCCCACTCCAATTGAAGTTTAGCAGTTAGTTGGGTGCATTAATGAAATCTCTAGGCTCTTCTTTCATAGCTGTAAGCCTTCTCCTACAATGCAATATAGGATATGTAAATCTATAATGTGTCAGACTCATAATCCCTCTCCCAAAGTAATTAATTGTTTATTACTTTGATTATGGTGATCAAACATAAACAATTCAATCAGGAGATCATAGATCCATGCCCGAAAAAATGAAAATAAATTACTAACTCTAGAATTCAAATACAATGCAATGTCAAGATACTCTTGGGTCCTAAGAAATAAGGGGTTTAGTCCTGCATATTTTTCATAATCATACAATAAGAGGAGGAAGAAGTAAATCAAATAAACTTCTCAAAACTAATGTAAACCCCCTAGAGAAGTCACCTCGAAGATCCCCTCTGATAAAAAACTTTGATATGCTACGTTCTGGTTACTAATACGTCCTCTAGAAGTGCTCAGAGTATTTGGTCAATGGCTATCTCCCATCTCCACCTCTCTCAGCTCTGTGCTCTACAAATTGACATCTCTTAGTTTGTGATCGCACTCCTTAGGTCATAAGGAAGGCTTTGGCCATCATTAAGTCGTGCTTTTCGAATGTGACTTTATATTATATCTGCTCTGATCACACAACATCAATACCACCGACAAGGTTTTGGTTACACCAAGTGGTTGGCCAACTTGTATCTCTCAAACTATTTCGGTACTCCTAAAATGAGTGTCGATAGCACCAAGTTTCTTCCCGTAGAGGTCTCAATGTTAAATTTGGTACCACAAATAGATGGTTAAATGGTAGTGAGGCTATTAACCTCGAGTTCTGATTCTCCCTAGATCATGAGTCAATAACACCAACTACTTGCTTTAGTATCATTGCCTATCTTGGTAGCACTGAGTATCATCTCGATAGTGATGATTTTTTCCACTTTTCCTAGTATAGATTCATAATTTTCCAGTACCACCGACGCATGGCGGTACCACCAAGCTATGCATTCAGTGATGAAATCACTTCAAAAGGGAAAAAATAATATAACTCTAAAATATAAATAATAAATTAGCATGGTTAGGTAAAAATATTGAATACTTGATGCAAACATAATTCATAGGATATTATAGAAAAAAATGCATAAGATTATCTCAAAGTGAACATAAATGCAATCAATGCCTAGAAAATAGCATGTAAAAAAGACTAAAAACACATACCCTAATTTGGTGCATTTTGGCTAACTCAATCTAGATTTATCCTTCAGTTGGTAGAAAGTTTCCTCCTCGCAATGCAGGCCTCCTATGAAGTATTCTATAGTTTCTAGAACATCTAATGTCTAATGATTGTTAATTATATATATAACAACTTTATTGTTACTAAATTTGCCCTACTATTGATGAATGAGCATTTAACATAAAATCATCATAGTCATTTGACAAAAAAATTATCTAAATATTCTCAAAATTATAGTTGCATTCTTTAAATTCGGAATTAGGGAAAACTCAAGATTTCTGGTGCCTCTAAATGCACCATTTCATGTACCATATTGCATAGAACCTTGTACTACAATTGAGCATATAGCACCATGACATAAATTATATTGAATGACATATTTCTTATACGAAAATGTAATGTGCATGTATAATGATTTCACAACAACAGTTTTTTAATAAGAAATAGCATAGAAACAACATTATTTTTTAGTATTTGGTGTAAATCAAGGTTAGAAGGTGATTTTCCACTCACTTGGATCTGACCCTAGGTCACTGATCTCGGTTCTAAGCTTGCAAGTCCAGATTTTGGTCAATACATCTTGGATTTGGGATAAAAGCCTCCAAAAAATATCTTCTAACAGTCTAACCTCAAATATGTTACTCCAAAAATGGCCAACGTGAGGAATAATATGAAAGGGGAGGAGGAACATGACCTTGAATGAGACCAAAAGAAGGTCTCGACCAAGAAAGGGAGCAAGAGAGAAAATATCTATTGTCTAAAATTACTTACCATAATTAATTCAATGTTAGGTCATTGGTCTCTCTCTGTTCTTTGCATTCCTATCAAATGTCACCCTAAAAATCACCTCTATATCTATCTCTTAAGTGGTTTAGGGCTTTGTTTGTGTGGAAAATTCAAATCTAAAGAAACAAATTTTGTCGAATTCGGATATGTATAGCAAAAAATTATGGTCATTTACTGACTGGTTGTAAGGCCGTTGACCTGTCCTAGTGATAATTTGTGTTTTCCTTTCTTAATGAAGATGCTTAAACCTTAGTCTAATCTTTTTAAATGCCTTAATATCACGTGACATGTTCATTTTTCAATTTGGTCCCATTTGGTTGATGTTTGAGCTATATATGCTTGTTTTGGACCAAGTTGTAATTTACCCATGTTGAGGGTTTATATTGCAACTTGCCACATGTAGTGAGTGTTTCTTGTGCCTTAGTATCATGAGAGAAAAGATGATGCTATGTGGCTCCTTGTTTGGGCCTTGGATGTTGAGGTGACATTAGGGTTTTGCATGTTACATGATGGTAGCGACCATGAGTATGTTCATAACGTGTCGACCAGTGTAGCGACCATGATGATGTGTTTGGAGAGTTCTTTGGCTGCTACACTATGTTTGGTTGATTATGCTTCTACCTTGTGCTTTGGGCACATGCTTTGGTCACTAGGGTTTTACCATGTTAATGTGTTGCGACCACAACACATTTCTTTTGCTTTTGTTTTGGTCGATACAAGGTTTGGTGTGTGTTGCGACCACTATGCATATGTGTGATTCGGCCATGATGTGCTTTGAGGACCAAGTGATCGCTACACCACTTTGGTATTAATGTTTATCTTGCATGTTAACATGCATGGCCGGTCCATGGAGGGACAAGTGTCTTTTTTATGCCAAAAATATTGACACCTCATAACCTTACCTCCCTCCTACCCCTTGTGTATATAAGCTTTCTCCTCCACATAAAATCAATAATTTTAGCTCTATCTTCTTCTCCCTCTTGATTGTGACCAACCTTGGAGCTTGTTGGAGCTTGAGAAGGTTGATCTTGAAGCTTTGGTGGCCGATCATCCATGCATGTGGTGATCTTGTGCTTGATCATCATCCTTGTGGTGATCTTTGGTGATCTTTTTTCTTGGTAAGTGGTTTTTAACCCTTGATCTCATTTTCTTTTCATCTCTACCCTATCTTACTCTTCCTCCTTGTCTGTGAGACTATGGTGCAACCATGGTGGCTATTCTCTGAGGATCTTATCTTGACTATGGATTTACCATGGTGGTACCTATGTGAGAAGAAGATCTCCTCTTTCTTCTCTCTTCTTTGGCCTAGGGTTTTCACCCTCTTTTCTTGAGCTATCTTGTGACCTTAGTATGTTTTCTCCTTCTAGAGGTGATCTTTGACCATGGAATTTCTCTAGGTTGGAGTTTCATCTTCTCTCTTAGAGATCATGGTCTTAGAGCTTGATCCTCTACATAAGGTGGTTATATAACTTTCCCCTCTTCTATTATTTGCATCATAATCTTGCTTGCATGCTACTGATCTCATTTCTAGAACATGAATCTAATATGCTAGATGATTATACCATGATCTAGGGTTTATGATTGTGTAGTATTCTCATGTGGATTACTCTTTCTCCTAAACCCTTACTTCATGCACTCGATTATGAGTGAAGGAGGATTTGTCGATTCTTACATGTAATCTAATTTTTAGTGTTACCATAATGATAATGTGATGTTGAAGGTTTTATCTTGGGTTTCATGAATTTAACATATGTTTTCCTCTCTCTTAATGTAGTTCTCCATGTGGTTTTAGTAATGCCATATTTAGGGTTTTTAATGTCCACCTTGTATGGAGGTTACTCCATGACAACACTTGGTTTGCTTGACGTTCATCATCTGATTTAGACATGGTCTATCCCTATTTTCATGTTGGTTTAGTGTTGTTGAGGTAGCTTGATCTTGATGGTCCCTACACTCACTTTGATCCTATGGTCACTAAGTGTCTCACAGTTTTTGCGGTTGATACATTTCTAGTGTTGTCGTGGGTGCCACACCTTAATTTGATGTTTTGGGTCATTACCATGTTGGGTTTTTGTGTGGTCAACTTGCCTTGGGTTGAGTTGGTTCAAGCTTTCTATGTGTGGTGCTGCGGGCGCTACATGGCTAACCTAATAGCCGTGGTCTCAACCCCTCTTTTGCTTGGTCACAACACATTGTTGTTTGTAGCAGGTCGCTATACTTGTGTCTAGTTGGTCACAACGCCTGTTATGGCTATGTTGGTGTGTTGCAATCAAAGTGTCTGATGTGTTATAGTCGCTACTCTTGTATTTGCTTGGGTCACAACATGATCTTTGGTTGGTTTTTTCCTAAGTTATCTGTGGTGATGTGCAGTGGGTCATTACATATGTTCTTGATGTGTCTCAATTGTAGCAAGTTACCCTGACCAATGGTAATGGTCTCTACACCTAGGTAAATATGTTAGTCGCTACAAGGTGTTATTATGACGGTCATTACACTTTGGTGTATATGTGAGATGGTCGCAACAAATGTGTATAAGCATGATGGTCGCTACACTTGCATGAGTGATGAGTAGTTGTGGCTACATATTGTTGTTTACATAATAATACTTACATGTCTATTAGGATAATGTTGAAACCCCAATGTGCTCCAAGAAAATGGGAATTCATGTACCTAGGGTTTCATGGTGATTGTTGTATTGGAAACCCTAATCGGCTATGTAAGAAACCCTAACCCTAATCTCAAGTGTATGATATACATGTTGAGCTTGCTTGATTTAATAGCATGAGTTGATGTTTTCTCTCTCCTACTCATGTAATACTAACTATGTAGGTAGAATGAATGTCATAGCTAGTGATTGCTATGATGTGTATGTGATATGACACATGTGATGATAATGAGCTTTGATGAGGCATGTCGAGATCATAATGATGTGATTGGCTTTATGACCTAGTGAAGGCTTAATGCCTAAGTGTCAGGTGATATCCTCCAAATGATGGGATAAGGGATGGATATCCCATGACAGTGTGATAATGTTGATGGCCTCGAATTGACAGTGATATCAAGTGATAGTGTGATAAGGTTTCACCTTATACATTTTATATCTTTTGGAGTTGTATTATCCCTTTATATTTGTAGACTTTGTTTAGAGTTTATACCTTGTAACTTGATTGATTCTAAAAGATACTCAATTGCCTGAACTAATCAAGTGGAACCCTAATAATGTAGCTTCCTTGTGTCGTAGATCCATCTCCAGTATTAGTACTTTGTTGGATGGTGAAATTTGTATTCCCAAGGGAAACCCAGAGCGCATACTATTGAGTATGTGAGGTGCAAGTGACTACGTGTCCTTGACATCTTGCTCCCAAGTTTTAAGAGAATGATCGGTCAGGTCTCGGTGATAGGCATGTGATATGATGTGATAGAGGATAATTGCGGGTGTACCTCTATAATTGGGTATTATACCCTGGTTTATAGCGTCGTAACCTATACCAAGGTGGGCTAGGTGTTTTACAGGACCATAGCCTTGACTATGAGTTGTTGTCTCCACAGGACTATAGTTTTGATTATAAGTTGCTATCTTTGTAGTATGACTATATGTCATTGTAGTGCAGACTTGAACTGATTGAGTAGTGTAGGACAAGATCATGGATTATGTCTCTTCCATTGATCTTGTATGGAACCGATTTTGACTTTGCAGTGATCGGTTAGATTCGAGTGGTACACCTCAAATCCTTTGGGAAAATAAAATACATAATACAACCGTGTATTATAATTTATATGGTTAAACATGACTCACATTGGATGACCCTCTACCTTATCCTTGTATTGATTTCTTGAATTATAATGCGGTAAGAGAAATTAATTGTTATACATGTTCTTCATATTGCTTCTTAAAATAAAAGATGTTCTACTGCTTAGTTGTAGTTGCATGAATTGTTAGACAATGTTAATGGCTTAATTCTTCTCATTTAGCTGAATCTTCTCAACCTGATATTAAATGTATCTTGCTACTTTAAGTTTATTTGTGCTTATAATAGTTGCGGTAGAGAGTTATATCTTTTGTTGGGATGTTTGGTCTCACCCCATGGGTCTTCACATCTTTTAGGTGATCATTTGCAATGAGGTAGAGATCATGTGGTTGAGACTGGCAATAAGAGGAGAAGTAGTTGTTGGATCATGGATATGCAGGTAGTGTCTGGTAATAGATTCCTATGTGTCATCCCTGTAATCTCAGGTCCTTAGGGTGTTTTATAGACATTATACATGGGTTTGAGTTTTTGGCTATATGCCTTGGTCATACATATATGATTCGTGTATGCAAACAGTTATCATATGTACTGGGTTGTGGATAGATAGCCAGTGAACAAAGGTATGTAATATCTCTTGGAATATATGAAATGTAAGTGGCACAAGTTTGTGGCTTCGAATGGGATGTGTTCATCTTGAGATGTTGTTATGTGTTTGGGTTTAATTTACCCTATGTTATGGTAATGTGGTTGTTAGTGATAATTATGTGCTTGTTTTGAGTAATCTCACTTTGTGTGGGGATGGGTGTCACATTTGGTGGTATCAGAGCTCTAGGTTCGTTGCGTCTATAGGGTCTAAGCTGAGAACATGACATAAAAATATGGTGCATACTGCCTAACCTCAGTATTTGGATGCCCAGGCCAGATATTCAATTATTGAAGAAAACGACAAGTATGGAACTCTTAGATTGTTATCTTTTTTATTACTCTGGTCAAGTAGTCATTTTGAAATAATCTAAAGAGCATAACAAATCAGGAATCACGATGCTAATACCTCCATCTTACCCTAAAGAAGATGATAACTACATCATAACCTACCAAAACTTGAGTGTTTGGTAACTAAAAGAGAAAGATACAACACCATGAAACCTAAACTTGAACATAAATAAGCTATGAGAGGTTGTTGAAGTTGTAATTTCAAGAAGTATATAAAGCAAAAAATAGATAAATTTGTGCTAATGAAGTAAGTTAAGGTGTAAAATCCACATAAAATGGAGAGAACTCCTGAGATAAGTATGATATGAGAAGAGAAATAAACATGATGTTGAATGAATAAAGTGGAAACTGAGTTAATCTCAGACCAACCATGTAAGTAAGAAAGTGCTAAAATAAAACCTTTGTTGCATACAAAAGAATTAAAGGGAGATGATCCATGCTCAATGAAGAAAATATGAAAAATGGTGATCTACCTATTGAGGAGGGGTTGAAAACATGATAAAACAAAAGGATGTACATAAGAATGATGAATAACTAACAAGGAAGGAGCAATGAGGTATGTTAATCTTGATAATTCCTATGTTGATAGAGCAGGACCAAAGATGAAAATAGTAAAATGACACATATGGAGTTGTAACCCTATATAATAAAGAAAAAAGTTGGTAGTTCCCTCTTATTAGAAACCCCTAGTTAGTGTTGTTGTGTTAAGGGAAATGTGTTCCCTTTGTGTTCCTTCTTTCTTAGAGCGTGACATTCAAGTGGATTGTATACCACTTGATATGCATGGTTTCAATGTGATCCTTAGGATGGATACTTTGGAGAAGTATCGAGTGGTCTTGGACTATAATTTTAAGGTGGATATGTTTGTTGATGTTGATGTTTTGTGTATCTTCCAAGGTGATAGGAAGATTCTTCCAATGTGTCTAGGATTGGCGATGATAGTTGAAAGGCTGATGAGGCATGGTTGTGATGCATTTTTGGCAAATGTGGTGGATACCAAGGTGAGGGGCCCTAGTATCCAGGAAGTGCCAGTTACCTATGAGTTTAGAGATGTGTTTCTTGAGGAGTTCCTAGGTGTTCCCCTGCTAGAGAGATAGATTTTGAGAGCAATTTGGATCCTAGTACCTAACCTATAATATAGACACTGAATAGGATGACTCTAGCTAAGATGCAATAACTGAAACGTTAGTTGTAAGAACTGTTTGGGGAAGTTTTTATTAGATCAAGTACATCTCCTTGGGGTGCTGCAGTGTTATTCGTTAATGAAGACAATGGATTTATAAGGTTGTGCATTGATTACTGGCAGTTGAACAAGGTGAAAATCAAGGATACATATTCTTTTCCGTGGATAGATGATCTGTTTGACCATTTGTGAGGTGAGAAAATCTTCTCAAAGATAGACTTGAGGCCAGGTTATCACCAGTTGAGGATTAAGATGGATGAAATATCAAAGTTAGCTTTTAGGACAAGGCATGGTCACTATGAGTTCATGGTTATGACATTTGGGTTAACCTACACACATCAATAATACTCTACATTTATGAGTATATCAGATTTAGGGAGTATACAGTCTTTAATTACCATAATTAGATTTTATTATAAGTTGTCAATGTTCTATACAGAATTAGAAAAGTTCTTTGTGAAGTATAAATGTATGGATACTTATCTTGGTCATTTTAATGGATACGTTTTAGTATTGTTTGATTTAGATATGTGATATTATTTAATGAATGGTCATTGCAATATTATATCAGGTTGAAGGTTGTTCCTATCTTGTTGTTCTGTGTTGACAGCTACCAGAAACATGGTATTTTGGAGTTCTAACTTATGAAGAAATGTTTCATTGTTACAATCGATATATGGAAAAGGCAAGGTGTGTTTAATTTGTATTTGTTGCTTCATATTAAAATATATGTATGGTCACAATCATGTAAAATCATTATATGTAGGTAATTTTTGAAATGGAACACTACCATTAAGGTTTTTAGGAATAGTAACATAGTCTTTGGACATATTTATCTTCTGTGTATGTGTATGTATGAATTTTTTGTCACCTTAAGCTAGGACAAATTTGACCTTTGATCAATTTTACAATTTCTATAATCTCAATGGCATTGAGTAAAAAAGAACTAAAAAGTCATTAGAATATCATAATTAGATTTACTATCCAATTATTTTAGTCCTAGAGCTAAAAATGATAATGAGATTCAACTTCCAACATCATTATGGGATTGTTATTTAACATGTTATTGTAATTCTTATAAGAAAGATTGTTTGGTTGGGGTGTGAAGACAAGGTAACTAATGCGTTATTTCCTAATCATCCATACATGATTCACTTTTTGTATTTTTCTATCAGTATTTTATGTTCCATTCAGATAGATTCTTGATACAATTATGATCTTTAATGAGACACGCTTTGCAATTAGATCTACAATTTAGAAATGAATTCAAGGATTCAAGTTGTAATTATACACAAATAGAGAATAGACTAGAAATAATTTGTAAATGCAACTAGGATAAATATCCAACTATAATAACACATTATCTACAGAGGGTTTATATTTTCAAAATTTCAACAAACTTTGGTCTCTTTTATATTTTCAAAATTTCAACAAACTTTGGTCTCTTCCTTTTACTAATACCATGTTGAAAGCAAGTTTTTGTTCATAACACCGACATTGAAAACTATACCTTCCTCACATTGTAACCCTCCCTCATTTCCATCCATTAGTCTATTTTACATATTGGCATCACAACTAATTCCTTCAAGTGTATATCCAATAACTAGGTTTGACAATCTTCAATGATCGACTCAGTCTTTTTAATCTTTTGTTGTTCCTAGTCGTTTTATCTTCCGAAAAATTCTAGGTCTACACTTAAATTGCATTTTCACAGAGTCTTCTAACTTGAGACTTTTGTTGCTTGCTTCTATCATTGTTGTGTACCTCATCGTGAAATCTAGACTCTCATGAACATACTCTACTAACATTTTGGAGGCAGTCTGGATGTTGCATCTTCTTCCTCCGAACTCATCATTCTTTTGAATTCCTAGAAGTATTTCCCTTTGTACTCCTTCCTAAGGATATGTTTCCTTGATACTAGTGGGTACACCATGTATCCATATGTCAGGATGATCTCGTGCAATATAGGTTGTACTTGGTTTTCTTTTCTTGCTATTGACTTCTATATCCACACTGATATCCATCCATTCTCTAATGATAACTTCCATTATTTAAGTATTCCTTACCTTTTTATTGACTCCCTTGGGAACTCCATCATAATTTTAGCACATTATATTCCTATTCTAATAATATTCTTTGACTTACAAATCACTTTAGTATTAAATATTGCCTCATTCCTTATTTTCCAAAGAATCCATCATGCAATTGCAAAGGTTATGTGCCAATCCTTCATCCCATTTTAGTAGCACAGGTCACTAGCAATCCATTTTTTCTTATCATCTTCACTAAAGATCTTATTGGCATCTAGAACTTGAAGAGCCTTCAATATATATCTATTGAAAGAAGGTTGGGAATTGCATTCATACTAGTTTCCATTTGTTCCCCACATCTATCGCATCCATATGTAGTAGTCATTTCTCTTTCATCTCAAATTTTATTGATCATTAACTATCATGTTTCAAGCACCATAATAAATTTTTATCCTTTAAGGTAGTTGGGATTGACATATGATATCAGAATTACCCTCACCACAACAGACACTCCATTCCATGAGTAGCTAGTATGCATATTTGACAATGAACGTGCCATCCTTAAGTACAATCCTTGATATCATCCTCTTCATAATTTGTCCTTCAGGTGGCATGCTTGTAATGATTCCTACTATCTCATTATCAAACCATGCATTCAATAACTCATCATCCCAACCATCATACTCCTTGACTGTTCTAGCCACCACCATACATGCAATCTCCATGGGCTTGGTCTTGTGTGGTAGGAGAAGTGGTTTGGAACTGGACCTTACCCACTAATCATCTAACATATTCATACGAGTTCCACTCACTATGACCCTTGTGAAGTTGGCAATGACTAGATCCAATTTATTGTGTATGCATCATCATAAACTTGACCCTTCCATCTTTTTACTATTTCTACCCCAATACTTCATCTCTATGAATATTCTTCATGAGACATTCCTCCTCTTCAAGAAATCCTAGGTTGTTTTCATGATAAGCACCACATTATACTCTCAAATGAGAAAATTATCAGACCCCATTTGTTCCTCGGTGCTAAACTTTGATCCATGCAACCAAGTTTCTCTTCTTACTCTCACTCCCCCTCTCCATATATAATTTCAAAAAAAAAAACAATCCATCTTTTTATAGGTTGATATCGGTTGCTTTTTTGTGTGCATGACACAAGCTATAGAAGACACTATAATGGTGAGTATAATGCATACGACCATTGTCAATGTGCAGCGCATCCAAGGTTTCCTACCAGTAGGCATACAATCCCTTGGACTTCCCACTACGTATGATTGGTACCCCAGATGTTGCCCAAGTTTTACATCTAGGAATACTTGTTCTTCTAAATAGTTAGCATATAGGTGTCGGTGGTTTTCCTCTTGAGAAGAACATGTTAGATTTATCCTTTGCAATTTGATGGTTGGATGCTTATTCGAATATTTTTAGGCATTCCATCATCACCATCTCTTGTCTAGGTGTCGCTTCGACAAATAGCAGTATGTCATTCTCAAAAAACACATGATTGACAAGTTTGATGTGCATAGAAATAGATCCTAGTATTTGTTTTAACATATTTTTCTATTATGGTAATAGATTGTCATGCACTTTGATGCATTACTTTTGTTGTATAAATTCATTTCTATTGAGGAAGAGGGCTTAATATCTTGCGCTTGAAATCAACCCAAAGGGTCCATGTTACCACAAAATGTGTGTTGACACAAAGTCAAAGTTGACAAATCCCTTGTGTGAAGATTACCAAATCATTTTACTTTTTGTTTAAAATGTTTCTAGTTGAGTGGTATCAGATTAGATAGTGAAAATGTATAAATTTTCATACCCCAATTTGGAGAAATCAAGTCATACATGCATGAAGATCAAGATTCAAGAATAAATAGCTTCTTCTTAGATCTTATATGAAAAACTATTAAAACAATTGATGTAATAAAGCTCATATGTGTAATAAAATTAATTAGAATGAATTATATTTTACTCGGGAGGTTTTAGAAAATCTAAAACAATGGCTTTGTCAGTCAAATTTCCCCTGGGTATAACTCCTCTAACATTACTATTCATAATCTTTTTAGAACATTTAGATGGCTAGTTTCTCACTGGTAGGTAACCCAAATGACCAAAATGAGGCATATAATGCAAGGCATGTCAACCGAGACACAACTCTACCAACTACTGTAGTAGCCTTTTCTTCAGTGAAATATAGCCATTGTAGGGTGTAAGGAGTATGACCAAAGAGGAGATCCACTCTTTACTAAATTTTAGATAAACCCAACCAAACCAAACACACTAACAAGTATGATAGATTGGGTGTATCTTTTTCAAATTCTCAAAAGCATTGTATATAAACACATTAATACATAGTTGCAAAAGAATTATAGCTATTACATTATCTAAAAAAACCATTTACATTGTCCCTCGCCCGATAAGGGTGGTGTTACATACATGAGAATCTATAAACATAAATTACATAAGCATGGAAACCTTTCCATCTCAAGCAATCCTCAAAGTGCCACATTCAGGTACATGCCCCACCTTTTCCATCTTCCTCTCACACACCTATATTTTGATGGGTTGGAAAACAACACCCACAAAAGAGGAAAACAAAAGGGAAAGGGAATCAACATAAACTAAAAATTTGCAGTATAAAATATTTGGGCATTATTTAAGGAAAAGATGAACAATTATAAATATTTACAATAAGGAGAGTTCCAATTGACAAGATAGTTGAAGAAGTATTTTCAAGAGATTTATTGACAATGCATTAAATGAATTTAGATAACATCATCATTTCAGAGAAAATTTTCTTTAAACATAAGAATAACCCTACAATAATCAATTGTGCATGAAAACAATAATAAACTAATATTATTTAAGTAGGCTTAAACACCATAGGAAAAATCCAAATTGTTGATGAAAAAAGCATACCCAAGGCTGAAATATACATGCCCCATATATATATGAGTGGAAAAATACACTATGAAATATAACACGTGTCCTAATGTATGGTTGTACACATGTACCAATATTATATATAATATTAGTCTAAACCAAGCACAATACGTAAGGCAGTATAGGTTTAGTCAATTTCATTTTAGTTCATGTAGAAGGGATGAGAATATCCATGCATAAGCCAGATTTTGGTCATAAGATCATCATTAATTGAATTTACAATTTTATTAACCAGTTTGGGATATAATCTCAAAATATGAGAATTTTCATATTTTACAATAGTCAAGCAAAGGATAACATATTCAAGTATATATCTCATATGAGAAGTCAAGGTTTTCATTATAATATTACCCAGATAATGGTTGTAGATACCTTGTATCTCTTTCTACAAAGTCTAGGGTCAAACCCTAGGTCAACATCATGGTCGTAAAGAACCTAATAACATATATATAAGAATTAGGATTAATTTTTCTTCAAGTAAACAAAACAACAAAATGACCTTTTTATTATCGCTAAGTTAGGTCGCAACACATTTATAATGTTTCAAAAACATCTTTTATTATAGCCTTTTATGTTCAAATTATTAGTTATTAATTTATTGAGATAAATTAATTTTTTATTTTACAATATAAAATTTTAAAAATATTATATACTTATTTTGATTTTACAATTTAAAAATGGAATAAAAAGATCGATATGACCCCTATTAGGGTCCATCACCTTGATTTGTGATGTGGGCATCTTAGTAATTATAAAATCTAAACTCACATGAATGAAAAATTAGGGACATGACAGACAATGGCTAAACAATCATGGGACTTTAGATAAAACCAAAGTTAGGATAGAGCAAATAGCACAAGTTTCAACAGAATTTGACAACCTAGATGAAAATTGTAGAAAGCAATCATTAACGATCTCGACAAATCAACATATGTGAATCACTTCGTCGAGTCGTTAAAACACAAAGGATATGAAGAACAAACTATGGGTCAAAAATGGTTAGGCCCTTGCAAATTGTCACTACATGAATGGAAAATAGAGAGGAAAAATCCGGATTCAACCTATGGTGTCAAACGAAAATTGGTACTCAAGTAATTCTGGATGTGATAAAGAAGTCAGACTAAAGCTGCTTTGTACAAGCTTCCTATAGAAGGTGAAAGCACCTAAAAAACTTTGGTAATTAGATTTACCTCAATTTCTTACTAATCTAATCATGGGAAATACTAAGCAAGAAAATATGGATTGATTCATGCTCTTTCTACCTCCCCACAACCTTAAGAACCAAATAGGGATGGGAATCTATCTAGCTTTGGTCATAGGACGTGCACACAACCTTGGCCATCCCTAGATTTGTGGACCAATGGGAAAGAGTCAGGGAAAATTGAGATGGTTCAACACTCATGATTGTTTCCGACTATTCCCAAGGAGAATGAATTACTTCTATCAACTCTTGGACTGGAAAACATGTTTGAGTTTTAATGTTTGTGGTTGGTTTTGCCCAAACTCATTTCTTATGGTCATAGAAGGAAGAACTCAAGGGTTTGTGGTTTATATGAATGCTAGATTATCAACCTAGGGTTTAAACCCTGCACAAAGATGATATGTAGGAGAGGGGGTGAAAATTGCAGTGAGAGGAGGAAAGGAGAGAGATGATGGAGAGAAACTTGGAAGGAAAGTTAGGCTACAATGTTGGTTGGTTTTCTTCTACAACCGAGGTAGAAGATAAATTGTGAATGGTCAAATCAACATCTAAAGACTCTCAATATGATCCACATACTATATATCCTATACATGTAGCATAACAAGGACACAAATAGGTAAACTTAAGGAAATATAAATTTTTACTTAGGTATTAAACATTTTATGGTAGTTTTAATATCATTTATATCCTATTTTAATGAGATTAGATACAAGGAAGATGAAAACTCACACATAGGGTAATTAAATAATATAGAGTTGGATTCTTATATTACTTTTCACTTTTAAGAAGGTTATTTAATAAATAATGGTCTATTAGCCTTATGTTTTTTTATTAACTTTATATTACAATTAAGGAAACTAATGTTCTCCAATTGAAGTGAAATTTGGCATGTAGCATATTCATGATGTGTATAATCTAAACTTGACATACATTTCTTATTTTGAGACCCTATATCTACCCATATACCAATCTAGGGGCTTTTAGTATAATTTAGATAAATTATTATAAATAGTAATTGGTTATCATGTTTGTTAATTAGCATTGTCTTGGGATAATCAACATTAAATAATTTCCTTTAAAATGATATCTATGTTCTATAAATATTTACTCAAGTTTAGATTTTTGATAGTTTGAAATATGAAAACATGGAGGTGGGTGAAGCGATCTTTTATTTTATTTTTCTAGAAAGAGTAGCACAGTTGGAAGAGATCCATTAGTCTCAATGAAGGACATGGGTACAAATCACACTGAAGGTGATCTGTGAATGACACTCCATGTTGATTGGGAGAGCGAGGGGTGACTAGACCACACCCTAACATGCATGTGGTTTATTGTGTTGGGGTGAGTCACAAAGTAGCTCTGTCTGAATGGGTTCCTTGGGAACAAAAAATATTTTATTTTATTTATCTATTCCCTTAGTTGATCCCCAATTTTCATTTTTCACTCTTTCTTTCTCTCATCTACTCATAGGAAATTTCTAGAGAATTGATTTTAAACTAAAATATGTTATGGTAGTAAAATCATAAAACTAACCAGTATTTGTGACATTATTCTAATAACTTACATTGATACCTCATAAGGTGATTACTTGCGAGACTCTATGTTTCTAGATTTCTAAACATCATAGTATACTCCAAGTCAGGAAAAATTTTATGAAGGCCAACATTATTAACAAGGAATAATGTAAGAGAGGATTATTTAGGATACATAAAGTTGAGTATGTTACAATACTCCACCACTTAAAGATGATTTTGTCCCCGAAATCCAACCAACTACAACCTATTGTACCAAGTCACCTTTTTACCAAGCTAGATATATGTTACTTCAAGCATCAAGTATCCATTATCTTTCTCACTTTGCATTCTAAACCAAATGAGCTAAACCAAATCTTATGGTTTTTTTGTGGTTGGGGACTTATTAGTGTTACCTATATTGTTTTGGTTGTTTCATCATCATTTTTTTCAATCATCTTCACTTCCAATACATTTTCTTAGTATCATAATTCTATATATGTGGTCAGTGGGATTTACTTGATTCTCCTATATTTCATTAATTAAGCATGAGACAAACAAATTTGACAACTAGGTTCTGTAGGGGATTATTTTAGTTTAGATATAGGTTCAAGTTGAAGTTATCATCTAATGGTGTTAGGTAGAATCATAAGATTACAATTACCAAGCTTGGACAATTTTAACTTGGTTAGAACCAACAACCTCACCACATTATATTTTCATGACTATTATCATTATTTTAGTTATTTATTTGATTATTTTTAGAGATTGAGTATAAACATACTCGAGGACTATAACATGCATGTATGCCTTTTCTCATTATTAAGGCTACCTTTTAAGTTTAGTAATTCTATAAGTTTTTCCATACCTTATTATTTATCGCGTGCCTTGTGACCAAGCCATTGTAAAAAAAAATTTATTGGGAAAATTACATATTAGGTTTCACATCAAGGTTTATTTAGAGATCACATTATATTCCATATCCATATCTTTTTGTGTACCATTGGTAACTTTGAAGAAGTAGACATCAAAATATTAGCTCCCATATTAGCTCACACATGTATATGATCATAATATGACTTAATTTCTCATCATTACGGATAAGTTCAACTAGGTTTCAATGTTTTTCTTATGTTTCAATTATGCATCATAGTACTATAAGTTAGCAAGGTTTACCCATTCACATGATTTAAGTGATAGTTGTATTCATTTAACATTTATTGATAAGTTACTCAAATTATCTAATGCATTCATTTTTAAGTTATGCCATTCATAAAGTTTAATTAGAATCGTAATACTACATGTTATGAGATTTCGTCCCTTAAAAGAGTTAATTTTAAACCTAACTAACTATTATAGAGGTAACAAGGCATTAGTCAACTAAGGTATACAATTCCAAAACATCTTCTCATTATTGATCCATAGATCTAGGATTTCATGGTTGATTTAACCATTAAGAGGTGGGGGTCTTTTATAAAAGATTTTTGTACTATCTAAAAGTTCATATGGTGGTGACTTGGTTCATGAAACCATCGATACAATCTTGAAACATTACAAATAATATAATAATAAAAATAAGTTTAAAAATGAAAAGTTTGTATTGCAAGTCCAAAAATTGGTACTAGAAACCTAGGTAGCGAGCTTCAAGAAAACCATATTAAAGAAACTCCATGTTCTAAGCATTGATTGCCTAACCCTAATGGTATTAGTTTATTTTATCATAACAAACAAGAGGTATCCTATGCTTAGAACTTATTCAATCACTAGTACATTTTACACCTATTATGTCACAAAACATAATGTCAATTTTACAAGAAAATTGCCGCAATAACTTATAGGGTCACTTATATAAATGAAAGCATCGTTAAATGTTGGCATTTTCTGTCAAGGAAAAAAACTCAGGTGTTGTTAAAATACATTTTAAGTTTACAAAAAAAACATTAGGGCCATGAATAGCCAACAAAATTAAAAATACCACCAACTTTTGTGTCACAAAATATAGCATCATTTTGCAAAGAAAATTATGTTACAAGCTTCCAGTGAAGCCATTTGTAAAATAATTACACCCTCCAAAAAGGTGTTTCATCACTTAGGCCCTAAGAATAAACACCATAGGTTTAGATATACTTGTAAATTTTTAAATTGATGTAGAGTTTGTTTGTAAAGAAACATACGCAACAATAGTCAGGCATACCATCTATTTTTGTAAATAAACCAAAGTGACATGATTTCTCTCAAGTTCTTTGGGAAATATATATTCCCACCAACAAACAATATTGTGTTTGTTAGGAATCATCATATGACACTACAATGTTGGCTACAAATAGGGTTCAAGACTCAAGATAGTGTCAATTTTCTATGAAGATTAACATTGTGTGTTACACTAGGGTAATGTTCAATATAACATGGCATTGGTCTATGAATAAAATACCTCTAGAGTTTCTCATTATTGTGTTAGTTTTTCTTGAAACCATAATGATAGTCTTGGATAGAACATTGGTTTTTAATCCACTATGGATTCGATTTTTGTTTGAAATTGTCGCCACAATTATGAACTATGGCATCAATTTCAATTTTAAACAACATAATCTTGAAAAACCCAGGTGTTTTTCTAGTATAGAGTTGTTTTCCACTAAAGAACCTACACTACACCCCTGACATATACACCCACCAAATCAATGTTCATAGTTCTTCTCCCAAATGAGACAGGTGTTAGCTACAGTCGATGCTTCTCCTCCCCATCATCCTAGTTGATGTTGCTACTACATCTAGTTGTCATCACTGCTACTATTGTTATTGTTTCCCCTCCCAACCACCTTTGTTGTTGTTAATTCCCTCCCCATTGTCATTGTTGTTGTTCTTCTTCTTCGTCTTCTCATCACCATCACCTCTATCGTTGTTGATGTGCTTCTCATTGGTCTTTGATGTTGTTATGCTTTGTGGGGTTATTTTTCCTCCTTTCTCCTCTGCCTTACCCTACCCTACTCCATTTAGGTACATTTTTTTCAACATTGGGTTTTTCAGCACATGTGTCTACTACATTTAGATACAAGAATAAATGGAGATACATGTTATGCTTTTGGTTTAGAAATCTATTTAGGGTTACATTCCTACTACATTTAGATACAGGAACAAATGGAGATACATGTTATGCTTTTCATTTAGAAATCTATTTAGAGTTACACTCCTAACTATGTTATTAAATGATATATGCACAAACGAATTAACCCAAACAAATGAATGAATACCCTAATTTATCTTACATACATGCTTGGTTTTAAGGTACATCATTGCATTTTATGGATAAAAGAATTCATCCAATAGAACTAAATTTATGCTTAAATCGTAGGTATTTAACCTATATTATATATGTGTTTGATAATTATGCATGTATTCTGATTGCATAGAAACTAGTTGAAACCCTGATTTGGGACTACTCGTGAACACATAATGTCATTTAATATGTGAGATGTAGTGTGTGGTTGGTTTCAAATATATTTCAAGACTCATTTCCACATTTGTTCTCTGATTCCATATGTAGGTGGTATGCCCCCATATGTATTGTGAATTTTGAGAACTATGAGAAATGATGTCAAAATATTATTGAAAATCAAATATATATTATACACTTACTAGTGAAATTAAGTGTTTATAAATGGGATAGGCGGTATACTTTCATCAAAAGTCAATAATTTTTTCCTAGAATTCATTCAAAATTTACTCATAGAAGTAAATTTTTTATCATTCATGGATTGGGATTGTTCTTAAACACTTAATATCACTTAAGATGTGTGTGCGCATAATGTGTGCTTGATTTCATGGTATTTTGAGAATCATTTCCCATTTTTTAATACATATATAGGTGGTTATTTTCCAAACTATAGTGGGTTACTTGAATGACTACAAGGAAATGTTGTAGAAATATTTTTTAATCCAAAAACATATTATACACTTACTAGTGAGATTAAGTATTCAAGAATGAGATAGGTGGTACACATTCATAAAAAATCAATCAGTTTGGTCTTGATTCAAATATATTTGAACTTAAAATTGGCCTATAACACCTATATTCAATGCTCATTTTTCCTTAATTGTCTATGATTTCATAACATATTAGAGTTGGGTGACCATTAAAAAAATTTGCACTCTAGATTTAAAAATAATACTTTATGAGTTTATCATATTTGCTAAGGAACATAAGATATGACCTAAAGGTAAGTTCTATTTTGCCTGTAGGAATTGTGGTAACAATTTGAAAGTTGACATTGTTGAGGAACTTAAAAGTGATTCCATATGCAATGGGATTATATAGGGATATAATGATGGTCCTAGCATGGATATCTTCCTACTTGAAGATTAGGAAATGTTGATACTAGTAATTGTGTTGAAGAATAAATAAATAAATATGTTGATATGAATGACAAACCAAATTACAATGTTATGATTGATATGATGCTAGATGGTTGTGCGGAAAACCCTATTGATCCACCTCCCTTGTTTACACACATTGTACATGATGCTGAGAAACCATTATATTTGGGTGGAACTAAGTTCATGAGTCTGAGTGTTGTGTTGAGATTGTGTACTCTACAAACTAATACTGGGTGGAGTGGCAAAAGTTTAATGGCTTTGTTGTTTATATTGAAAGAAATTATATCTAAAGGCAATGGGCTTCCAATCTTGACATACAAAGCAAAAACAAAGATTTATCAAATGGGAATGAAGGTTAACAAGATATATGCATGCCCTAATAATTGTGTGTTATTTCAAAAGAACTATAGAAATGTGAAATATTTTCTAAAATGTGGTGGAGTGACAAAAGTTTTATGGATTTGTTGTTTATATTGAAAGAAATTCTATCTAAAGGCAATGGGCTTCCAATCTTGACATACAAAGCAAAAAAATGATGTATCAAATTGGAATGAAGGTTAACAAGGTATATGGATGCCCTAATAACTGTGTGCTATTTCAAAAGAACTATAGAAATGTGAAATATTTTCTAAAATGTGGTGTGTCTAGGTGCAAACTGTCAACTTTAGGTAAGACCAATAATGGATCTCGTACCAAGTGAGGTGGTGTCTACCAATAATACAATGGTTTTGATGCTTATTTTAAAATTTTAAAGATGCATAGAGCCTATCTTGGCATGTAGAGGTAAAGGAAAATGATGATTGCGTCCTAAGACATGCTTTTGATTCACCACAGTGGAAGAAGATTGCTTTATTGTTCCCTCAAATTTATGAATAGGCGAGGAACTTAAAACTTGAACTATGTACCCATGAGATTAATCCATATGGTACATTAAGCATCCAAAGAACTTGGCTTGTTGGGATTGTTATAGATAGTCTTCCTCTTTGGTTGTGTGTGAAGAATAAGTATGTCATGTTATCAATGTTGATTTTAAGGCCAAATAAACTTGGCAATGACGTTGATGCTTTTTTCAACCTCTGATTGATGAAATAATGAAATTGTGGGTAGAAGGTATTATGATGTATTATGTTTCATGTGAAGAGATCTTTAATTTGTATGTTATGTTGTTTCACGTGATTAATGGCTTTTCAACTTATGGGAGTTCATCTATATATATTCTAGAAGGATCCATAGCATGTCTTGTATGTGAGGAAAACACTAATCCCTTCTAATTAGAACATGGTATAAAGACCACATTTCCTATTCTTGAAAGAGTTCTCCTACAAGTGCATCCTTATAGAAAGCAGTGCAAAGCATTTAATGGATAAAGTGAGGAAAGAAGTGCCTCTAAACCTATACTGGTAAATGTTGTATATGAAAGAGTGAAAAACATTGTAAATATATTTGGTAGCTCATGTAGAACTTCCATACATTAGAAATCTTTATACAAGAAGATGTCAACGTTCTAGGATCTTCTTTATTGGGAATTTTTTGAAATTTGACATTGTATTGATGGAATGCATGTTGAGAAAAAGTCTTTTTTAGCACCATTGGTATGCTATTGAATATACCATGCAAGACTATAGATGGTACCTATTCTAGAATGGATTTAAGAGAAATGGATATGAGTAAATAATTATTTGAGGAGATAAGGGGTCACTATACATATTTACCTCTTTCTTGTTACAATTTGTCTAAACAAGAGGAAAAAAACTTTTTGTGAGTGCTTGAATAATATTAACGTACTACAAGGATACTCTTTCAATATCTGTAAATTGGTATCAACAATGATCCCAAGCTGATAGGTCTTAACTCCCATGGTTTCCACACTCCATGCAAAAAAATTTACATGTGGCTATTTGATACATACTATCAAATCATGTAAAATTTGCAACCACAAGGCTTTGTTTCTTCTTCAACGAAATACGCAACAAAGAGATAAAACTAGGAAATATCAATAAAATGTAAAAGTTTGTGGCTGTTACTTTCGTTCCATCTTGAGATGTATTTTCCTTCTTTCATTCATTGATACAATGGTTCATCTTGTTTTCCATTAGATTAGGGAGGTGAAAATGTTGGGTCCAATTTTGTTACATTGGATGTGACCTTTGAAGGGTACATGTGTTCAAAATCGTTAACATTCTAAAGGGAGTATTATTGAGGGTTATGTGGCTAGGAAGATAATGAGCTTTTTCAATGATTTCTTGAACTGTAATGAAACTTGTCGAAGTCTAAAGTCCCAACACATTGAATCCCATGTGGTGAGGGAAGATGGAGAGCATGAGTGGAAGTAGTTAGACATGAGTAGTAGGAATAAACACATTTGTACATTTTAGAAAATTTTAATGAAGTGGGTATCTATATCACTATATACAACAATCTAATCAAGAAAAAGTATCCTCAATTGTGTTCTAGTTTTACTAGAAGATGGCATGCATTGCCATAAATCAGTCTACATGGAGTGGTTCATATATCTATCTTGTAGGCTATCGTGTATGCCCATAGGGAATCATCTAATTAGGTAGACCAATCTTTTTTTGATTTTTTTATTGTCTTCTATAGCATTTTGCTAGAATTTTCTATTAGAAACTTCAACTTGACCAGATGTCTAGGGATGATAAGGTGTAGCAATCTTATGATTTATAATATACTATCTTAAGAGCACTTCAAATTACTTTTCTTTAAAGTTGGAGTACTAGTCGCTTATAACAGTTCTGCGAACACCATACCTTGGAAAGATAACCTTGTTGAAAAGTTTCATCACTACTTTTGAGTCACAACTGGGGGTTTCTAGGCTTCTATCAACTTAAACACATAACCAACGACAGCCAAAATATTTTGGTTGTCATATGATGAAGGGAAAGGGACCATATAATCAATACCCCATACAATCAAAATTTTCAACTTTGATCCAATCAGACATTGGCATCTCATTGCACATGGATATATTACATGTTCTTTGACACTCATGATAGGCTTTCATGTATGATTGTGAGTCTTTAAATTGAGTTGGCCAGTAGAAAACTCAATTGCAACACCTTTTATGCAGTTCTATTTGCCCTCAGATGTGCACCATATGGTGAAGCTTGACATTTATAGAGGATCTTTGGTACTTCTTCCTCAAGTGTACATCTTCTATAAAGGTTATCAGAACACTTTTTTAGCAACAGTGGGTCATCCCCTTAATAGTTCTTTAGGTCTATGAAAAGCTACCTTTTCTTATTATAGCTAAATCTAGAGGCAGTTGTTGGAATGCAAGATAGTTGCAAATATCCACATACCAAGGTCCCATTGGATCAATAGACTTAGCCAACTTCAAAGATTTTTTAGGGTAACTATCATTGATTGGCAAGGAATAGTCTTCTTCCAAGTTAATTCTAGATTCGTGATATGAAACAATATTTTCTAATCAATTATATCAACTATTGAATATCAAATCTTTTATAAGGAGTAACCATCTCAATAGTCTTTGTTTAGTGTCTTTATTAGTTATAAGATAGTTGATGTCTGGCCCCATGATTAGTGAAAACTATTACTTTTGGAACCAGTCATGTACGATCTGAATTTTTCAAAATCATATATATTGTATATCATCTCCTTTTCATTAGTTAAATATTTACTTGGATTTTGTCCAGCATTTTGCTAGCATAATAGATGACATGGTGTTTCTTGTCCTTCTTTTGTCCCAACATAGCTCAAAACATGTAGTCACTTGTGTTGCACATTAATTCAAAAGACAGCCCTAATATGGGGCTTGGATTATCATTGATGTAGTGAGATTGTGCTTCACAATATTGAAAACTATTAGAAAGTTGTCATCAAAATCTAAAGTTCCATATTTTACAAGTAGCCTCGATAAGGGATTGAATTTTTTGAGATATAATTAATAAAACTTTGATAATAGTTAGAATGTCCCAAGAAACTTCTCATTCATATCACTAACTTAGGAGGTGGGTGTTTAGATATGTCTTCTACCTTTCTTAGGTCAATATATATGCCTCTCTTAGAGACCTTGTGTGTGAGAACAAGTCCTTATTGTACCATGAAATTATAGTTCTCCCAGTTAAGCACTTGATGTTTCTCTTTACATATCTTTAGTACCAGAGTTAAATTTCTTAGACATTTGTAAAAACAAGTTCTATAAATAGAAAAGTTATCCAGGAAAACTTCCATAATATCTTCAAAGAAGTAGCAAAGATGGAAATCATACACCATCAAAAAGTCACATGTGCATTGCATAGGCCAAACGACATTATTCTAAAAGCATATGTACCATAAAATCATGTGTACATCGTCTTCTCTTGGTCATCAAGATGGATAGGTATTTGATAGAATCTTGACTATCTATCTAGATAGAAAAAGTAGGAGTGGTGGTCGAGGCCTCAATCACTTGGTGTATGAATAGTAGGGGGGAATTGGTATTTCTTTGTATCTAATTTGAGCCTCCTATTGTCAATACACATCCTCCAACCATTCAAAATCTTAATCATGATTTTTTTTCCATTCTCACTATTTTTCACATTCATGCCACCTTTTTTGGTACTACATGGACAATGCTTACCCATTTTCTATCGTTGATGGCATACATGATTCATGCATCACATAGCTTGATGGCCTCTTTCTTGACAAGTTCTCACATATATTGGTCTAACCTTCTTTGTCCTTGGCATAGAGGTTTAGTGTTTTCTTCCATTTCTTCCGTGTGGATCATGTGCATGTAGTATGTAGGTATTAGACCCCCTCTATCATCCAAAGAATATCCAATTTCCCTCCTTCTCAATTGTCATTCTGAAAGAAGTTGTCCTTTTTTCTCCCCAGATAGAGAGGAATTTATGATGGCATGGTTTCTTCCTTCACAGTTTAAGAATTTGTATTAAAGCCCCTCATGGAGTTGTTTCAGCTCAAAGGTTTGGGGCTTCTTTATTAGCGAAAGTTGTTTCCAGACAAACATAGTTAACTATTTTGACTTTTGGATCTTCTCAGAATTCCTAAACTTTATCATACTCTTCATATGCATATAAATACTCCAATAACTCCTCGACCTTGGGGTTGTCAGTAACAAAAATTTGATCAGTGAGGGTCATCATTAAAGGGTCCACATTGTGTTCTATTCTTAAATTAAAACACAGAGCCTATTGAAGCTATCAATGAAGTAGAAAACTTTGAATAAGGAAGCTCCCATCAAGGAATACTAGACCCAAAATTCAATATGATCATCTCTTACTATGATAGTTATAATTCATGCACATCTACATCAATCTTCTAATGGAAAGGAAGGGTCTTCCCATGATCATTGTGTCAGATGGATCCACAATTGTGTCAATTACTACAATATCACATGGAATGAAAAATTGTTCATCTCTAACTGGAACGTCTACAACATACAAACTAGTCTTTTAAAGGTGTGATCTACTAACTGAATTCTCATCCCTATTTTTTATCATGGTTTTTAGTCCAAGTATTTTTTTAGCATAAATGGCATCATGCTTATACTTTCTCCTAAATCAGCTAATTCTTTCCTATATTCATTGTCTCCAACATTGAGTGGATTAATGAAGGCTCCTGGGTTTTTCCATTTTTTAGGCATCTTTGCTTGCACAAAAGTGCTCAACGTCTTTAATTTACTGACTCTACTTCATATCCTCACCTTCTCTTGGTTATATGATCCTTGAAGAACTTGACTTCGGTTGGAATTTCTTTGATTGCATTGAAAAATGGAATATCAAGGTAATTTCTTCACATCTTCTATGAATTTCTCATATCACTTCTTCATGTAAGCTTTGATCTATTTAGACATGTAAGGAATTATAGGAGCATATGGGTCTCTATTGGCGAGGACCTCTTCAAGAGACTCTAGTTCCTTATGCTTGGTTGATTTCTTCCCTTTACCTCTCCCGATTATTGTTGTCAGCTTAACAATTGGTGTAGGGATTTTCTCTTTATCCACCTCGATTGTTTCTTGTTGAAATTTAAGACTTAGAATATCTTCATCTTGAACTTGAATGGTGATAAAATCAAGAACAAAGCCAGTCTTAAGAGTTGCCATCATAGCATATTCATGACTGCTTAGATTTCATTTTGTATTGGACATAATTAACCCAATTGGGTTCTTTATTAGGCCAAAAAAATTCTCTAGTTATTGGCCAATCCTTTTGTTATGTTGCTACATACTAAGTATATGCCTTGTTATACTTCTGATTTACACTTGTGTGATTGTCAACATATTGTTGTCGTTGATAGTTCTTTGGCTCAGCTTAAAGTTGACTTGGTCTTGCATTTTTGTGAAGGTGAACAATTCATACATTAGATCATGTTTTTTATTGTTTTGATTATGGTTATGAAAGTTTCTCATGTTTTGTCGGTAGTTGGTTCTATGCTAATACCCATATGTTCAATTACCCCTCCTAAACCCAGGTGGTTTATAAGGTTCAGTAGGAAGTTGGTTAAGAAAATGAGAATTCTTTGTTGCAATTTTGTTTCCATAAGAATGTTCTAGGATGGTCTGATCTATTGTAGTTGTCATGGGAAATTTTTCTATTGTACCATATTGATTTCTTCTTCTTCATGGGTGTAAGTTCAATAGTAGGAGTTGTATCCACTCTCTCAATAGGTAACATAGTCCACGATTGCATCTTCACAATTCTTTCCCTTAGTATTGTGTTTCTTCAACGTGTGTACATCTATAGTCATTTTGTTAGCTTTGTTTCTAAGGCTTCTAGAGCTTTTGAATCAATATTAGTTTCCATAGTAGAGAATTTTATAGTAGTTCCTCTCTCATAGTCCCATATATAATAAGTGACATCCATGTTTATATGATTTCCTTAAATGCACTTAGTTGCGCCCTATGAAGTTGCTTCCATTTGTTGTAGAGATGGATTTCGTCTTGCTTAAAGTAAGACCATTATAGAAGTTAGTAATTATCTATCCATCATCAAATACATGGTGTTGGCACTCTCTTTGATAGCTTTGATACCTTCCCCAAGAATCACACAAGTTCTCTAGTTGAAATTGCAAATTTTTTAACTATACTCAATCATCTTCTCAATAGGGAAGAATTTGTCACAAAAGCATTAGATATGCCTCCCCAATTTGGTATGCTTCCATTCTTCAAGATGTGGTACCATTCAAGTGCACTATCCCTCAAAGAGAAGGAGAAAGACTTGCAGTTAATCACCCCTTAAGGAACCATATTGATATTTAGGATGTCATAAATATTCTTGAAGGGGTTGATGTGATGGTAAGGGTTGTCCTCAATAGAATTTCTTTTGAATGTTTCTTATTGAAAAATGGTTAAGAAGGTCATATTAACCTCAAATTTTTCCATAATGATTTCATGATGCACGACTGGTTGTCTTGTCCCATTGGCCAATTTGCATCTAAAGAATAAAGAGATGGGAGAATTTGTGGGTTTCCTCTACTTCCAGCTCTAGTAGACAGTGGTTTGTTTCCATTCCCAGGAGGTGGGGTTCTTCCAGTGGAAGCCATAGTCACATTCTTTCAGAAAAAAGTAGCTCACACTTAGTACCTGAAAATTAGATGAGTCTAGGAAAGTTGAGGTGAAATGGTGGACACAAAATTGAATCCTATAAAATTACATATATTTTTCAATTAATGTGTTATTTATTCTACTACTTGAAATAATAGAATAGACAAAAGTTAAGTAGACATCATGTTCTTAACATTTGCCAATTTCCTAGTCCCCAAAAATGGAACCAAAGGTTGATTCCCTTCTATTTTGTATCCAAAACATGAAGATAATGGAGAGGTATCATTAGGAATCAGACTTTAATTTTATAACCCTCATATGTTAGGTGCCTCGATGATAATAAGGGGTCCTAAATAATAATACAAGTCAAACATATGGAAAAGGGTGACATAATATTTAGGATGTTTCATATTAGCTTAGCTAAGTCAAATCAAAGGTAATTTCTATGTTCCTATGGAACAATTTAACAAATAATACCAATGGGAACAAATTAAATGAAAACTAGGTTAACAAGACAGAACAAATAGTAGATCTTTTGGATAGATTTCATTATTTTTAGTTAGAACTTGGATCAGGTTTCACCAACTAGGTCCACTTACCAACATGTAAAGACACATACCCATATCTTCTCTTTTGTTTCTATTCACTTTTGATATCCGGTTAGATCTAGATTATAAGCATGTCTCTATCTCTCAAGATGATAAACAAACAATAAAAAATACAAATATATCATCATTAGCTCTAGTGATCCAAAACTATTATGCATTCACACCACTCCTTACTCTAAGTATGCTCTAGTACTAATCCTTTGAGGCACTAGAAATCAAATATCACAATATGGTAGATAATCATGCAAGTGATTCAATCATGAACAAGAGTAAGGAGATAATAAACATTCTCCAGATTATATGCATTCAATGGAGTGTAAAATTTTACATGTCGGAAGGCTTTAGTGGCTACTCTCAACCTAAGTTAATTGAGTCTATCCACTCATGTTAACAAGTGACTTAGCTGATTTATAGGAAATCAAGTCCATAGCTTAATAAAACAATATATGGATATGAATAGAATGGGAGAGAATGAAGCAACAAAATATAATAGTAGTCGTGGGGTACTAAATCTCAATGTAGATCTTCTTTTCAGAGTGGATGGAAGCAATGATGGTTGGGAAATATTCTCCAACCCTCCTTCCCTCAAAGTTATAATGTATATGCTTTTGTGAAATGCACACCAATGGAATTGGACTCTCGTCCTCATCGACAAATGAAAAATGATGGTGGTAGTGGAGTTTTGCACAATTTCATGGAAGAAGATGTGCCTCCTCTCGAAGTCTTGGTTTCCCAATTTATAGGGAATGGTGTGTCCTCAAGGTTCCTGAGCATAGGAATCCTTTACTTTTACACCAAGTATCAGGACACATCCTTGGGGTATGTGCTCAACTAATTAGGTCGATGGAGGGATCACTAGGATTGTCTTTGGTAGAGAGATTTCACTGAGTCTCCATTAGTAGATGGATTTTGGCCTTTAATTGGTGGGTGCATTTTGTTGGTTGGTAATGGATGAAATATTTTCATTGGTGGGTGATGATAGGGATTCCAGCGGTAGCCAAGTTCTACGTTCCCATAGAATGATGCTTGTCTATAAGTCCTTCCACATGCATTTGTCTGCAAATCCATTGGTGAACATTAGCATCTCTTTCTTAGGTTGGTGATTTAATATTGTCATTGTTCTATGTCTATTATTTAAAATGAAGTTATCATAGGCATATTCATTTATTGGAGCAACAGTCCATCTATGGATGAAGGGAAGGAGTCCCATCGATAGATGGCTATCGATAGAAATGTATAGTAGGAATCATTTGTAGGTTGATTGATGGACTTCCAAGTCTACAAGCTAGCATTTCTTTTGTCCATTGGTTAATGTGCTTTGCTATTTTCATCAATTGTTCGATGATGAGAATCCATTTGAGGGTTTCCATCAGTTGATGAACTGATGGTTTTTTTGGCTAGGTGAAGGAGTAACCCTTTTATTGGCTAAGTAGTCATCGATTAAAGAATGTTCTCAACCAATGAAAATATTACTAACAAGAGGAAATGTCGATTTATGAAAGTAAATACAATATTTATCATGTTAAAGCCTAGAATAATAAAGGAAATGGAGGGTACAATAGGCATATAACATCCAAAAAATTGGATGTTATCAATACTTCAAGTCAGAAAAATGATATTAAAGTCAACATTACTAAAAAGGAATAACGTAAGGGGAGAATAGGTTGGGTACCTAGAGTTAGTTATGTTAGATAGGGATTATTAAAAGATAAAATAGATCTTTTGGAGACCCCAAAAATGGCTAGAATTCATCCTAAATGATTTTAATGACTAGGAGTCATCCTCAACTATAAATAGGACCCATTGGGCTTCATCAAATGGTTATTCAATCAGTCAAAAGGTCTCTATGTTATAGGTGTGACAGTTGTGTCTCATAGAGCCCCTATACACTATCATGAACTTAATTACTTACTTCATCCATTAGATTGAGTAGGTGATTAGTAAGATATCTATTCCTACATGTATATCTTGTGAAGCTCTCATTGCTATACCTCCCAATCTCTCTTTCAATCACAAAAATGGTGATTTTCTCTATTTGCTTAGAAATAAGAATGTAAGGCATTCCTTGGCAAAGAAAGGATACCTTAGGGGAAGAAACAACCTCTTAAAGAAGAGGAGTTTCAAAGCAATAGCCTTGGAGAAAAGGTAAGAACTCATTGGTAGACAAATATTCTCCTTGGTGAAGTTGAAGTACGAGGTGGAAGATTAATCTTATCAAGAGTGGGTAAGTCCTTGGTCAAGGTCAAAGAATCTTGGTTAATGAATAGGCTTGAAGGGTCTAAGATCTTTGGTAAGGATATGTAAGTCCCTTGTAAATTTGTTTCCTCGTTTGACTTGAAAGGGAGGGTTAGTTATCCCTTGATCTATAAAATGACGGTCTCAAAGTCTTATAATGGTTTATAAGAGTGACTCAAGGTTGTAAACCCTAGAGTGTGACCCCTGTAGGTAGTGGATCTTCATCCTTTAAGATGGATCCACTATAAATATTTTCTTCATTTGAGGATTATGTAATCTCTTTTTCCCTTGTTTTCCATACTTCCATAATTATATTGGGAAATATTTCAAAGATCTAATGAATTTTCTTTAAGTGGTTTTAGCCTAATTCACCCCTCACCTCTTGAGCCAATTTAGGTCCAACAAGTGGTATCACATCAAATTCTTCTCCAAGAAGTACTTACACAAGTAGGAGAAGGTGGGAAACAATCAAGAAGGGAGACACTTTTTGAACAATCTGGTCCTTTATGGGAGAAACTTCTTATATTAGAAGAGAAGAATGCAATTCCATATTCAAGGATCAAACCTTGACTTGTGGAAAATGGTGGAACTTCCATTCACAAAACTAGAGAAACGGATAGAAAAATGGGATTCTGTCAGTTTGAAGAAATAAACTTTCAATGCCAAAGCCATAAGCATCATCTACTTTTCTCTCTCCCCACCCAGGTTCAACTAGATATCTTCTTGTGGGACAGCTCATGGCATATAAAAAAATCTATGTGTAGCCTAAAAATGGATGGAGCAAGTTAAGGAAAGCAATGTCAGCATGCTCATGTGTCAACTAGATAACTTTTGGTTGAGAAAGACATATTCTATTTCTGATATGTATTTAAGACACAACACCATTATCAATGGTCTAGTAGTTCTTGGTCATCCAATGAAGTCGGTAAAGGTGTGTGCCAAGATTATCCAATCTTCTCTTTGCCAGTGGGAGAAGAAGGTGATGGCTATAAATGAGTCAACTAAGTTCTCCACTCTTCAAATTGAGAACATCATAGGAAATCTCCAAGCATATGAGGTAAGGCTCAAGAGGATCTTTTATAGAAGAATTATAAGAAGAAGGATAAGGTGAGTTCTTTCCATGCTTTAACTAGCAACAAATCCCTTGATGAAGTATATGGCATGTACTCTAAAGGTGAATTTATCAAGGGAAACTCTTCCTCCTCCATCCATTGCTTCAAATGTGAAAAAAGGTCACCCCGGGGATGATTACCCACTAGGAAAAAATATACATCATTAAAAGGTAAAGAAGAGGGGGAAATGTTATAAAGCCTCTAGGAACTCCTCTGACACAATCTCAACTGAAGATTAAAGTGGAACACTAGTTCAAGATCTAGCAAAAGTGGGGCGACAAATGTCATTTTTCCCTCATGGAAAGTTCAAATGAAAATTCAAATGATTTAGAGCTAAATTCTTTAGATAAATAATCTTTAATTGAATTATTCATGTTTTTTCATCTCTCTCAAGTATACTAAAAAGAAAAGAAAAGGCTTGCTAGAATTGTTCACAACTTGCATGTAGAAAATGAGGATCTTGAACATACTATTCCAGAATGATATAGTAAGGAAATTTATCTCGAACTTAAATTGAAAATCAATGGTGTTGAGATAGAGAATAATGTTTATCTTAGTAAAGTAAATGCTCTTAATTGGGAAATTCCAACTTGCTTTATAAGATAAATGATTATAATCTCAACTTAGTATGCCTAGTGAGATTAAAGATCTTGTTCAAACAATCGATGATGTCTACTTTGATATTGATGTTCTTAAGAGTAATAATGAGAATCAATACCTTACATTGCAAGGTTTAGAAACTAAAACTAGAGTTTATCTTTCCAGGATTACTTATCTACAAAATGGCAATGCTTCCTTGTTTCCTAAATTGAATGTTCTTAAGTCTCATACTATTATTCATATTAGAGAAAATTATTTTTTTACTCTTACTTTAGAGAAATATTCTTATTTGACTAAATCTCTTTTTTAGAGAGTGTTCATTTTCATGCTTGAGATGATACTACTAAATTATGTTCTTTAATTGCTTGTCTTATGCATGAAAATCATAATTGAGACCCTCTTTGCAAAGATTCTTATGGCAAAATTAATATGAATCAAATCCTAGACCATACCACCAAAAAAGTTGGTAGATATGGTATTGAATATTTTTTTATCCAAAGAAACAAAAAAGACAAAGGAACTCCAATTTTCTAAGAATAATCCTCTAGTTTCAAATCTAAGGTAACTTGCAATTATTGCAAGGATAATGGTCATCAATCTAGACATTGCCCTAATAAGAAAGCACCCAAAAGCAACATGAATCGGGTGGCTACGCAACCCCCTCCCCCCATCCAAAAATATGATTGGGAACCACTTCATATTTCTTCTTGTAGGATATTTGCAAATGGACTGATTGAGCTCTGGATTTGATATTTGACTTCTCAATCTACATTAAAGAAGAAATTGAGGTGTATGGTGGGGAAACTAGTGCAAAGAAATGGTATGAACAGAATTATTGCTTTTCATTCTCATATCCAATAATTAGTTGATGTTTCCAAGTTTGTATGCACTTTACACATGGTTTTTTAGTCAATATTTTTCATATTGTGATTCTCATCTTATTCTTGCTTACTGCTTGATGTTTCATAAGTGCATCACTAAATTGTTTATACATAATTAAATATTTCTTGCATTTTTTTAGAGACTTTAGAATGATTTTATGCATATCTTTGATTTTAGCCAACACTTCTTGTCAGTTGGGTTTGTCCAAAGGAAACTCGACTGACAGACAATCCTGGAGATTCCCTACTAGCTTCTATTAGTAGAGAATTTCTTCCTAGAAACCTAGCTGAAAACATTGTGTAGTGAACTTTCATAAGGTATATTGGTTAGGAATTTTCTCTTGCCTAGATATTTTCATTTAATTCCTCATTCTGTTTGGCGTTTCCATTGGTACCTTTAGTTGATATGCAATGTGATAAGTTTTATTTGCCTACCTTTCATTTAACTCTAAATTTATAACTTCTCCACAATTTATATATATATATATATATATATATATATATATATATATATTACTATTCTTGAGTTGATATGCATGTTTTGATAATAATCTCTTTGGAACTCTTGGTTGAATTTAAATTGGTATTGTTGTATTTTAACTTAATATACTTTCTAGTTGTATATCCTATTTTGGTAAAACCATGAGTTTCTTACTAATAATCATGCACATTTTCTAGTGAGTAATATGCATCCATGTATCTTGAATTGCATATTTCTTGTATAGATATTTCTCTACATCTCTCATAGCTTGTTCTACTCATAACTTTATTACATCGAAGGTATAGTTTTCCTTGAATGCTTCAATACATTAATGGAATGGTTTATCATCTTAAGAACCCTATGATTAAATGATGGATTTCCTTGTTTTTATTATGAGTAAATCATTTCACTTATATGTGTCTAAAGATTCTATTTGAGTGATTTAGATTGGATAGACTGTGAAAGACTGAATTTTGTCTTAGTTTTGAGGATGAAATTTCTTTCAAGGTCTGTAGGATGTGATGGAGTGAACTTTTGATGTTCTTAAATACCCAATTGGATAATTGAATCATGAGTTGCATATTAGAACAATAAACATGTGTCAATATGTAATGTGATGATGATGATGTATATATTTTTGATGTTACTATTTTGATTAATGACCCTAATTATGCACCACCTTGGATTAAGTGTTTGACTAATCAAATAATGGTAACTTAACACCAAAATGGAATGGAATGTGTCATGAGTTTTGATAAAGAAATGGTTCAAGTTTCATGAAGTTCTGACATCTACATCTGTAGAGAAAGTAATTTAGGGTTGAAATTGGAGGAATAATACACATCATTGATGATTTATAGTCTAAGTTTTGAGGTAATGGTGTCTCACACCCTTTTAAAGAGGGAGATCCACAGATTTTTCCTAGTGAGTACCCTGAACTTGGCCCTTGGATAAAAACCAAATGGGTGTTGTGGAGGGTCATCAAGTAGTTGCTTCACCATGGTATGGGAGAGGAGTCGTGGGTGCACATGATTTCTAATGGGAAGTTGCCTTTGCTTAATCATCCAGCTACTTATAGAACCCTTCCTCACATGATCAACTAGGAGAGAACATGTGAGAAGAAGAAATGAGGAGGAGGGGAGAACCATTGTTGCTCAGAGAGAACAACAACTCAACCATGTCTGCGGGGAACCTAGCCTGCAAGGAGGTCCACGGCGACGGCCAACTGCAGCTCACACTGGACTAGATGGGGGCAGCAAGGGAGAAATGAAGGCTTTGGATGGGCTTGTGATGTGTCAGTTGAAGAATACGAGGAGGGCCACGGAGTGCACATTTTCAACACCCTAGAGGAGAGCAAATCCTTTTTCTTGTCAGAGCTAAGATCCATGATGCACACAGATAGGTGCTGATATGGAGAAGATGAGTATGTGGAGGTAGATTCTAGAGGCGTAGAGAAAGACATGTGATGTTGAGAATGATTGCACATGGGCGACAAATCTGAGGGGAACATCTTTGTCAATCTAGGAGGAAATATCTGTAGTCGGTCACCTATTGGAGATCTCCCCCTTAGCGACGGCTTGGGCGGAAGGAAGCTCACTCACAGAGACACACTGTTGCAGATGGGTAGTTTACATCGACCTAGCGAGGAGCCATGGAGCCACAGTTTTTCTCACTAGAGGAGAGAAGTGTGGAAGCACTTGCTATATGAAAAATAGAGAACGGCTTTGCGAGTGTGAGAATATGATTTGTGTGAGAGAGAAGAGGGACTAAGCAGACCGGGTTTCCTCAGCTGAAGCAAACCCTGAACTGGACAGCAAACCCTGAACCATACAACAAACGTGTGAATTGACCGACCCACATCAACGTGGACCAATCAAAGAGGCGCAGTCCTTAGTGGCCTTGTGGCGGTCTCCGATTGGCCCATAAAGGTAATGATCTTTAGAAATGTACGGATCTTATATAATTCATAGAAATTAACTCAATTATCCGAAAATTACAAACAAGGTACCAAAATGTTCAGAAAAATGAGTAGAATATTATGGAACATCATATTAGTCCTTCCATTCTTAAATCTTAGTGATATCATGTAAGATGTTCTACACTTGTTTCATGCTTAATAAATAACAAATGATGGCCTAAAATTATGAGAATATGTCACTAAATCTATAATCGTGTTTAGAATTCATCTAATGTTAGTAATTACAATATCGATGCACAAAATCATATAAAATGCTTTGTATATCTAATTAGGGATAATAACCCTAAGATAAATGCAATAAATACATTTATGATCAATAAATGATTGATTATTCAGTATAAGATCTTATCACTATATGGAAGCTAATATGTAAGTTTGATATATGATGATGATTGCTCTTAATGTGATATAAACCCTAATATGCTTAATGAATATGATCTAGGGTTAATATGTGCACATAATCATATGTAATCAAATAATCAGATTATTTACTATGATCTGGAATACAACATCAGTAACATCAATTCCATATAACAAGAAGAGTAAGACAAGAAATGATTATGGGAATATCCTAATCAACTAAGCAAACCCTAATGAACATAACTAGGGTTAAGATGATGAGAATCTAATAATAGTACATGATCTTGTCTTAATCAGGTTTGACCAAGATATAGTTGACATCAAGAATTTGGTATAGATTGTGATATGTCTTGGTTCAAGGTATGACATACCTCTTACTTGGCATATTACACAATATGCTTGTGTTATGTGTGTAGTAAAGTACTTGGCATATGATATTGCATGAAATGGTTGTCCTTATATGATATGTTGCTTGATTTTTCCATACTTATATTGCTATGAACACATGAAACGTAATATATCTGTTCCATTCACTACTACAGAAATAGCGTTCAGTGTCGCTTTTCTGGGCGTCGGTTATTTCGGACAACCGACGCCTATAATATTAGGTGTCGGTTATTTATGCAAACCGACGTCTATATTCGAAGACCAGCCAGACACGGGTACTGCTTTGTATTCAGCGTCGGCTGAGTATAACCAACCGACACCTAAAGGCGCCCGCGAAATCCAATTTTCGAGCAAAACAAATCTGGGTCACATACAACATCGGTTGTTTAACGATTCACTGATGCCTATGTGAAATGAAATTTTGCACAAAAAGTTCCACTTTCGGTGTCAGTTATCCTTGGATAACCGACGCTGATAATAGTTCCCGCCAATTAATTTGGGGTAAAGATTGTCTAATTGGACGTCGGTTATTACGATCAACCGACGCTGAAGATAATAGGTGTCGGTTGTCGTAGATAACCGACGCCGTTGACCAACTTAATAGAGGCCCGATCACCCGACTCTTCCCCCTTTCTTCCTGTTTCATCGATTCTCCTGTGCGCTGCTCGTCGCCGCTCTCCCAAAATCGCCGCCTGGTACCTGGTGCCTGCTACTTCTCGCTCGCCGCCGATGATCCCTACTGTTGCTCTGCGTCGCCGCCTCCGCCTTCCTCCTTGCACCGCCGCCGCCCACTCCTTCCTCCCTGCTCACGCCCTACTGCGGCGTTGTCTTCTTGCTTGCCTCCGTTGCTCACAAGGTATTAGCCGTAGCACCTTCTTCCTTGTCTTCTTCCTTGCCGCCCACTGCTCTGCTCTGCTTGCTGCTCTGACTTCAAAACCTAAGACTAGTTAGTGTTCTACTTCTTTCACTGAGAACTGAGAAGAATGGCCTACCACGGCTGTGCTGCCCAGCACGGCCGTGGTAGGCCAACACAGCCACGGTCGTGTTTGATTTGATTTAAACTTGTCCATTCTAGCATCCTAATTTGATTTGATTAAACCCTAACATTGATGAAACCCTAACATCAATTGTGATGAAACCCTAACATGTACATATCTATTATTGTGTTTGTTGGCCTAGAAACTCGTCCAAGATTGACTCATTAGGAGTAAATCTTGGATAGTCCCCGGTTTGGGGCTGTTCTTGAACACCTAATCTCACTTAGGATGTAAGTGTATAATGTGTATTGGGTTTTTGAGAAAATTTCAGTAGCATTTCCCCGTTTGTTCTCTAAGTACATATGTACTTAGAGAACAGTGGGGAAATGCTGCCGAAATTTTCTTAAAAACCCAATACACATTATACACTTACTAGTGAGATTAGGTGTTCAAGGATGGGATAGGTGGTACACATTTATTATATATAAGAATGACATCACATGTGTTTGTTGGCCTAGAAAGTGAACAATCATTGTTCTTTATATTACTTGTACATTGGTATAAATTAGAATGAACAATCACTAAATTATATACTATTTGTATGGAGTCCGTCTTCATTGTAGATATCTATTATTGTGTTTGTTGGCCTAGAAACCCGTCCAAGATTGACTCATTAGGAGTAAATCTTGGATAGTCCCCAGTTTGGGACTGTTCTTGAACACCTAATCTCACTTAGGATGTAAGTGTATAATGTGTATTGGGTTTTCGAGAAAATTTTGGTAGCATTTCCCCGTTTGTTCTCTAAGTACATATGTACTTAAAGAACAGCAAGGAAATGCTGCCAAAATTTTCTTGAAAACCCAATACACATTATACACTTACTAGTGAGATTAGGTGTCAAAGGATGGGATAGGTGGTACACATTTATTATATATAAGAATGACATCACATGTGTTTGTTGGCCTAGAAAGTGAACAATCATTGTTCTTTATATTACTTGTACATTGGTATAAATTAGAATGAACAATCACTAAATTATATACTGTTTGTATGGAGTCTGGCTTCATTGTAGATATCTATTATTATGTTTGTTGGCCTAGAAACCCGTCCAAGATTGACTCATTAGGAGTAAATCTTGGATAGTCCCCGGTTTGGGACTGTTCTTGAACACCTAATCTCACTTAGGATGTAAGTGTATAATGTGTATTGGGTTTTTGAGAAAATTTCGGTAGCATTTCCCCGTTTGTTCTCTAAGTACATATGTACTTAGAGAACAGTGGGGAAATGCTGCCGAAATTTTCTTGAAAACCCAATACACATTATACACTTACTAGTGAGATTAGGTGTTCAAGGATGGGATAGGTGGTACACATTTATTATATATAAGAATGACATCACATTATACACTTAGGATGTAAGTGTATACCCTAATCTTTTCCTAATATATACTTGTTTCCTAATATATACTTGTTTTCTCTTTGATCATAGAATGGATAGATCATGGATGTCCATTCGTAATCGTTGCACCCCAGAGTTTATATCTGGTCTTGATCAGTTTATTAGATTTGTCGAGGAACATAGGAAAAAACCTACAGATAGGTTCTACTGTCCATGTAGGCATTGCGGTAACAACTTGAAAGTCAACACTGGTGAGGAAATCAAAAGTCATGTCATGTGCAACGGGATTGTATAAGGCTATACAGAATGGCATTGGCATGGAGAGATTTCAAAATCGAAACCAGTAGATGTCGATAGCAGTGCTTGGGTGGAAGAAGAAATTGCCTCCGATGACGTAAATGTGAACGAACCAGTTCCAGCAGACATTGTTGATGCGATGCTGGATAGTTGTAGGGTAGAGCACACCGATCCACCTCTTATCTTTAGAAACACTGTGCATGATGCTGAGATACCGTTATACACAGGTTGTGTTAAGTTTACAAAGCTTAGCGCTGTGTTGAGATTGTATAAGTTGAAAGCTAACAATAGATGGAGTGACAAAAGCTTCACTTCATTGTTGACTTTGTTGAAAGAAATGCTTCCTGAAGGAAACTAGCTGCCAATCTCAACATACCAGGTAAAGAAAATGTTGTGCCCAATGGGAATGGAGGCCAAGAAGATACACGCATGCCCGAATGATTAGGTATTGTTTCAAAAGGACTATGTAGATTTGAAAGATTGTCCAAAATGTGGTGTGTCACGGTATAAATTGACGACTTCGGGGGAGTCCAAAACTGGTTCTCCTGCCAAGGTGTTGTGGTATCTACCTATAATATCACGGTTTCAACGCTTGTTTGCAAATCCGAAAGATGCAAAGAATTTGAGGTGGCATGCAGATGTTAAGAAAAATAATGATGGGATCCTACGACATGCGTCTGATTCCCCACAGTGGAAGAAGGTTGATCTATTGTACCCCAAATTTGGTGAAGAAGATAGGAATCTAACACTTGGGCTTTGTACAGATGGGATGAATCCGTACGGGACATGGAAAGATTTATGCGTGAGTTATTATTATTTGCAATTCTATTTTGTAGATTACAAATTCTATTATTTGCAATTCTATTTTGGATACTAGTTAATAACATTTCTATTTTATAGAATATGTTTGCATTGGATGAGAAGTTGCATCGTAAAAGTGTGATGCAATGCGTTGGAAAGATGCTTAGGAATTATAGGACAAATCTGAACAGAGAATACATAAAAGAGGGTGATAAGAAGAAGAAGTCAGCCCTTGAACAATGGAACTTCTTGGACAAAGAAGATTGGGACAATTTTGTTGTTTCAAGAAAATCTGAAGAATTCAAGGTATTAGGCGTCACTCCCAATTTAATTAATATACATTGTATTCACCTATTCAAGATTAACATTTAGTGCTACTAACCAAATCATTAATGTGCATACTAACTAGGCCTTCAGTGACGCACAAAAATCAAGGCGTGCACTGAATGTGCATGACCACACTATGGGTTCAAAAGGCTATGCAAGCGTTCGCCAAAGACTACAAGCGGAGTTTGCGGCTACTCAGGAGTCTGCTCCTACTCAGGAGTCTGCCACACCCATGCCTCACCATGATATCTGGATAGCTGGGAGGCAAAACAAGAAGGGTGAAATAAAGAAGCCCGTAACTGCTGAGGCGGCTACGAAAATGGTAAAATACAACTCTTAGAGCAATCGTTTGAATATTGATTATTTGTGGTGTTAACTTACCAATTTCTGTTGATGGTGATTAGCGGGAGCTGCACGAGCAGAGGAAACAAGGCACGTTCATCCCTCAGGGCACAAAGGATGAATTGACAGTTGCTCTGGGTAACCCAGAGCATCCTGGACGTGTTAGGGGTGCAGGCGCTGGTGTGGGCATCAAAGCATTCTTTGGGCCATCCCAGCGCAAACCCAGAGTGGGACTTTCTCAAGAAGAGGTAACCTATTCTTTTTTTAGAATGTTACTGCAAAAGGAAATTCAATAATAAGAAGCTAATGTTTCTTTTATCCATGTATTGGAGAATAAGAGAGTCGAGGATATATTTGCTAAGAAGGTCAACGATGTAGTTGCTGAGAAGGTCAAGGAAGAATTGTTGCGGTGGCAGGCATCTCAGGCTTCCAATCAGCCTATGGTGACCCACTCTTCTCCTGATGCACAGACTGTGAGTAATCCTGGAGACCCATCGCCTAACACGTCTGCTGTAAGTATTGTTTATGACATTGTAGCTAGTCTTTTCAAGATGATATGTTTTCAAGATGATATGTATATATGTATAACATTCTTTACGTAAATTTGTAGGCATTGAAGCCATGCCGCTTAAGAATGCAAGACTATGTTGTTGCATAGGCGCAGGCTTACCCGTCCCTTCCTGGGGAATAGTCTCACGGGACTCCAATGCCACAGGGCTACGTTCGTGTGGGCCCATTACGTGTGTTACCCGATTGGAGGGAAGCTACATTACCATATCCCCACCCGGATATTGATACACTTGCTGAGGCAGAAGGCGGGGTCATATTGTGGCCCAAAGTAGATGTCGTCTGCACTACTGAAATTGTAAGATAAATTTACATTGATTTAGACTGTTAATGTGTATATATGAGGTCAACTGATCTGAAATTATATATACAGGTTAAAAAGAAGACACCAGGAGCACCTAGGCCTCCACCTCCACTTCCCGCATTACCAAGTTGGGTTCCAACTGACCTAACATACCCGTTAGGTCCTGCTTGTAGGGGAATGGCATGTTGGCTACGGGCACATAATATGCATTGCCCTATAATTGTTTCTTTAGATGCAGATTATGCAGGTCAATCATACGATAGCTCTTTATTTATACAAGATATTATTGAGTTGTTTATGTATGCTTGGCTGAATACATCAATGATAGAGACATGGATAAGGTGAGATCTTGTTTATACATCCATATACCTTGTGTAAGATCCGGTGATCTGGTTTCTTATATATTAATGCATACGTAATACATGTTTTGCAGCTACTTAGTCGAAGATCAATGCAAACAATTTGCATTTGATCATGTGGGATTTTTTATTCCATCATTGATTAGTATGGTAGCTAAAGACCCTGATAGTGTTCAACAATATTGTATAGATGCTTTTACAATTTTTAGTCAGCAAAAGAAGACGATAATAATAGCTCCATTCAATGTCAAGTAAGTTTACTTTATTTATAATTTGGACTTAAGAAAATTCCGTTTTTATTGTGCATTTTGAGTTATTAATTGTTAACTTTTTACCTCTAGCGGTAGACATTGGGAGTTACTAGTTATTGTCCCCGGGACGTTCACTGTTTATTATCTAGATCCCGCGGGAAGTACATTAAACACTAAAATTGGACACGTAATGAGAATGCCATTATTCTGGTGAGAAATATTTCATTTTTGTATCTGTTAACATCTGTTATTACATTACTATTTACTTATGCAATTTACTGTGTTATATTAACATGTAGGGGTTTAGATGCATTCAAAAAGGCTGGAGGAACGGTCCCAAGGAAAAAGAACCAGCCAATAAATTGTCAGAACGTACAAGTAAGTTCCTGACTCCAATGTATATATTATTGATGTGAATTGTGCTTAGTTGTATTATTTTGTATGTTTCAATTTATAGTGCGCTACACAAGACAACGGCTGGGCATGCACATACTATGTGATGTGATTTATGCAGATGATTATCCGACATGCCGCATTGGACATCGATACCATACATGAGGTATTATATATAGTCTCATTAGTTAGTATGAAATATATCAATCTTATTTTTATATTATTAGTTATATATATACATCATTCTCTTTGTAGGTGTTTAAAACTGACCACACTATAGGTAAACGCTTAAAAATATACATGCTCCATATACGATGGAAGCATTAAATGAAATAAGAGAAGAATGGGCAAAAGCCATACAAGCAGTGGCAATTGTAAGATATAATTGGGATGTTGATAGCGATAATGAATGATACTTTGTAAATAAATATTTCTGAATGTTAATACATGTATTTGAATGTTTCTATATGTGTGAATGTGAGAATTGAATTGATGTATGAATGTATCTACTTGTGTGAAATTTTTTTTGTTAATTTTGTAGGTTTGTGGCCTGTTTGTAGGCTGATATCAATGGATGTCGTAAACCTGCAGTTCAGAAAACTGAACTGCAGGTTCTCATCCTGCTGACCAGCCACAGCAGGCCTACAAACTGATATGAAAAAAAAGATATAGGCGTCAGTTATTTATAGAAAACCGTCAGCAAAGACCTACAGCGTTGGTTTTTTGAAAAAAAAATGACACCTCATGTGGCCACGGCCGTGCTGGAAATGGCCATGGCCATGCTGGAAAGATATAGCGTCGGTTGTTTAGTTGATCACCGACGCCAAAAGGGTTTGCGCCACAGAAAACGGCGTCATCTAGGACACTTTCTGCGTCGGTTACCAATTAAACACCGACGCAGAATGTGTCCTAGATGACGCCGTTTTCTGTGACGCGAACCCTTTTGGCGTCAGTTTTCTATAAACAATCGACGCATGTATGTTAAATAGGCGTCGGTTAAAAAACCGACGCCGAAGTGTTCGACCTTTAGCGGCGCCCACATAGGCGTCGCTCGGAAACCGACGCCAAAGGGGGTTAAACAACCGACGCTAAAAGGCATTTCTGTAGTAGTGATTATATCCAAACACTTCAACTCTTTGGTAGTAAAGTGCTGGAAAGTAAGTACTTCAACTCTTTGGTAGTAAAGTACTTAGAAGTGATCCAACTCTTTGGTAGTAGATCACATTGTGAAATGATCCAACTCTTTGGTAGTAGATCTTAAAGGCCTTAATGCATTCAACTCTCAGGTAGTAAATGCATGGATGATATAATGGAAAATGAGCTTAAAATATGTGTTCTCTTTTGTTAATGAATATCTTTGTGTAAGTACATGCTTTTTCTTATATTTGTTTATTACTACCAAGTTCCAGTCTTATCTTATTGCCATGCTTAGTAATGAGAGGTATATAAAAAGACATGTAGGCATACTCAATATAATATTCTTGAATACTATGCTGATGTGTACCACATGTAATCTTTTGTTTAGGTTGTGCTTGTGATCTTAAAGAGCATGATAGTTGAGAGTTGTGTGGCGAGTTGATGTATAGGTGGACATGTTGTCTTAAGATCTTATTGTTTAGTGGTAGTACATGTATATGGAGAAGTTTTTGTTCAGTGTGTAATATCAAATGTTGTAACAATTCATTATGTAATTATATGTTGAATGGTGAACATGTGTTGTATGGCTTATTTATTGTTCATGTGCATGTGCTACTGATTGTTTCCTTCTGACTTCCTCTGATTTTCTTCTTATTAGCCTAGTGTGGGTTGTTTAATTGTAATCTCACTGAGGTGAAGTTTCAATTTGGACGTCACTCATCAGATTAGTTTTAGAAAATTTGGGGACGTCATAGGTGGTATCAGAGTATGAACAATAAAAAAGCCTAACATTTGCTCACTATGCAACTCAAAACTAAAGAACCACCATGAACTTAAAAATATTTAGGGTTAGATTAGTTGTCTTTTAGAGACTAGATCTGACTTGGCCTATAGGTTAGAACCTAGATGTCTGAGAACTAGGTCTAGACTGGTGCTTGTTGTATAGAAAGTCCTTAGGTGTCGTTCTTTCCTTATAGTGCAGCAGTATGGGACATTGCATTATTTGGAAATGATGTACATCATGGGGAGAGAAACCCTAGACATATGGTGCTCATTGTCTAGAGTAGCTACACTAGTCTACACCATGTCCTCACCCTTTTCACTAGTTTTCATGGGTACTCTCTACTATGTGTGGGACACTCATTTTCTAGATTTGGTTTTTTATTCCAACCAGATCAAACCTAAATAGTTTACTCTGATACATGTTTTATCATAGAAACACTATATCATATCTTATTATATATGTAAGTATTACAAAAATGTGTCCCCACACATGTACAAGTAGGAGGTGGTCATGCAATCTAATTGAAAGTGAGTGACATCAGTCTAGAAGAGAGAGTAGTTCTAGATTAGATGTCTAGAGCCTTGTTGGAATATGTGATAGTTGGAATAGATGAAATAAGTTTAGATGATATGATGTAAGTTCAATATAGATGATATATGTTGGTTTATGATGATAAAGGTTTGTCTTTTAGGAAAGTTTAGCTTTGAGGATTTGAGATAAGTTTTGATGATGCAAGTATGTGTGCTTTTCTAAGTTAAGATAGGCTAAGTTAAGACAAGGATGAGAGTCAGCATGAGCCTCAATCTCTTTTACATGGGAGGACCTCTAGTGTTGGGATAAGTTATAGGGTTAACTCAAGAGAGAGTGAGACCCACAGGGAGAAGGTCAGGGAACCTAACCTCCAAGATTTCAGAAATATGAGATACATGTTATGATATGTCCTAAACTACACTACTCCTGAGTGATTGAGATGAGTTTCTTTATGCATGATTCCTATAGTTTTCTCAAACCCTAGATGCCTTTGTGAGGACCAAACCTTAGAGTCAGAAAGAGGATGGTTATGTGTGCATATGTGAATAAGGAAATGTGGGAACCTTCCATCTGGGTGAGGGAGAGAGAGTCCCAAAACCCTAGAGGAGGTAAATGATGTTAGTATATTGAGAAGCCTCATGCTCATGTTTGTGTTTCCCCACATAGGGCTCTAATGGAATATGTAAGAGAGTGTTTTTGGTAAGAATAACTCATGGGTAGAGACCTATAAAGAGAATGTCATATCACATTTGGCTTGTGCTTATGTGATTAGAGCCTGTGAAGTGGATCACTAGTGGCAATGAGGTAGACCTGATAACCCTAGACTGAGAGGGAAGATAAAGTTTATGTATATAAGAAACTCAAAGAGATGAGTATGCTCAGAGAGACTGAGCATGGCAGTACCCTCACGGTCTGGGTTAGGAGAACCTCATTTGGACTAGATAAAGTTTTAATATATGTTCAACAAGCCACTTATATAAGCTTGTTAGCATAACCATGGTATAATATGTAAGAATGTAATCTAATCTTGAGGCGTGATATATGGATATGATATAATGGAAACCTGGAGACATTTTAATAGATATCAATGCATAAATGATTAGCCATATACATGAGTAATGATGATAATGTGATATTGTTGGTTAATGTTGTGATGAAATCACTAGTAAATGTTGCAATTTATTATGAACAATGAAATAAGATCATAAGAATGAAACATGTTACATGAGGTGTTAATTATAGTGCTTAATAATGATGAAATAAATAGTTTGACAGTTAGAAAAATATAATGATTATGACACCTTGATATGATCTATATGGATAAAGTGGGTTAACTATAGTTAACCCCCTCTTAAAGGGCATATTTTAATGTTGAACATGTTCTAACAATTAGCTCAATAAAAAGTTGATGGCACCTTGATATAATGGGCTAACTTTAGTTAACTCCTTTAGAACATGATAAAATGATGTGGGAACCCTAATGCATGGGTAAAGATAAGGATACAACCCTAACATATGAGATATTCTATGATATAACCTAAGTTTCTAAAGCCTTGTTTCAACTTTGCATGAAGTGATGGTGCACCCAAGATGCTTGAAAACCTCACAGGAGTGGTTAAGCAAGCTATATACCTCTTGTTTATGGAGATGTTGCACCTAGAATAGTACCATATATGGGGATGATGACATTTAAGTATTCCATGGAGTATGGGCATGACTTAATTTCGAGGATGAAATTTTATTTTAAGATGTATATGATGTGAAAGATTGAATTTTGTCTTAATTTGGAGGACAAAAATTCTTTTAAGGTGTGCAAGATGTGATGGAGTGAACTTTTGATGTTCTGAAATACCCAATTGGATAATTGAATCATGAGCTGGAGATTGGAATAATAAACATGTGTCAATATGTAATGTGATGATGATGATGTATATATGTTTGATGTTAATATTTTGATTAATGACCCTAATTATTCACCACCTTGGATTAAGTGTTTGACTGATCAAATAATGTTAACTTAACACCAAAATGGAATGGAATGTGTCATGAGTTTTGATAAAGAAATGGTTCAAGTTTCATGAAGTTTTGACATCCATACATAAAGTAATTTAGGGTTGAAATTGGAGGAATAATACACATCATTGGTGGTTTATAGGCTAAGTTTTAAGGTAATGGTGTCTCGCACCATTTTAAAGGGGGAGAGCCATGATTTGACCTAGTGAGTACCCTGATCCTGGCCCTTAGATAAAAATCAAATGGACGTTGTGGAGGGTCAGCGAGTAGTTGCTTCACCCTGGTATGGGAGAGGAGTCATGGGTGCACATGATCTCTAATGGGCAGTTGCTTTTACCTAATCATCCAACTACTTCTAGAACCCTTCCTCACATGATCAACCAAAAGAGAATGTGTGAGAAGAAGAAACAAGGAGGAGGGGAGCACTGTTGTTGCTCAGAGAGCACAACAGCTCAACCATGCCAGCTGAGAACCTAGACTGTGAGGAGGTCCACAGCGGCAGCCAACTGCAGCTCGCGCTGGACTAGATGGGGGCATCATGAGAGAGACAAAGGTGTTGGATGGGCTCACGATGTGTCGATTGAAGAAGACGAGGAGGGCCAGGCAATGCATGATTTCCACACCCTGAGGAGAGAAAATCCTTTTGCTCACCGAAGCTGAGATCCCTGACGCACATAGGCGGGCACTGATATGGAGAAGATGAGTATGAGGAGGTAGATCCTAGAGGCGCAGAGAAAGACTTGTGATACTGAGAATGATTGCACATGGGTGACAGATCTGAGGGGCACATCGTTTTCAATCTAGGAGGCAATATCTGTAGCCGACTGTCTATCATAGATCTCCCCTATGGCGGCGGCTTGGGTGGAAGGAAGCCCGCTCATGGAGGTGTAGCGTTGCAGATGGGCAGTTCATGTTGACCTAGCAGGGAGCCATGGAGTCACTAGTTTTACTCACCAAAGGAGAGTAGTGCGGCGGCACTCGTTGGACGAATAATAGAGAACGGATTCGCATGTGTGAGAATATGATTCGTGAGAGATAGAAGAGGGACTAAATAGACTGGGTTTCCTCATCTAAAGCAAACCCTGAACCGGACAGCAAACCCTGAACCAGACAGCAAATCGCGTGAACCAGTCGGCTCACATTAACGCGGACCAATCAAAGAGGTGTGGTCCTTAGTGGCCAGGTGGTGGTCTCTGATTGGCCCATAAAGGTAATAATCTTCAGCAATGTACATATCTTATATAATTCATGACAATTAGCCTGATTATCCAAAAATTACAAACAAGGTACCAGAATGTTCAAAAAAATGAGTAGAATATTATGGAACCATCAGATTAGTCCTTTAATTCTTAAATAATAGTGATATCATGTAAGATGTTCTACACTTGTTTCATGGGTAATAAATAAAAAATGATGGCCTAAAATTATGAGAATGTGTCACTAAATATATATTCATGTTTATAATTCATCTGATGTCAGTAATTACAATATTGATGCATGAAACCATATAAAATGCTTTGTATAGCTAATTAGGGATAATAACTCTAAGATAAATGCAATAAATACATTTATGATCAATAAATGATGGATTATTCAGTATAAGATCTTATCACTAAATGGAAGCTAATATGTAAGTTTGATACCATATGATACACATAATCCATATTATATGATGATGATTGCTCTTAATGTGATATAATCCTAATATGATTAATGAATATGATCTAGGGTTAATATGTGCACATAATCATATGTAATCAAATAATCATATTATTGACTATAATCTGGAATACAACATCAGTAACATCAATCCCAAACAATAAGAAGAGTAAGATAAGAAATATTTATGGAAATATCCTAATCAACTAAGCAAACCCTAATGAACATACCTAGGGTTATGATGATGAGAATCTAATAATTGTACATTATCTTGTCTTAATCAGGTTTGACCAAGATATAGCTGACATCAAGAATGTGGTATGGATTGTGATATGTCTTAGTTCAAGGTACGCCATACCTCTTACTTGGCTTCTTGTATGATATGTTGCTTGATTTTTGCATAGTTATATTGCTATGAACACATGAAATATAATATATATGTTCCATTATATCTAAGCACTTTAACTCTTTGTTAGTAAAGTGTTGGAAAGTAAATACTTCAACTCTTTGGTAGTAGATCACATTGTGAAATGATCCAACTCTTTGGTAGTAGATCATAAAGGCCTTAATGCATTCAACTCTCAGGTAGTAAATGCATGGATGATATAATGGAAAATGAGCTTAAAATGTGTGTTCTCTTTTGTTAATGAATATCTTTGTGCAAGTATATGCTTTTATTTATATTTTTTTATTTCCAAGTTCTAGTTTTATCTTCTTGCCAAGCTTAGTAATGAGAGGTATATAAAAAGACACGTAGGCGTACTCAGTACAATATTCTTGAATATTGTGTTGATGTGTATCACATGTAAACTTTTATTTATGTTGTGCTTGTGATCTTGAAGAGCATGATAGTTGAGAGTTTTGTGGCGAGCTGATGTACAGGTGGACCTGTTGTCTTAAGATCATGTTGTTTAGTGGTAGTACATGTATATGTAGAAGTTTGTTGTTCAATATGTAATATCAAATATTGTAATAATTCATTATATAATTATATGTGGAATGGTGAACATGTGTTGTATGGCTTGTTTATTATTCATGTGCATGTGCTACTCATTATTTCCTTCTGACTTCCTCTAATTTCTTCTTCTTAGCCTAGTGTGGGGTGTTTAAATTGTAATCTCGCTGAGGTGAGGTGTCAATTTGTACGTCACTCATCAGATTAAGTTTTAGAAAATCCAAGACGTCACATAGACACACTCCAAATGTCTAAACTTGCAAACTCTAGTTTAAAGAAATCAAGTCATATATTCACAAAGATCAAGATTCAAGAATAGATATTTTTCTCCTAAGATCGTTGATGTCAAATCACTTGTAATGATTGTATGACATATAATTAAGCTCATATATGTAGTAGAATTAATCAGGATGAACTATTTTGCACTTTGAAGGTTTTGGCAAAACTCAAAATAGCAGCCTTTTTGGTTGAATTTCCCCTAGGTATAACTCGACCTATGAAATTGTTCATTGTCTTTCCAAAACTCCCAACATTTCTCACCTATAAGTAACTAGTCCTATCAAAATAAGGCCCAGGTGCAAGGCTGTTCAAACAAGTTGCAACTCGATTGATTGCATTGTAGTAGCCTTTCTCTATAGTACAATATAGTCATTGGAGGGGTTAAGGAAAGAGAAAATAGAACCATTAGAGACCTCAAAATTGATAGAATTCATCCTAAATGATTCAAATAGCTAGGAGGCATCAACTATATATAGGACCCATTGGTCTTAATCCCATGGTTAACCAAGCATGCAAAAGACCTTTATGCTACAATTGAGAGAGTTTTGTCTCAAAGAGCCCATATCCATTGTCATGAGCTTAATCACTTGCTTTATCTATCATACTGACTATTAATTAGGATATTTGTAAAAAATTAGTCCTACATGTATTTATTGTGAGGCTCTCATTCATCTGCCTTTCAAACTCTCTTTCGCTCACAAGAATGGTGATTCTCTCTCTTGGCTAAGAGAGAATAATGGAAGGCGGCCCTTGACAAAGGAAGGTTGCCCTTGGTGAAGCAATGACCTCTTGAAGAAGAAAGTCAAAAGGCAGTAGACTAAAACAAGGGAAGAAATCCTTAGGGGACAAATCTTCTCCTTGGTGATGGTGAACTCAAAGGCAGAAGACTTTTTTAAGAGTGTGTAAGTCATTGATGAAGGTCGAGGACTCTTTGTCAAAGAGAGGTAAGTCCTTTAGATGGTCAAAGATCCTTGGTAAGGATAGGTAAGTCCCTTGTAAGGTTGTTCCCTTGACCTTAAAGGAAATTCTACTTGTCCCTTGATCTAAAAAAGGAAAGTCTTGGTGTAGCTCTTGTAATAGAATATAAAGAACGAGTCAAAGTTGAAAACTCTAGAGATCGATCCATCTAGATAGTGGAGCTACATCCTTTAAGATGGAACCACAAAAAATAATGCCTTCATGTGGATCGTTCAACCACTTTCCCTTACTTTTCGTACTTGCATAATTATCTTAAAAAGTATTTTAAAGATCTAATGAATGTTGTTCACATGGTTTGATTCAATTCATTCCCCCCCAGCCCATTAGGTCCAACATCCTGGACGTGTTTATGTGAGTCTCGGGATCCTAGATGTAAAAGACATCCTTTAAAACATAAAACAACGATGAGAGTAGGCTTTGTGTTGTATGTTTTCAGTTTATATATTGAAAAATACCTCTGAGAAACTGTGGGAATATTATTGACCACTGTTGGTATAGGAGATATCCTGAATGGGTGCCGTCATATCCTGAATGAATACCGTCAATCCACTCACCTTCTTTCATTTCTTGAACAAAGTTGGCAACACCTTGGTTCAGCGTAGAGCACCCTACATTTTTTCGATTTCCCTAACAGTTAATTCCTTTGCCTCCATCATAAGCGACTTCTTCTCTAATTTTCGTTTTACAAAGTTTTTAGTCCTTTTTTCCCATTTTGTGTTGATGTGTGTGTGTTTTTTTGGGTGGGGGGGGGGGGGGGGGCGTTGGTGGATCTTTGAACTGCACATAATGTACGGGGAGGTTGACAGCCAATTATGTGGCTGGAGTTTGGAGGTGTAATTTCAACGATCATTTTCAAACATCCACAACTCGAGCGCAACATAACCAAGATATTTTTTTTCATGTGATTGAATATTTGATTAACCAGTATCTTTACCTAAAACCCAAATATATGAATCTGCAATAAGAGCTGGTGTTCATATCATATAGATGATGACAGAATACCAGGAATCTGTGACTTCAGTTGTCATAATGTTCTTTATGCTCAGGATATTGGTCACACAAGGTCCATATGTTTCACGGATTGGCAGCATCATCAACTGATAAAAAGTACTCAGTCACCCTCAAGAAGCAGCAACTAAAACCATAACATGTTGACCATTGAAGACTAGTATATGTTTGTTGTTATATAGAAATGATGACTATTGGCAAAAACATTTTCATTATCAACTATAATGAAGTTTTCTTTGAACTACACAACCTTTTGCGGGGTTGACAGCCAATTATGCGGCTGAAGGAGTTTGGAGGTATAATTTCACCAATCTTTTTCGGACATCCACAAATTAAGTGCAACGTATCCCAAGTAATTTGTCGTGTGAGTGGATATCTGAGTGACCACTATGTCTATCTAAAAACCAAATGCATGAAACAGCCATAAGAAATGGTGTTCAATCATATAGACGATGCCAGAATACCAGGAATCTATGACTCAGTTGTCATAATGTTCTTTATGCTTAAGACATTGGCCACACAAGTAGGGTCCATATGTTTAACACATTGACAACATCATCAACAGATAAAAAATACTCAGTCGCTCTCAGGAAGCAGCAACTAAAGCCATAATGTGTAGACCATTAAAGACTAGTATATGCTTGCTGTTTATGGAAATGCTGACGAGTGCCAGAACATTTATATTATCAACTATACAGAAATTTTAATTACAAATTACTGAAATCACTATGAAAGACATGCTCATGCGTCCGCACTCACACAAATCGTGTCAGATCTCAGTACCACTTCATTCAAGATCACTTTACTTCTGAGGTTTCAATTTTAAGGAAGCACTGCAGAAAAGAGAAGACAGCAGAGAACAAAGTTAATGGACAGTGAATAATGCGAGATAGTACACCTGTTACTCTCTCAGGCTAATATCCCCTCAGTCTCACACCTAGATACAACCTTTGGATTGATAAGGTACATTAACAAAAAAGTACCTATTGATGCAGTATCTCTTCCCAGTGGGAGGTGGCCCATCGTCAAAGACATGACCAAGATGGGCATCACAAGCAGAACAGAGAACCTCTTGTCGAGGCATAAAGATTATGGACATATCTAACTTCGACTTTACATTATTTCCAATCGGATTGTAATATGACGGCCAGCCTGTACCGCTGTCGAATTTTGTATTTGAACTGGAGACATAAAATCACAAAATGAGGCAAGAATGAGAGCGACCTACATTATACACAAATTAAAGGTATGGCTAAATACATAGACACAAAATAGTGATCATGAGAACCTCATTGCAAAATTTTGTCAGACCAAGACTTTTTAAGAGCTCGGATGCGAAAGAACTTACTCAAATAGTGGTGTGTCACAACAGATACAATGATATGTTCCTGGAGTCTTTGTGTTCCAATATTCCCTATAATTATGATGATACAGAGAGAAAATATGTTGTTAAGATAAGATGGAAGGCAACTTCACACAAATGAAGCAAGGATGCACATAGCTATTAAATAAAAGGCAAGGTGAACAGAAAAAAATGATCATACCCTGTAAAGGCCCGCTCAGTACCCTTTTGACGAGCAATATAGTATTGTTCCTTAGTTAGGCGCTTTTTCCATTCTTCATCACTTATGGAAGAGAAGTCTAACTTATCAGCCTCTATTGAGCAAAGGAGAAAGATAAATTATTCATTATCATTTGTTGTCTTGTAGATGTTAGCAATCCAAAAATTGTAAAGAAGGCATTAAAGAGTCATTTTGTGCACTCTCCAAATGTACCTTTCTCAAGCAAGCAGGTTAAATTACATACATAATTCAAACCTACTTTCATACCACATGCCAAGATTATATCTATATTTGACAACAATGGGATTCTCAATTTTGGTTAACTCGAGAAATTTACCTCTTTGGTAATGTATCTATTAACTGATTTTGGTGAGAGACAATCTTTATTATATCTCTTTATGAGAGTTTTCTTTCATTCTCTTCTAATTAAATCCGGCTGGAGTATATCTAATTCCCATGTCGCTCAGTACATGCCACAATCCTATATTTAGATAGGTCAGTGGACTAGGCAGTTTATACATTCTGCTCCTTTTATTTCACAACAAAGACAAATTTTCCAAACCCATTAACCCCTCAAATTTGACCCCCAACAACGATTCTCATAAAAAACTTTAATTTTTCAAGACAGGCTTGGACCATTAAACGGCTGCACATTACGGTTGAAATTTGGCAACTGATGTAATAAATGTCTGTGAGAATCCGTCAACCTTTCCCTTAACAATCATCTAAATTAGATTGGATAGCAAGTTGAAGTACATAAATAGTCAGGCCAAATTCAAGTTGGACAGGCGACTGGAAATAAGTGAGGAGAAACAAACGTTTTCTAGCATGAGTCTAAAATTTTGATACCTTTCCTCCAGCAAAGATCATTTTTTGGTGATAATGGCACACAACTATTGAGGAATCAACCACTAAAATCTGAATTACCCACAAATTCACTCAGTTCGAACAAATCTAATATCATTCAGATTTCTATCATCAAGTCCACCTTATGAAGAGGCGTACAAGGCCTACATAAGGCGTGCCTACAACTAAATATAAGCGGCAGCCAATGTGACACTAAACCCAATGCTCAACAAAAAGAAAAATAATCACTGAGAAAACTGTTAGAGAGTCTAGTTAACTTAAGTTATTTGAGTCTATTTGTTAGAGAGTCTCTTTGTAATAGCCCAATTCTGTGTTAGGCCCGTCAGGGTTTTTGGCTTCCTTGTACTAGTCCCCCTTATCCTATGTATAGGAGCAGGGTTTCTCTATTGTAATATATCTTTTAATCCTCTATTTACTTTCAGACATGGTATCAGAGCACCAATCCAACCCTAGCCGAAGAGAGAGAAAAGATTATAAGGATAGAGGGGTGTTTTCCAACACTCCTTCAGAAGATGGTCATGGTGACAAAGACAGAGCTTATAACCTCCATCAGAACAGATTGTATTTGATTGCGAACAAACAGATTGTATTTGATTGCGAATGATCCTATCTGTAGATGACTTGAAGTCCTCATCAACTGAAAAAAGACGAAAGATTTGGTGGTATGGGTATGGTCATACCCATAACCGTACATATTTAGTCATGCGGGTACGATTATGGGTATATACCCACTTTGTCAAAAACCACACCCGCACCATACCCGTACCCGTATAATTAGTCAGGTATCATGACGGGTATATGGGTATGCTTACATGAGATCAACATTTATTTGCATCAACTAGGCTATAAAAATATTCGCTGCTCCGGTGAATGTGTTTGCTATCAGCTGGTCTTCTATCTGTGTTTTGCTCGAACCTTTTCTTTTTGAAGGCTTTGTTGTTGTGCCCGAACCTTGTAATGCACAAAGATGTATAGTTACAGAAATTGACATCATTACACATGACTCTTGACCTGCAAATGCATGACAACCAAGGTTTTAAAGTGTGTGAGGGCATCGAGGAGTTTTCATCTCAACGAGGCGAGGCGTAAGCCTCAGATTGTAGTGAGGCGTACATATAAAATATATCTAAAATATAGATATCTATGTTCGTAAATATATATACATATACATATATAAATAATATACATATATGTATAAGCATATATATAATCCTATATATATATATATATATATATATATATATATATATATATATAATGTGTGTGTGTGTGCGCGTGCGCGCTATACAGACACACATATCCTCATATATACATATATAAAATTAGAAATATGTACATATCATTTATATATACTATAACAAATACACAAATATATAGATGCATATCTATACATACAAACATAGTTATAAGTATACACACATGCATATACATACAACACAAGAGTATGTGTGTACATACATGCAACATATAATGATATAAGTATGTAACAAATTTATAGTTGTCAACAAACATAAACATACACATACATATATCTACATGCATACAATATCGGGTTAGTTTGGCCCCTATTAAGACTAAAATAGGATAATATGGTCTTTTTTTAGACACTCAGTTTGAGGCTTACGCCTCACAAACACCTCAACGCCTCGATACGCCTCTCACAAACTGAGGTGTACGCCTCTCACTGGCAGACTGAGGCTTGAGCCTCGACGCGAGGCGTACACCTCTACAGCCTCAAGGCGCATTTTATTAAACCATGATGACAACATGCACTTATTATTGTTTTCATTAGATTTTGATGTCATATAGTTCTTGTTCCCTTGGCCATAGAATTTATGACCAATACGTTTAGAATAACAAACATACATCGACTAGTTTCAACATTATGGCTCATTTATAAAGAATTAAATTACTCAAATGAAAAGAAAATAGTAAACATCGACAGTGGTTTACCAAAAGTTCACGTATTATTGAGAGTGTCTTATATGAAGTCATATTTTACAATGCAAACAATGTTGCTCGCCCATGACACAAGGACAGAGCGTGAAGACAACATAATAAAGTTTTTATGTATTAATATATAGGTACATCATTTAGATTCGAAGAAAGAGACTCAAAGAGTCATATTTATTAAGCTTTATCATACGTATATATAAAATATATTATATATAACAGGTATATGGGTATAGCAGGTATGGTTATGAGCATAATCGTCAATATACCCGGTACACGACGAGTAGGTACAAGGGTAAACAGGTAGATGATTGCACAAATTTATACTGTGACAAATTCTAAGGGTATGTGTTTATGGATATACATGTACCCAGTTAAAGCCCTATTTGGCACATCCCTCTAGCTCAACATGAGTAAGGTTATGATAGTTGAAATTTGGATAGGTATTTCGTTTAATATGACTTTTATTGTAATAGTGTCGACTTTAGATTTGGCACATCCCCTCTTTCACGTTAGAATAGTGACAAAATTAATATTGTCAGTATATGTTTGTGCTCTTTTTCTATCCCTCTCTCTCTCTACAGATCAGGAATAGAAAATGAAAATGAAAATCAGTAGTGGCCTAAGTGGCATGGACACGAACTCGAATATGGACACGGGCATGGGACACGACAATTTTCAAAAATATAGGACACGGACACGGTGTTGGACACGGCAATATATATACATAATACATATATACATATTATATATACAGTTAAACACATATATGTATATAATTTATTTGTAAACACAAGCAGACAAAAAATCTCCATGATATCCACTTTATTAGACATGTCAAACGGGTGGGTGGGTTGGGTTTGGGTTGGGTCATTGCGGGTTAGGGTCTCGCGGGTGTGGGTCAAAAAGATGCAATTCTAAACGGGTCGAAGAAACACAAATCCAAACCCGACCTAGCGGGTTGCGGGTCACCCATGGGTGCCCATATAATGTGTCCAATAAACAAGTATTTTATAAATTGCTACTGTAACGGTAAAAGAAGACCATTTGCTGAAATATAGCATAAGAACAACCAACTACATAAGTTGTCACTTCGAACAAAATATGTTATATTTTTACAACCATTAAAACACGTATATAATTTTAGATAAAATTCTCTAATGTACAATTAACATCCTCTAATGTAGTATTATGTTCAATAAACTAGAGTAAGTTTGATAGAACAATTAGATAATGTAGTAAATGTAGAATTTATTTCCCCAATCTCTCTCTCATATCAAATCTTGTTGGACAAGTTTGAGTTTGGATTGGAACTCCTTAACTGTTAATGATTAGTATTATATCATTTTATTTATTCTAAGTACTAGTGTATCATTATATTTATTTTTATATAAGTGATTGAATTATGCGGGTCACCCGCGGGTGCCCGTGGGCCACCCGCGAAACCCGCTAAATAAGCGGGTGGGTATGGGTTTGGGTAATTTCCAGCGGGTGGCAAATTTCATCACCCAAACCCAACTTAAACGGGTTGACCCATGGGTGCCCGCGGATTTTGACCCAATTTGACAGGTCTACACTTTATATTCACATTTGTACTCAACCCGACTATGCTGATTAATATAAAATTTAGCATACAAAATGATATATTAAACTATTATAATATCTAAGAATGATGGAAGTTTTTTCTAATGGCTGCTCTAGGTGTTGGCAGCTCCTGCTGCAAATGGCTGTCGCAAACAGCTGCTTCTTATGGTGGCTTTAACTCCTACTGCTTGTTGATTCAAAGGATGCTTGTAACAGTTCCATCTCTTTATGGTGGTTGCTTGTAGCAACTTCAGGACCTAGCTGCTACTTGCAGCAACTGCCGCAAGAGGCGGTTGCATATGTTCTCTACAGGAACGACAACAATTAGAGGGGGAGGCTTGTTGGTTATCTCTCGATGGAAGCGATGAGGGTTTTGATGAGGAGTTGGAGTTTGGTCCAAGAGTCTACGGGGTTGAGTTTTATTTTCTCTTTTCTTTTTAGTTAGATCTTATGTGAGTTGGGCTGGCCATGTCCACTAAGTGTCCTAGATGTGTCCACACCGTGTCCAGCTTGCAAATAAAAAAAATATGAAACTGGACACGCCAAAGGAGTGTCCGCCGCGTGTCCATGAGTGTCCATGGCGTGTCCGAGTTGGACACGGACACGGCAGCCTCCGAGAAGTGTATGTGCTTCCTAGGTAGTGGCTTGGTCGCCGGATTGCTTCTCAAAAATTGGAACCTCCTCCATACCCCCTCCCTCGTACAGGGTTATCTCGTCTTCCTTTTTCCCTAAATGTCAATGTGACTTTTCACAATCCCAAGTATTAAAATATTCACTTATTAAAGTGTTTATAACTTGCGTTGACTGCTGCAAAATCATTTGTTTCTTTGTTTATGTACGAATATCTGATTTTGTGTGTTTTGGTGTTTCATTATCAATATTTCATTTTTCATAAGAGTATATTTTCGATATCTACATACACATATATTTTGTGAGTATGTACGCAAGTACATGCATATCTATATCTACATATACAGACACATATATTGTATGTACGCAAGTACGTGCATATACATGGTTGTACACAGATTGTGTGTGATATCATGCAAGCATCATTAGGTCAACAGGGTTGACCCCACAACTAAACTAGACACTCAAGACCTATAAGCTGTCTTGGTGTGTATCTGCATGCATACTTTGATCCTTTTTTTCTTGAATCTTTGGCTGAAATTTGACAAAAATATTATGTTTTACTATTTATTTTTAAAGATACTTTTTAGCAAACCAAAAAAAGGTTAAATTCTAAGATTGACACCATGGACATGGGACTCCATGAGTTCTTCCGAGCTCCAATCTGTGCAAAGTAATGGATGAGAAGACCCATTATTAGACAAAGATATGGTCAGGTTGACAGGTTCTGGTGGAAATGGTTGTTGCGGGACTAGGTTCGGGCAAAGGGTCTCAGTTAGAGACCTCCCATTTTTCTATAATGGTCTTGAGAGATATTATAGAGCCACGAACAAGTGAAAATTATGAAGATATTGCTAATTTGTTGGTCTGGGTTGTCCTAAAGGTAATACTATACCATGTACCTATATGAGGACCTTATTATTTGATCATTTATTATTCGACTTCTAGCCCTCCCCATATAGGATCCTCTTATGGGCATAGTCGCAATTTCTCTGACTTTTTGAAAACATCATGATTATGCGCAAGTAATCCATGCGCACCTTACTTCTGAAAGTCGCATATTCCTGCACCTTATGATTTTTTCACAAATTTCCAACTTGTACATTATTTCTCAAATTGAAATCTTATATAATAAAAATAGTTCTTTGAACTTTTGAGATAAATTGGGGGAACCATATGGCATCGCACGCATGGTATCTTAAAAACTTGCCTTGTGGCTTTTGAGGCTTACGCCTTGAGGCGAGGCTATCTGATGTAGGACACGCCCCACCTTTACGCACTTATGAGCGTAGGCGTCGTCGTGTTATTAGTTAGGGTTTATTAGCATGCTTTATTTTATTATGTCATTTTTTTCATTTTGGGCTCTTGTAAAGTCAAGTGGTTAGTCCCACATTGGCTACCGCCCGTTTAGTCTTTCTTTTAGAAGCCTATATAAAGGCTCTATCTATGTCCATGTAGAGACACAGTTGATGAATGAGAATTATTCCTTTTAGTCTTTAGTTGTATTTCTTCTTTAATGTTGTAGATAGGCATTATTATCTCATTCGTTCCTCTAGGCTTACACCTCGATGTCTTAGACTAAGGCTTACGCTTCAAAAAGTTTGAGGCTCGCCACAGGACATTGAGGCTTAGTTGAGGCACAAGCCTCGATTCTGGATGGTAATGTCTCATGTTAACCATCAAGTTTTTTTTCTTCTTTTGAGACAATTATAGACACTTGTATTTATGTAACATGTTCAACATTGATATTTTATTATATGTTGCAGTTTTGTTTTCTTCATGGTATATGTTATCAAAATTGCTAGTAATCCTTATTTCTCCTTGTTCACTCAGGTGAAAGCTTTCTATTTATTTTTATTTTCCTTAAACATACATATTTATATTTACATACACACATTCATAGATACATACATATATAGACACATATAGTACATATACATACATATAAATTTGTATATCTATGTATATATTATTTATGAATGTCTTGTACATATTTTGAGTGGCATATGCATCCCCTCATTTAAGGAAAAACACCTCGTTACGCCTCACGCACTTCAAAACCTTAGTTACACGTGTAGCATGATTGCAATATAGCTGGCCAAGCGTAGAGAATGACACAACCTTGCCCTACAAGGGAGTTCTTTAGCGAAAACAGCTTTAGAGAGTGGATTAGATACAGCTTAGATCTGAATAAATAAACCAAGAAGCAGCTTTGAAAGTTTTCTATATGCATGGACATGCTGGAGTCGGTCGATAGCTAAGAATAATCAAATCTTTAAAGGGAAACATCAGAATGCAAACTTGATCACCATTGAAGCTTTTGAGAAATCATGAGATAGGGCTGAAAGCCTTCAACAGTAGCCCACAAAGCAACATGATACCCCCAAGTAGGACTAGCAAAATAAGACCCGACACAATGGACCCAACCCGATGGACCCGACCAGAACCCGGATTTTTGAGGGTTAAGGTCTAACGATTTTTTGACCCAACCCGAGATTGACCCGAACCCAGAGAACCTCAAATTAATTTAGGGTCAGGTCCGGCTCTGAACTTTAGATCCAAAATTGACCCAATTGGCCAAAATTCACGATTATATATTCAAATAAAATTACAAATACTAAAGTTTAAGACAGCTAATGGCCTACTTACTAATCCATCACTCATGAAGTTATTTTGACAATTATATAGAGTTTTGTATTGGTTTGTATGATTTATAACGCTAATTGTTTATTGAATTTGTGTTTTAAAACTCTCGAACAAACTACACTAAACCTTATATGTGCTTTTCAATAACATTGTAAGTTTTTTTACACTAAAACAATTGTTGATTACACTTGGTAATTATCAATGATTATACAAATCCTATCATTTTTTTTAAATTGTTCTCATGGTATTTGGATTTACAGATTAGACCCCAAAATATTTGCGGGTCAGGTTAGGGTCAAGGATTTAGATCCAAAAATCCATCTTTTGCAAGTGTAGGGTCTGCCAAAAAGGGTTGAGCGGAAAGGACCTGAAATAAAACCCAATCAACCCAGGCCCGATTGCCACCCCTACACCAAGGGAGAGCACACCTAGAAGAGAGATGACAGCCATAATTAGAGGGGTGGATGTGTTAACATCTGAAAAGAAGAAAGATGATCAACAAAATATGTGCTATGGAAATGATCAATGAAGGCAACTGGATGAGGGTTACTAGAACAAGAATTAGGAGCAAAGACACTTTAAATGTTGAACTTCAGGCTGTATACATAGGAATCAAGCTAGCTAAGAGACTACGAAGCTCACACATTGTTATGGAAACAAATTGCAAGCAAGGATGGAAAGTCATCAAGGAGGAAACTCATCAGCTTCAACAAGTGACAGTTCAATAGGCTCACTAACAACCTAACTAAGCAACTCTTAAAAGCAAGCTGAAGACAATTTCTATCTGAGTACATGCCCTGACAGCCTCAACGATGCCTATGAATAGATAAAGGGGTCTGGTTTTATCCTGTATAATGGTAGTGGTACTACCATGTTTGATATGGAACAAAACAATAAAGGTACTATTTTTTTGCCTGCAAGAGGGGGGCGGAATGAATAGATAACCTCCTAGCTTACACTGAAGAAAGAACTATATCAAATGGTGTTTGTGATAACTATAATATTACATCACATCATTTGGTGTTGGATGATCGAGATCTATGCACTCATTTAAATATGAACTATATGAGAGTGTGAGTATGTGTACATATATGTGTGTGCCTGTATGTGCATGTTTGATGTGTGATCGTATGTGTGTGTTTATTTTAGTGCTCAAATTTTGCACAAATAGTTGATGAAACTTTTACTGGATTTTTACCATTTTTCATGAAAAAATTCCTACATAATTCTTGAATACCAAACTTTTCAACCTCACTGAATGAAACCTGAATCCCGAATTAGTGGTGCGCTTATGCTTCTGGATGTTGAAACTCCGTCTGAACGACACTTTTTGTCCTTGTTCAGTCCTTATTCCACAACTTTTATGAGTTGATTTATTCTCCTCAAGTAGACTTATGTTTAAGCATCTGAATTCTCTCAGCTTGGACTCATAATTTTGTTTATGATGATATTCTTTGGGCTAGCTATGCAAATGGACAACTTTTCCATCCATGCATCTAAGGTTTCCATTCATCGAGCATCTGCATGAAGGCACCCCTAAGGTAAACAAAGAAGGCATCGAGTGAACAACTGAATTAGATTGTGCCTTCATTAGTCGCCGATGATTTGAGTGACAACTCAGCAAGGAAGCACATAAGCGGACACGGACACGGACACGGACACGGACACGGACACGGACACGGCTGTGGACACGGACGCGGGACACGGCGATTTTGGAAAATATAGAACACGGACACAGCTATGGACACGGCATTTAAAAAAATAAATTAAACTATATACACACACACACACACACACACACACACACAAAAGAAACAAAAAAATAGATAATTAGACAATATAACTTCATTTAAGATAAATCTCAAAAATGAAACCAATTGGCGATTGTATAACCACAACATTGAAATATTGAAGTAGAATATCATAAAAGAGGCTTTTTCATTTTTATGTCAAATACAAGTTAAAAAAACAATTTGACTTCTACTCATATTCCATGTGTAATACCCAAACATGACGAGAGATAAAAATTAAAAAGAAGAGGAGAGACCAGTAGATCAAATAAGAGAGATTGAAACATGACAAGATGGAATTCAATTTCAAGATTTTAATGTGTATGATGGGACTCATATGAAATGATGTAAAGAAACCCCAAGAACTGAAGTTGTGTATTTTGAAGTCTAAAAGAATCAAAAGACAAAGATTGAGGAAATTTTAATAAAGAGTAAGCATTTTTTGCAATTCTTGTAGCCTAGTCTAAGAATATACTTCACGGATTCAGTCCAATGATGTACCACGCTGCTGAATTTCGGAATATTGACCATTAGACATACATAAGAGTCTTTAAGTCAGTACTCACTACTCAGTAAATGTAGATGTCATATAAATTTTGATACTGTTCATAAGGAGTTTATTTAGATACACAGCAGCAATTTATATAAATACACAACTGGATATTCAAGAAAGTGATTAACATAGAAACATTGCTAGCACAAGGAAACAATGGGTAAAGGTTGATAGTTTCCCTCAGTTAATTAGTTTTCCAGAACTAGAGGAAGGCCCCAATCCCAAGAATAGATGAATGAGTAGAGAGATTATATAAAAATAAGAATAGGGCGGCAGTTGTTGCTGCTCTAGACTTGGATATGTGATAAGAACAGCAAGAATACAGCTGTCACCCTCATGCGAACTGAGATGGATTTGATCTATTAGAGACATGTTTAGCTGCCTAGTTATGTGACTAGGATTAGTGGAAAGGCAACCTTGTTTTGCGCTGTAAATGGGCCTGGCCGTGTCCAAGCCGTGTCCACCTATAAAAAACAAAAAAAATGTTGGACACGGCTGGAGAAGTGTCCAATACGTATTTAGGCGTGTCCACGGAGTACGGGTGTCCAATACGTGTCGGACACGGGTACGGCACCTGTTTTGAAGTGTCCGTGCTTCCTAGCAACTCAGCATTTAAGAGTATCCATACTTGTCAAGGCGGCAAGACGACACGGCATTCTAACTCAACGCCTTACGACTAGGCACGACTAAGCGTTGCCTAGGCAACCCATCACTGTAATAATTTCTGACTTATACATGTATTTTATATTAAGGTTTTCAATGGTTTAATTGTTTAAAATGTGTTAAATATATGTTGAGCATCCCTAAACGGCTAAACCATCTATAAGCATAATCATAATAGTTTCTTTCAAATACTAAATACAAAAAAGCCACTATAAGAATAAAGTTACACAAAATACTGAAGTAATGAAAATGAATTTATCAAAATAAGAAGAATGGAATCTTAATGAAGTAATGAAATCGGAGAGCAAAATTTTAATAAGATAAGATATGACAAAGTAATCTTCATATATCTCTGAACTCTTGCAGAAAACAACAAAATATCCACACATGACTAAGAAATTTACGCACCACTATTGAAGTCAGAACTGAATTTGGGGGGAAACTGGAAAGTCAAGGGGAAAATATTCAACAAGCTAGGAATAAATTTGTATACAAAGATCAAACTAATTGGCAGGAGGAAAATACTTGTCGAAGGGATAGGGTGAGTAGCTAGCACAACACAACTAGGTAGCACTCTGCACAGTTACTTTACAACAGACTTTACGTCAGGGGCAATGCAATAAAAAAGAAGAGAAATCGATAGGGAGGAAACAAAGTTTCAATCATACTTCAATCCAAATGAAATCTGGCGATTATCCAATCAACTATTAGCTTTTAAAAAAGAAAACAAAGAAAACTAACCGCAGGCAACGACAGTTTTGTTTGCTGCTGGAGAGTCGCAACATTCAGGAGAATATGAGAGTTGAGGAAGAAGGAATGGTCAACATTGTGGCTTTTTCTAGCCGTCTTCGGAGTTGGTATCACCTTCCAAGCAAACCCAAGAGAAGGTGGATTAGAGGAGCCGTCAATCCTCCAGAAGTGGGTAAGCGAGTGGCGCAGGAAGCTGGGTTGACCACCATATTCCGTCAGCACGTCGGCCTCTCCGGTAAGCTTTACGGCAGTTGGCAACCCATAAGAGCCCCTCCATGGGTTGGGTCGTCGGCTTGGGAATTGTTAGGGCTCCAGACTCAGGTCTGGAGATGTCGAGGTTGGGAAATGTCGTGGAGTTTCGAAGTGAATCCCGTCCCTATTTTCACTAAAGGGGTTAAATGGGTCGCTAAGTGTATCCGGATCCGCGAGCCATGACCCAATTGATGCTTATCTTAATCCAGGCTTCGGCGACCAGTGAAGCGATCCCCAAAAAATGCTCAGCCGCCTAGGCGGTCGCTTCAGCACGCCTAGGCGAGCGCCTTAACAAGTATAGTCTGAGTGTCCATTGTGTGTCACTTCTGATCAAGCAAGTGATAGAGGCTCCAATCACTACCAATACGGCCACCAAGAGTCGCGTCCGCCATTACCCACCACCCATGTCCATCTTCCACCACCATCATGTACCACTATACATTATCACAATCTCCTGAGTCATACTTCCACAGAAGAGAAAGAAAGTTTGTGACCAGCATACATTTTGGCAATCAGCCATCCCTTTAAGGAGAAGGATCACCACCACCATTGCCATTGCCTTCTCATTTATGGATCCTAGTGAGGATGAAAAACTTCTTTTCTTTTGAGATGCATGGTCTTTTAGTTTTCAACATGAAGGTTTGACACACTTTTAGATGAATGAGGGGAACCCCATGTCACTCTAATAACTTATCAAATTTTGCTAGGAAGACCATTTGTTGTGAACATTATTAGTATATATGCTTTATGCTTTATATTTATATATGTGATTTAGATTTGTCTTGTCTTTAGCTTTTTTCATCCCATATTGCCTAATTCTATTTCTCACTTACTCTCTTATCCTATTAAAAAGAGGCCTTGTATTTGTTTTTATACACATCAAATAAAGGAATTCTTATTTTATATGGTATAAGACGAGTTTGATCCCTTTAACCCTAATGCTTCCCAAGTCCAGTCTCTAAGCCCCCCCTCCAACCTGTCACCCCCTCTCCTTTCCTGCCCCATCCTCCTTGTCGCCGCCCCTCCCACCCCTGCCTTCCGCCGCTACTACCCACCCCTTCACCCGCTGCTGACCCTCCCACTGATGTAGGACGAGCATAGCCTTTTTAGTAGTTTTATAATGTTTTATCAGTTTCCTTGTATTTTAGAGATTATTTGATATTTTCCCAGTTGTCTTGTAAAGCCTGTGGTTTAGTCCCACATTGGCTATTTGTGTAGTGAGTCAGGCTTAAACACCTATATATAGTCTTTGTAATGCTCTTTGCAAATCAGACTTGATGAATGAAATCTTTTAATTATTATTATTCCTTTTGATTAGTTATTTTAGATTAGTTTAGATCTAGATAATTAGTCTTAGATTTTATTCATTAGGATCTCCATTAATTGGTATCAGAATGTTGAACCCTAATTCTCTTTGGGGTTCAGATCCTCTGATTATCTGCGTTCTTGTCTGCCGAGCGAAAGACAACCGCCGCCCTCTGCAGTTTGCTATCTTCCGTCTCATCATCTCGTGTGTCGGCGTTCAACAACAGCCATCATATGTTGACTTGCCCTCGTCTCTGGTTCCGCAACGTCTCCAGCCGCCATTATCTCCCTTCCACATCTGCTCCAGTCGCCAGACTCACCCCCCTCTGTCACGCACATAACCCCTTTTGCCTCCCGTCACGTAGATGAACCCCTCCCGTCACGCAGATGAACCCCTCCCGCACTCCAAGCCCAAGCAGCCGCAGAGGCAACATCCATTCTCTGCATCCTCCTTCCAAATTCTCTACATGCGACCCTGATCCCCACGCACAGAGTCGTTCACAACCAACTTCCCTAAGTCGCGTCCTACCCCCTCCCGCTTCCAGTCACGTCCACCGACCCCCACTCCCCCGATTCCCAGCGCCGCTCCTGACCCTACTCCAACACCTGACCAAAGCGATGGTCCAGCAAGTCTTCCAGCCATCATCACCTGCCTTCCGCTCTACCACCAACTCCCAGATCCCGTCTCCCAGCAAACCTCACGCATCTACCGCCCCCGCGCAACCCCTCTCTCTCCTTCTCCCGCCTAACCAGAGCCTCGCCCTCGCCTGATTTCCCAGCATCCTGTTCCGGCAAATTGACCCGCGCCACTCTCCTTGCTGGCCTCTCTATTTCGGCTACGCCCCTCGCACTTCTCTGATTCGCAATACACCTTCAAACCAACAACCCCTCTCATCCCACTTCGTCATACCAAATCAACAGTAGCGCCATCCAACGTCCCTCTCCCTTCCCTACCAGCGTCTCATGACCTCTCTCAGCATCCCATACCCCAGTTCCACTTGGCGTCACAAGGGAATAGAGCAGCAACGCCATCCAGATTCCAGAGACCTCTATTCCAGCTAGTGGCCCGCTATACAACTGTGGACTCTACAACTGTGTGCCGCAAGGGAGAAATAGCAACCAGTCATGATGCCTTTCAATTGCCATCCCCTCGGTGCTACATCCATAGCCTCATGTTCAGCATATCAGAATCCCATGTTCACTTCCCTTCGCAGCTGTAACAGCAACCAGTGGGACAACGACAATCCACAATCAAGGTCTTTCTTCAAGACGGTTAGACAGAATCACACGCAAGAAAATGAATCGGCAGACCGTCTCATCACGCAACAGGTATCCCAGACGTGAATCACATATGCATAATTTTCAATTTCAAGGGTATGTCCCGACGCAATCCAACAATCCTTTTACATTTTGGACTGCTTGCGTACACTACAAGTGGCAATATGAGTTTTCACGAATCTACGTCAGTGATTACCTCTAGTGTCAAAGATGTTATGGAGCTTTCTATGCTATTGAAGTACAATCTCCTCTTTCACTGCCTTGCTCGATAGCTTCCAGGCAGTACCTATATCCTCCACATACATGTGGAAGATGTACCCCTTTTTTCAGTACTTCTATAATAACATCTCCTCTAGCTACATGTATCAAACTTCAGATATCTATGCCTTCAGTCACATCTCCAAAGCAGTCGGATGTTTTGCCGCTTCAGATGTCTATTCCTTCATTCACATCTCCAGATCAGTCAGATGTTTTGTCACTTCAGATGCCTCCCGTCTCAGATACATCTCCAGAGCAGACTGATATTTTGCAGCTTCAGATGCCCCTCGTCTCAGTGACATCTCCAGAGCAGCCTGACGTTTTGCAACTCCCAATGCCTCCAGTTACGGTTAGAACTCCAGAGCTGCCTGATCTTTTACGGTTTCAGACGACTGTAACCTCAGTTACAACTCTGGATCCACCTGATGTTCTTCAGACGACTGTGTCTTCAACAACAATTCCAGAGTCTGATGTTCTTCAGATGCTCATGCCTTCAATTACAACTCTGACTCATGATGGTTTGCAGCCTTCTTCAAACCATATATTTTCTGCTAAGGAATTCATACTTGCATTACTTGATATAGAACAAGAGATGCATTGCTCACTAAAGAGGTCTATAAAACTATGTGAGGAGGTGTCCAAGGCTGAAATTTCATATGACAGTGACATACAAGTAGCTTGTTTCTCTGCAACAGCTGACAAGAATGGTCCTACATATACACTTCAGATGACACTTCAGACAGCTTGTCTCTCTACTTCCAATTTCCTAGTTCATAGAGTTGCCAACAGGCCTCCTCCACAACCTCCACACATTTATGAGCTTTCTCCTCATCCACAGCCTCCAAACATCACGACGAATTTCAAGACAAACATGGTGTTCTTTCCTGATCTCCTGCACCATTATCTTATGCGCTAGTGTGATGCTACGTGACTGATTTACAACAAGCTTCAAAGACTTCTTTTTTTGGGGGGGCTCATATTATTGTTTTGACTCGTCGGAGTCGAGTCTTTTGAAACAAAGGAGATATGATGTAGGACGAGCATAGCCTTTTTAGTAGTTCTATAATGTTTTATCAGTTTCCTTGTATCTTAGGGGTTATTTGATATTTTCCCAGTTGTCTTGTAAAGCATGTGGTTTAGTCCGACATTGGCTATTTGTGTAGTGAGTCAGGCTTAAACACCTATATATAGTCTTTGTAATGCTCTTTGCAAATTAGACTTGATGAACGAAATCTTTTGATTATTATTATTCCTTTTGATTAGTTATTTTAGATTAGTTTAGATCTAGATAATTAGTCTTAGATTTTATTCATTAGGATCTCCATTACCCACCCCTCCTATTTCCTTCCTCGCCTTCCCCTTTGCTTCCTTACCCGCCGCCACAGCCCCCATCCACCTCTCCCTCAACTTTCGACACCCCGGCCAACCCCCTTCCCTTCTTTCCCCACATTCACCACCTCCAGCCACCTCTCCCTCCACCTCTTCCATAATGGAGACCACTGCTGGGAGAAACATGTTGCACCTACGTAGGCGAACCATGTCACCTCTATTGGTTCTGAAGATTCCTCTACCACTGCCTCCAGTTCTACCGATCCCAAAGTTGAGTGGATTTGCTCGGAGTTGGAGAAACTCCTTCAGGCTCGTTTGTCCTCACAGTCGCCTGCTCAAGATGGGGGTTCTTCTGCCTTACTTGCTTCTCCTACACCTTATAGTAAAAATAAATAGGTTATTGACTCAAGTGTTTTATGCTCATATATCTAGACGCTCTGAATTTTTTTTTGCTCTTTCTAAAACAACTAGAGTTCCACCACTAATCATGGTGGATGGAGCTCAGTGTTTGATGCATGGCATCAAAACTATATCTCTCTCCCATAATCTTCCACTAAAATATGAGTTATATGTTCCAAGATTTCCTCTTAATCTTTTATCAGTCATAATCGTTTATCAGTCAGTAAAATTGCTAAGAGTCTTTAGTGCTCGGTCACTTTTGATACCGAGGGTTGTGTGTTTCAGGATCTCCGTACGAGGACGAAGATCGGTTCAGGCCATGAGGGACCTGATGCACTATACTAATTGGACGTGTCGCAATCTGCTATTTTTCTGCTATCATCTTCAGTAACTGGACTTCAATGGCACTACCGTCTGGGACATCCTTCTATTGCTAAACTAGGCTACCTATTTCCTGAGATACCTGATAAAACTTTTTGTGTGAATCGTGTCAATTTAGCAAACACACTCGGGTTATGTTTCATAAGTACAGAGAGATTAGTTCTAAAAACCTGTTGGATATTGTTCATGCTAATATTTGGGGACCTTGCTCTGTTACTAATTTTTCTGGATTTCACTATTTTATGACTTTATTGATGGCTATTCTGGGGCAACTTGGTTGTTGTTTTTAAGAGATCGCAGTAATATTTTAGACATTATTACCACTTTGTTCACTAAAATCCAAACCCAATTCAATAAAATGGTCAAAATGTTTAGAATTGATAATGCCTTAGAATTCATGCAAAAATTAGTTGATATATTTTGTACTACTCGCGGTACCATTCACCAGACTTCCTGCTCTTAGACATGGTGTGGCAGAGAAGAAAATTTGCCATATGTTGAGAGTACGCACACTATTCTTCTTCACAATCATGTTCCTAAATTTTTTCTATCCAAAGTTGTATCTACTGCATGCTACTTAATTAATCGCATGCCCTCTTTTGTCCTTAAAAATCAAGTCCCTTTCTCTCTTATGTATCCCGATGCGCCTCTCTTCTTTATACCTCTGCACATCTTTGGTAGCACTTGTTTTGTCAAGAACCTTCGCCCGCAGTTGTCTAAACTTGACCCCTACTCCATTAAGAGTGTAATTTTGGGATATTCTAGAACTCAAAAGGGGTATTGGTGTTATGATCAAGCCAAAAGACAGTGGATTGTTAGTGCGGATGTGGTCTTTTTTTAACACATGTCGTACTACTATGAAAAAGGGTTTGCTTTATCTGGTGATTTATTGGATCCCACTCTACTACCTCAAGTAGTGGACAATGACCCACTGAAGTAACAAAAGTTCTTGCTCTTCTAAAAGTCTACCAAAGAAGACTCAAGGTTACAGTCTTCTCCATGGCCCCTCAACAACCAACTCTTCCCTCATCGGTTGATCATAACACCTCCCAAGTAACTTCTGACCTACATCGTCCAAAATAGTCAAAGGAAAGGTATTCGTTCCTGCACTCAACATCCAATTAGTAATTTCTACTCCACTACTAATCTTGGTGCGGGCTTTGCCTGCTTTACTGCTACTATCTCTGCTATTTTTATACCCAAGATTGGCATGCTACACAAGCTCTTACACATCCTGCCCGGTCAAGCTACGGAAGCTGAAATGACTGCTTTTCACGATCACAAGACTTGGGATCTAGTTGATTGCCATAAAGATTGCCCTACAGTTGGTTGTCATTGGGGATATTCACTGTTAAATACCAGCAGATGAAGGCACGTCTACTAGCAAAAAGCTATACTCAAAACCTATGGGATAGACTACTTTGAAACTTTTTCCCTTGTTTCCAGACTTGGCTCTGTACAGATGCTCACATTTGCTGTTGTGAAAACCATGATTAGCCTCTTTTTCAACTTGATGGTAAAAATTCTTTTCTTAATGGTGAGTTACATGAGAACGTAGAGCAACTACATAGATTTGTTGCTCAGGGGAGTGTTCCAAAGTCTACAGACTTAGGAAAGCGATTAATGGCCTAAAATAAAGCCCGCAAGCGTAGTTTGATAAGTTGAGCCACATTCTTCATAAGTTTAATTTTGGCACTCACATTCCGGTCACTATTTTTATACGAAAAACCAGTTTAGGGCTTGTTATTCTTATTGTGGATGTAGATGTCATAATTCTTTTTTGTAGCAATTCTGATGGTATTCAAGCTACGAAAAAGATATCTAGACCAGGATTTTGTTACAAAAGATGCGGGCAAACTTAGATACTACTTGGGAATTGAAGTTTTTCGATCTCCTGGCGTCTGTCTATCACAGTGCAAATATGTTCTAGATCTTCTGAAAGAAACAGGTATGCTTGGTATTAAACCTGCTAGAACCCCTCTAGATCCCAATACAAATTGGGATAATGAAACATCACCACCTTATCCTAATAACGACCAATACAAAAGATTGGTTAGTGAGCTTATCTATCTCATTGTTACTAGAGCTGACATTACTTATGTTGTTGGAATTGTCAGTAGACATATGGATAAACCTCAACAATGTCATTGAGATGATGTATGTCATATCCTTAAATATCTAAAAAAATCTCAAGGAAAAGGATTGTCGTAGGCATGGACACTGCAAATTCACTGGGTATTCTGACTCTGATTATGGTGGTAGTAGATGTGACGGAAAATCTACCTCTGGCTATTGTACCTTTGTTGGAGGTAATCTGGTTAAGTGGTGCAGTAAGAAGTAGACTGTAGTAGCTCAGTCTAGCGCTCAAGTTGTATACAGAGCCATGGCTCATACAATCATACATCTTGTGAATTGATGTCGGTCCAAGGACTCCTCAAAGAATTTGATATCGATGATCGAGATCCTATCCCCATATACTGCAACAATAAAGCCGTCATTTTTATTGCTAGCAGCCTAGCAATCCTACCTTTCATGAACACACCAAGCATATCAAGGTAGATTGTCATTTTGTCCAGGAATATGTTCTCTCTAGTCGCATCTATACTCCTTATCTTCGGACCGAAGATTAGATTGTTGACATCTTCACCAAGCTACTACCTAAGACTCGCTTTACTACACTGGTGGACAAGTTGGGCATGTTTGACATCTATGCTCTAGCTTGAGGGTGAGTATTAGTATATATGGTTTGTGTTTTATATTTATTTATGTGCTTTAGACTTGTCTTGTCTTTAGCTTTTCTTTTATCCCATGTTATCTAATTCTATTTCTTACTCTCCATCCTATAAAAGAGAGAGCCTTGTATTTGTTTTATACACATCAAATATAGGAATTATTATTCTATAAGCATCGCTATGAACTTAGTGAAGTTGGATGCAATTGACACTTTTATTGAGAGGAGATTGGTCAAATTTATCTATTTATATATTTTCAGCCATTATTAGTAGGGAAGTCATTTTTAGTTTTTCAATCTTAGTATAAAGTCAAGGGGTCTAATGTACATTTAAACCTCTACATGTGTTTCAAGAGGGTTGCAACCTTAAGACCTAGCCTCCATCTCCTACTACAAGCTTTGATACCGATATTAAATTTATCTATTTATTTGTTTTCAGCCATGATTAGTAGGGAAGTCAATTTTAGTTTTTCCATCTAGTATAACGTCAAAGGGTCTAATGTAAATTTAATCCTCTGCATGTGTTTCAAGAGGGTTCCAACCTTAAGACCTAACCTGTAACCTCCATCTCCTTCTACAAGCTTTATCGCCCACTAACAAGGGGTAGTCACAAGCAAGGACCCAGATTTAGCTGAAATTAGTGAATTTTCACTTGAACTTTAATATTGACGCCATCTTATACGATATTTTGTGAGTGTATCATAGGATCGCAAAGATGGTACACCAGTCGGTACACTGCCAGATTTTGTTAAACACTGCCAAATTACGCTAAATACAACCAAATTTTGATGAAATTTACCGGCATACCGACAGAAATATCAAATTTTGTGTGTGTGACTGTTTTTGTTGTCTGAGAGGAGGAAAGGGAGACAGCAATGGAGATTTTGACATTTGATCTCAAATAAGCCTAATGTGTTTTATTTTCTACCATTTTCTCATTTACACCTCATCTTTTTTAACTAAAACATGTATTCATAAAAAAGGCCATTAAATCCTAAAGATCCCCAATCTAGTTCTTTGCACTTCTTTTAAATGGTATGTGATCATAGATCTACGACACTATCTCTTAATACGCATTATAATCATAATATATACCTAAATACTCCACAAAATATGAGTATAATATAGTTATTTGTGGTCATTTTTAGTAGGTGTATCATATAGTTATTTGTAGTGTTTTAAAAAGCGGTAAGTGTTATGCGTTCGGAGAGGTCACCTTGTAGAGTATATGTGGTATGCGGGAGTATATGCGGTTTTGAATTTTTTTATTTATTAATTATTATTATTATTATTACATATATATATTAATCATGAATTTACATATGTAATTTGTACAATTGTGTATCAAAATAGTACAATTACAAGAATAATGGATACAATCATGTAAATATCCAATCATCATAACTTAAATACATACAAACATGCACTATGATCCAAATCTAAACAAACATAAATGCCTCCACACTTGATTTTTTTCCGTGCCCGTTCCGCACGCGTGCGAAGCGCACCATTGGCGCTTTGCTCTCCTCTTATTTCTTCATTGGACGGTTCAGATGGACTTTGCCGTTCTTTGTAAATGTAAAAAAGAGAAATGGAAATATGTCTATCTGAAAATCGGGGATTAATCGGCCTTTTATGTGGATGTGCGGACGATTATGCGGTCTTGTCTGCTTTTAGGGGGATTTCCAGTATGCGTTTCGGTATGTGGTTTGAACCTTGTATGCGGCCGCACAGACCAATTTTTAAAACACTGGTTATTTGTGGTCATTTTTAGTAGAAAGCTAATTCTTATACATATATTCTTATTCTTGGTATTATTTAGCATACAACGGAAGAAAATGTACTAGTTAGCAACATAGACATAAACAATTTATTTTTGTTAAACGAAAAGTTATAGATTTGTGTTATACATGGCACTTGCTACACATATCCCACAACATGTACAAGGTTAACACGGTACCTATGTTTCTTATATTGTCTCAACCCTAAAATATGCATGTGGTAGACATGGTGATTATGCCTTTTCTATTTATCCTACTAATTCGAATGAGCCATGGGGGAATTCAATATTGCATATCCAGATGTATATAATTTACTTGTATCTAGTAGACCCTGAATATCTAATAATATAATATTTGCATGTTGCCCTCCTTCGAACTTGGCATTCTCTTTACTCAAAGATAATATATGAAAGATACCCTTGTATATTCAATATTTGACATTACTCCCCATATGCATTTAAGGTTGTGAATAGTGCTAGCCAAATTTCAAAACTAAATGCCTACAATTTGTCATTGAAATCCCTGGGAAACACCCAGATCCCTTGCTTCCAACATCAAGGAATCCCCTGCCACGCACACACACATCTAGTATATAATTTTATTGCATAAAACAATGCATTTAGATGTAGAGACTACACCAACAAAATTTTATGAACTAATTATTTCATTTTGGCTAATTTCTATCGGTATACTGATAAGTACCTAATTCCATGTAGAAATGGCATCAGTATCGAATACCTCGTTCCTTGGTCACAAGGGCGGCGTATAGGCAAGTACAGCTGGGGACAAACATGGAACTACTGGGGGTAAGGATGATTGTCATTTGTGGGGCGGATGGGGAGGGGGTGAAGGGGCACAATTAAAATAAAGGAAGGCATAATTGTCAAAGCAAGATCTCTTGACGATATTCGATGTTGAACCAAATGAAGAATATATAAACTCCCATCAAGAATGACCAAAAGAGAGAACAAGTCTCAAGTATATGCAGGCTAAAACTAATATAATTACTAGAAAATATTCAAGTTAGACAGTTCATGTTATGAGACTGAATGCTTTTGTCAGGATTTGAAAATCCTAGCCTATCATGTTGCCAATTTCACACCCTATCAACGGTGTTGTCAAACAAAAGCATGAATAGATAAGATGCTAGCACATGTAAAAAGGGAAGCTAAGAGACCTAGTTCTTCAATACAACCTTTATTGGAACTGGCCCAATTTTACAATCTCAAACAAGGTATAATTGAACATGGAAGTACAATGGCAAATCATCCTTCTGCTTGACACTTCACAAAATATTCTCTCAAGTTTCCATAGCATGAACAGAAAAGGAATGTTTGGCCTTGGTTTGTCGTCTTCTCAACTACTCCACAGAACCAAAGTTTTTCTCTTAAAAATTGTTCTTCATTCATACATGCTAAACTACAATTAGTCAGTTTAAACAAAACCCAATCAATCAAACAGTAGTTTTTAACGAACCATTTGAGCCAGATATAGAGCTGAATGGATAAAACCGCAGATGCCAGTTCTACAGAGAGCAGGGAAGGGGATGAGCGCAAACCTGGGACGTTCTCAGACGCCGTTTTTGAGGAAGAATCGGACTGCGAAGAGGCTGATGCGCCCATCGATCGCGATGATTTGTTCGTGCTGCTACTAGTACTAATCACAGATGAGAGTGGGGAGCTAAAGGAACTATTGATGGAGTTTATCAGACGAGGATGGCGAGGAGAGGCAGAGGGAAGGTGAATCGGTGTTCTCGTGGTAGCGGTTAAACTGGCTAGAGCGGCAGTGGCGGTAGCCGCTACTGCCATTGGTCGTTCGTAAATAAACTCTGTCCAGCTCGTGAACTACAGTTTGGTTCTAAGGGGGCCGAGTCCTGGCTCAAGCCTCGTGGACTAATGGCAAAATGGTTAGTAAGATCCCCCCGAACCCAGTTGAGCGGTCCTCGCGTGCTCCACGTGTCCATGTCCATCTCCATGTGGATGACATGTTAGGTTAAAAGTTTAAAATAATATTTTTTATTTACAATCTTTTGAACCAGCAAACTTTTTGTACGCTCGCTGGATGAAGGCCTTATAATTACTAATTTGTCATGATTTTATATATTACTAGTGAACGCACACGTGCATATGTATGTGACATATAAAATTTGTTGAAAATGTGCGGGGAGAAGACTCGTCCGTGAAAGGGTCTCTACGATAAAAGATATTTGTGTTTGTTGTTTGAAAGGAGAGAATCAAGAAACTGTTTTCGTGGGATGGAGAGAGAAATATAGAATTAAAGATAATAAAAGTTAATAGGAGAGTGTGAGAATAAATATTTGTAGGAGCAAAATTCATTGAAAAAAGGAGAGAAGAGAGTGAATCAAGGAGAGCGCAGCATCAAACTCGTTCTTTTTATAGTAGTATAGATTATCAAAATGTCATGTTTCAGGGGTGATAAGTCTCCACACCGGGGCAATGTGTTCATGTTGGTTGCTCTTAAAAAAGAATAGTATGCTTCTAGTCGGGATGCATTGCCATCTATGGAGTCAATGCATCCCGGCCAGGGATGTATTCCTCTTAATAGGACAATGCATTTTCTACCGGGATGTATTGATCCCACCTAGACTGATATTTATCATTTGGGGATATATTGTTTTTTATATAAGTTTTTTTTTAATTTATCAAGATATAATTTGTTAAAATTACATATGTGCAATATTTACCTATTAAGCGTTGTTCATCATACATGCTTTTTATTTTAAGAAAACAAATACAACAATTATTTAATTTTACAAAATAGATAGCATAGAGATTAAAAAAAAATCATGATCGAAGTACATAAAGAATAAATGATGCATATATACATAATTGTGTGTATCCGCCTCTGTAAAGGTTGATCTACAAAATAGTACATTAAGAATAAAAATAAACTAAACTAAACCTCGTCCAAGACCATGTACTTCTAACTTTTGTGTAGGGATCTCATCTGAGAAGTCTCAATGGGTGTCAAGTGTGTTATAGGAGGCTGATGAGGTCCATGTCTAATATGAAAAGGTGGAGGTGGGTGATTGGTCTCTATAGACTAGGCATGAACTCAAGTGGAGTGTTCAATAGTTGTGCATCAAAGTTAGGGTGAGTAAGTAACAAAAAAATGGCACATGTGGTGCACCTCTAAAGTACCGCCTAGATATGGAGTTGGGGTTTATGAAACATAAGAAGGAGATCATGGTCCATAGTAGTGCATCTGTCAACGTGTATGTGGGATGGTGTATGGACTACAGTAGAGTCTATCTCCAAAGTATTATTCTAACTCCCGCCAACCTACTAGCTAAGGAGAGAAAAGGGAAACTGAGTATAGTGTAGGATTAGGAGGAGCACTACTACAGAAATAGCGTTCAGTGTCGCTTTTCTGGGCGTCGGTTATTTAGGAAAACTGACGCCTATAATATTGGACGTCGGTTATTTATGCAAACCGATGTCTATATTCGAAGACCAGCTAGACACGGGTACCGCTTTGTATTCAGCGTCGGCTGTTTATAATAGACCGACGCCTAAAATCGCCCGCGAAATCCAATTTTCGAGCGAAAACATTTTAGGTTACCTACAGCGTCGGTCTTTTAACAATTCACCGACGCCTATTTAAAATGAAAATTTGCGCGAAAAGTCCCACTTTCAGTGTCGGCTATCCTTTGATAACCGACGTTGATAATGGTTCCGGCCAAAAAAATTAGGGTAAAGGTTGTCTAGTTGGGCGTCGGTGTTTTACTATCAACCGACGCTAAATCATAATAGGTGTCAGTTTGATAGATAACCGACGATGTTGACCAACTTAATAATCCCGATCACCCGGCTCTTCCCCCTTTCTTCATGTTTCATCGCGATATTGTTGTGCTGCTGCCGCCGCTCTCCTGAAATCACCCGACGACCCCGCTGCTGCTCGCTGCTACTACTGCTGGTGCTTCTCCGCTCGCCGCCACCACCACTGCTGATGGTGCGTCGCTGCTGCTGGTGCACCTCTACTCGCCGTTGCTGCTGCCGCTGCCGCTGCTGCTCTGCTCATTCCCAGTGCCGCTGCTGCTGGTTCACCGCCCGCCGCTCTGCTCTCTCTTCTTCCGCCACCACTGCTGCCGCCGCTCGCCGCCGCGCTTTCCACGCTAGCTCCAGGTAGCGCTACCTCTTTGCTTCCTTCTCCCTAGCTATTTACCAACATGCAAGCACAGCCATGGCTGTGTTGGCCTACCACGGCCGTGCTGGATAGCACAGCCGTGGTAACGGCCGTGGCTGTGTTGCCCTACCACGGCCGTGCTGGACAGCACGGCCGTGGTAGGCCAACACAGCCACGGCCGTGCTTGCTGTTGGTAAGGATATGAACAAATTTTTATGTAATGCTTTATGTAAATCCTAGGATATGAATAATTTTTTTGCTTGCATATATTTGTGCTTCTAATCCTAATGTTTGACTTAATTCAGTAAATTTTGATGCATGTTGAAATAAGATTTAAACTTGTCAATTCTAGCATCCTAATTTGATTTGATTAAACCTAACATTGATGAAACACTAACATCAATTGTGATGAAACCCTAACATTAATTGTGATGAAACTCTAACATGTACATATCTATTATTGTGTTTGTTGGCCTAGAAACTCGTCCAAGATTTACTCATTAGGAGTAAATCTTAGATAGTCCCCGATTTGGGACTGTTCTTGAACACCTAATCTCACTTAGGATGTAAGTGTATAATGTGTATTGGGTTTTCGAGAAAATTTTGGCAGCATTTCCCCATTTGTTCTCTAAGTACATATGTACTTAGATAACAGCGGGGAAATGCTGCCGAAATTTTCTCGAAAACCCAATACACATTATACACTTACTAGTGAGATTAGGTGTTCAAGGATGGGATAGGTGGTACACATTTATTATATATAAGAATGACATCACATGTGTTTGTTGGCCTAGAAACCCGTCCAAGATTTACTCATTAGGAGTAAATCTTGGATAGTCCCTAGTTTGGGACTGTTTTTGAACACCTAATCTCACTTAGGATGTAAGTGTATAATGTGTATTGGGTTTTCGAGAAAATTTCAGTAGCATTTCCCCGTTTGTTCTCTAAGTACATATGTACTTAGAGAACAGCGGGGAAATGCTGCCGAAATTTTCTTGAAAACTCAATACACATTATACACTTACTAGTGAGATTAGGTGTTCAAGGATGGGATAGGTGGTACACATTTATTATATATAAGAATGACATCACATGTGTTAGTTGGCCTAGAAAGTGAACAATCATTGTTCTTTATATTACTTGTACATTGGTATAAATTAGAATGAACAATCACTAAATTATATATTGTTTGTATGGAGTCCGTCTTCATTGTAGATAATAGGAGTAAATCTTGGATAGGATGTAAGTGTATACCCTAATCTTGTCCTAATATATACTTGTTTTCTCTTTGATCATAGAATGGATAGATCATGGATGTCCATTCGCAATCGCTGCACCCCAGAGTTTATATCTAGTCTTGATCAGTTTATTAGATTTGTCGAGGAACATAGGAAAAAACCTACAGATAGGTTCTACTATCCATGTAGGCATTGCGGTAACAATTTGAAAGTCAACACTGGTGAGGAAATCAAAAGTCATGTCATGTGCAACGGGATTGTATAAGGCTATACAGAATGGCACTGGCATGGAGAGATTTCAAACTCGAAACCAGTAGATGTCGATAGCAGTGCTTGGGTGGAAGAAGAAATTGCCTCCGATGACGTAGATGTGAACGAACCAGTTGCAGTAGACATTGTTGATGCGATGTTGGATAGTTGTAGGGTAGAGCACACCGATCCACCTCCTATCTTTAGAAACATTGTGCATGATGATGAGATACCGTTATACACAGGTTGTGCTAAGTTTACGAAGCTTAGCGATGTGTTGAGATTGTATAAGTTGAAAGCTAACAATAGATGGAGCGACAAAAGCTTCACTGAATTGTTGACTTTGTTGAAAGAAATGCTTCCTGAAGGAAACGAGCTGCCAATCTCAACATACTGGGTAAAGAAAATGTTGTGCCCAATGGGAATGGAGGCCAAGAAGAGACACGCATGCCCGAATGATTGTGTATTATTTCAAAAGGACTATGTAGATTTGAAAGATTGTCCAAAATATGGTGCGTCACGGTATAAATTGACGACTTCGGGGGAGTCCAAAATTGGTTCTCCTGCCAAGGTGTTGTGGTATCTACCTATAATATCACAGTTTCAACGCTTGTTTGCAAATCCAAAAGATGCGAAGAATTTGAGGTGGCATGCAGATGTTAAGAAAAATAATGATGGGATCCTACGACATGCGTCTGATTCCCCACAGTGGAAGAAGATTGATCTATTGTACCCCAAATTTGGTAAAGAAGATAGGAATCTAAGACTTGAGCTTTGTACAGATGGGATGAATCCGTACGGGACATTGAGCAGCCAACATAGCAGTTGGCCAGTCATGCTTGTTATATACAATCTTCCTCCCTGGCTGTGTATGAAAAATAAATACGTTATGCTGTCGTTGTTGATATCGGACCCTAAACAACCCAGAAATGATATCGATGTTTATCTTGAACCTCTGATTGATGACTTAAAGAAACTTTGGGCTGAAGGTGTGATGACCTATGATGCTTCAGGAAGAGAGACATTTCGTTTGCACGCTATGTTGTTTTGCACTATTAATGACTTTCCAGCATATGGGAATTTGTCTGGATATAGTGTCAAAGGAGCTAAAGTGTGTCCTATATGTGAAGAAAACACTGATTTAATAAGACTAGAACATGGAGGCAAGACTGTATATCTTGGTCATCAAAGGTTTCTTTCAAAATTCCATCTGTATCGTAGGAAGCGCAAAGCATTCAATGGATGGAATGATGAACGGAGTGCACCTAAACCTATACCAGGGGATGTTGTTTATGAAAGAGTAAAAGACATTGTCAATGAATTTGGTAAGAAATCACAATGTAGTATGGCCACACAGAGTGACAATTCTTCATTCAAGAAGAAGTCAATATTTTGGGATCTTCCTTATTGGAGTTCTTTGACAGTCAGGCATTGTATCGATGTAATACACGTTGAGAAAAATGTCTGTGATAGCATCATTGGTACTCTGTTAAATATACCAGGTAAGACTAAAGATGGGATAAAATCCAGACTGGACCTATGTGAAATGGGAATAAGGTCAGAATTATGTGAAATGGGTAATAAAAGAACATACTTACCTCCCGCTTGTTACACGTTGTCTAGAAAGGAGAAGAAAGCTTTTTGTGAATGCTTGGTAAATGTTAAGGTGCCACATGGTTACTCATCCAACATCCGTAGATTGGTATCAATGAAAGATCTGAAGTTGATAGGTCTTAAATCTCATGATTGTCACACTCTAATGCAACAAATATTGCATGTGGCAATTCGATCTATATTGTCGAAGCATGTAAGGTTTGCAATCACCAGACTTTGTTTCTTTTTCAACAGTCTATGCAGCAAAGTTATTGACCCTGGTACTCACGATAATTTGCAAAGAGAAGTGGTTGTTACCCTATGTCAGATTGAGATGTATTTCCCTCCTCCGTTCTTTGATATCATGGTACATCTTGTTGTCCACTTGACTAGGGAAGTTAAAATGTTGGGACCAGTTTTCCTGCATTGGATGTATCCCTTTGAACGATACATGAGCATTTTTAAAGGTGATGTTCAAAACCGTTATCGGCCTGAAGGGAGTATTATTGAAGGTTAAGCGGCGAGAGAGGTTATGGATTTTTGCAATGACTTTCTGAGTGGTAATAACACTCCTGTTAATGACAAGAATATTGAGGAGGGCAAAGGAATTTTGGGATCACGGGTGAAAGTAATCAGCCGTGAGCAGTTGGAACAAGCTCACTTGTATATTTTATACAACATGGACGAAGTGAGTGTTTATATTGAGGAACATACCAATTTCATCAAGAGACAACATCCTCGAGCAAGTTCAATGTGGCTTGCTAGAGAGCATAATAAGACTTTTACTAAGTGGTTTGAAGATAAAGTCTTACATCAACTATCTCAAACACCAAATGATATTACAGAAACTATCAAATGCCTCGCCTTTAAACCAAAACTGAATGTTATGTCTTATGAAAGGTTTGACATTAATGGGTTCACATATTACACAAAGCGCCAAGATGATAAGAGTGTCATCCAAAATAGTGGGGTCACTCTTCAAGCGTCGACTATGTATTTTGCATGTGCAAAGGATAAGAGTCCACATGAAGCTAAAATGTCATATTACGATTTCATTGAAGACATATGGGAGTTTGACTACATGGATTTCAGAATTCTGCTCTTTAAATGTAATTGGGTTGATAACATCAAAGGAGTTATAGTGGATGAATTGGGTTTCACTTTAGTGAACTTTGAAAAGATTGGTGAGAAGGGTGAACCATTCATATTGGCATCACAGACGAAACAAATATTCTATATCGATGATCCTGCAAATGATAAATGGTCGGTTGTTCTTCATGGTAAAAGACAGTTCATTGAAGATCCTATAGATGAAGAAGAGTACTATGATAAGTATGATGACTCCAGTCCATTCTCAGTTGGGTTGCCAACTCCATAAAATATTGAAGCTAATGATGACTTATATGTGCGCGGAGATCACAATGAAGGATTGTTAATTGATAAAAGATCACAATTTTAGAGACATGTATGTTTATATTTTTTTACAAATGCTAGTTAATACAAATGCTAAATGTTTTCCTTTTTCTGGTTAATACAAATGCTAAATGTTTGCCTTTTTCTAGTTAATACAAATGCTAAATGTTTGCCTTTTTCTGGTTAATACAAATGCTAAATGTTTGCCTTTTTCTAGTTAATACAAATGCTAAATGTTTGCCTTTTTCTAGTTAATACAAATGCTAAATGTTTGCCTTTTTCTGGTTAATACAAATGCTAAATGTTTGCCTTTTTCTAGTTAATACAAATGCTAAATGTTTGCCTTTTTAATGACATTTTCAGATGGCTGACCATGATGAGCATGATGTCCATGATGAGCATGAAGTCCATGATGAGCATGCTGTCCATGATGAGCATGGTGAGGATACCAATGTAAGTTCTAAAAACATATCATGTATTTCTATAAAATTCATTATCTTCTAGTTATGTCATATATCCCATATTTCTATATTGCGCTAATTCAGTGGGTTTATTTTTGTCAAATTTTAGGTTGATGATGCACATGTACCCACTGAAGCATTGGAGCAACTTGATGCGCAGCACCAAACACTTAACAAGAAAAGGGGCATCAGAGTGGTAGTGGATCCAAATTGGTTGTGGAGTTTGATAATGGAGGAAATGCAATTGGAGTGAACCGCAATAATTTTGTAAACTATCTTGGGTGTGTCACTCGAAGCCATTGTGGTGTTAAGTATGATAATTGGCATAAAGTTCCTCAGGGGAAGAAAGACTTGATATGGAAGTATTTATGCGTGAGTTATTATTATTTGAAATTCTATTTTGTAGATTACAAATTATATTATTTGCATTTCTATTTTTGGATACTAGTTAATAAGAATTCTATTTTACAGAATCTGTTTGCATTGGATGAGAAGATGCATCGTAAAAGCATGATGCAACGCGCTGGAAAGATGCTTAGGAACTATAGGACAAATTTGAATAGAGAATACATAAAAGATGGTGATAAGAAGAAGAAGTCAGCCCTTGAGCAGTGGAACTTCTTGGACAAAGAAGATTGGGACAATTTTGTTGCTTCAAGAAAATCTGAAGAATTCAAGGTATTAGGCGTTACTCCCAATTTAATTAATATATGTTGTATTCACCTATTCAAGATTAACATTTAGTGCTACTAACCAAATCATTAATGTGCATACTAACTAGGCCCTCAGTGACGCGCAAAAAGCAAGGCGTGCACTGAATGTGCATGACCACACTATGGGTCCAAAGGGCTATGCAAGCGTTCGCCAAATACTACAGGCGGAGTCTGCGGCTACTCAGGAGTCTGCTCCTACTCAGGAGTCTGCCACACCCATGCCTCGCCATGATATCTAGATAGCTAGGAGGCAAAATAAGAAGGGTGAAATAAAGAAGCCCGTAACTGTTGAGGCGACTGCAAAAATGGTAAAATACAACTCTTAGAGCAATCGTTTGAATATTGATTATTTGTGGTGTTAACTTACCAAATTCTGTTGATGGTGATTAGTGGGAGCTGCACGAGCAGAGGAAACAAGGCACATTTATCCCTCAGGGCACAAGGGATGAATTGACAGTTGCTCTGGGTAACCCAGAGCATCCTGGACGTGTTAGGGGTGCAGGCGTTGGTGTGGGCATCAAAGCATTTTTTGGGCCATCTCAGCGCAAACCCAGAGCGGGACTTTCACAAGAAGAGGTAACCTATTCTTTTTTTAGAATGTTACTACAAAAGGGAATTCAATAATAAGAAGCTAATGTTTCTTTTATCCAGGTATAGGAGAATAAGAGAGTCGAGAATATAGTTGCCAAGAAGGTCAATGATATAGTTGCTGAGAAGGTCAAGGAAGAAATAGTGCGGTGGCAGGCATCTCAAGCTTCCAATCAGCCTATGGCGACCCACTCTTCTCCTAATGCACAGACTGCGAGTAATCCTGGAGACCTATCGCCTAGCACGTCTACTGTAAGTATTGTTTATGACATTGTAGCTAGTCTTTTCAAGATGATATATTTTCAATATGATATGTATATATGTATAATATTCTTTACGTAAATTTGTAGGGATTGAAGCCATGCCGCTTAAGAATGCAAGACTATGTTGTTGCAGAGGCGCAGGCTTACCCGTCCCTTCCTGGGGCAATGTTTCACGTGACTCCAATGCCACAGGGCTACGTTCGTGTGAGCCCGATACGTGTGTTACCCGATTGGAGGGAAGATACATTGCCATATCCCCACCTAGATATTGATACACTTGCTGAGGCAGGAGGCGGGGTGATATTGTGGCCCACATCAGATGTCGTCTATACTACTGAAATTGTAAGACAGATTTACATTACTTTAGATTGTTAATGTGTATATATGAGGTCAAATGATCTGAAATTATATATACAGGTGTAAAAGAAGACACCGGGAGCACCTAGGCCTCCACCTCCACTTCCTGCATTACCAAGTTGGGTTCCAACTGACCTAAAATACCTGTTAGGTCCTACTTGTAGGGGAATGGCATGTTGGCTACGGGCACATAATATACATTGCCATATAATTGTTTCTTTAGAAGAAGATTATGCAGGTCAATCATACGATAGCTCTTTATTTATATAAGATATTATTGAGCTGTTTATGTATGATTGGCTGAATACATCAATGATAGAGACATGGATAAGGTGAGATCTTGTTTATACATCCATATACCTTGTGTAAGATCCGGTGATCTGGTTTCTTATATATTAATGCATACATAATACATGTTTTGCAGCTACTTAGTCGAAGATCAATGCAAACAATTTGCATTTGATCATGTGGGTTTTTTGATTCCATCATTGATTAGTATGGTAGCTAAAGACCCTGATAGTGTTCAACAATACTGTATAGATGCTTTTAGAATTTTCGGTCAGCAAAAGAAGATGATAATAATAGCTCCATTCAATGTCAAGTAAGTTTACTTTATTTATAATTTGGACTTAAGAAAATTCCATTTTTATTGTGCATTTTGAGTTATTAATTTTTAACTTTTTTACCTCTAGCGGTAGACATTGGGAGTTACTAGTTATTGTCCCCGGGACGTTCACTGTTTATTATCTAGATCCTGCGGGAAGTACATTGAACACTAAAATTGGACACATATTGAGAATGCCATTATTCTGGTGAGAAATATTTCATTTTTATATCCGTTAACATTTTTTATTACATTACTATTTAATTATGCAATTTACTGTGTTACATTAACATGTAGGGGTTTAGATGCATTCAAAAATGTTGGAGGAAATGTCCCAAGGAGAAAGAACCAGCCAATAATTTGGGAGAACGTAAAAGTAAGTTCCCGACTCCAATGTATATATTATTTATGTGAACTGTGCTTAGTTGTATTTTTTAATATTTTGTATGTTTCAATTTATAGTGCGCTACACAAGACAACGGCTGGGCATGCGCATACTATGTGATGCGATTTATGCAGATGATTATCCGACATGCCGCATTGGATATTAATACCATACATGAGGTATTATATATAGTCTCATTAGTTAGTATGAAATATATCAATCTTATTTTTATATTATTACTTATATATATACATCATTCTCTTTGCATGTGTTTAAAACTGACCACACTATAGGTAAACGCTTAAAAAATGCACATGCTCCATATACGATGGAAGCATTAAAAGAAATAAGAGAAGAATGGGCAAAAGCCATACAAGCAGTGGTGATTGTAAGATATAATTGGGATGCTGATAGCGATGCTGAATGATATTTTGTAAATGAATATTTCTGAATGTTTATACATGTCTGAATGTTTCTACATGTATTTGAATGTTTCTACATGTGTGAATGTGAGAATTGAATTGATGTCTGAATGTATCTACTTGTGTGAAAAAATATTTGTTGATTTTGTAGGTTTGTGGCATGTTTGTAGGCTGATATCAATGGATGTCGTAAACCTGCAGTTCAGAAAACTGAACTGCAGGTTCTCATCCTGCTGACCAGCCACAGCAGGCCTTCAAACTAATAAGAAAAAAAAATTAAAGTATAGGCGTCGGTTATGTATAGAACACCGTCATCAAAGGCCTACAACGTTGGTTATTTGATAAAAACTGACGCCTAATAGAACAAACAACCCGACCGTGCAGGAAAGCACGGTCGTGGTGGGAAAGGCGTCACTTATTAGTATAAAACTGACGCCTATAGTACTAAACACGGCCGTGCAGCAAAGCACGGCCGTGCTTCACCGTGTCGTCTGGGTGTATGGCGTCGGTTGTTAAGTTGTTAACCGACGTAGAAAGTGTCCTAGGTGGTGCTCTTTTTTATGGCGCGAACCTTATAGACGTCATCCAACTATATATAACCGACGCCTATGACATATAGGCGTCGGTTAGAAAACCGACGCCGAAGAGTTCGACCTTTAGCGACGCCCACATAGGCGTCGCTTGAAAACCGTCGCCAAAGGGGGTTAAACAACCGACGCAAAAGGTTGTTTCTATAGTAGTGGAGTAAGAATAGGGGTAGGAGTAGTAGTACGAGTAGGAGTAGGAGTAGGAGCATGAGTAGAGTGGGATTAGGAGTAGGAGTGAAATGGGTGGATGAGTGTAGGAAATATGGATGAGCATATTCTAGAAGATTATCAAAGTAGACCCCTTGGATGTTGTAGACATCATCCCTAATATGTGCATGTGCATTCTACCAGACGCTCAAATGTGCACTTGTTCCTAAACCAGTTAACAAAATTATATATACAATATAAACAATAGAAGACAAAAATGGAATATATTAGATAAATAGATGTATAAAAGTAATAGTTATAATCATGAAGTCATGTTTCCTATAACATGTTGCATAATATGCCAACAGTGGATGAGGTGGCGGTCCTACTAAGTAGACTAGATGATACCAACTGCGGTGAACTTTTGGACTGAAGACTATCTCTGGTGGTGGCTATATAACTAGATGCTCACATTTGTTGTTCTAAAACTACACCTCCTGCCTATAGGATGCAGCCAATCGTCAGTAGTATGGCCCCTCCCATCTATCCTACTAACCTATGTCAAGGCAATAGTAGGTTATATTTAACCAAAAATGAATTGTCTAGTCACTCTATCTGGGGATGTCACTCTACCACAGTGTAACCAAGAAGTCTAAAGTGCCTTTTACTAAAATTAATGTAGTTGTATGCAACCCTAGGGCAATAGCGGATTTTTTTTTGCGGGGGGGGGGGGGATAGGAATAATAAGAATTAGGAAACGCAACGGCATAGGAACCACGGGACCCCACCAGCAGCCAACTCTGGCGTGTCAGCTTAGTGGTACTCATCAAGCCACCACAGTGTAGCAAAGAAGAGGCACTCATGCCATCCAAACTGTCCAAACCTCATAAAACTATTATGGAAGCCTTTGTTGAGTCTCATCATTGTAGGATGTCAATTGAACTATTACTTTTAAAGTCGCAAATTTTGTATGTCATATGTAATAACCAACAATCAATCAAGTAAACTAAAGCACATTGAAACGAAGTTGTGCAAGCATCTATCCAAGAAGAATCTATGAGAGGTGGAGTGAATATCGAGTGGTGGGTGACTTTGCTGTAGCGATTCAGAGTGATCAACCATCAAGTGTAAACCCCTCACCTCCTCCGTGGCACTCCATTGGGTGGGGTCTACCTATACGTTGCTCCTTCCCCCTATCTCCATCCCCTATCCTCGGAGCTTCCTTGGCCCTCCTCGTGGTTAGAAGCTTGATATGATTTAGAGTGATGATACTTTAGGAATACCTAAACAATACTCGAACAAGGTAATCACTTTGACATCCAACCTTTAATGGCGGGGTGGGGTTTCTCTTGAGAAGTTTTAGCCCAAGGGATAAGGTTTGTGCCATGGGATCACTTGATAATCCTGGTGGCCAAGATGGGTGCCACTTTAGGGAAACCATAGTGGAACGCTCAATCCTGAGTCTCCCTCACACATCGACCTAGAAAGGGAGTCATCTTGTTAGGATCATAGTCGTGGACCGAAGGAGTATTGCCCGATCTGTAGAACCAGATGTAGGGTCTACATTGGTGGAAGAAGTTGTCCCTGGCTCTTATAAAGAATCCATACCAGAGGATGACAATGGATTTACTATGGTGGTCAATAGCAAGAGGTGCAACTCAGGTGGAAACAAGAGTGACCCCCTACAAATCCCTCCCAAGTTCAACATTCCACAAAATGTTTGATCCAGGTGTCTTTAGATGGGACACTGGCAAAAATAATGGAAACTCGAGAAGGTGTGTTATCGATGCAGATTAACAGAGAATCTCATTGGTCATTGTCCTCATCCTCCTACAGTTTCAATGCCAAACCTTAGTGATTTAGTTGTGTTTCCTCCCTTGAATCCCACCCAACCCCAGTGGCACATGCAATGTGTTCAAGAGAAATGCATAAAGTAAGTTGTTGTGATTTTGAAGGAGGATAATGAACATCATATAGAAACAGCCCAGATCCTTAGAGGAACTCTCCAAGTCTCATGGTCAGACAATGCATCATAGGAAGAGATCAATAACCTGCTTACAAAAGAGTGGCCTTATAGATATGATCTTGTCTGCTTTACAAAGAGAAAGGTGGTTGCCTTCTTGGATTTGTATAAACATCTAGGGAAGGCGTCGAAGTAAAAAATTGACTCTATTGAAAGGCCATTTTGTGGACACAAGAAGGATGGATGGATTTAGACCATGCATTAAGAAGGAAAAAGCTTAGTTCTAGATTGAGGACTTGCCACTGTCATGTAGGGATGACAATTCTTTGAAGGAGGTTATAGGTGTGTTTGGGAAGTTGGTTGAGACCTATCGATGGTAGAGAATAGAGAGAGATGAGGTAGAAATCCTAGCATTGGTTGAGGGCTTTAATGAAGATATTGCGACATCTATTAGAGTTACAATAGGGGACCTTCAGTTCCATGTGAATCTATCTAAAGTGGTTGTTCTAGTGGGGAATGGTCATTGGTGTAAACCTATTTAGATGGCAAACATACTTTATATCTTGATGGAAGTGATGGTCTAGACTCCTTATGTACCTATTGTGAACCCGTTTGAAGAAAATCCAATACAAGGAGATCACACAGTGACAAAACATGTGACACAAGCCTACAACCAAGCTGATCGAGGTAGGCTGGTCCACATTTTGTATAATACCCCTACTTCCAATGAAAGGGAAGAATATCAACTAGGTCAAAAATATCACAAGATGAGCAAGCATATAAGATGGTGTGTAACTGATTAGGAGGGATAGCATAAGCTTCTGAAAGATCACTGTTCAAGTGATTTTGTTGGTAGAAAATTGGTACCGCGTAATAACTCACAGAGATCATCTAGATATATGAGGAGGGAGTGTGATGAATTGTCATGATATTATTATCTTCAATAGAGTAATAGAACCCCTTTGCCTGAGCCCTAGTCAGAGGATGATGTTCATAGCAGAGTTGGATCGTGGTATTCAGAATAAGAGTATATAGAGAGAAGGATGTGGGGATCAAAGCATAGACAAAGTATGACAGGCGAGGGAGTCTCTAAATGGAACAAGGACCTACTTGGTGAATGACGAATCAATTTATATATATATATATATATATATCAATTTTTATTTTGGAATTCTAGAGGGGTTGTGAATTAGAAAATTCGAAGATGGGTGGGACGACTTTGTAGATAGTACAAACTGATGTATTTTGCAGTTATGGAACCCATGGTTCATGCAGAAATGGCTAAAGAATTTGTTGATATTCTTTAGCTAGAATGGTGTTGCACTAACCAATCTAAGAGAGGGAAAGTTCAAGTATTTTCTAACCCATCTATGTCCCCCTAAAATGTCCATATGCATCAACAGAGTAGCACTATTAGTATGAAAGACATTTGAGAAAATACTTTCATGATTACAACAATCTATGCAAAGTGTGGTTCCATTGAAAGGTGTTCCTTATGGGTGGACTTAACATCACAATCTAATTTGGCTATGGACATCCCCTGGATGATTGCATGGGATTTTAATATCGTCCGATTGAGTACAGAACTAAGAAGTATACTACTTTCAGACCATAATGGTATGGGAGAGTTCAACTGTTGGATCAGTCGAATGGGGATTTCTAGAAACCTTTCAGTGGAAGCACTTTCACATGGTTTGACAAACAACAACTAACTCAGATGGTATAGGAGATGATGGATATAGAATTCCTAAACCAAAAGTGGGTTTCTCTATCCATGGGCATTCCAATGACTCATCTTGCAAGTAGTTGCATCTCTGATCATTGTCCTCTTTTGGTCACAGTCAAGCCAAAAGTTCACGTAGCCCAACCCTCACATTTTCCCTTTCTATCTATATGGTTTTCACATGAAGTCTGTTTATCTGACCATAGAGAGGGGATGAAAAAAATGAAGGGATGGTATAACACCCCAATTTTCATATCAAATGAGTGGAAGCTATTTTTTTTCTAACTGGGGAGTGTTACTAACACGATATACATTGAAATAATGATAGAAAAGAACCATTATAGATTGTGTGCACAATAGATTCTCATCATATTATCAGAAAAGAAATTGGTTACATCAAACCTTATAAGAAAACCATAACTCATGATGTAAAACAATGTACTCCTATCATAAGCTCTGGGATCGTGTAGATGGTGCCCCACCAAGAAAACCTCATAAAATTGTCACTGCATCATCTTCTCATGATTACCTCCTGAAGTTTTGTACCTTTGGACATCTCGTCCCTAGCCATGCACAAAGGGAAACCTAGGTTAGAGTAAGTGGCATTGAATTTCTAATTAGATAAACATGAATATATTATAACTGAAAATTGGACTATTATCTAAAAGTTGTAAACCTATATTGAATCGATGTGTTTTTTATTTATGTATTTTATCTTCTTGTGGTCACCATTACACAATAAGTCCTCCTGAATTGGTGTATCTACGCCCTGAACTAGTACCGAAGTACCTCTGAATCGGCACTACATGCCTTTGAATGACCCCAAGGTGTCTCTAAATTGGTACGGAAGCACCTATGAATTGGATTAAACACTCCTCTAAATTGGGAATAGATGCCTCTGAATCATCCCGGGACTAACTGAATGAGGACTTATATAATGTCTTATGTGAAGTGTAAGACCCCTGGCCTAGCTTTTTGGTTGATCTTGCTTGATTAGCATAATTAAATGCTTAAAACCTTAATCTAATATCATGATGTGCTTTGATAACATGTGATGAGCTTATGTTGTTAGTTTGGTCTAGTTTGGATATTGTTTGAGCTAGTGATGCTTGTATGTGCTTGTTTTAGACCTTGTTGCAATCTACCCATGTTTGGAGTTTCTCTTGTAGTGTGTCACATGCTTGTTGTGCCTCACATGTTTTTACATCATGTTGGAGATAGTGGTGCCCCAAAGTCATGTTGTACCTTGGTTTGATGAGGTGTCTTGTCTGTTGAGTTTTAGGGTTTGCTTGGGTACCCCAAGTGAATGGTTGATCTTGATTTGTGTTTGACCAATGAACCTTGTTTCAACGATCACCTAGATGTTCCTTTAACCTTATCTTCTAAGGCTGATGAGGTTTGAGAGTGCCTAAGTGGTCTTGGTGGTTGATGAGCCAATGATCCTCTCTTTGGTCTCCAAGGAACCCTAGGGTTTGGATGTTATGTGGTCTCTAGGTTTTGATCTCCTTTGGTCATTGTGTTCTGATATACTGTTGAGTTTTCTTGGATCAGGTTGGTCGCTGAGTCTCCTTGTTTTTATCACCTTTGATGCATGCATGAACTTAGTGCTTGCATGGAAGAGATATGGTGGACAAGTGGCACATGTTTGCATGACACCTAACATCCCTTCTCTCTCTCTAACCCTTGTCTTTATAAACATCTCTCCTTGTATGAAACTAAACCCTTTGCATCCTTTCCTTCTCTTTTATTTCTTGGAGCTCATCCCCTTATGTTGGGTGGTGAAGGTGGAGCTCTAGTGGCTGAACCTCTTGCATGTTGAGTTAGGGTTTGGAGAAACCCTTCTTTGTTGATTGTTTGGTGTTCCTTGATATCGGTAAGTGATCTTTCTCTTGATCTTCATTTTCTTTCTACCCTACCTCTCTTCCTTCTCTTCTTAGCTGAAACCATGGTTCTCCATGGTGGTGCTTGAAGTTGAGTTTGAGGAACTTCTCTCTTCCTAGTCGAATCCATGGTTCTCCATGGTAGTGCTTGAGTTGAGCATGAAGAAATCCTCTTTCTTGTCTTCTTGGCCTAGGGTTTTGCTTTTCATCTTATGCTCCTTTAACCTAGGGTTTTGATTCTCTCTTTGAGGTGGTACTAGCTTGGACATGGAGGTGATCAAACTAGAGTTATCTCTCTTTTCTTAGAGCTTCCTTGTTGTTGGAGCTGTTCTTCAAATCTAAGGTGAGTTATACAACTTTCTCCTCGATTATTGTTCCACTTAACCTTGCATGCAAATAATCTACTCTTAAAATGTGGTTCCAAGTAGAATGGTGATACTATCTATGATCTAGAGTTTATGTCCATGGTGTTCTTGAGTAGATAATCTCCCTTGTTGAAACCCTAATTTTTACCCAAAATATTGTTTGATGTTGGAGGTTTTTGATGCATGCATGTTGGTTTTTCTCTCTCTAAGTCACGATTTTGCTTTCTCTTGTATTGGTAGTCGAATTTAGGGTTTTGGAGTTGTTTTCCATTTTATGGTTTGTACCTTCAAGATTTTTGGTTTTGCAGTGATACTCAACCTATTTTGATCTTGTAGATGATGAGTTTTCTCTCTCTTCATGAGGTCGCTATGAGTCATGGGGCCACTAAGTTGGACTTATTTTATGCGGTCAATGAGTTTGTATATTCTTGAAGATTGTCAAAGACCTTGATGGTAGTGGTCGCTATGTGTTGAGGTTCCCTTCGGTCACTAGGGTGGATGTTCTCTTCGATCGCCATGCACTTATCTTCTTTGGTTGACGACAAATCAAGATTTCTTTAGTCACTAAGACTTCACTTTTTCTTTGTTAGATGGTGTGTGGACTTAAGTGGTCGATGAGGGTGACTCATCTCTTCAATCGATGAATACGATGAGTGTGATGCCCCGTTGCGCCACAGACGAGATTACCCAAAACTAAATGTGAAAACAAAACTTAACACAGAAACAAAACTAAACACACAGATTAATAGAAAACATAGGAAATTAAAACCAATTTGCTTAAATCACCAAAGTGAAAAAAATTATTACATATAAGTCCCAAACAAGACACATATATCATATAACACATACATCATGGTGATTACATCACTGTGCATCATCATTCCTATCATCAACCTATAACATGAGATACTTGTTCCACACATATGTACATATACACATGCCAGATCTTACATACATGGCTCACAAGCCAAAAGCATCATATCAATATCATATCCACAAAACACAAAGAGAATGCCCCCAAAGACCTAAGCGTATAGGGACGAATCTAGGACTCTAACATCAAAATACCAGTAGCACATCCAATCTTATCAGCTATTATTCTTCCTTGACTGCACGATCTCGACCTCTTCGTGCAAGACCACCTAAAAGATGTGGAAACCCATAGGGTGAGACCAAACATCCCAGCGAGATATATAACTCTCTACCAACATTGATTAAAAACACAAATAACTAAGCAGGTAGATATCATACTAAGAAGGTTGAGCAGATTCAACTAAACGATATGTAATCAACAGATAAAACAAATTAAGCAAGACTAGGAAACTACCACTAAGCAGTAGAACAATTTACAATCTAAGAAGGAATATGAATAACATGTATAACAGTTGACTTCTCTTACCGCCTTATAATTCAAGAAAATAGTAAAAAGATAAGGCTAAGGGCTCAACCAATGTTATTCATATTTGATCCTAGGCAAGATACACTACACGACTGTATTATATCTATTATTATTATTTCCCTAAGAATTTGAGTCGTACCACTTAAATCCAATTGACCACTACTAAGTCAAAATCGGTGCCATAAAAGATCAGTGGAAGAGTGGGAATCCACGACCTCCCCAGACCTCTTGGTCAACACAAGAGAAAACACTGTAGAGACATATTAGTCAACTACAAAGATGACATATAGTCAAGCACAGGGATTGGCTCACGCATGGCTATCCACATATATAATCACACCTAGACCACCTTGGTACAGGTAACGATGCTAGAAGAATAGGCTCATGCATGGTCATTCTAAAAAGAAGGTGTGACGCCCCGCGCCACAGAAGTGAGATTACTCAAAATAAAACAACAGAAGAAATATTAACAAGAAAATTACTAGAAAATATTGAGAATTATATCTTTTTTCATAAAACCACCAAACAACAAAAACATTTACATACGAGTCCTTTCATGCCTCAAAGCACTTACTATGTGTGCCACCAACCTGTTATAAGGAGACATGTTCCATGACATATATACATATATCCATTACAACTGTATACAAAAGGGGCACATAAGACAACCACACATCGAAAGCACGTCTACAAAACATCCCCAAAGACCCGAGTGTACAGGGAGGACTCTAGGGCTTCTAACAACAAAAGACATCCAACAACACTTCCAACCTTGTCAGCCACTGCCTTTCATGCTGCTCCTCAAGCTCTACTGCATGATTTATACCTCCTCATACATGTCCACCTAAAAAGGATGTGAAAAACCCATGGGGTGATATTCCAAATCTCAACGGGATATATAACTCTCCACCAACTCTATTATTATCACAGATGAAATTATCAAAGCAAGCAGTAAAGTTATGACCATGATAAGTAGGAAATCATTATTAATAGAAAGAGAAAATTACTATGGAATTGTGAAACATCTTAACATTATAAAGGAATATGAAGAACATGTATATTATCTACCAACACTATTTTACAAGAGCAAGCAAGGCCTCAACCAATGATTCCATATTTTCTCCTATTCAAGTATACTACATGGCTGATTACATATTTTATTATGCCCCGAGGATTTGAGTTGTACCACCCAAATCCAACCGACCATTGCTAAGTCAAAATTGGTGCCATACCAGGTCTAGTGGAAGAGCCAGAATCCACGACCTCACCACCTCATGGTTAGTACACGAGTGAATCATGCAGTGACATCATCAATCAGACTGCTTCCAACGACATATAGTCCAGATGTGCAAACCTAGCCCACCTTGGTACAAGTCACAACACTAGTCAAACTGAGCTATGACCCACAACACACTCTTCTAGGTATGGCCCACAGCCAATCCTGTGTCACATATCATTGAGCTACGGTTCAAAGACACACTCTTTCCAGGTTATGGCCCACAACCAATCCCCTATCACATATTCCTAGATGTAAGGGGATATTCGTCCTCACCCCCACATATTAAAAAATATGCACTCTGAGTTAAACTCATTTCACCATTCAACAAGAACTAACATTGAATGGATCTATGGAATAGGGCAAGCTACATGATTAGGTTCCCACTTGATTAGTTAGATCATTAAGTATCTTTTAGCATCAATCAAGTTACAACATATAAACTTTAAACAAGTTCTACAAAATAAGGGTGTAACACATCACCAGAACATATTGGAACATATAAGGTGTGATCACATCCCATCATCACTTTATATTTGCAAGCATCATATTTCTCATCACAAAGACCACATACTTTGGGGTAGCAACCCCTCATCTCATTACTGAGGACATCATCATCTCATATAAGGCAATAAGCCATCATTAGGTCATAAGACCCATTAACCTCCTCTTTCAATGATACCAACATCACATATGCCTCACAAGGCCGATTCAAACATATCATAAGCACCATAGCTCATATCTGGCTATGCTTATCAACTGGCGTTACCTGCATGGTTAGAGACTTGTAACAAGAAGGATAATACTTCATCATCACTACCATCATATAAGATTCATGCCATTCACATTACATCATTAGGGTTAGGGTTCTCTTTAATCAATTAAGGTATACAAGGTAGGATCCACAACCAACCCTAAATCATCACTTCCATCATCACTATGGAGTATGTAATGAGATAAAGGTTATACAAAACAACACTCCTTTATTATTCACACAACCACCCCATAGGGTATCACCTCATAACATTTAACCCTATCATCAACGTGATGTAACCTAACCACCATCACAAGGTAGCGGTTGAGGCTATCATATAGTGTATCAGTTGTTATTTTCCATAGGGTGTCAACTTGTCATCATCATAACATGTCAACTACCACTATGCAATGCACAAGGGATAACCTTACAAAAGGTGTATCGGTTTAGCACTTCTTGAGAGTGTGACAGGCAACACCACGTAGAGGTGTGATGACCAGCACCGCCTAAAGGTGTCATGCAACCAAATCATGTTGGGCAACCCTAGGTGTGATGGGTTGTTAGGGTTAGGGTGTCAACTAGGCATCATGGTTCAGGGTGTATCGAGCAACCCTTCACTAAAGCGCGTCGGCCTCTACTCAACTAGGGCATCATGGTTTGCAATCAAATAGACCAACTCACACAAGGTACCCCCATGGTCATGATGGGCTAACTCCCCCCAAACATATCAGCAAGCAACACATATCGGTTAGGCACTTCTAGGACATGACGGGCTAGCTTCATCCAGATCTATCAACCATATCAGTTTAGCAACCATAAGCCATGACGGGTTAACCTCCTCAACACATGTCGGCCTAAGAATCTCCAAGTCATGATGACCAGACCTGCCCTCAACATGGTGCATGTATGTGTGACGACCGTCTCGCGAAAACAATATTAACTAATGTGGAAGCTATAAACTCTACAGAAGCGATTGTTTAACTGGCAGCGGAATAATGAAAAATCACTAGAAATTAAAACTTTTTAAGAAAAGATCCTTAAACCATAAAACTTCTTTATAAGAAACAGGATAAACAGTTTACATCATGTTTTAACATTACATCTCTGTGGAATCACCTCTCGAGTGATTACATGCATCCATTGCCCTATTATCTGTACAAGGCAAAATACAACAAAATCTCGAGGCTTAAAGCCAAAAACCTTAGACCAACTGACTCCTAGGACCTGAGAGTACAGAGACGACATAAGACATGCTATCTATAAGACTAGACAGTCAGTATCTCCACCTGAGATTCACTGCTGCCCCTGATGTTGTTGTTGTTGTTGTTGCTCATTCTTAAATGGATTCGTTCGTCCTCGGCGTCTACCTAAAAAGGAGAATCCCACGGAAGTGAGACAATTTAAATAATTGTCCTAGCGAGAGTTATAACTCTCCGCCAGAGGCTTTGTTATAGCATATAAGGAATACCAGAAGCAAAGTAACTGAAAATGTCAACAACAGGTTTGGTAATAAGTAAAACAACATTTACTTAAGCAATCACTTCATTAAAGCATATGTAGAACATGTATGCTAGATATTTGAACAGACTATTAAAGTCAACAATGTAACAACAATCATTGTTTCTCGTAGTTCAACCTAAACGGTTATACTATACGACTGATTATATTTTTCAAACATTATTATGCCCTGCGGAGATGAGGTATACCGCTCATACTCCAACCGACCATTTATAAAAATCACGTCGGTACCATACATAGGTCATCAAAAGAGCCGGATTCTTATGACCTCATCTTCCTCAGTCAGTAAGAGGATTTACTTGCAGGACATCTTGTGTCTCAGCTGTAGTAGCTATCCAGGGTATTCTGGAAACTTCGCTATAGAGTTACAATGGAGTTCTGAACTCTCATCGTCATTGAAAGATTTCTTGTTTATCTCTCATCGATGCGGTATTAGTAATTTCTTCGGGAGATTTGTGGTACATCACCCGGTATGAATATATAGTGAAGGGTTGAAAGATTAAAGTACATCTACATCAATTCCTACACTAGGACGTAAGGATATTCACGTCCATATAACCCCATATACTCAAAAGTATATGCTCCAGGAGTTCCCTTAGAAAAACCTGTTTCACCATCATTTGGTCTCTGAAAATGATGGATCTATGGTCAGGGCCCTACATGGTATGATTATACTTGATTAGTTAGGTACATTTCAATATTCTTTTATTATCAAGCATGTTTCCAAACATAAACAATTAAAACATCTGCTATAGAAGAAGAATACTAAATGTATCAAGTTTATTTCATAACAATTATCATTTCATAACCATCTCATCATTATGGTTCAAGAACAGGGGTGTTCAAACCCTTAAATCATCATAAGTCATCTAATAGAATGACCTTAATTGTAACAATGTAAATATTACTAAAGGCTCTTACAGCCAATCATTCTCATATGTTATCTCTTAAACCAGGCAACATAGTATATCATTATTCATAAAGCTTATAAAATGCTTTTAATGAATAAAACATCATAACCCTTGCCTGGCTATGATTACCTTTTTGCTAGTAAACTGCATGATTAGCATAATCGAAGACATGCATATATAATAATATCAGCACAATACCAATTCTTTTCAATCTATTCATAGAACACCACGGCCGTGCCACCTTGCACGGTCGTGCAAAGTAAAGCTACCACGGCCGTGCTCCTTAGCACGGGCGTGCTGAGAATCAGCATATCGCCATTGATTTCTAGGGTTTGGATTAAATCACTTCAACCTAGGGTTATTGAACCTCTTAGCTCACAAGGCATAACGATTCCTCATATTACAACTTGTAGTTAGGGTTTCATACCCAAAGGCATAACCCTGAATTACTCCATTATTCAGATCACCCTAAATTAGGGTTTACTATTCACATTACATGTTATTATTCTAGAATTAGGGTTTACTATTGACTTCATAGTGAATTGAGCTCATAGCATCATTATGTATGAAAATTATCATCATTGATGCCCTCAAATTAGTTTAAGATTCATTAAACATCATAATTAGGGTTTCTATGATCTCACCTTGATGGATCATATCCTAATCATGTACATTCTTACATATTGAAGGTATGTTACTTGATTCACATTCATATTAGGAGCCTTCTCTCTACTCTCACTACTAGATGATGTTTACATCACTCTAGGTTAGATTAGGTCAAGTCATCTTTGATTTACATAGATTAAGACATCCCATTATAATCATTAGGGTTTACTTGATCAAGGGTTGTTATCTACTTGAACCCTTCAAGGGTACTTTGGTAATGTTCAGCATTAACCATAACATGGGTCAATCTACTAATTACTTAGCCCCTTAATATCTTTAGGTATCATTAGGGTTTAGGTTAAACAACCATTTAACCATCTAAGCCTTCAAAGCATTAAGCAATCTTAACCCTAAAAGTTCCCAAACGTTTTCACACTTCAACCTCCAAATGGTCTTAAGACCGTTTGGAAGAGTTGACCGTTTGGTTAGGGTTGACTTCAAGACCGCATGACACTCAAGACCGTTTGCCCTTAAACGGTCTTGAAACCATTTCATCATGTTGACCGTTTGGACATGGTTGACTTTGAAACCGATTGAACAAATCACCATTGAAACTGCATGACCTTAAACGGTTTGGAAACCGCATGAGTCCAAATGGTCTTGAGACCGTTTTCCCCCCAGATGGTCTTGAGACCATTTTGGCACCAAACGGTCTTGAGACCATTTGGACCCAAACGGTCTTGAGACCGTTTGGTCCAAATGTCTCAAAACCGCATGGACCTAGAAAGTGCATCAACACTTACAATCGATTAGGGTTTTCAAGGTTGAACCCTTCAATTGACCTCATATATGTTAACCACTTATAAATTGAGCCAATTAGGGTTATCCTTAACCAATTGAACACTCAATTAACCTTCAATTGATAGCCAAATAGGGTTGGAACCAATTGAATTAGGGTTTATAATCGATCAACCATCAATGTCCATAAACATGAGTCTAAGTGAAGTTGAACCCAACAATTAACGGTCTTAGGATCATTTGGACATCCTCAAAACGGTCTTGAGACCGTTTTCCCAAAGTCTCATCAAAATCTAAGTCAACTAATTAAGGTTTGGATCATTGGATTGATCACCAAATCAGCAATTGACTACACTTTAACTTAGTAACATTGGATCATCAATTGCTTAACAATACTCACCCCTAGACCTCCAAACGGTCTTGAGTGACCTGCAAACGGTCTTGAGACCGTTTGTCTCATCCAACCCTTGGATTCTAGTGAAATTCCATCAAGGATTGGTCTATCAAGTTGATCAACAAATCAGCACTTAATTGTAATATGATTTGGTACCTTTGGACCTTCAATTGGTCAACTATACTTAACCCCAGACCTCCAAACGGTCTTGGGTGATCCCCAAATGGTCTTCAGACCGTTTGTGCGATCCCCAAATGGTTTTGAAACCGTTTGGGCCAATCAACCCAACACATCATCTCATTCACTTGCAAAATCAGCATTTAGCCGATTAGGGTTCATACCACATCTTTGGATCTTCAAACACATATCCATACTTCACCCTAGACCTCCAAACGGTCTTGGGTAACCCCCAAATGGTATTGAGACCGTTTGGGTGATCCCCAAACGGTCTTGAGACCGTTTGGGCTAATCAACCCAAAATCTCAAATTAACTCATTGGAATTTCAGCACTAATTTCAATTAGGGTTTGCCCAATTGATTAGCCTTCAACTCATGATTACTTGAGAATTAACCCCTCAAATTTGGTGAGTTATTAAACAACATAATTAGGAACAGTAATCTCAAACGGTCAACGCACTCAAACGGTTTTGAAACCGTTTGCCCAAAACGGTCAAGTTAATCAGGTTGAAAAACAGCACTTAATCCATTTAGGTTTATCTAATTGATTAGCCTTCAACTCATGATTCCTTGAGAATTAACCCCTCAAATTTGGTGAGTTATTAACCAACATAATTAGGAACAGTAATCTCAAACGTTCAATGCTTGGTCAATGCACTCAAACAGTTTTGAAACCGTTTGCCCAAAAAGGTCAAGTTAATTAGGTTGAAAAACAGCACTTAATCCATTTAGGTTTATCTAATTGATTAGCCTTCAACTCTCTATTACTTGGGAGTTAACCCATCAAATTTGGTGAGTAATAAACCAACATAATTATGAACAGGAATCCCAAACGGTCAACCCTTGGTCAACTCAACCAAATGGTCTTGGAGACCGTTTGCTCCAACCGACCTTGTGAAACCGTTTGCCCCTCAAACGGTTTTGCAAACCGTTTGGCCAAGGGTGCAAGACCGTTTGATAAAGTAACATTGGTATTCACAACCCCTTCTTCTACCTCCAGATCCAGGTCTGTTCTTCATGGTTTTAGTTGCAAGAAAGCAAGGAAGGATGGGGGAAAGAAGAACAAACTACTTTTGCAAGAAAGAAAGATGCATAACAAAGTTTAAGGGTTTAGAGTTATAAAACCCGCCTTAGAACCAGATCTAGAGCTCCAAGATTCGAAGCTTTAATGGTGGATTGAGCTCCACAGGTCGTCCAAGGTTTCTTCTTCAAGAATTGGTTGGAAAGGATGGCTAGAAAGAAGAACTTAGTAAGAAAAACTAGCAAACCAACCTTGTATTATGATTTCCTCCATGAATCCAAGCTAGAAGATAACCAAAGCTTACCCAAACCTACTTGGCTGTTCTCCCCTTCTCCTGAGCTCCTTCCTTAGTCAGCCACAGCAAGAGATAAGTGAAGAGAGAAAGGGAAACGATCCCTTGGTTGTAAAAGAAAGGTGTATATATACTTTGGGCATGTTTTCAAGATAAGGACAACCTTTTCTTCTATTTCTCATATGGGTCCTTCTCTCCTTCTTGGCCACGCCCCTCCTTATTATTCTTAAGCAAAACTCCTTTCTTAACCAAAGTCTAGTGAAAAGGAAGCCAAACATCCTACTAACTTGTACACATATAAAAGGGTCATTATGCTTATGACTTGGTTATTTAGTTACCAGGGTTATCCTTCTTATTTGTTTATTCAAATGAAGCGCCCCCCCCCCCCCCTTGTCATTTTTTCTCTAATTGATTCCAAGAGTCATAAAAGATATTCTAGAAGGTATATTTTACATGTTACACCCCATGTTTTGGGTAAATTGCACTTTACACCAAAACTAGGGTTTAAAGCACAAGGATTGCTCCACAAGCTACCTTTTGGTGCCCAAGCTTGGAGAATCCATAATACTTCATCAAATTCATTCTTATGATGTATTATCATCAGAGGAACATCTAAACATGTGTAATTTGCAAGTTAACCCCTTTAATTGGGTAATTTGCACATAAGTCCACTTTTAACAAAACAATATTACAATATTGTTTAAAAGGACAGAAAGGGAAATATATATTCCTCAGGAGCTTTAATTACATTATCAATAGATAACCACAAGAATTTAATCACATGATTAAGAAAAACACCTGAGGTTAGTTCATAACCCAGGTCAGGGATGTTACAAATTATAAACCCCTAACAAGGATTTCGCCCCCGAAATCCCAGAAAGAAAAGGGAAAGCAGATATTATTTAAGCATTATACCATTATGTCTTCAAGTGAAATTTTGTTATTATGGAACATCATAGAGTTTTGTTCAATACATAGTTACTCCACACAAACTTTTCATGGAAAGATTCATATGGAACATATACTCTCATGTTCCTTAGTTAGATCAACATTTCTTAAGATCACAATTATACTCTGTCATTTATTTGAGACTATATAAGTCCTTTCATACCTTGATTGTGTTATCATATCTGATAACACCATATTAACTTTCCTTATTATTTGCACTAATTCTCTCATTAGTTGTACATTCTCTTATCATAGGGAAAAGTTACTTATCAATCAAGGACTTATTTGATAGATATCTTGGAAAAAGATATGTTTATGAAAAACATAAACCCCTAACAAGTGATGTTCATAATATTTTACATGTTTACTTTGATTCCATTGTTGACTATTCCAGGTAATCAACATAATTCATCAGATATATTATTACATTCTTATCTTGTTACCTATTACATGTGTTATCAACACATTACATCTTATCTTCCTTTCATCTTGGAACATTACTTATTACATATTTTCTCACCTTGGAACCAAAGTCCAAGATAAATTGACACTTTTATAAGTACTCATTATATAAACATCTTTATATTATGCACATCAAGTGTCCTAAAACCCACTTGATTGCCATGTTCCTAGTAGGAAAGAGAATAAGGAATCATATTATTTCATGTATTTTTCAACCATTCATAAAACATTTACCTCTCATCTCATCCTCAGTTCCTTGTTCTAGCATAGGAATTTTTATAAGGATGATTACATGACATTGTTCCTTTCCTTGTTATTATCTAACATATTCATGAAGGTCTTATGGTCTCATCACATTTTCACATCATGGGGAGAATCTTTATTATTATTCTTACAACTTTACTGGACAGGGTTAACCTCCCTTATTCCCATATTTCTTATTTCATGATACTCATTAGATTATCTCAGAATGACTACTTGATCAGAGCAATAAAAAAGATAACAATCTAAGAGTTTCTATATTTACTTTATCATCAGCAATTGTATACCTGGCCAGGGTATATAAATACTGATATAAGGTAATATGCACTTGTATATACCATATTCCTTCTCTTTTCTTATCATTATAAATATAAGTATTAATCTTACTGAATTTCTATCCAGACTAATTCTTTAATACCTCATCTTTCTTATGGAGGTAAGAATGTAACATGAAACATCTATTTTATACAACATTATAAGTCCTTATAGGATTAATCAAGAAAAGTTCAATCAATTACTTTCTCAGTTTTGTCCAAGAGATCATAAAAAGACATATAAGAATAACATTTATTTCGTCTAACCTGTCATGACTCGAGGATTATTCATTGTCTCAAGCTGATTCTGCCTCAGAGGTTGATTTGCCATAACATTTCTGGCTGGGCAATCTCTTACCAGATGCCCTACCTGTCCACATTGATAGCAAGTTCTAAGTTCTCGGTGTGGTCTAAAGGGTTCCTTACCCTTTCTGGATAACCATTGCCTTGGTGCACTAGGTCCTGGTTGTGTTGGTGACACCAGAAACTTCTTCCTTTTATAACTACCAGGTCTCTGCTCTTGGATTTGGATAGGCCTTTTCTCATTTCTTCCCTTATATTTCTGTTCTGGACAATTATAGCTGATATGTCCAGGCTTCCTACACCTATAGCAGGTCCTGGTTTCTAGTTGTATTCTAACCCCTATATTATTGTATACTGATTCATCAGACTGAGGTTGAGCACAAGATTTCTCTAAGTTCAAAGCTTCATCATCTACTATTGCTTCAACCTGCTATTGTGGTTCACATATTATGTTGATATCCAAGACATCATCATTAGGAGCTGGTAATCTGGGTTGTATTTCTAGTGCTTGATCTACTAGATACATCATGGTAGCTCTAAATTCCCCAACAGTGATTCCTAAGGAAGAATTCCTTATCATGGTTGGGTTAGCTAGGGGAATCTCAAGTAATTGTCCCTCTATTGCTTGCTCCTCTGCACCTCTTCTTGGTGCAGTATTATTGCTCTCCGCAGCAAACTCCTCATCCGATCCAGTCATCTTCAAGTTCCTCTCCTCCTATGTGAGCAGAAGATACCATCAGATACACTGGATGACACTTAGAACAGACTCTACTACCTTAGTCTTATGTCTCTGTAGACTCAGTGAACCTAAAGCTCTGATACCACTAAATTGTGACGACCGTCTCACAAAAATAGGATTAACTAATGTGGAAGCTATAAACTCTACGGAAGCTATTGTTTAACTGGCAGCGGAATAATGAAAAATCACTAGAAATTAAAACTTTTTAAGAAAAGATCCTTAAACCATAAAACTTCTTTATAAGAAATAGGATAAATAGTTTACATCATGTTTTAACATTACATCTCTGTGGAATCACCTCTCGAGTGATTACATGCATCCATTGCCCTGTTATCTGTACAAGGCAAAATACAACAAAATCTCGAGGCTTAATGCCAAAAACCTTAGACCAACTGACTCCTAGGACCTGAGAGTACAGAGACGACATAAGACATGCTATCTACAAGACTAGACAGTCAGTATCTCCACCTGAGATTTACTGTTGCCCCTGATGCTGTTGTTGCTGTTGTTGCTCATTCTTAAATGGTTTTGTTCGTCCTCGGCGTCTACCTAAAAAGTAGAATCCCACAGAAGTGAGACAATTTAAATTATTGTCCTAACGAGAGTTATAACTCTCCGCCAGAGGCTTTATTATAGCATATAAGGAATAACAGAAGCAAAGTAACTGAAAATATCAACAACAGGTTTGGTAATAAGTGAAACAACATTTACTTAAGCAATCACTTCATTAAAGCATATGTAGAAAATGTATGATAGATATTTGAACAGACTATTAAAGTCAACAATGTAACAACAATCATTGTTTCTCGTAGTTCAACCTAAATGGTTATACTATACAGCTGATTATATTTTTCAAACATTATTATGCCCTACGGAGATGAGGTATACCGCTCATACTCCAACCGAACATTTATAAAAATTGCGTCGGTACCATACATAGGTCATCAAAAGAGCCGTATTCTTATGACCTCATCTTCCTTAGTCAGTAAGAGGATTTACTTGCAGGACATCTTGTGTCTTTGCTGTAGTAGCTATCCAGGGTATTCTGGAAACTTCGCTATAGAGTTACAGTGGAGTTCTGAACTCTCATTATCATCGAAAGATTTCTTGTTTATCTCTCATCGATGCAGTATTAGTAATTTCTTCGGGAGATTTGTGGTGCATCTCCCGGTATGAATATATAGTGAAGGATTGAAAGATTAAAGTACATCTACATCAATTCCTACACTAGGACGTAAGGATATTCGCGTCCATATACCCCCATATACTCAAAAGTATATGCTCCAAGAGTTCCCTTAGGAAAACCTGTTTCACCATCATTTGGTCTCTGACAATGATGGATCTATGGTCAGGGCCCTACATGGTATGATTATACTTGATTAGTTAGGTACATTTCAGTATTCTTTTATTATCAAGCATGTTTCCAAACATAAACAATTAAAACATCTGCTATAGAAGAAGAATACTAAATGTATCAAGTTTATTTCATAACAATTATCATTTCATAACCATCTCATCATTATGGTTCAAGAACAGGGGTGTTCAAACCCTTAAATCATCATAAGTCATCTAATAGCATGACCTTAATTGTAACAATGTAAATATTACTCAAGGCTCTTACAGCCCATCATTCTCATATGTTATCTCTTAAACCAGGCAACATAATATATCATTATTCATAAAGCTTATAAAATGCTTTTAATGAATAAAACATCATAACCCTTGCCTGGCTATGATTACCTTTTTGCTAGCAAACTGCATGATTAGCATAATCGAAGACATGCATATATAACAATTTCACCACAATACCAATTCTTTTCAATCTATTCATAGAACACCACGGCCGTGCCACCTTGCACGGTCGTGCAAAGTAAAGCTACCACGACCGTGCTCCTTAGCACGGGGGTGCTGAGAATCAACATATCACCATTGATTTCTAGGGTTTGGATTAAATCACTTCAACCTAGGGTTATTGAACCTCTTAGCTCACAAGGCATAACGATTCCTCATATTACAACTTGTAGTTAGGGTTTCATACCCAAAGGCATAACCCTGAATTACTCCATTTATCATATCACCCTAAATTAGGGTTTACTATTCACATTACATGTTATTATTCTAGAATTAGGGTTTACTATTCACTTCATAGTGAATTGAGCTCATAGCATCATTATGTATGAAAACTATCATCATTGATGCCCTCAAATTAGTTTAAGATTCATTAAACATCATAATTAGGGTTTCTATGATCTCCCTTGATGGATCATATCCTAATCATGTACATTCTTACATATTGAAGGTATGTTACTTGATTCACATTCATATTAGGAGCCTTCTCTCTCCTGTCACTACTAGATGATGTTTACATCACTCTAGGTTAGATTAGGTCAAGTCATCTTTGATTTACATAGATTAAGACATCCCATTATAATCATTAGGGTTTACTTGATCAAGGGTTGTTATCTACTTGAACCCTTCAAGGGTACTTTGGTAATGTTCAACATTAACCATAACATGGGTCAAGCTACTAATTACTTAGCCCCTTAATATCTTTAGGTATCATTAGGGTTTAGGTGAAACAACCATTTAACCATCTAAGCCTTCAAAGCATTAAGCAATCTTAACCCTAAAAGTCCCCAAACGTTTTCACACTTCAACCTCCGAACGGTCTTAAGACCGTTTGGAAGAGTTGACCATTTGGTTAGGGTTGACTTCAAGACTGCATGACACTCAAGACCATTTGCCCTTAAACGGTCTTGAAACCGTTTCATCATGTTGACTGTTTGGACATGGTTGACTTTGAAACCGATTGAACAAATCACCATTGAAACCGCATGACCTTAAACGGTTTGGAAACCGCATGAGTCCAAACGGTTTTGAAAGCGTTTGGGCCCAAACGGTCTTGAGACCATTTTCCCCCAAACGGTCTTGAGACCGTTTTGGCACCAAACGGTCTTGAGACCATTTGGACCCAAACGGTCTTGAGACTGTTTGGTCCAAATGTCTCAAAACCGCATGGACCTAGAAAGTGCATCAACACTTACAATCGATTAGGGTTTTCAATGTTGAACCCTTCAATTGACCTCATATATGTTAACAACTTATAAATTGATCCAATTAGGGTTATACTTAACCAATTGAACACTCAATTGACCTTCAATTGATAGCCAAATAGGGTTGGAACCAATTGAATTAGGGTTTATAATCGATCAATCATCAATGTCCATCAACATGAGTCTAAATGAAGTTGAACCCAACAATTAACATCCAATTGGGCCATGACTTGGCCCAAACGGTCTTAGGATCGTTTGGACATCCTCAAAACGGTCTTGAGACCGTTTGCCCAAAGTCTCATCAAAATCTAAGTCAACTAATTAAGGTTTGGATCATTGGATTGATCACCAAATCAGCAATTGACTACACTTCAACTTAGTAACATTGGATCATCAATTTCTTAACCATACTCACCCCTAGACCTCCAAATGGTCTTGAGACCATTTGGCTCATCCAACCCTTGGATTCTAGTGAAATTCCATCAAGGATTGGTCTATCAAGTTGATCAACAAATCAGCACTTAATTGTAATATGATTTGGTACCTTTGGACCTTCAATTGGTCAACTATACTTAACCCCAGACCTCCAAACGGTCTTGGGTGATCCCCAAACGGTATTGAGACAGTTTGGGTGATCCCCAAATGGTTTTGAAACCGTTTGGGCCAATCAACCCAACACATCATCTCATTCACTTGCAAAATCAGCATTTAGCCGATTAGGGTTCATACCGCATCTTTGGATCTTCAAACACATATCCATACTTCACCCTAGACCTCCAAACGGTCTTGGGTGACCCCCAAACGGTCTTGAGACCGTTTGGGTGATCCCAAAATGGTCTTGAGACCGTTTGGGCTAATCAACCCAAAATCTCAAATTAACTCATTGGAATTTCAACACTAATTTCAATTAGGGTTTGCCCAATTGATTAGCCTTCAACTCATGATTCCTTGAGAATTAACCCCTAAAATTTGTTGAGTTATTAACCAACATAATTAGGAACAGTAATCTGAAACGGTCAACGCTTGGTCAACGCACTCAAATGGTTTTGAAACCGTTTGCCCAAAAAGGTCAAGTTAATCAGGTTGAAAACAGCACTTAATCCATTTAGGTTTATCTAATTGATTAGCCTTCAACTCATGATTCCTTGAGAAATAACCCCTAAAACTTGGTGAGTTATTAACCAACATAATAAGGAACAGTAATATCAAACGGTCAGTGCTTGGTCAACGCACCCAAACGGTTTTGAAACCGTTTGCCCAAAAAGGTCAAGTTAATCAGGTTGAAAAACAGCACTTAATCCATTTAGGTTTATCTAATTGATTAGATTTCAACTCTCTATTCCTTGGGAGTTAACCCGTCAAATTTGGTGAGTAATCAACCAACATAATTATGAACAGGAATCCCAAACGGTCAACCCTTGGTCAACTCAACAAAATGGTCTTGGAGACCGTTTGCTCCAACCGACCTTGTGAAACCGTTTGCCCCTCAAACGGGTTTGCAAACCCCCAAACGGTTTTGCAAACCGTTTGGCCAAGGGTGCAAGACCGTTTGATAAAGTAACATTGGTATTCATGCTCCCTTCTTCTACCTCCAGATCTAGGTCTGTTCTTCATGGTGTTAGTTGCAATAAAGCAAGGAAGGATGGGGGAAAGAAGAACAAACTACTTTTGCAAGAAAGAAAGATGCATAACAAAGTTTAAGGGTTTAGAGTTATAAAACCCGCCTTAGAACCAGATCTAGAGCTCCAAGCTTCGAAGCTTTAATGGTGGCTTGAGCTCCACAGGTCGTCCAAGGTTTCTTCTTCAAGAATTGGTTGGAAAGGATGGCTAGAAAGAAGAACTTAGTAAGAAAAACTAGCAAACCAACCTTGTATTATGATTTCCTCCATGAATCCAAGCTAGAAGATAACCAAAGCTTACCCAAAACTACTTGGCCGTTCTCCCCTGCTACTGATCTCCTTCCTTAGTCGGCCACAGCAAGAGATAAGTGAAGAGAGAAAGGGAAACGATCCCTTGGTTGTAAAAGAAAGGTGTATATATACTTTGGGCATGTTTTCAAGATAAGGACAACCTTTTCTTCTATTTCTCATATGGGTACTTCTCTCCTTATTGGCCACGCCCCTCCTTCTTATTCTTAAGCAAAATTCCTTTCTTAACCAAAGTCTAGTGAAAAGGAAGCCAAACATCCTACTAACTTGTACACATATAAAAGGGTCATTATGCTTATGACTTGGTTATTTAGTTACCAGGGTTATCCTTCTTATTTGTTTATTCAAATGAAGGCCCCCCCTTATCATTTTTACTCTAATTGATGCCAAGAGTCATAAAAGATATTCTAGAAGGTATATTTTACATGTTACACCCCATGTTTTGGGTAAATTGCACTTTACACCAAAACTAGGGTTTAAAGCACAAGGATTGCTCCACAAGCTACCTTTTGGTGCCCAAGCTTGGAGAATCCATAATACTTCATCAAATTCATTCTTATGATGTATTATCATCAGAGGAACATCTAAAAATGTGTAATTTGCAAGTTAACCCCTTTAATTGGGTAATTTGCACATAAGTCCACTTTTAACAAAACAATATTACAATATTGTTTAAAAGGACAGAAAGGGAAATATATATTCCTCAGGAGCTTTAATTACATTATCAACAGATAACCACAAGAATTTAATCACATGATTAAGAAAAACACCTGGGGTTAGTTCATAATCCAGGTCAGGGATGTTACAGTATGTGTGTCAACTTAGTCATCTTCAACCTTAGAAAGATCGGCCACTAGTCCACTACTAACATGGCAGGAAGGTGCAAGATGTGGATAGCAAACCAAATGAGATTCCACCATCAAAATAGTTCTAAAACCACTAACAACTACTAGCATACAAGAGATGAACGATCTAGAGATGAAGAAAGACATAAACATATGAAGAGTAAAAATAAAAAAGGAGGTTAAGAGTTATATAACCCGCCTCAAAGATCACCACTAAGATCCAAGCTCCAAGGTCAAGCTTCAAGCTCATGAGGTCAAGGTAGAAGACGATCCACCAACTTGATCACCACAACACCTCTAAGGAATAAGATGAGGTCAAGGTTAATATGGCTCGAGATGGAAAGAAGGTATCCAAGATCCATGGTCGAGAAGATGACGAAGAAGAAAAGAGAGCTAGGAAACATAGCTTACTAAGGTAGAACAAGAAGGATGATCAAAGAGCTCCACAGCTTGGTACTTGTCCTCCAAGCTCCAAGAGAGACTCTCTAGCTCCTTAAGCTTCTCAAGGTCATCCACCAAGAAGGAGAGAAAGCAAGGATAATTAAAAGGGTCCTCTTGCACAGAGAGAAGGAAGATTATATACAAGGGGGACGAGAGAGGTGTAACATCCCTGACCTGCGTTATAAGTTAACCCTAGGTGTTTTGCTTAATAATGTAACTAAATAATTGTGATTATCTTTTGGCATGTAATTAAGTTCCTGAGGAACATACATTTTCATTCTGTCCTTTTTAAACAATGTTGTAGTATTTTTTTGTGATACATGGACCTATGTGCAAATTACCCAATTAGAGGGGTTAACTTGCAAAATTACACATTTTAAGATGTTCTTCTGATGATGAGACATCATATGAATGGATATGATGAAGTATGATGGATTTCCCAAGCTTGGGCATCAAGATACAGCTTGTGGAGCAATCTTTGTGCTTAAAAACCCTAATTTTGGAGTAAAGTGCAATTTACCCAAAATGTGGGGTGAAACTTATAAAATACACCTTTTAGAGTATATTTTATGACTCTTGACATCATTTAGAGAAGAAATGATGAAAGGGGTGCTTCAATTAGATAATAAGATAAGAAGAATGACTTTTGTAGTAGAATCACCTAGCATGAGTAAAGAGACCTTTTATATATGTACCTTAGTTTGCATGTTGGCTTTCTTTACCCTTATCTCTTGAGTTTTGATGGGCTTTGCTTATAGTTATGATAGATTGAACGTGCCTTAGAAGTTAAGGAGGGTCCTAGATGAGAAACCCATAAACTAGAGGTCCTTATGTTGAAAACTAACCCAAGCTATATAAGCTTCTTTCTTTGCAAACCAAGTAAACATATTCCCTTCTCTTCTTCACTTATCATCTTGCTCAACCGACTAAGGTAGAGATCTGGAGCTCAAGAAGACGACCAACCTGTTCTAAGGTGAGAAGAGACCATCTTCTAGCTCGGATTCATGGAGGAATTCCTTGTATAAGGTTGGTTTTATGGTTATCTCACTTAGGTTTCTTGTTCTAGCTGACCTTCCCCAACCTTTTCTTGGAGAAAATTCTTTGGCTGACCTGTGGAGCTCAATACGCCATTAAAGGCTTGAATCTTGGAAGCTTGGAGCTCTAGGAACAACGTTTAAGGTGGGTTTTATAACTCTAAACCTTTGCTTTATTATGCATATCTATGTTCTTGCAAGTTAGTACCTAGTTTTTCTTCTTCTCCACTCTTTCTTGCACTTTTGCAAGCAATCCGTGAAGTAACCGACCTGCACAGAGGTTGAAGATGATGGGCGTGAATTCCTAGGTAACTTTACCAAATGACCTTGGACCATTTGGTCTAAACGGTTTGCAAACCATTTGAAATCAAACGGTCTCAAGACCGTTTGATCTCATGCGGTCTTGCAAGACCGTTTAGATTCAAACGGTCTCCAAGACCGTTTGGTAGGGTTGACCAAGTGAAGACCGTTTAGAGGTCTGTTTTACACATGTTGAATTAATCAATTATAAAAAATCATGATCTAATTGCAAACCAATCACAAGTTGAAGACACTTCAACCTTCTAAACCCTAATCGGGTTGAATTGCTGATTTCAAGGATAGATTTTGGTGAACTTTGGGTTGAAGGGCCCAAACGGTCTCAAGACCATTTGGGGGTTCACTCAAACGGTCTCAAGACCGTTTGGTGACAACCCAAGACCGTTTGGAGGTCTAGGGTTAAGGTAATTTGATGAATTGAGGGTCCAATCACAATAGGTTGATGAATTGAATAAAAGTGCTGATTTTAGACCTAATTAGGGTTCAACCCTTATCAAATCGACTTAGATTTTGATGAAACTTTGGGAAAACGGTCTCAAGACTGTTTGGAGGGTGTCCAAATGATCTCAAGACCGTTTGGGCTAAGTTTGGGCCCAATTGAGTATCAATTGATGGGTTCAACTTCAATTTGTTTCACATTGTTGAACATTGAGGGTTAACCGATTGCAAACCCTAATTGAGTTGGATTTAACCCTAATTGGCTTTCAATTGAGGGTCAATTTGGTGTCCAATAGATTAAGGTTAACCCTAATTGGCTCAATTTATAAGTGGTTAACAAGGTTATGGCCAATTGAAGGCTTCAACATAGATAACCATAACCGATTATAACCTTTGATACACCTTTGAGGTCCATGCGGTTTTGAGCCCATTTGGACCAAACGGTCTCAAGACCGTTTGGACTCAAATGATCTCAAGGTCGTTTGGTCCAATCGATCTCAAGATCGTTTCAACTCATGCGGTTTCAAGGTCGTTTCATCTAAACAGTTTGGAAGTCAACACACTCAAACGGTCAATGCACTCAAACGGTCTCAAGACCATTTAAGGGCAAACGGTCTTGAGTGTCATGCGGTCTTGAAGTCAACTATAGCAAACGGTCAACACATCCAAACGGTCTCAAGACCGTTTGGAGGTTGAAAGTGTGTAATCGTTTGGAGACTTTAGGGTTGTGTTTGCTTAGTACTTTGAAGGTTTGAATTGGTTCTATGGTGGTCTAATCCAAACCCTAATGATACTTAAAGACATTAAGGGGTTAAGTGATTAATAGATTGACCCATGATTGTGATCAATGGTGTACTTTACCAATATGCCCTTGAAGGGTTCAACTAGATGATACCTTGTTTTAATCAAACCCTAATGACATGATAGTGGTGACTTAGCTTATGTTAATCAATGAGGACTTGACCTAACCTATTCTAGAGTGATGTAATCACCATCTATTAGTAAGAGGAGAGAGAAGGTACCATTTATGGTTGAAACTCAAGTAAAATACCTTCAATGTATATGAATGTGCATGATTAGGGTATGATCCACCTATGTGAGATCATGAAAACCCTAATTATGATAATTGATGAATCTTAACCTAATTTGAAGGCATCAATGATGATGTTTCTCATACATGATGATGCTATGAGCTCAATTCACTATAAAGTGAATAGTAAACCCTAATTCTAGGATAATATGATGAAATGTACAATAAACCCTAATTCCAGGTTATGCTTTTAAGCATGAATCTTCATGATTTAAGTATGAAAGGAGGAACCACTATTTCTAATCATAATGGAAGGGATTGTATAACCCTAATTGATGTAAATCAGGGAACCTAGCTATTGTAAGAGTACGAAGGTACAACTCTTGAAATGAATTGTTTATTATTATTAGTTGAATTAACCATGCAGGTTCTTATATGAGGATGATCATATCCAGGTAAGGATTATGATACCATATTCATTGAAAGCATGTTGTTAGCTTAATGAATAGTGAATATGCTATGATGCCTAAGTTTAAGTAGCATCATATGAGATGATAGGCTATAAGAGCCATGAATAACATCAAGGTCATGCTGATTAAATGACTTATGATGAGTTGATATCCTTTGGTAACTGATATGAGTTAAACTTGATACAATTAGTATTCTTCTTGTATAGCAGTGTTTTAATATTTAAATGCTTGGAAACATGTATGATGTTAAAAGAATACTGAAATGTACCTAACTAATCAAGTATAATCATACCATGTAGAGCCCTGATCATAGATCCATCATTGTCAGAAGTTAAATGATGGTGAAACAAGTTTTCCTAAGGGAACTCCTGGATCACATACTTTTGAGTATGTGGGGGAATATGGATGTGTATATCCTTACATCCTAGTGTAGGAATTGATGTAGATGCATTTTAATCTATCAATCCTTCACTATATGTTTATGTCGGGGTGATGTAACACTAATCTCCCGAGGAAATCTTTTATACCACATCGATGAGAGATAAATAAGAAATCTTTCGATGACGAAGAGAGTACAGAATGCCACTGTGACTCTAATAGCGAAGTACCAGAATACCCTGGTAATCTATAGTAGCAGAGACACTAGATGTCCTGCATGTTTATCCTCACTCTGATTGAGGAAGATGAGGTCATAAGAATCCAGCTCTTTTGATGACCTAGATATGATACCGATGCGACTTAATAAGTGATCGGTTGGAGTATGAGCGGTATACCTCATCTCCGCAGGGCATAATAATGTTTGTAAAACATAATCAACCACGTAGCATATCTGCTTAGGTTAAAACTACGAGATACAATGACTGAAATTACACTGCCTAGTATATATGTTTTTCATATTTCTTAAATGTTGTTGTCCTACTTAATGTCAATCTGCTGTTGATTACCTTAAAAGCTTTTATTGCTTATGTTGTTCTTTGATTGCTATAATAAAGCTTCTGGCGGAGAGTTATAACTCTCGCTGGGACAATTATTTAAAATTGTCTCACTCCGTAGACTTCAACTTTTTAGGTGGTCGTCGGGGACGAAGGAACCAGCTTGCAGGTGATCAGTATCAGTAGCAGCACCAGGAGCAGCAGTGAATCTCAGGTGGAGATATTGACTGCTGAGCCATGTAGTTAGTTAGTCCTATCTCGTCTTTGTACTCTCAGGTCCTTGGAGTTAGTTGGTCTGAGATTTTTGGTTTTGAATCTTGAGATTTTGTATCTGGTTGTGTATAATCACTCAAGAAGTAATCTATACAGAGATGTTAACTGTTTATCTTGTTTCTATAAAAGAAGTTTTATGATTTCAAGATCTTGTCTCAAAAAGTTTTAATTTCCGGTGATTTTTGTATTCCGCTGCTAATCGAATGCTTCCGCTGAGTTTATGTCGTGGTTTATGGATCAGATCGTCTCAATTTAGTGGTATCAGAGCTCTAGGTTCACTGAGTCTACAGAGACATAAGACTTAGGATGTCGAGTCTATCCTTAGTGTTTCTTTCCTATCTAATAGAATCGTCTGCTCCTCAGGAGAAGAAGATATATAAGGATGTCTGAGCCACATGAGGAGTACGTGGCTGAGAGTAGTGTTGCTGCACCTCGAGAAGGTGCAAGGAACCCAGAGATAGAACAGCCCGTACCTGAGCCACCCAGGGAGCCACCTCAGTTTGACCCAAATGACATGGGTAACCCAGCTGTTCAAACCATGTTCGGGCAGTTTATGACTGCCATGACACATATCACCGACAGGATGCCCATGCCTGCACCAAGGGCACCTGTCTATCCTGAAGGACAAGGTATCGGTAAGACGTTCGAGCGACTTCGTTGTGTCGGAGCAACCGAATACTTTGGGACAGCTGACCCCGCAGATGCCGATCTGTGGTTAACTGAGTTGGAGAATGCCTTCATAATCTTGAACATCCCTGAAGCTGAGAAGGTTAGACATGTTGTCTATCTTCTCAAAGGAAGTGTTGGTCACTGGTGGACCATGGAAGAGCAGAAGAGGCCTGGAGTAGAGATCTCATGGGAAGACTTTCGTTAGGGATTTGTCAACAGATACTTTCCAAAGACATTCCTGGACGAGAAGATCTCTCAGTTCGAGAGATTGAGACAAGGCATGATGAACATTAGCGAGTACGAAGCTAAGTTCATGGAGTTGCTGCGGTTCTGTCCGCACATGGCTGCCACAGAAGAAGAAAGGATTAGAAGGTTTGAGAAGGGTTTGAATGCTGATTTGACTACTCCCGTGTCTGCCCTAGAAAATCGGGAGAGGTTTGCTACCTTCATTGAGTCAGTCCGAAGGATAGAGAGATATGTAGCCGAGAAGAGGCAAACCCATAAGAGATATCTGGAGTTCCAGGGTTCTTCATCTAGAGACTTTAAGAAGCCTAGATTCTCTGCACCTACACCTCCACCACCCAGATCTAGTGCTCAGACACAGTGGACACCGAGTAGAGGTAGAGGACGAAGCCTACCACTACAAGAGACTCACAGTTCATCATCAATGTCAGTCACAGGACCACCAAGACCACAACAACTGGAAAGAAGCTGCTACAACTGTGGGAAGGTGGGACATCTGATGAAGGACTGTAGGTATAGGCCTGTCAGTGTGACACAACCTCAGAGACAGAGTCAAAAGGGGTCACAGAGAAGACAGTTTCAAGGAACAGCTAGAGGACGTGGACAAGAGTCCCAAGCTAGATCGTCAGCACCAACTCAACCTCAGGCGATAACAAGGTTCTATGCAATGAACCCACCTGATGCAGTGATCAATCCACGGGTTGTGGCAGGTCAGATGGAATTGTTATATTCTGATATGTCTACATCCTGTGTTGTATCTGTTTTGATTGAACCAGGTGCTGCGCACTCCTTTATCACTCGGAGAGTGATTCGCAACTGCAATATGACGGTCAGTCATAGGGCAGATAGCTTGTTGCTTGAGACTCCATTGAGAGGGTCTGCTGTGTTGCAGGAGGTATGCTCTCCCTGCATCCTCTTCTTTTCTGATCATCGCATTCAAGTGGATCTTATACCACTTGATATGCAAGGATTTGATATAATCCTTGGGATGGATACCTTGGAAAGGTATAGAGTTGTCTTGGATTGTGAATCCAAGCAGGCTGTGTTTGCTGATGAAAGCGACATATGGATCTTTCAAGGAGAGAGAACGATTCTACCCACCTATCTTGTGTCAGCTATGGTTGCTGAGAAGCTGATGAGGCAAGGATGTTATGCATTCTTGGCCCATGTGGTAGATACTACCATGGAAAGTCCTAACCTTGCTGAAGTTCCTATAGTCAGGGAATTCGAAGACATGTTTCCTGAAGAACTTCCAGGTATACCACTGCCTCAGGAAATTGATTTTGAAATTAATTTGGTCCCACATACACAACTTATAGCTCAAACACCGTATAGGATGGCACCTGCCGAGATGGCAGAACTCAAGAAACAACTTTAGGAGTTACTTGAGAAGGGTTTCATCCTACTGAGTACTTCACCCTGGGGTGCTCCGGTTTTGTTTGTTAAAAAGAAAGACGGGTCAATGCGGTTGTGCATTGATTATAGACAACTCAATAAAGTAACAATAAAGAACAAGTACCCTCTGCCAAGGATTGATGATCTTTTTGACCAGTTGCGTGGTGCAACCGTCTTCTCGAAGATAGACTTGAGGTCAGGATATCATCAACTTCGTATTAAGGACAGTGACATATCCAAGTCTGCCTTTAGGACAAGGTATGGCCACTATGAGTTCACAGTTATGTCATTTGGACTAACTAATGCATCAACTGCATTTATGGAACTCATGAATAGAATCTTCCGACCTTTCCTCGATCAGTGTGTTGTTGTCTTCATAGATGACATTCTGATCTATAGTAGAGATGCTCAACAGCATGAACAACATCTTCGCCAAGCTTTGACCTTGCTAAGGGAACATAAGATATACGCTAAGCTTAGCAAGTGTGAGTTCTGGTTGCCGGAAGTATCTTTTCTTGGACACATGGTATCTGCCTTGGGTATTCATGTTGACTCTAAAAAGGTAGAATTTGTTCTACGGTGGGAACAACCGAAGACACCGATGGAGATTCGTAGTTTCTTAGGGTTAGCTGGCTACTACCAAAGGTTCATCAAGAACTTCAGTTCTATAGCCTTACCCTTGACCAAGTTAACCCAGAAAGATGTTCCTTTTGCCTGGAGTGATAAGTGCCAACAATCTTTTCAGCTGTTGAAGGAAAGGTTGACAAGTGCACCTGTACTTGTGCTACCTGAGCAACGTAAGGGATATGTAGTTTTCTGTGATGCCTCCAAGAATGGACTCGGTTGCGTGTTGATGCAGGATAAGCAAGTGATTTCTTTTGCTTTCCGACAGCTTAGGAAACACAAGGAGAATTATCTGACACACGATCTGGAGTTAGCTGCTGTGGTTCATGCCTTGAAGATCTGGAGACATTATCTCTACGGAGAGACATTCCAAATATTCACTGACCACAAGAACCTTAAGTATATCTTCTCTCAGCATGAACTTAACATGAGGCAACGTCGCTGGATGGAGTTAATCAAGGACTACAATTGTATAATCGATTACCATCCAGGGAAGGCCAATGTGGTTGCAGATGCATTGAGTAGGAAATCAGCAACATGAACCATGGATAGGGCACAACTAAACTCTTTAGTATGCTCTAGGAGAGATATGCTTATCTCTTTAAGGCAGGACAATGTACAGTTGAAGGAGTCATTGTTATCTGGGTTGTTAGCTGAAATGCATATTAAACCTACCCTAAGAGAGCAGATCAAGGAGGCACAGCGAGTTGATGCTGCAGTTCAGCAGATTAGGTCTGAGTATGGTGATGAGAAGCGGGATGGTTTCCATGAATCAGATGACCAGGTGGCATGCTATCATGGGAGGATGATAGTACCAGATGTGGATAACTTGAGGAAGTTAGTCTTGGAAGAAGCTCATTCTTTGATGTATGCCATGCATCCAGGGAGCACCAAGATGTATCGAAACTTGAAAGATATATATTGGTGGCCCGAGATGAAAAAGGATGTTGCTGAATTTGTTCTGAGGTGTCTTGTGTGTCAGCAAGTTAAAGCTGAACACCAGAAGCCTGCAAGGACAATGCAACCTTTACCCATACCACAGTGGAAGTGGGACCATGTGACCATGGACTTTGTTGTTGGCCTACCCAGGACAAGCAAAGGACATGATTCCATCTAGGTAATAGTTGATAGGTTGACAAAGACAACACATTTCTTACCTATCAAAACAACCTATTCTGCTGAAAGGTTATCACAACTGTATGTTCAAGAGATAGTGCGATTGCATGGAGTTCCAGTCACTATAGTTTCTGACAGAGGTCCCCAGTTTACAAGTCGTTTTTGGGAGAAGTTACACAGAGCTTTAGGCACCAAGTTAAGGTTTAGTACAGCCTTTCATCCACAGACTGATGGACAGTCGGAAAGGACTATACAAACCTTGGAAGACTTGTTGAGAGCATGTGTTCTCCAGTTTACCGGGAGTTGGGATCTACACCTAAGCTTGATAGAGTTTGCCTATAACAATAGCTATCAACATAGCATTGATATGGCACCTTATGAAGCTTTATATGGTAGACGTTGTAGATCACCCTTATGTTGGTATGAGACTGGTGAACATCAGTTGTTAGGTCCTGATCTTGTGTAGCAGACCACAGAGAAGATTAAAGTAATACAACAACAGATTAAGACTGCATAGGATAGGCAGAAATCTTATGCCGACAGACGTCGTAGACCCTTAGAGTTCCAAGTTGGAGACAGAGTGTACCTCAAGGTATCTCCTTGGAAAGGAGTCCTTCGTTTTGGAAGGAAAGGGAAGTTCGCTCCTAAATTTATGGGGCCTTATCCAATCATTGAATGGGTTGGAAAGGTATCCTATAGACTAGAGTTACCTTAAGAGTTGCAGAAGTTACACCCTGTGTTTCACATTTCTATGCTGAGGAAATGTCACCCTGATACCGAGTCAGTTCTACAACCTATGGAGGTAGAATTGAATGATGATATAACTTATGAGGAAGGACCAGTGTCAATCCTTGATAACAGAATTAAAAAGCTAAAGAAGAAAGACATAAGTCTTGTGAAAGTCCTCTAGAATCACCGTGGTGTTGAAGAAGCCACTTGGGAACTAGAGGAAGAGATGAGAAGGAAATACCCTGCTCTTTTCTCCTAATATGTTTTATCGATTTCGGGGACGAAATCCTTGTAAGGGGTGGATAATTTGTAACATCCCTGACCTGCGTTATAAGTTAACCCTAGGTGTTTTGATTAATCATGTAACTAAATACTTGTGATTATCTTTTGGCATGTAATTAAGTTCCTAAGGAACATACATTTTCATTATGTCTTTTTTAAACAATGTTGTAGTATTGTTTTGTGATACATGGACCTATGTGCAAATTACCCAATTAGAGGGGTTAACTTGAAAAATTACACATGTTAAGATGTTCCTCTGATGATGAGACATCATATAAATGAATATGATGAAGTATGATGGATTTCCCAAGCTTGGGCATCAAGATACAGCTTGTGGAGCAATCTTTGTGCTTAAAACCCTAATTTTGGAGTAAAGTGCAATTTACCCAAAATGTGGGGTGCAACTTATAAAATACACCTTTTAGAGTATCTTTTATGACTCTTGACATCATTTAGAGAAGAAATGATGAAAGGGGCGCTTCAATTAGATAATCAGATAAGAAGAATGACTTTTGTAGTAGAATCACCTAGTATGAGTAAAGAGACCTTTTATATATGTACCTTAGTTTGCATGTTGGCTTTCTTTAACCTTAGCTCTTGAGGTTTGATGGGCTTTGCTTAAAGTTATGATAGATTGAACGTGCCTTAGAAGTTAAGGAGGGACCTAGACGAGAAACCCATAAACTAGAGGTCCTTATGTTGAAAACTAACCCAAGCTATATAAGCTTCTTTCTTTGCAAACCAAGTAAACATATTCCCTTCTCTTCTTCACTTATCATCTTTCTCAACCGACTAAGGCAGAGCTCTGGAGCTCAAGAAGATGAACAACCTGTTCTAAGGTGAGAAGAGACCATCTTCTAGCTCGGATTCATGGAGGAATTCCTTGTATAAGGTTGGTTTTATGGTTATCTCACTTAGGTTTCTTGTTCTAGCCGACCTTCCCCAACCTTTTCTTGGAGAAACTTCTTTGGACAACATGTGGAGCTCAAGACGCCATTAAAGGCTTGAAGTTTGGAAGATTGGAGCTCTAGGAACAACGTTTAAGGTGGGTTTTATAACTCTAAACCTTTGCTTTATTATGCATATCTATGTTCTTGAAAGTTAGTACCTAGTTTTTCTTCTTCTCCACTCTTTCTTGCACTTTTGCAAGAAATCCGTGAAGTAACCGACATGCACAGAGGTTGAAGATGATGGGCGTGAATTCCTAGGTAACTTTACCAAATGACCTTGGACCATTTGGTCTAAACGGTTTGCAAACCGTTTGAAATCAAACGGTCTCAAGACCGTTTGATTTCATGCGGTCTTACAAGACCGTTTAGATTCAAACGGTCTCCAAGACCATTTGGTAGGGTTGACCAAGTGAAGACCATTTAGAGGTCTGTTTTACACATGTTGAATTAATCAATTATAAAGAATCATGATCTAATTCCAAACCAATCACGAGTTGAAGGCACTTCAACCTTCTAAACCCTAATCAGGTTGAATTGCTGATTTCAAGGATAGATTTTGGTGAACTTTGGGTTGAAGGGCCCAAACTGGGGGTTCACTCAAACGGCCTCAAGACCATTTGGTGACAACCCAAGACCGTTTGTAGGTCTAGGGTTAAGGTAATTTGATGAATTGAGGGTCCGATCACAATAGGTTGATGAATTGAATAAAAGTGCTGATTTTAGACCTAATTAGGGTTCAACCCTTATCAAATCGACTTAGATTTTGATGAAACTTTGGGCAAATAGTCTCAAGACCATTTGGAGGGTGTCCAAATGATCTCAAGACCGTTTGGGCCAAGTTTGGGCCCAATTGAATATCAATTTATGGGTTCAACTTCAATTTGTTTCACATTGTTGAACATTGAGGGTTAACCGATTGCAAACCCTAATTGAGTTGGAATTAATCCTAATTGGCTTTCAATTGAGGGTCAATTTGGTGTCCAATTGATTAAGGTTAACCCTAATGGGCTCAATTTATAAGTGGTTAACAAGGTTATGGCCAATTGAAGGCTTCAACATAGATAACCATAATCGATTATAACCTTTGATACACCTTTGAGGTCCATGCGGTTTTGAGCCCATTTGGACCAAACGGTCTCAAGACCGTTTGGATCCAAACGGTCTCAAGACCGTTTGAGGCCAAACGGTATCAAGACTTTTTGAGGCCAAACGGTATCAAGACTGTTTGAGGCCAAACGGTCTCAAGACCGTTTGGAATCAAACGATCTCAAGGTCATTTGGTCCAATCGATCTCAAGATCGTTTCAACTCATGCGGTTTCAAGGTCGTTTCATCTAAACAGTTTGGAAGTCAACACTTTCAAACGGTCAATGCACTCAAACAGTCTCAAGACCGTTTAAGGGCAAATGGTCTTGAGTGTCATGCGGTCTTGAAGTCAACTATAGCAAATGGTCAACACATCCAAACGGTCTCAAGACCGTTTGGAGGTTGAAAGTGTGTAATCGTTTGGAGACTTTAGGGTTGTGTTTGCTTAGTACTTTGAAGGTTTAAATTGGTTCTATGGTGGTCTAATCAAAACCCTAATGATACTTAAAGACATTACGGGGTGAAGTGATTAATAGATTGACCCATGATTGTGATCAATGGTGTACTTTACCAATATGCCCTTGAAGGGTTCAACTAGATGATACCTTGTTTTAATCAAACCCTAATGACATGATAGTGGTGACTTAGCTTATGTTAATCAATGAGGACTTGACCTAACCTATTCTAGAGTGATGTAATCACCATCTATTAGTAAGAGGAGAGAGAAGGTACCATTTATGGTTGAAACTCAAGTAAAATACCTTCAATGTATATGAATGTGCATGATTAGGGTATGATCCACCTGTGTGAGATCATGAAAACCCTAATTATGATAATTGATGAATCTTAACCTAATTTTAAGGCATCAATGATGATTTTTCTCATACATGATGATGCTATGAGCTCAATTCACTATAAAGTGAATGGTAAACCCTAATTCTAGGGTAATATGATGAAATGTACAATAAACCCTAATTCCAGGTTATGCTTTTAAGCATGAATCTTCATGATTTAAGTATGAAAGGAGGAACCACTATTTCTAATCATAATGGAAGGGATTGGATAACCCTAATTGATGTAAATCAGGGAACCTAGCTATTGTAAGAGTATGAAGGTACAACTCTTGAAATGAATTGTTTATTATTATTAGTTGAATTAACCATGCAAGTTCTTATATGAGGATGATTATATGCAGGTAAGGATTATGATACCATATTCATTGAAAGCATGTTGTTAGCTTAATGAATAGTGAATATGCTATGATTCCTAAGTTTAAGTAGCATCATATGAGATGATAGGCTGTAAGAGCCATGAATAACATCAAGGTCATGCTGATTAAATGACTTATGATGAGTTGATATCCTTTGGTAACTAATATGAGTTAAATTTGATACATTTAGTATTCTTCTTGTATAGCAGTGTTTTAATATTTAAATGCTTGGAAACATGTATGATGTTAAAAGAATACTGAAATGTACCAAACTAATCAAGTATAATCATACCATGTAGAGCCCCTGATCATAGATCCATCATTGTCAGAAGTTAAATGATGGTGAAATAGGTTTTCCTAAGGGAACTCCTGGATCACATACTTTTGAGTATGTGGGGGAATATGGATGTGTATATCCTTACATCCTAGTGTAGGAATTGATGTAGATGTATCTTAGTCTATCAATCCTTCACTATATGTTTATGCCGGGGTGATGTAACACTAATCTCCCGAGGAAATCTTTTATACCGCATCAATGAGAGATAAACAAGAAATCTTTTGATGACGAAGAGAGTACATAATGCCACTGTGACTCTAATAGCGAAGTACCAGAATACCCTGGTAAGCTATAGTAGCAGAGACACTAGATGTCCTGCATGTTTATCCTCACTCTGACTGAGGAAGATGAGGTCATAAGAATCCAACTCTTTTGATGACCTAGATATGATACCGATGCGACTTAATAAGTGATCAGTTGGAGTATGAGCGGTATACCTCATCTCCGCAGGGCATAATAATGTTTGTAAAACATAATCAACCGCGTAGCATATCTGCTTAGGTTAAAACTACGAGATACAATGACTGAAATTACACTGCCTAGTATATATGTTTTTCATATTTCTTAAATGCTGTTGTCCTACTTAATGTCAATCTGTTGTTGATTACCTTAAAAGCGTTTATTGCTTATGTTGTTCTTTGATTGCTATAATAAAGCTTCTGGCGGAGAGTTATAACTCTCGCTGGGACAATTATTTAAAATTGTCTCACTCTGTAGACTTCAACTTTTTAGGTGGTCGTCGGGGACGAAGGAACCAGTCTACAGGTGATCAGTATCAGTAGCAGCAGCACCAGGAGCAGCAGTGAATCTCAGGTGGAGATACTGACTGCTGATCCATGTAGTTAGTTAGTCCTATGTCATCTCTGTACTCTCAGGTCCTTGGAGTTGGTCTGAGATTTTTGGTTTTGAATCTTGAGATTTTGTATCTGGTTGTGTATAATCACTCAAGAAGTGATCTATACAGAGATGTAAACTATTTATCTTGTTTCTATAAAAGAAGTTTTATGATTTCAAGATCTTGTCTCAAAAAAATTTAATTTCCGGTGATTTTTGTATTCCGGTGCTAATCGAATGCTTCCGCTGAGTTTATGTCATGGTTTATGGATCAGATCATCTCAAGAGGGATCATGGAAGAGGTGTCATCACCTTAGAAGCTTAGGTGATACTTGTCCACGAGAAAAGAGCCACATGAAACATCATGCAAGACATGGTGATAAGGTCTAGACTAGATCTCTCCCTCTTAGTCTCCTACCATGGTCATGCCTGATACCATATTTCCACACACCCACAAACTGATAGGGCATAACCCTGCACACTCAAAAACCGATAGGGCACAACCCTACACACTCATAAACCGATAAGGAACAACCCTACACACTCAAAAATTGATAGGGCAAAACCCTACACACTCAAAAATTGATAGGGCAAAACCCTACACACTCACAAACTGACAGGGAACAACCCTACACACTCAGAAACTAATACACAATCTCTCTAGGACTCTCTTGCCTGAGACAACACATCTAGGTGCAAGACACACCTCACACATGTGTTTAAAACATCACCAAGGATGTCACCATACACTTAAGATCCAAACAAGGTGCCCATATCTCTCTCTCTCCTCTAGATGATGCAAAGATTGAGAAGGAACACTCTAGAGGTGGCAAACTTGCACATCAACCCCTACTCTGGGTGAATTGCAATTTTCACTAGAACCTCACCACCAAAACACAAGCATCATCCAAACAAGCTCAAACAAGAAACTTAAACTTTCTACAAGCCCTAACTACATCTAAGATGATTAGATCAAGGTTTTAAACAACATACTTAGGATTAACAAATAGGGTTATCCCAAAATGTGGGTTAGGGTCCTTACAAAAGGATTGGCTCACTCATGGCCACCCATATCATAGGGAGAGCAGCTCACGCATGGATGTCTCATATAACATGTAATTTTGGATTCAAGGAGGTTGTAAAGAAGTAAAACCACTTCTCTACTAAAAATTTGAACAATAAAACCTCCAGTCCAAACACACTCCGAAGGTATGTTGGAGTGGGTGTAAAATTTTCAAATCTTTATATAATGGTAACAAAAGACCAATGTATAGCAGCGGAAGAAAATATTTGACTATTCAATTATAAAACAAAGGGTTACAAACTTACATCATAAGGATCCAAGTAGAGGAAATCTAAACCACCTCAATATTGTCTCCAACCTTCATCTTCACAAACTAAGTCTAGGTCATCACGTCTTGTCATCCAAGTCCTCCACCTAGGGTTGGAAGCATACCCCAGCAAAAGAGAAACAAAAAGAGACATCAGCAAAAAGCTGGTATGTGCATACTAAAAAGCTAATTGAGCAATATAAGAAAATAAAGGACATCAAATGTAAAGGCTTCCCATGCAAGAGATAAGTACCACCCAAACGGGTATCAAGTGAAAGATCACAACAAAAAGGGATACTTGCCATAAAACAAATAATAAGAATGTGCTATCAATATAAACATCCACTACCATGGTGGGAAACAAAGAACATATCATCATCAACCTGCATGCATGTGAGATAAGCATAGCCCTAGAACAATATAAATAACAAAGGTGGCCAAGAATCACACATCTTGAACCTAGTGGGACATGGGCCAAGAATCACACATCTTGCCCTGATGGTACATGGGCCAGGAATCACACATCCTGCCCTGGCATGGGGAATCACACATCCACCATCCAAATATATATATATATATATATATATATATATATATATATAACATGGGCCAGGAATCACACATCCTGCCCTGGCATGGGGAATCACACATCCACCATCCAAAATATATCACAATGTTGCCATGTTGCATAATGAGACAAAACCAATGTAATTACACTACTCTAGTGCTACTGAATCACATAACATGTTAATGTAGAGGCAAGTGGAAAAGTATAGTCAGAATTAACAAGGTTGCCATCACACAATGGACAACTCAAACATATAAGCATCCACATTATAGTGGGCATATATCAACAAGTAAAATCCACATCACAGTGGACATATAATATCAAAAGTCCAACATGCACCAAGGCATATGAAACAGATTCAAGAGAATATCCATGATCATAAGATCAATAATAAATAAGGTAGTTCACATGAACCATGATATCAAAAGAAAAACATATTGTGTAGGCCAAAATTCAAAAGAATGATAAAGTAGGTAAATTGCTCAATATGGATGAATAGGGGATACAACATACATAAGTGAGATGAATAAGAAATTGCTCAATACAAAATTAATGTGGGATGCAATCATACCTCAACTTCAGAGTTAAACGATCCAAAGTTACTTCTAGGTCCAAGCCTAGGCTTCCAAAACACCTATTTTGCATATATGTGAAATTAGGGTTAGGTTTCCATTAATATACAAAACCCTAAAAATCACCTCTTTATTAATATATGAATTAGGTCCCCAAAATGATTCCATATTTTAGGTTATGTTATTACGAGTCTAAAACATATTTTATTATATTTTTCTGACTTATATATTATTAGTTATGAATTATACAAGTTGGCCTCTTATTAATTAGATCCAATTAAATCACCTCTTTAAAACATAAGATTCAGGCGATAAACCAATACCTAAAAGAAAGCCTGCATTTTTCTGAATCCAACAAATATTTATTTATATTTTTCTGATCATTAATGAATTAGTTATGAATTTTATAAATCCAACCAATCAGGTAATTACTTAATGCCACATAGGCGATAAAATCCACAAAAACAGGCCGGGCCCGCATGACTTGGCCCAATCAGGGATGAACAAGTCACCGCATCAACCCATGGCCTTGACTCGCCTAAGCAAAGGAAATATGAGGCACAAAGACGATTATGCCCTAACCAGAAAACGAAGAAAAGAAGAAGCGTCGAAGGGTAAAACTGGGAAACCAAGTGGGGGATTCATCCCCTTCGCAGAGCCCCGCCATGGCTATAGCAGCGAGCTGCTAGCTTGGCCAAGTTTGGGCAAATCCATGTTTCAAGAGAAAACCCAAAACTGAGTCATCCGAAAGCGAGAAAAGATGGAACCGAACTCACCGAAAGTATCAATTCAGTCGAAAAAGCACCAACGAAGAAGGAACAGGCGCCGGAAAAATGAAGAAGGAACTGAACTGGCGACTTGCAAACATACACACCAAGGTCGAATTGAAGGCAGACAAAGATTTACAAGCTCGAAGGGAAACCTACCAGACTAGAACAGAGGGCGCGAAACAGAGGACTCTCGCGGCGCCTGGTGAAAATGAGCTATAAATATGGTGTCCTATCTTTTATAGGACCATTGGATTCGGGAAGAAGCAAGGAAGGTGAGGGAGGAGAAAACAGAGGGAAAGGAAGAAAGGAAAGGGAGTAATCGGAGAAGGAAAACGCAAGGGCAACTGGTTTCCCAGTTCGCACGACGCAAAGAAAATGGAGGTAGGAGATGCTACAGGAACCGTGCGATCTTGATCCGATGGACAGAAAAGCACCCGAAATAGGAAAGTAAAACCAAGGCCGATTGCGCGACAAATAAATCGATTCCTAAACCAATTCGATTAAAGTGTACACTTATTTATGTTTCTTTTTCTCTCTCCTCTTTCGAGGGTGAAAATGAATTCCAAATTAGATGCGATTTTGCACAGAGGCTAATTAAAGCATGTAGATACCGATTATGTACTTAGTTTTGCCTTTTGGAAACTTTTAATGTGTTATATAAATCAAATTTAATTTTCTCTTTCTTTCTTCATTTATGGCTTTAGGATTATCCAAAATTTATGAAACTTGACACACAAGTCACAATTAATGTGTTGGATACGAATTTGCTTTTATTTCCAACTTTTGGTGTCATGATTTACATCTATTTATTAATTACACCTTTTAGGCATTTTCTCTCTCCTAAAATTACCTAATAATCAAACATTATCCAAATTAGTTGCAAACTTGCCCAAAGGCTTATTTTTATGTTTAGGTTACGAATTTGGAGTTAGTTTTCCAATTTGAGGGCATTAAATATTTTATATCACTTTATTGGCCTATTTCCTATTTTATTTAGATAAGGATATTAATATATACAATTATCTTCTAAAATTAAATGATACTTGGTCCTTAAGTTACCTTTTGGTCAAGAAAACGAATTTTAGTGTCAAATTATCCTGATGGGTTCCCAATTATAAATTGTTGGTACATTACCTTTCTAATTATCTTCTTTACCCATTAATTCCCATATTAACTTTAATTTTGCATTTATCTTCTCCTTTATATAAATTCGGATTTTCTCTTATTTCTCTTATTTTAGGAAGTGCTAGAAAATTCTAAGATGAAATACTTTTTGATTTCTATTACTTAGTGACAAATTATACTTCAACCCTACATTAAGATTATATGAGGAGGTATTTATCCAACTAATTTCTTTAATTTCTTATTATCACCTAAATGAGTTATTATTAAGCACAAAGTATTTTGTATTCCCTTAATAACATGTATTGGTTTATTCTTGTTTGGCTAAGACAAAAGGGTAAAACTACTAGGATATGGTTCTAAATCTGGTATGTTACAGAGGTACTCAAATTGTGCCCCCAAATATTCAAAAATATGCACTCCGAGTTATACTCATTTTAGCAATCTAGTAATTAAAGCTGACATTGGAAAGGATATACGGTACAAGGCACCTACATGATTTAAATTTCACTTGATTAATTAAGCCAATTGGGCATCTTTTAGCATAAATCAAGTTACAACATATAAATCCATAAGAAACTCTACAAGAATAAGGGTATAATACAACTTCAGAAGATATAAAACATATAAGGTATGAACTTGTCACACTGTCACCACATGATTCATGTAGCATTGCCATTTATAAGGCCATCATCAATATCACTTCACTATTAGATTCAATCCCTCAATCACATCACCGAAGGGTACCACTTCACAATAAGCATTAACCCATCATGATGTCATAGGACCCAAACACATCATCCCTGTATGTCAACATAACATCATGCCTCAACAAGTACAACATGCATGACCATCTCCATGTATCACATATAGGTTACCATAGCATTCACTTAGCCATGATATTCAATCAACCTGCAATGTTTGATGCATACAAGTAGGAGAGAGAGGAAGCATATATCCACATGATATATATCACCACAAATTCAACAAGTATAAGATACCCCAGGATTAGGGTTAAGGTTCACACACTTATCAGATTAGAGTTTACATCATGAGCATAGATTCAAACCTAATTGAGTCACCTCCCACATTCCTTGAAATGATTTAGGGTTGAACATCATTAGATGAAAGTGATTAGATCATTACATCACAACCCTAAGTATCGTCATCATTTCATGTGTATGTGTGTCATCTCATGGTATTATGTATGTGTCAAGACCATGTAACATAGCAGGTGTCGCGACCATCTCCAAGGAAGCATCTCGACCGTGCAAAAGCAAACGTCACAACCTCAAGCCAACAAGGTGTCTTGACCAGCAATCCAACTTGTGTCATGACCGCGACAAGGTATGGTGTTGCAACCCCACAGAAACATGTCATGAACCACCAAAGAATAGGTGTCTCAACCCAAAGCCAACACAACATCCCAACCACTCTCAAACATGGCATCACGATCATCAACTAGCAAAGTGTCTCACCCATGATAGAAAGGGCATGTTGCGACCGCAAAAAAACCAAACACACACATTGTCTTGACCAAAACCACACATGGGTGTCTCAACCCCAAAATAACAAGACCCACATATGTCTCAACCATAATAGATCAAACATCAAGATACCCAACGTCCTTAGGATCAAAACTCTTGGGTTTAAGATCATCAAACCCTAGACCAACACCACAAGGATCATCAAGCAAGATTACTTAGGAGAGAGAAAACCAACTACAACACATTTGAGAAAAACACCCAAAACTCCCAAAGGAAACATGATGGTTGAACATAAAAACATGGTGACAAAACCAAAGCTCAAGATGCATGCAAGATCACCCTCTCATGATGAATTTATAAAATGTGCTCATAGAAATTAGGGTTTTAGAAAGAGATTTATCTTCATGAGAAAACTACACATTAATAAACCCTAGATTACAAGATCATAATCTACCCTCTTAACATCATCTTTAGATATGTAAACAAAAACATGCAAGCATAAAATCAAGGTGCTAATGATAGAAGGAGGTAGAGAGTTATATAACTAGCCTAATTTTGAAGAGAAATCAAGCTCCATGCTCAAGCTCCAAAGAGGAGGAAGGAAGCTCCAACAACATCACCACTTCAGTGACAAGGTCACCTCCAAAAAGAAGAAAACCGTGGTCAAAAGGTAACTCAAGAAAAAGGGAAAGGAGACCCTAGGCCAAACCAAAGAAGAAAGGGGGAAAAGAGAAGAAAGCATCCTACCACTAGTTACCACCATGGATAGTCCATAGTCTAAGGCCTTCGTGATGAGGAGTTTCTCTCGAGGTGACCACTAGGGTAGAACCCTAGTCTACGGCCAAGGAAAGAGGAAGAAGAAGATGGAGGTTCCAAAGGAAAACATTTACAAAAAAAGGCATATGCTTACCAAGGTTGAAGATGAGCAAGGATGACCACATGCTAGAGTTTCGATCACCAAAGCTTCCAAAGATCACCTCTTCTATCTCCTCAAGGCTCCAAGGATGACCAAGCAAGGAAGGAGAAAGAAGATGGTCAAAAAGAGTTGCTTGCATGGAGAGAAAGGGTTTATAAAGAAAAGGAGGAGAGAAGTAGGGTGAGAGATGAGGTATCCACAAGATAGGGCTCCAAAGGGACACTTGTACACCCAAGAAACCAACATGAAACCACTTAAAATACACATGCATGAGATGGTGATAAAAACTATGTTGGGTCTGAACCACTTGGGTCACCCAACATATGGTTGCGGTCGCGACCACCACATGGTTGAGACAAAGCACCAAAACACAACATGGTCGAGACAAAAGAAACACCGACACACTAGGTTGAGACACTTTGTGACATCCCGCTATCATACAAACAACGAAATGCCACACGAAAATGCGCGGAACCACCATAATCAACACATTACCAAAATCACGGGTTAATTAAAACTGATTGCGGAAAACATCATAAGAAAGGAACTATCACAACCAAATCCACATCCTGTAGAGAACATGTTATATATATAAGCATGATATATGTCCACCAACACATAGGATCCAGCTGTTCCATATCCATCAAGGATGCATCACCTATTTATGTACATAACAAGCCTTACTAGGGCCAACAACGGGATACAAGAAACCATACTAAGATCATACATTGTGAAACCTCATCAAAACACCTCCAAGGACCTGAGAGTACAGGGAAGACTCTAAGACTCTACTACAAAACAACCACAACAACAACATATCCAAGCTTGCCTTCTACTGATCTTCTTGCTGCACAGCCGCAACACTACAATCACCACCACGTCTAGATTGATCACCTAAAAAGTTTGAAACCAACGAGGTGAGACACACATTCCTAGCGAGAAACATAACTTCTTGCCAAACTATAAAATCTCTGAAAGCTAGAGAAGATAAAGCATGTAGCAGATAACCAGATCATATATGAAATATGAAGAACAAGATTATATATATAATAGCTTACCATGATATCTGAGAGATGTATAACTAACTGAAAGAAATACTTAGAGCATGTATATAAGAAAATCATACATTATACAAGGCCTCAACCAATGTTCCGTGTTTTCCCTAAGCAAATATACTACACAGATGGATTACCATTTATTATGCCATGAGGAAGTGAGCCGTACCGCTCAAATCCATCCTCTAGTTGCGAAACCCAAAGAAGGTGCCATTCAAGGTCAATGGAAGAGCCGGACTCCATGACCTTGACCTCTTCGTGGTTAGTGCACGATATCTGAAGCAGGACCGCAATCTCTTGCTTAAGTGACCTCAGTCACAGGTTCAGCTCCCGCATGCTACCCTTTCCTCTAGCCCACCTTGGTATAGGTCTCGGTTCTAGCATACCTTGAGCCACAAGCCTATTCACCGTGCTCTGAGCCAAGAACGCATTCATGCTCTATCACACTGAGCCATGGGCCTATTCACCATGCTCTTATACATATCCTGAGTCTACAACCGAAGTTGCACTCTATTCCTCCTATTTTCAGCTATGAGAAACCCCGCATATTCAACAATATGCACTCCATGTTAACACGTAGGAGAACCCATTTCACCATCACCAGCTCCTGACGATGATGGATCTATGGCCAAGGCAAACTACATGAAAGGTTCATCTGTAATTAATTAATACATTTGAAGTGGATTGTTAGGGTCAACCTAGTTATATTATGCAAACCATAAATAAGAGTAAACAACATAGATTCCATTATCTTGTATCACACTGTTACTGCTATGCTCAATGCCATCATTACCATCATGATCCATCTCAAGGATCCAACATTGCATGTTACCACTTCGCCTCTTGTAATATATCATGATCCATCACAAGGATTCAACATCATAGGGATTCCATCCCATCTTTAAGCACATGTTACAAATACATAGGCAACATTCATCATGTACCATCACAGTTCTCATAGCACATAGCGTTTTTCTTCATTAAGCAAATGTCACCAATGACATCATTATAGCTCATACCTATGTACACATCTCAAGTGATGAAACCTGCATGGTTAGTATGCTCAAGAGTAGATAAAACACTTCATCATCGAGATATAGTTGTGTAACATTAGATGAACATGCATATACGTAACTTCCACATATAAGCATTCCAAACGATATTAGGGTTTCAACCGAACATAAAGTATAACCCTCACAAAAGCCTATCCGGTAAGGGATAACCCTCACCAAAAGGTACAACAACCCTCACTAAAGGTACAACGACCCTCACTAAAGGTATAGTCTACAACCAAACACTATTGGTGTCAGCTATCAACTAAGCAACAAACACAACCTGCCATATCAGTTAACACCCATATCAGGCAGAGCACTAAGCAAGCTGATATCGGGCAGCACCTCCTCAGGGAGTATTGGTCAGCACTGCCCAAGAGGTTCACCACACAAGGAGCATATCGGCCAAGGGATACAACCCTGACAACACCCAAGCTATCTCAACCCTTGAGCACCATATCGGGTGAAGGATCAACAAGGTATATGCCTACTGTAACGCCCATGCCTCATACTAATATATCACCCAAGCCCTAACTCAAAGGAAGAAGAGGTATATCGGGCAACACTCTCAAGGAACCATATCGGGCAACAAGCCTCAAGATACTACCATGTATATCGGGTGACTAGGGTTAGGACAACCCTGACGGCCAACCTCATCATATCGCCCAAAGCATCAAGAGCATTGGCTCACCTATCAACTTTAAAAAGAGAGAGGGGTCTTGCACAATCTCAAGCATATCGGGAAGGATCTAGATCTCACCTCACAACTCAAGGAAGGAGGTGTTTTGCTCAAAGCTCACAAACAAAGGCATGGTCACACCCTATCACCCAAGGTGCCCATAAGAACATATCGTGCAACTAGGGTAGAACCAAGGTTAACACCTCTATTGGCCAGATCAACTAACCATGTCGCCCAAACAACTAGAACATAGACTGACCTCTCAACAACAAAGTGAGAGAGGGGTATTGCCTCACGGTCACACCACCATAACTCTTTGGGTTAAGAAACCTTAAGCTCACCTCTCAACTAAATGAGAGAGGGGTATTGCTTGAGATTCTACAACCCAAGAGATCGGCCAACACAAGGATAGCTAACACATATCGCCCAACCTGATCTAAGGAACATATCGGGCAACAACATCACCAACTAAGGCAAAAGCACTACTAGCAATATATGTATAGCTGATCAAGATAACAAATCAAAGAAACATGTAAAGGAGATAGTATAGTTAGGTTAGAAGTTATGTAACCCACCTTAAGCACACTTTATCTAAGCTCCAAAGCTCCAAAGCTCCAAAGCACCAGCTTCAGCCACCTCAAGAAGAGAAGAGAAACCCATCACCTCCATGGCTGAAGATAAGGAAGAAGATGATACCGGGGGGGAATAGAAAGAGACACACCAACTAGAGAAGAAAGAAGCAAGCTCTACTAGCGTATCAGCCACCACTAGGGAAGAAGCAAGATGTATCGGCCACCTCCTCTTCTCCTTCTCCTCTTCTCGTCCACCAAGGGAAAGGAGAGCAACTAAGGGAATTAAACTTCCATCACATACAAGCTGGGTATGGGGCATGCAATCCTCCACACACACACACACAGATATATATATATATATATATATATATATATATATATATATATATATATATATATATATATATATATATATAAGCTCATGAGGACTAAAACCTTAGTGCATGGCAGGGGCATAAAGCCTAGTGCTAACAATATATCAAATTTAAGCAAAATAAAACTCAAAAACCAAATCATTACATAACTGTACAACTACTGAATTGACATGCATGCATAAATGTAGAGGCAAGTGAAAGAATAGTAAAAAATAGAAATAATGAGATTTTCATCAGATAAATGGATAATATAAAACACCCAACACAAAAGTAGGAAAATTATGGTTCCATATCACCATAAGGAACAATTTAGTTCAATTCCAAAAATTAGGGTTACATCATGAAGCAACGTACAATCTTAGAGTCCAACATGAATTGTAGATTGTTCAGGAATAATATGACTTGTATTCATTAAGATTAGACCCAAATAGGTCACCATGTTGAGAAAAAGAAAATCCAACATACTAATACATCATAGAGGTTCGAGAGAGAGAGAGAGAGTAAAGAAAATAATTTATCAAAAGGATTTGCTTAGAAGTGCAAACACCTCCAACAAGGTCTAGATGTATCTAAGGTCAATCCTAGATCCATGGTAGGGCCATAAGCAACCTATTAAACATGCATCTACATTGAGGATTAATTTCACATTAATTACATAAACCCTATATGTTTCCTTTTTATTATTATTAAATTTGGTTGTAATATTCTGTCATTTGTAGATTATATTCTAGTGAGTCCATAACATATTTTACTTTGTTTCTTTGACTTATTAATTATCAGATATGGGTTTTAGTAATTCTAATTAATTAGAAAAAACCATAAAATTATATATGTATTATATGGGATTTATGTGATGAGATCGATTCCATTGGATGAAAAATAATTTTTATTCCAAAACATATTTTATTTCGTTTCCTTGATCTATAAATAATAGCATATGAATTTTAGAAATAATGACCAATAAAAAATAGTGAATATCCACAAAGTGCAAGAATTGTCCCCATTAGGTGGAGAGGATCACCTAGATGGCCAAATCAACACTAGACCAAGCCTACTGGGAACCAGTACATAGGTTAGCACGATCAAACATCAAGATAGAAGACAAAATTCCTAAGTTGACCATTGAGACTTGACATGACTTAAATTAAACCAAGGGCACACAAGTAAAATAGAGTTGATCATCACCCTTACTTGGTTCCTATGTGAGATGTTAAGATGCAGCTTTGCTAGGTGGTTGGTGAATAAAAAAAAATTATAATTGTCATAGCACACTATGAGAAGGACCAAAGTATTTGCGAAAACCAGGCAAAGTTAATGGTCCCAAACAACAGAACCCAAGGTGCAAAGACCTCCAAACAAGCATGCCACCATCACTGGCTTGGATCAAGCGACACCAAAACACAAAATTACTGCAAAGAAGAAGTACTAAATCACATCCTCAAGTTAGTGAAGTTTATATAATGAAAAATAGAATTTGGCTAGAAACAAATACAATATGTAAAGATGAACTATATTGCAAATTCATCAAAAAAGAATCAAGAAAATAATGTAACAGGAATGTTGCCTCACAAAATCTGATAGGAGGCTCTAGAAGATTCCTGAGACCATATGAAATCTATACAAATTGTAGTCCATCCTTGTGATGGTCTGAAGCCTCATCCCTGACCTGAATTCTGTGATGAAGGTGATTGGATTTGAGGGAACCTTCTTGGGATGGGACATGACAATCTGACATTGGGTATTGTTTTTTTTAGGTGTGATGAAGATCAAGGATAAGTTTATTAGGGTTTGACGTTCTAAAGGGAAGAGGAGATGGTACGAGATGGGAAAATAGAGTTCAAACAAGGGAAGAGGGAGTCATGATGCAGAAGTTATGATGAAGGTGCAAAACCCTAGGTTTCATAGGGTCTTCTGATCCATAAGGAAGAGAGGAAAATTAGGGAGAAGGAATTAGAGGAAAATATTGAAGCAAGAGGGAGAGAGAAGAGTGCTAGTAACATAGGAAAAGAGGTACACATCAGTTGGTTTTCGAAAATAGATAACAGGTAGGAGACGATCCCCATATCTTCATATCGTGATCAGGAATTCCAATCACAGATAAATTTCTAAAAATATATCCCATAGGTACTTATTAAAAAATATACCTAATCATAGATACATTTCAAGAAATATGTCCCTTAGCTCAAAAGTAACCCAAACATACCATACACTAACAAAAATTTATATATTATAAGAAAAATTCATTTTGGGCATTTTATGCTTACGTTTTACAATAATTATTTTAGAAGTAAATACAACTTTTTTGTGTCTAATGATCATATTACATATCATTTGTATGAGTAAATTTTGCAAAAAACATCACTAGACCCCTAAATTATATTGCTTCCATTTGATAATTTTGACGCAAGGCATATTCCATGATATTAAAACTTCAATTATGAAACTCTCACTTAATGTTTTCATTTTTAATATTATTCTACAAATGAACTTAAGGATCGCGATCATGTTGGTATTCAACAACAACTCATTTTTCTCTTTTTTTGTGATGATGTTTTATCTCGGTAAAGGAGTGGGCTCCCCAGAGTAGGGACTTGGGTATGAATCCCTAGTTGTGCACCTCACAACTCCTTGGTCTTGTAATGACACACAACCTATACTAAGTTTACACACCCCTAATGTGTGGGTAGTTGAGGGGGTGGTGGTTTACACTATTAGGGATAGTCATGTCTTTGGTAGTGTGCCCTGAGAGGCGGTCATATGATGCTTGTAATGGGACAATTTGTAATTGATTTGATTATTAATAACAACATTTCCAATTATTATGTTTGCTTCATTATGGGATACAAATAAACAATTTTAATGTCCCAAGAATGAATGACTCAATGATATGCGATTTTGGGTTGGGGACCTGAACATGAGATCATCAATATGCTAATATACATGCTTGTTTAGGTTGATAGATGGAATCATTGTGCAAATTAGGACAACAACAATACATTTAGACTAATATGTGTGTTGATTGATGACTAGAACTCATTAGTCATGATAGTGGATATCAATTCAAACATAGGGGTACTTGTATGAACAAGTGTAGTAGACAAACCTACCTTGAGTATGATACATGGAAGCCATAAATGGCAGTTAGAATCATATTTCATGTAATAGTGGTGATTTTGGTCCTTATACCTAAAGTCACTACAATGATCATATGTTGTTCTATGTACTTCAACATTACTCAATGTGACCTTGAACAAGGGTTTCTGTTCATGTAGTGCTCGGGTGAACTATGATACCTATGAATTATCGTAGCATCTTTGGATTCTACCTTTAGAAACCCCAGGGAGCCAGAGAATGAAATCCAAAAATGTTACCCAGAGTGCGATGCAAAAGAAAAGCATATATAAACAAACAACCACATTGCAAACACCCTACATTCTCATCATCAACATGTCTATTAACAAAATGAATTATGACAACTTAGAATTACATATCCAAAGGAGAAATTTTCAAGTATAAACATGTATACTAACCAAGATCTTACGGAATAGGTAAAACATGTACAATTCTTACTTCACATGTTTTCTCCCATGCTTACGTTGAGCCTAAAACACAAGTGAAACAACAGATCAACACATGAGGTGTTGTATACATGGGAAGAAAGATACATATACTTATGATTTTCATAACTTGAAAATATTTGCAGGAAGAAAGAAGATCATTAAAAGTCATTCTTAAATAGGGTGAAATATGCAAATTTTAAGCATTATTTGAGATATGTTGCGTTACTAAGGTGGACTAGTACCAAAACTTGAATATTGGGCCCATCCATGAGTATCAATTACTCTAAGGAACTCCCCATACACCTTGTGCTCTAGGGATATGTACTAGTCAAAATTGATCCTCCCTTGTAAGGGGGATAATGAACACCTTAATAACTACATAGCATCTACGTGTCATTTATGTTTACAAGTGACAAAACACAGAGTATTTATAGTAATACAACATCCAATATTTGCAAATAAAAATGCATACATAAATATCATGATTCAACCAAGAAAATCACCATCATATAGTTAAATAAGCCTAGATAACTGCATTAAAATAATTCTAATTATCTTTGAACATCTATATATGTATTTGTCACCTCATTAATAACAATATATTATAATTAATGCATGGCTCATAATTATTAATAATATTTAGGTATGAGTTAGGGTTTATCCAAATCTAGATTCATTCTAATCTTAGGTTGGTCTTGAATACTTTTATACTGATATATATGTCATAATTAGACATTGGTTCAATTTCCATATTTAACTAATAATTTATCTATTTTTAATAACTCATACGAGACCAAAAGTAATTAATACATCATTATGAGTATGGACCAAATAATTTGGCACAATAAATACATAAGCATCCATATTCAGCTTCCACATGATATTAGGGATGAAAACTAATTCTATCAGATTAAGTATCCACAGTTTACTAGTTATACAAATTATATGAACCCTAAAGTAAACATTATCATCTAAATTAGAAACAGACATTCAATTCTCTTCCAAAGATTGATCCAAAATTTTAGTGATAAAGGGGATATTTATATGCGTCTTGAGTATCTTTTTGAGGAATTTATAGGGTAAGGGAGCTATTTTACATAGGTTTTGTGATATAAAGAGTATTAACATGGATATAACTAGAAATTACCTCTCAGAGTAAAAGATGGGATGTTAGAATTTCCCTATAGGAACACCAGATAGACGCCACCTAATCTCTTTTATCCATTAAACTAGTTAAACTAATTGGGCTTTGCTTTCTGACCTGGTTGATGAGAGTTGGACCGATTGGTACACTCTTTCCTTCTCTTGGTCTTGCTCTCACAGGGTGTCTGGTTCTACATTATGTACCGAAGACGCCATCGCAGGTAGGGCTTTGGCATGAAATTGGCAATGATGAAGGCCTCTTTAATGCTTGGATATGATGGGTTCTTCTACATTAGATTTTGTAGAATGCCTTCATACACTTCATATTTGTCGGGGAGGGGGAAAAGGGTGCAGTCATGGGCTCTCCAGTTGGGCACTGCTATGGCAAGATACCACAATGAGGAAAATTGAAATCTTTAAGACTCCTCTCTAAATTTGGAAGATACTCAATGTTTCTGGGAGGTCCTTGTCATCTTGGCCCCTGATGCCATCATATGGATCATGGGCCACAGAGAGGTGGAGCGTCACCTTCCACCATGAGGAATCATTGGAGAAGAACAAGAATCATGGGATCAACTTCACACTCAGTGGCCTTTAGATTTCTTCTAGTGTCCCAAAAAAAGGATTACATGTATAGACCTACTTGAGGAGCATCCCTCTATGTCGCCCACTTATGGAGACTCCTACCTAGTAGGTCTTCTTTAGCGGAAATTTGTGGCCATGAGGAACACTCATAGACCGACTGACAGATTCTCTTGTCAGAATAGGTGCAGTGTGGATCACTTTCACCCCTCTAGGCACCATTCTTGCCACCTATACTTTAGTCCCCTATTCAATGCCTATTGTAACTTCCAACAAAAAGAAAGAGAGAAGTAATGTCTCTTTCTCTATTGACCCAGCCTCAAAAGACTCATTTAACAGGTCAATCATCATATCTCCATGAGATAAGCCCCATGACGTAGCAAAAATCATGCATTGTTGCAAGATCTAGGCGATGATGTGTACCTTAGATCCAGGGCAGAGTCAATCATGTTACCCTTGCTTTGGGGAGGTAAAAGATAACAAATGATCATCAAGTCATCTCAACTAGTGGTTGAGATTGAGCCACCTACCCCGCAATATGGGTTGTGTGCCTAACCAAAGGGCACATGGCTCCCATGGCATCAATATGTCATGCTACTAAATCAAATAACCAAAGCACAAAAGTTCTACCACATTAATTTCATTAGTGTCCTCAACTTTGGGTAATCATATATCTTTGTAGAAATCTCTACACGTCTTAATATTTTATACATAGGATTACAACATCTTTAAGTCTTTAATATTAATGTTTGAGACTCAAACTCATTATCTAGATTGTGTAATTTTAAAATTCTTCAAACAAACTTATAAAAAGATGTATAAACCTTGAATTTAATTCAATTAATAATCAAATATTGATTCAACAAGTCTAAAAACACCTATTATGATACTAACACACTCAGAACTAATTAGTTGACCAATTGAGTTTCTTGTGACTACTAAATGGACATATTGGCCTCCTAATGACCCAAGATGATTGATAAAGGCTATTAATCATGATTGAACTCATTGAGGTTTCATTGTCATCAAATGTATCTTGAATCATACCTTTTTAGTTGGAAAATAATTCATATTTGATTAACGAATTCCTCAATTTGAGTTCAAATGTATACAAAACATTAATTAATCCTCAGTCACTATAGTAGGTATTAACCCTAAAAATTGGGGTCATCATGTTCACCCCACCTTATTAATAATTTTGTCCTTGAAATTCAGCCAATATCATACTTAAGGTGATATTCAAGCCATTACTCGGTACTAGAGGCTTTGTATCTATGGATGTGCCATAAGTTTCCATATTACAATGCAACTATTCTTGGGTGTACCTAATCATATATAGGATGAAGCATCATTTAATAGTTTATTAATAGCATGACATTCTAGTACTTTAGGATTTACATCCATCATTACCCTAAGAGTTAGGGTTAGTTCATGTATATGATGTTGAGAAAGTTATACTCAATATTTCATATTTCACTTCTCTATAATGTGCAAGGGTGTGTTCAATTTTTCACATCATAATTACCAGAATTATCACACTCAACATTATTATTAAGCTCAACATCAAATTAATATTTCAACATTATAAAATGGTTTTTATGTGCTCTAATATTAGGGTCCACCCCATTGAGGGAATTATCCTCAAACTACAATCTTAGATTTAGAAGGATGTTAGTTAGGAAGTATAGTTTGTGATCATATAATATATTATCCAAAAATATCTTTATTTCAAGTTCAAGATTTAAAACTTATATTTTTCATTACAATATGCAGTAAAATATAACAAACTAGGTCAAGACTGTCATGTTTTTATCTCAAATATTACATGTATGATATGGGAATGGAATATAGAATAGGTCAAGATTACATGAGTGAATCCTCATATATAAATCGTGTAAGTAGTTAAAGTGATACCATATATTAAGAAAGAGAAGTGGAAGGAACAAAATTTGTGAGTATCTTATGTGCAAAGAATTTTAGTCCAAGAATAAAAATTTCATATATAACCTCAATTATGAATAATGATGAACTTAGAAAGCTTAAGTCACTTGAGATAGGACCTAACCAAATCAAGGGATCGACTTTCAGATCATAAGTTTTCTAGCCATAATAATGTTTTTACCCAACCTCACATCTAGGATCTACATCAAATTTAGGAATCATGCATGAGCTAACTCCTCTACTCAAGAGTAATCTAGCTTAGGACAAATAATTTTGCATAGATATCGTATTTCTCATATATTTGAGTTTAGGTCTCTTGATCTTCTCCATGTGGGGCTCACTCTCTCTAGAGTTTGCCACTTATCTCATCCTAACACTATGCGTCCTCTTTTGTAAAAGAGCTTGAGGCTCATGAATATTCAACATTGTCATAACTTAGATTATGTAAAGTCTAAAAACCTACATAGTTTGATCATCAATACTTAGTTCACCTTTCTTAGAATTGGATCAGACCTATATAGTTTTCGATGAATTCTCTCACATAGTCTTCCATTTTCTTAGTCTTGAAATGATCATAACCTATAAATTTGGAGTTTCTTTGTTGCATTTATTTGATCAAACACTAGTTGATTACTTATGAGAACTTTTTTAATATAATAAATTTGAACATATGTTCATTATTCACTTATCAAATCAGGTCTCTTATTCTTAAAATTTTCTTCTATTCTCCTAGTATCTTTTCTTAGTTTCCTCTTTCTTATTGCTAATACTTTGACACTCTTCTTCTAATGCCCATCAAACACTCTTTTTATCTCTCCCAATCATTTGACTTCATCATTTTTGAAGCTCATCCTTATCAGTGCTTGTATGTTCCACATTTATTATTGAGTTAGTCCTTTTATTCTAAATTGTTTGCATTTGATCGTCTCGCATCTAAATATTTTGCAAATAATCTTGTTGTTCATATGAAACTCCATCTCCTTTTATCACTACATCTTATTTTGTAGCTTCTTATCATCATTAATCTCTCCAAACATCCTAATTTCCCCATGTCCATTGGTCCCCTTCACTCTCATTTTAAGATTGTGTCACTTATTTACATCTCAACGTCTCCTATCTTGTTGGATATTTGCTCAGTTTGAAAAGAAATAATTGATTTACTTACTAATTAATTACATTTCATCTTTATGTTTTTTAATCTATCTTCCTGTCATGGAATCATTATTACCCCAATCTTAATAGCAATGTCTAGACATTGGTAGAGGGATTAAAATACTCGTACCTGAGTGGCCTGAAGGAATTAACACACTAGAATATATGAAACAAACAATAACTCAAAACATGAAAGATTTATAAGAACTAACCAATCCGTTATATATATATATATATATATATATACATATACATATACACACACACACACACACACACACACACACACACACACACACACACATATATATATATATATATATATATATATATATATATATATATATATATATATATATATATATATATATATATATGTGTGTGTGTGTGTGTGTGTGTGTGTGTGTATATCTGTGTATATATATATATATATATATATATATATATATATATATATATATATATGGATATATATGTGTATATATATGGGATTAAGAGAGAAAGATTTCTCTCCTATGTATATATATGTATATGTATATATATATATATATATATATGTGTGTGTGTGTGTGTGTGTGTGTATCTGTGTGTGTATATATATATATGTATGGATATATATGTGTATATATATGGGATTAAGAGAGAAAGATTTCTCTCCTATGTAAATATATGTATATATATACATGTATATATATATATATATATATAAGTTTGGGATTATCAAGGTATTTGATTGAAAGAATATTATTCACATCACATGCAATAATAAAATGATAAAACCAAAATTTGATCATATTAATTATCACATAATATAGTAAATTGATGTTGGCTCTGATTCCATTATAGGGGAATATGGCTACAACATAGGTGGCAAAAATAAAAAAAAATTATCTACCATATTCCCCATAAACTAGCAGATCTCGTCAATTACTATAAGATAGGAAGGATGGATTTGAGGATATACCTAGTCCTAGAGCAAGTCAAGCGACATCCCCTCATCATTGTCGATGGTTGCAGTGGGACTCGTCTGACTGCTGGGCCTCCTGGTCTGTACCACTGACTGCAACCTCAAATGTCATCATCTACAGTAGTTCCTCTCTCAATGGAGTGTTGGTTAACATTGTTCTCCTAGTGGAAGACAACTGCCTCCTACCTTTAGAGAAGTCCACATGGACCGCCTAGAACTCTTGTCATCCTGTTAGAACAAACATGAAGGAATCATTCCTTCCGTTGGTGTACTAGTCACCAACTTGTTCTCCCACAAAAATGATCTCAGTTGTTCTCTCTCTTGTTATCCCTCCCTAGTCCGGTAGGACTTGCTCGAGATCTATTGGTTACCACAACTAGACATGACAACAATTATCAGAGCAATTGATTTTCAATTGTCTATGTTGTGCTTCGAGAAACCTCCAGTGCCACTCTATTTATAGGAGGGGTTAGGGTCTGGGTTCCCTATCTGTGCGGGAGTGGAAGGGACTGGAAGATCTTGAATTTTCATAACATGTGAGAACTGAAATGGTTCTTTGGCATTCCATACGATCATCTGGCATGCGAGACAGTTATTTTGTAGTTTCCCAATTACATATGAAATTGGCAACTCATTTCTTATTAATGTCAAGCATCAATTCATTGCAAAATAAGCAATTTGCAATCAAAATGAATATGGAAAGTATCTAGAACCTTCCTTAGGTCGAAATGACTGATCTCACCCATGTAAGACGGTCGTCTCAGTCACCCAGATGGTCGTCTGGTGACCCAAACCGAGTTGTCATTTTGGTCGGTTTGTACTTAGCCGATTTCAACTCAAATAATCCTAACACTCCAAATGCCCGCCTCAACCCTTGATATGACTGTTTGACACTCTAGACAACCATCTCACTCTATGAGATGGGTGTTTGGCAGTGCATTCAACCTAATATGTTGTGTGAATCAATTACCTAAATGTCTTAGTAATTAATTCAATTGTCATTCAAGATTGAACTCCTCTTCTAGGTCGATACATGTGTGCCTATAGGTACCATATTACGTTGGCAGTGAATGTCCATAACAACTTATGACATCACAAGAAATGAGTTGTGCCTAGTTTCACATCAATGCTACCCAAGTAAATGTAAAGTTGGGGAACAAATTCAACCTACAATATGTGTATGGTGTTACAGTGCTTGTATAGTCTCTTTATCACTGATATCTAGATTGAACTCGAGGAATGGAGTAGTCACCCTCTTCAACATTCAATCTTGTTTCTTGAACCAAGAGGAGACTGTCTGATATATATGTAAGCTCAATATCATATATTGACTCCCATGTGCATGGCCATGCATTTCTCTGTCTCACTAATCAAGAGGCCTAGGATATCATACCCTTGTAGGAGGGACAAATCCCATCTCGATCACTCACAGTCTATCCCCATGTGTCACAGTCACCCAATCATCATCATTATGACAACCCATGTTTCATGATTGTGTTTGATGATGTCAAAGCATACTGAACAACATGTGATGAGTGCAATGATTTTAGATCTAAGAACTACAACCACCACTATCATTATGAGAGCTGATTGTGACTTCCATGACGATGTCTTCCATGTGTCAGTCTCACAGTGGGTCTGACTGATACACTATTCTCCAACATGTATCTGTGTGCTTGGTTTGATATATCCATATCATGACTAATGAGATTTTTTCATCAACCAACTCACACTCTAAACTTGTGTGTCACTAGTTTCTATCAATCTTCAGGGACATAATGAGAATATATGTATGTACTGTTGACAACTGTATGAACTCATTTACTCAAGTCACATACTTGAAGATACATCATTAAGTAATATTATTCTCTAGACTTTTATAAAATTACATCATTATCTCATAACTGAATTAAACAAAATAAATTGGAAGCTTGCCTTTATTCATTAATCAAATCATTCACAAATTATGCCATTACAATCATCATATGATTGGCTCTGTGGGCATACATACCAACATCCAGGGCATAGATCTTGCACTCCTGAGTGAGTATGATTCTCAATGTCCTAATCCTGTCATGGAAGTTATTACCATTCAATTTGTCCTTCTTAAGGACCAATCACAACAAAAACATGTTTTTGTTTTCCATTAGATTCTATAATAGAAATTTTGCAAATTTTGTCAAAACACTTTTGATTTGATTTGATAAGTTTTAGGATATTAATAAGGATTTTAATTAAGTATTGCTCCCATTATTTTGTTCAAATTGATAGCCCCCCACATATCAATTTGAAAACTTGCAACATACAACCTTCAAGTGAGCCAAGACCCAAAATAATTGAATTATTACCCAACCAATGTCAGTGTCCATGACCAATTATTAAGGTAGGCAACTTTTGCAATTACATCTCATGCAATTCTTGGATAGAAGGTATGTGAAACTCTTTTCCATGTTCATCTGCATGCTTCTAGGCACTTAATCTCATTAAGTCACCTAGTTAAGCATGATCCAAAAGCTAACACAATAATAATGCACCCTACTTGGTAGTCCCACATAACTACCATCTCACTTCCATGAGATGGACATCACACCACACTTGGCATGCCAATGCTTAGTTGATCAAGTTGGTCATGTGTGTTCCTTATGGAAAACATCTAAGACTTAATATTTTATTTAGGGATTATATATATATATATATATATATATATATACATCTACATATCCAATTACTAGATACTTATAGAACATATCACATACATGCTATATCCATAAATGAAAAACATGCAATAAAAAATATACGAGTGATATTTATGGCCATACTAATGCAATTTTTTTGGAGCTATAAAGATTTTCTACCACCTAAGGTCCACATCACATGTAGCAATCTATACTAAAAACTTATGTTGGCCAGGTTGATTGTTTGAACCCTTCATTCAGTCAGTTGACCTTCAGGTTGATTGATTGGATACTCCTATTATTTTCATCCTCCTATACTCCAGTCAATCATCTAGACTCTACATCAGTCACTCTCTGTCGGTCGACACGTCAAGTGCAGAATGACATCTCATGACAAAAGATAAATTAAAACTATCCTATTCCATATTATATTGTAAAAGGAAAAACCTTGAGTTACATTCGAGGGGAATATAGGAACAAGAGCATTAATCTACATTTGGAGAGTAGGGGAGAGGCTTGGTTTGTAAACTTAATAATAACAAGAAATAAACCAAACAAGCATGCACACTCATCCACATGGGTTTTGGCCATAATCACATAGACATCCACCATCAATACACTTTTAGTGTGACACATATAGATTATATATATGTATGTATATATATGTATGTATATATACAAATATATGCATATATATATATATATATATATATATATATATATATATATATATATATATATATATATATATATATATATATATATATATGGCCCATTTTTATTGCCCGCGCGGGTAGCTACCCTCCCACCCTTCCGACCATTTTTTTTCAAATTTTTTTTCTCTCACAATTGTAGAGGACTATTTTGTATAGCTCTCCAAAAAAATTTAGCCAAAAATAATATCATTTGCCCCTCTAAAATAAAAAAACCCATCCTTATATATATCTGTTGTATATTTTGTACAGAGTTACTTTTTTGGCCAGCAGAGTTACTTTTTTGGCCTCCATAGTTACTTTTTTGACAGTAGAGTTACTTTTTTGGTCAGGAGAGTTACTTTTTTGGCTGTCGAGTAGCAAAAATCCAGGTTACCTACGCGGGCAACGAATGAACGGCCTATATATATATATATATATATATATATATATATATATATATATATATATATATATATATATATATATATATATATATATAGGGCCCATCTTTATTGCCCGCGCGGGTAGCTACCCGACCACCCTTTCGAAAACTTTTTTTCAAAATTGTTTTTCTCGCAATTGTAGAGGACTATTTTGTCTAGCTCTCCAAACAATTTTAGCCAAAAATAATATCATTTGCCCCTCCAAAATAAAAAAACCCGTCCTTATATATATCTGCTGTATATTTTGTATAGAGTTACTTTTTTGGCCAGCAGAGTTACTTTTTTGACACCATAGTTACTTTTTTTACAGCAGAGTTACTTTCTTAGCTAGGAGAGTTACTTTTTTGGCTATAGGGTAGTGAAAATCCATGCTACCCGCGTGGGCAATGAATGAACACCCATATATATATATATATATATATATATATATATGCACACACACACATATATATGCATGTATATATATATATATATATATATATATATATATTTGTGTGTGTAGAATTTTATGTGGATTTAATTGGATATGATTAATATTTGCAAGTATGCAATAAAATAAATCCGATCATATAGATTTAAATCTATATACACCATAAATTGGCATGTCTCTTACAACACTATTGGCAAATAGGGACGATAGAGAAGGCAGGGGGAAAAATTGTCCCTATTCCTTGATCTAGGGAATCGCTATAGGGAAATATGGGCACATAGTATAGTAGCAGAAAAAATTTTTATCTATATGTATTCCCATAATAGCAAGATCACGTCAATTACTATGAAATAGGAAGGATAGTTTTAGTGAGTTATACCTGGTCCTGGAGAAAGTCCAATGGCAAAATTCGCTTCTTTGCAATTGCTAACTAGCTTCTCTTGGATGGTGGTTGTGTGGCTCCTGGTCTTCACCATGAAAAGCTATTTTCTCAACCTCTACAACGATTTTGATGGTCTCGCCACTGATTACAGGTTGAATTTTCTCTCTGAGAAGTAGCCAATTGACTCCTATCTCTAGAGTAGTCTACATGGACCAACAAGAACTCTTGTCATTCACCAATAACAGATGGGAAGGAGTTGTCCCTCCCGTTGGTGTACTAGTCACCTACTTCCTCTCCCACCAACAATGATCACCAGCTGTTTCTCTGCCATAGCTATCCCTCCCTGTCGGGTAGGACTTCCTTGGACTCTCTCAGTTACCACAACCATAGAGGACAATAGTTTTCAAAAGAACTTATTGTTAGTTGTATGTGTTGTGTCTTGGGAAGCCCCCAGTACCCCTCCTTTTATAGGAGGGGTTTGGGATAGGGTTCCCAATCTATACAGGGTTGTGTGGGAGTGGAAGGGACCGAAAAAACTTGAACTTTTGCAACATGTGAGACACCAAACGGTATTCTGGCACACCCATACAATCATCTGGTGTGTGAGACAATCGTCATCTGACAATTTCCCAATTGGATACAAATTTGGTAATTTTGATTTCAATTAATATCACATATTAATTTCCTTGCACCTCAAGTAAAGTACAATTGAATACATTTGGGAAACATCTAGAATATTTGTTCATCCCAACCGAGCTATCTCACCAAACTGATATGCCTATCTCATTCACCCAGACAGTCATCTGGTGAACCTAAGTCAAGCTGATAGGTTCAACAACTTGAACTGGTCGATTCACTCCTCAATTAAGGTAGAACTAAGCAAATTCAATCTCCAATTACCCCGATTGTCCAAGCAGTGATTCTAACACTTGAGTCGCCCATCTGGCTGCCCAAAAGGCCATCTCACCTAGAGAGATGGTCGTTTGTTGTTCTGTCAACCAATCCATCGATTTGTTGCATAAATTGAATACCTAAACACTTTAGTAATCAATCCAATTGTCATTCAAGATCTAACTCCTCTTCTAGATGAGTTCCCATGTGTGAGACCCTATAGGTCCCAAGTCACATTGGCAGTGAATGTCCATAACTATCTTATGACATCACAAATAGAGAGTGGTGCTTAGTCACACATGAGTGCTACCCAAGTGAATGGAAAGTTGGAGAACAACTTCAACCTACAATCTGTGTAAGGTGTTGCATTGATCATGTAATTCCTTTGTCTCTGATATATAGGATGAAATTGAGGCATGGATGGTCACCTTGTAAATGTTCAATCCACATTCCTTCAACTAAGAGCATGCTGTCTGAGATAAAGTGACCTCAATATCATATATTGATTCATATGTGCATGTGCATGCATTTCTCAGTCTCACTTATCAAGTGGTCACAATATCATACTCCATTAGGAGAGGCAAATCCCATATCTATCACTCACAATCTATCTCTGTGTGACAAAATCACCTAATCATCACCATTATAACAACCCATTTTTAGGACTGCATTTGATGATGTCAAAGGATACCCAACGACATGTGATGAGTGTAGTGATTTTAGGTTTAGGAATCACAATCACCACCTTCACTATGAGAGATGACTATGACCACCAATTATGGTTTCCATGTGTCACTCTCAAAGTGGATCTATTTGATACACTATTCTCTAACATGTATTTGTGTGTGTGGTTTGATATTACTACACCATGCTAGTGAGATTTTGTCATCAACCAACCCACACTCTAGTCTTATGTGTTATTGGTGTCTATCTACCTTCCACAGTAACAGCTGACTAGGGATATAATAATAATATACATACTCTTAACATTTGTATGATCTCATCCTTCCAAGTCACATACTTGAAGACATACGTCATTGAGTATTATCACTCTATAGCCATTCACTCTGTATCCTCAGTATCTCATAAATGAGTGAAACGTATGACTGGGAAGCTTTCCTTTATGAGTATTAATCAAATCCTTTATGGTATATGTCATGTCAATCATCACATGATTTGCTCTATGGGCATACTAGACCAACGATTGCATCAACAACTATGTATCTAGGAAAGAAAGATAATCCAAGAGATATACCTAGTCTTGGAACAAGCCCATTACAAATCTTACATGGCGACGTGCACTCTTCACAAGACACAAACAAACAACTAGCAATGACGGCCTCCTGGTGTAGCACCATGGACGGTGGTGGTTTTTATCCTCCTAACATGTGGAAACAGCCTCCACGCGTCAACGTAGTCTATTCATACCACCGGGAACTCCATGTTGTGCAACCAGATCCAACAAGAAGAAGTTGTCCCTTCAAGCATCAACCTCCTAGGGTTTATTCGCTCTCTCATTTTGTCTCTCCCATGTTGTCCCTCCCGTTTATGGGTAGGACTTGCTAGGGCTCTCTAGTTACCACAACTAGAAAGGAAAACAATTGCCAGAGCTTATTATTATGTCTCTAAAGGCCTAAACTACCCCCCATTATATAGGATGGCTAGGTTCAAGGTTTTCGGTTCATCTAGGAGTTAAAGAGACATGATTTCATGATTTTTTTGGAAGTTTTGAATGTTGAACCGGCTGGTTCACAACTCAATTGATTGGTTCACACGTAAGACGACCAGTTCAACACTTGAACGGGTCGATTCACTTTCTTTCCCATTCTCAATCATATTGGATTTCAATATTCAATTAATGCATAACATGACATCAACATCAATCCTTGATCCAAACATATTGATTATGGAACAGGGTGATTCACAAATTGAATCGGTCGTTTCAGACCATGAACCAGTCATTTCACCAACTGAACCAGTTAGTTGATGTCCCAGTTTAGGCACTGTTTAGCCAATGTTGTTCAAATTGACTTGACACTTGAATTGATCGATTCAACACTTGAAACAGTCGATTCACAATCTAGTCAATTATGTTATCAATTGAAACTCAACACTTATCCATGTCCTCAAATTGAAGGCATATGTCATCAAAAAACATCATTCTTTAGACATATACCATGTTTGTGTCATCATCTCATGATTGAGACAAACATAATAGACAAAATTACCTTTATAATTATCAAATCAAATATATGATGCCCCATTACAATCATCATATGATTGGCTCTATGGGAATGCATACCAACAATACCATATGAATAAAACCCAAAAACCAAAACATTATATAACTCATGGGCTACCGAAACAACATGCATGCACAAATGTAAAGGCACATGAACGTATAGTCATAAAAATAGAGTTAATGAGATTTTCACCACATCAATGGATAATATAAACAACTGCTACCCCTCCGTCATCTTGCCCTCATTGTAGAGCTATGTGAATGGTAATGGTGGGTGATGGCCATAGGGGACCAAACCATGGATCGAAAGAGACAGGAGCAAGCACACATGTACATGCTTAGGTGAATCAAGTAGCCGAAGCTAGTGCGGCTAAGGATGGTAGTGCTATCCCCAAATCTGGAACAACATCTGAAGCTTGGGGCTCTCGCGAAGCTGATGTCATGGTAGTTAGGGATTGGGTCAAAGTTGTCGAGGGACCAATGATGCACGTCAGAGGCAGTGTGGCGGAGGACCCGAAGCAACCCTTCATGAAGGAAAAGGATACTAGACGATGGAAAAAGTTCACTAGGCTGATTATGGATGAGGGATGATTATCATCATTTCTCTGCCATAATCCAGGTGGTGGGCACTTCGATGAACATCTTCCAATTGAAAGGATGGATGATTAGGAGCTGGCAACCTAGAGGCAAACTGGAGATCTTCAACCTGACAGATGGGTTGATACTAACTCGGTTTTCCAATGAGACTGACATCAAGGCGGCCCTTAGCCGGGGTCCCTGGTTCTTTGACAACTAGTTGGTACTGGTTAGAAGATGGATGCCATAGGTGGATATTTGGAGGACGGCTCTGAAGATGACACCAGTGTGGGTCTCGCTTCTAGAATTGGGTAAGCATTGGTCGACCCGTGCTATCAACGTCATCGCACATGCCATCGGCAAGCCGAGGGCCATTGATAGGAAGATGGATGGGTCCTCCTTGGGGTGTGCACGTTTTTGTGTGGACATCATAGCCGATGAAGACCCCCTCCTGTCATCATGGTTGAATTGCATGATGGAGGTGAATCGGAAATCAAGGTGAGGTATGAAGTGCTGCTGGACAGGTGTGACACTTGTAAGGTGTTTGGCCATGGGACCGGGTGCTGTCCGGGAGAAAGAAGGACCACACCTCTACTGGAACCCCCGATAGTCTCTCTCGACTTTAAAAGACCATATAAAAAGAAACATAGATCTTCTTCTTCTTATGTGGCTAGGGAGGCAGAGATGCTGGATGACAAATTGGAGAAGATGTGAAAGATGGAGAAAAACAAGGAGAAGGTTGCTGTTACAGGCAACACCAGAGTAGAGGAAGGGAATTCTAGTGGTACCACCATTAAGGTCGTTGATGGTGGGAACACAGAGATACATCCCGAATAGGTCAGAACTATGGACCAGGTTACCCCAACGGTGGAACTGGAGGGGAACCAATTTTCCATTCTGGATCAGTTGAATGAAGAGGAACAAGAGATGTTAACAGTAGAAAACAACAAGAGCAGAAGCCCGCGCCACACCAGAAGTGCTGCGGCAAAAGAGAAGGATAAGAATAGATCCAAATTCATTTAGGGGGGAGGATCACCTAAATCTACCTAATGTCTATTCTCACATGGAATGTGCAAGGGGCCTCCCTACCCAAGACACATAAGAGATTGAGGGAGAATATGAGAAGTGTAAATTCTGAGATCGTATGCTGTCTCGAGACGAGAATAAAGAGAGTTAATTCTGATTGAGTCCAATCTCTTTTCCCCAAGCACTGGGACTACTTATCGAACCTGGAACAGGTTGACGGAGGCATGATCATGATTGGGTGGGATACTGGGTGCTGGAGGCTAGAGATCATTAATGCATATGATCAAATGGTCACCATGAGTTGTTTTAATAGGGGTGGGTTCTCCTGCATCCTATTATCTATCTATGGGAAGAACTTGGAGTCATATAGAGAACAACTATGGCCCATCATAAAGGCTACTGTGTAAGAGGAGATCCCATGGATTGTGCTGGGGGACTTCAATTGCATCCGACAAGCAAGGGAGAAACATGGGGGTAAGAGAGTACCAGACATAATTCTAAATACCTTCAATGCTACCATGGATTGTGTTGGGCTTCACCAACTCAATATGATGGGTGGTATTACTACCCGGTCCAACAAACAAAGAAAAAGAATTGCTTGTTTCCTGGATAGGGGGCTAGTTAATAATGCCTGGCTTAATCTCCTTCCAACATGGTGATTAAGTTAGGGGCTGACATCTTCAACGACCACACCTAGATGAAGGTAAATATTAATTAATCACCCCAACTGCCTCACCCTTTCAGGTTTCTGAAATTTTGGTGCGAGTGGACCGATTTCAAAAAAGAGGTGGAGGAATCTTGACGAACGGAGGTGGAGGGCAACCCACTTTACCGGGTCCTCAAGAAGCTTCAACTTACTAAGGCCATAATTAAGAAGTGGTCCAGCTTGTATGTGAATATCCCTAACTTATTGAAGAGCGCAAGGGAGGAGTACAATCGAGCTACCCATAATCTGCGATTACACTAGTTGGAGGAGAATGCAATTAAGTATGAAAGACAAACTAAAAATAGAGTGAGAGAGATGGAGAAAGCTGAGGATGTTGGCCTTTGACAGAAGAGTAGAATGAAATGCATAGAGGATGGGGACAGAAATACCAAAGTGTACCACTCAGCTATTAATAAGAAACAGATGTAAGATTAAATTTTTGAACTTATCAATGAATAAGGTGAGGTCCTAGAAAGCTGTACGAAGATAGCTAATAAAGCCACTGATTACTTCTAGGAGTTGTACAATAATGAACACGCTTACAACATACAAGGACATAATCTACCCAAGAATAGAGTTACGACTGAGATGAATGAAGAGTTGACTAAAGAGGCTATGGAGGAAGAGATCAAGGAGGATGTTTTCTCGATACATTACACCAAGGCACCAGGCCATGATGGCTTTAATAGACATTTCTTGCAGGTCATGTGGCCTACCATTAAGAAGAATGTATGCGAGGCTTCCCATTGGTTTCAATAGGGTGGTGCTATGGTTAGAGCGGTAAATCATGCATTTATCAAGCTGATACCTAAGCACAATCAAGCATGCCAGATGTCAGACTACAGGACAATAGTGTGTTTCTCAGTTCTATATAAGATTATTTCAAAGATTCTCACCGAAAGACTTAAGAAGGTGCTTCCCCATATTATATCAGATTCACAGAATGCCTTCGTGGAAGGTAGAGGTATGGTTGATTGCTCCCTACTAGCGACTGAGTTCCTAAATGAGTTTAAGAAGAAAAACACTCCTGCTAAGGCCTGCATGAAGGTGGACATTAGTAAAGCCTAAAATCATGTCAATTGGGATGCTCTTTGGGATGTTATGAATTCTATCGGCTTCTCACAGAGGTGGATTGATTTGATGAAATAGTGTACCGAAACATGCTCTTTTTCTGTTCTCATTAATAGTACCCCCGCAGGTCTCTTTAGATCTTCCAATGGTTTACGACAAGGGGATCCATTGTCCTCTCTTCTATTTACCTTGGTGATGGAGGGCCTCACAAACATGGTCAATCAAGCGGAAGAAGCGGGTAAAATCAAAACTTATAAAGTGAAAGGGATCAAAGTTAGAACGCACATCATCTTTGTTGATGATGTGCTTTTGTTCTCGATCGATAATGGTGAAAGACCTGGTGAGTTTAAAAAGACACTGGAACTATTTGGCAAAATCACAGCTCTGTACATCATCTCCATTAAATCCAGAGTTTTTCTATCCAAATCATGTGATAATAGAAGAGGCAGTTTGAAAGGTGTTGTTGGCATGAATAAGGGCACATTTCCCATGAGATACCTTGGCATCCCCCTCAATGTCGGGAAAGCTACTACCAAAGACTTCAAGACGTGCCTGGATAACATCAGGGCTAGATTTCAGAAGTGAAGTGGCATCAACATATCCCTCGCAGGTAAACTGGTGCTAATAAGATCATTCGTCCAAGCCATGACTAGATTCTGGACAGATATGGGGGACATTCCTAATCTGGTTATTAATGCTATTAGATCAATGACCGCCTGCTTCATGTGGAGGCAGAGGTGGTCATGCGGTGGCGTGGGATACCATTGCTCAACCTTTCACCAATGGTGGGCTATAGCTCAAAGACCCGCTATCCCAGCTGAATGTTAGCACAAAGAAAAGGGTTGATAAGTTCCTTAACAACAGGGACAATATCTGATCTAAATGGATGAGGGGTAGATATGGCGACATGTTGATTCTTCAGGCTGAGTCTAAACCTTCAATGACATGGAGAAACATGTGTAAATATGCAAACAATGGTAGTCTGATGCCTATCAGCTCCACACCTAACAACGTTGTGACGAATGGGTGCTGGCCTAAACTCATCTGGGGTAAGGGTCATTGCCTGAAATGGAGCACTTTCTGCTATAGATCTATCCTCAATAGGCTACCTATGATGGACAGAATGACTAACTGTGGTTTGCAGACGGAGGAAGGGTGCTTCTTGTGCTTAACTAGAATGGAGTCGAGATCACACCTCTTTTTCAATTGCAATAGATCCAGGACCATATGGAACATCATTTGCCTCAGCAACGAATGGGGTAGTGATGTCCCTTATGATCTGCTGGATATTTTGGATTTTGCCTACAATAGGTTAAGTATCAATAGACACCTGGTAGTGACAAAGACATTTTGGATAATATTGCTAGCAACCTTAGATGGAATGTAAAGATTAGGCATGACATGTATGCTATTCTTAGTTCTAACACACACATACTAGGGTTTTTGTAGTTAACCCCCATTATAGTGTTTGAGGAGTTTTGGACCTGCCATTTTGGTAGGGGCCTCATTGTTGTTGTTGTATAGCTTGCTTTCTAGATTTTGGAATATATTTACTGTGGCAACACATCCCATTATCATACAGATAATGAGGTGTTATGCGAAAACGTGCGAAAATCACCATAACCACAGATTATGAAAACACGTGTTAATTAAAACTGATTGCGGGAAACAGATAAACTGTGAAACTATTACTTTCCAGTCCTCATCCTGCACAGAAACATGTCATATGCATACATACACGAGATCTGATGCGTGTCTACAGCTTACAGAAATAGCTGTTCATCTATCACATGAGTTCACCACCTGTTCATATACAGAAAGGCCCACATCCGGCCAACAGCAGGATATACCAACATCATCGATCGTTTATCATAAAACATCATCAAAACACTGCCAAGGACCTGAGAGTACAGGGATGACTCTAGACTCTACTACAAAATGTCCAAAACAGCAGCATATCCATCGCTTGCCTCCTACTGCTCTTCAAGCTGCTCGGCCGCAACACCACGACCACGACCACGTCTACCTCGGCCACCTGAAAACCAGTGGAGTGAGACAATCGAACATTGTCCCAGCGGGAAACATAACTCCCCACGGCAACTACAGAACCTCAGCAGGATAAACTATAACAGCAGATAATTGATAATAGAAATAATAAGAATGGTCTATATAAAGTAACGCTATTCTTACCGACAAGCTTACCAGCTGTATAAGAGCATATAACCAAATACCTCTCGATGGGACATGATTGACAAGATAAGATATATCACTAGGTAACATGATTATTAGATCAGGATATATTGTCACATAACCTGGGAATTAAAATAGAACAGATTAATCACGTAAACGAGGCCTTAACCAATGTTCTGTATTTTGTCCCAGAAACTACTATATGACGACATGAACGCATTCATGCTCCTCACCTCACATAACCTGATCCATGGGCCTGTTCACCATGCTCAACTCATCACGTATCCTGAGCCATGGGCCTATTCACCATGCTCATCACATCACGTATCCTGAGCCATGGGCCTGTTCACCATGCTCATCACATCACGTATCCTGAGCCATGGGCCTGTTCACCATGCTCATCACATAGCAGTGTTATAACCTAGTTCCATACCCTAGAGTCTATAACTGTGGATGCACTCTTACCATCTTCCTTTTTAAGCTAGAAACACCCTCGCCTATTCAACGATATGCTTTCCGGGTTAACTCTTAGGCAAACCCCTTTTTGTTATTATCAACTACAGGCTATGATGAATATATGATCAAGGCAACTACATGATATGATTTCACTGAGATTAGTTAGCATCTATGCAAGATATATCAGAAGATAAATAAATATAAACTTAATCCTTATGCTATTATTGTAACCACATCTACCTGATTCATCTCAAGGATTCATCATCACCTGTTATTACTTGGCCTCTGGCCAACCATCCAGATCCATTTCAAGGACCATTACATACCCTAGGATCTCAATCCCTCATCAAGTACCGTCACTGCTACTCAGAACTCACATTAATATCATGGGACAAACACATTATAAATGTAACCTATTTAGCAAGAGTAATCATCAGTGTGATATATTCATCACATATGTCTCATAGCCTTTTTCATGGCTAAGCATCACCTGCATGGTTAGTGTATTCAACATTCGTAGTTCGTTATAAGGATTATACTTACTAACATGAGATGACATTCAAGATGTTACATTTGTCAACCTTACTTTATCTGGTGATTGGGTATATAAAGCCCATTACAAGGCAACTGTTTTATGTATTTATCCTTGACTCTGCTTCAACCAAGTTGTATAACATGCAAGATATAACAGAAAGTAAAGAACATTATATTATGATCTATTCATATCAACCTGATCCATCTTAAGGATCCAACATCACATGTTATCACTTGGCCTCTTGCCAACCATCCAGATCCATCTCAAGGATCATCACATACCACAGGGTCTCAACCCTTCATCATGCACTGCCGTTGTCTCTTAAGGCTCACCTCATCATCATGGGACCAACATATCCTACATACAGCCTCATAGGATAATTATCAAGTAATGATACTCATAAATTTCATAGCCTTCTTATGGCTAAAACATCACCTGCAAGGTTCGGGTGTACTATAATTGAAGATTCAACATAAGGAAGATGCTCACTATCATGAAATATCATTCAAGATAATCTTCTTATCAATATGACAGTTATTTGGTAATCAAGTATGTTAAGTACATCATTAAACAACCATAGTGATACTTACCCTTATATCGAGATTGTACAAACAATCAGGGTATATAGAGATCATGTTGTGTTTACAGAACCAACACTATCATTAACAAGGTCATTACTATGTCATCAACTATTGTCATCTTTATCATGAAGCAACCTTTAATGTAACTGTCACTTAGCATCATTATTACCAACATTATTATCATTAAACAAACTACCAGAGTAGTTATCATCATCTTCTTTATCATTAACAATTAAGCATAAGGGTCACATCATGCATCAATTACATGAGGGCTAACATCATATACATTACTATCATTAGCATCCTTATTGTTTGCAAGGCTACATATTACATTGTTGATATCACAAACACCACCATCATTTTATTGGTGCATAGCTAACCACTTCCATCACATGAGGGACCGTCACCAAAGAAACTCATACCCTCACTATAGCCTCACAACCCTCATCTAAAGCCTATCACCCAACAAGGGTATCGACTACCACACTATCCCTATCGGCCAACACTCACTACTAATCCTATCGGCCCTCACACATCCTGCACATAGGGTAGGGTATCGCCCAACATGGCTATCGGCCATTAGGGTATCGCCCACCATGGTGTCGGCCATTAGGGTATCACCCACCATGGTGTCGTCCATTAGGGTATCACCCACCATGGTGTCGTCCATTAGGGTATCGCCCACCATGGTGTCGTCCATTAGGGCTATCGGCCATTAGGGTATCGCCCATCATGGCCCAAGGATTATCGCCCAACCCTAACACTCATGGCACTACATGACCCTATCGTCCATCACATGGACAAGGAGATAACTCGACACAAGAGCACCCACTCCATCATCCAACACAAGGACATCCATATCGACCAACAAGAGGAAGGGTATCGTTCATCTCCAAGGTACTCATCATATCGGCCAACAAACCCTAGCTCACCCTATCGTCCAACACATGGGCAAGGGTATCGGCCACCCACAAGGACTCATCCTATCGTCCACCCAAGGTGCCATGTCGCCCAACATGGTCACCATGTCGGCCAACACAAGAACAAAGGGGACCATGTCGGCCAACACAAGAACAAAGGTGTTGCTCAACCCAAGGTTACTCATATCGTTCAACTTAAGAGCAAGTGTGTCGCCCAACACACCCACAAGGAAGGGGTATCGCCCAACCCTGGGTCATCTTCAACCTCCAACACAAAGAGCACAAACCCTAAAAAGCAAGGTATACAAGGAACCCTAAACCCTAGAGAGGGATATCGGCCACTAAGGTACATAAGCAGGATGTACAAGCAAGGAACTAAGCTAGAATACTAACATATAACAAGATCAAAGCTAGAGGTAAAAGAGTTAGGGTTAGAAACTATGCAACCCGCCTTAAGCTCCAAGCTCTGAAGCACTCCAAGGTCCAAAGCTATCATCCACCAGGCTTCTCCAGGAAGGTGTATCGGCCACCACTTCAACTCCAAGGGAGTGTATCAGCCAACACAAGCAATATGGAGAGGGATATCATGCACTCAAGGTGGAGGAGAGACCAAAAGATCAAAGGAGACTAGGGCAAGGAGAAGAGCCACTTATATAGGAAGAAGGGGAGGAGAAACCAAGGTACAACCATGCTAAGTGTCGTCCACCCAAGGGACACTTGTCCTAGGGTTCAAGCCAACACATTAGCACACCAAGAGACACTTGTCCAAGCTAGGCACCAAGTGTCACCAACCAAGGTCAACCAACATGGGCGACACAAGCAACAACTCCTACTGGGCGACACAAACAAGCTATTGGGCGACACACCACTGTGCTGGACGACACAAAGCTTCCTTGGACGACACACACTCACCCTAGGTCGACACAAACTCACCTTGGATGACACAAGGCAAGCTTTGGCCGACACAAGGCTCAACCAAGCCCAAACAAAGCACATCAGGGCCCAAACAAGCTCAACTCAGGCCCAAAGAACTCAAACAACAATCCCAAGCCTTCCTCTCAACCCTAGAGGAAGCAAAGAGAGGGAAACGGCTCACAAGATGGTAAACTTGTACACAAAACTCTAAACTTGGGTGATTTGCAAGTAGCCCCCTCAACTCTCAACAAAGCACAACAAAACCCTAATCACCACCAAAGGTGATTAGCAAGCACTAAAGCATCAAGGTCAAGCGAAACAAACAGGGTGAACCCTAAACGCAGGTCAGGGTTCTTACAAGCTAACCCCCTTTAAGGGATTTCGTCCCCGAAATCCGAAGAGAAAAGCGAGGGATACTTCCTCCTCATCTCTTCCTCAATCTCCCACGTGGCTTCCTCTATGCCACGATGCTGCCAAAGAACCTTCACAAGAACCAGATCCTTCCTCTTCAGCTTCTTGATTGCCACATGACCTTCCTCATAGGTCACATCTACATCAAGCTCAACCTCAACTGACTACATCACAGTACCTGAATCCGGATGACTTCCCTTCCGCATATTGTCAGGAAGCACTAGATGCAACCTGTGCAACTCTGTAAGCAACTCTAACTCATAAGCTACTTTTCCAACACGTGTTATGACTGAGTAAGGCCCCATATATCTGGGAGCTATCTAACCCTTCCAACCAAACCTTTAGCACACCTTTCCATGGCAAGACTTTAAGATACATTTGTCTCCTACCTGGAACTCTAAAGATCGTCGGCGATTGTTTGCATAATACTGTGCTACTTTCGATTGTTGCTATATCACTTTGATCTTATCTATTGTTAGCTGGACTAACTCAGGACCTAACGGCTGACACTCACCGGACTCTTCCCAACTCAAAGAAGGTCTGCACTTTCTTCCATGCAGAGTCTCACAAGGTGCCATGTCGATGCTCTGCCAAAAACTATCGTCGTAGGCCAACTCTTATTAAACTAAGATGTATATTCCAGAAACGACTCGTGAACTGAGGATCTCTGTCCGAAACTTATTATTGCTGGCACATCATGCGAACGTATCATCCCATCCATATACATTCTAACGAGCTTCTCAGCTGTTTATGTCATCTTCACAGGTAAGGGGTGGGCAGACTCTGTCAATCTGTCCACTATCACCCAGATGGAATCATGTTCTCTAGTTTTCTTGGGTAGGCCAACTACGAAACCCATGGTCATACGATCCCATTTCCACAATGGTATTGGAAAAGGCTGCAACGTACCTGCCGGCTTCTAAAGTTCAACCTTCACTTACTGACAAACCTCACTGATTCAACCTATCAACACTTGGGACAACTATCCTATTACGATAACAGACTAGTCCTTCCCCGGGCTCATGAAACCCATCACGCTTTTCGCTGCCGAACTTCGATCAACTGTATTGCATCATATGTCCACTATGCCTCCTCTATTCGTCTGAGAAGGTTCATTCAGCTATACTATATTTAGTTTGAAATGCTCACTTAGCTTCTTCCTCTATATTGGGAATGTTCACGCAACTCTTCTCATGTAGGAATGATCACACAACTTTTCTTATTTATTTGGAAATGTTCATACAGCTCTCCCTGTGTAGGAATGTTCACTTAGCTCTCTTCCTATATAATGGAGAATTTTCACTTAGCTCTTCTCTTTAATTGGGAATGTTCACTTAGCTCTTCCCGTCTAGTTGAGAATGTTCACTTAGATCTTCTCACTTAGGAATGTTCACTTAGCTCTTCTCTTTAATTGGGAATGTTCACTCAGCTCTTCCCGTCTAGTTGAGAATGTTCACTTAGCTCTTCTCACTTAGGAATGTTCACTTAGATCTTCTCACTTAGGAATGTTCACTTAGCTCTTCTCTTTAATTGGGAATGTTCACTCAACTCTTCCCGTCTAGTTGAGAATGTTCACTTAGCTCTTCTCACTTAGGAATGTTCACTTAGATTTTCTCTTTAATTGGGAATGTTCACTCATCTCTTCCCGTCTAGTTGAGAATGTTCACTTAGCTCTTCTCACTTCATTGGATTATAGTCTCTAGATTATCTCAAAATGACTACTTGATCAGAGTAATCAGAAAGATAACAATCTAAGAGTTCCATACTTGCCTTATCTACAATAATCATATACCAGTCCAGGGTATACAAGTACTGAGATTAGGTAGTATGCACTTTATTTCTATCCTACACTTATCACAGAGATTGTCATTCCTGGATTTTCTTTCATGCATCACTTCTATATCTCATCTTTTATCACACAGATAAGAGAGATTACATAGCATTTTAAGGAATATTTAGAAAAACGTGAATTTTCTTCTTACTTGTATCCTTATAGAACTAGCTAAAAGAAGTTCAAAAACATCTACTTTCTTATTTTTATCACACAGGCTCGGGAAATGGAACATCAGAATGAATATATTTTATCTGACCTGTCGGGGACGTCTGTCCCTGCCCTCGATCGTTGCTAAGAAGCTGCCTCCTTTGAGGGTCCTGCTGATTCTTCCCCTGGGGTTGTGTCATCATCATGTTACCATCTGGACAATCTTTTGCTAGATGTCCCGGTTGTCTACATCGGTAACAGATCCTGGGTGCAAGATAGGGTCTGTGAGATCCAGTTACCGATGTCGATGCTATGTCGGGGGCTTCACTTGGAAGGTTACTATGATCCCTACCCCCACTCATCGTCCTTTGCGTCTGGTTATGGAATCTGGATGATACTGGCGATGTAGAAAATCTCAGCTTCTTGAAGTTTCCAGACCTCTATCCTTGAGACTGAGCAGGTCTTTGGTGAGGCATGGATTCTCTCTTCTCCCGTACTGACCCCTCAATCCTTCGAACAAATTCCACAAACGTAGCGAACCGCTCCCGGTTTTCCAACGCAGAAACATGTGTTTTCAACTCAGTACTCAGACCTTTCTCAAAGCGTCTGATCCGCTCCTCATCTGTCGCTGCCATATGAGGACAAAACCTCAACAGATCCATGAACTTGGCTTCATACTCGGTAATGTTCATCGTTCCTTGTTGCAACTTCTCAAACTGTCTAATCTTCTCATCCAGATACGTCTTTGGAAAGTATCTACTGATGAACTCGCACCAGAACACTTCCCAACAGATCACCTCACCTGGCCGCTTCTCTTCCTCGATGGTCCACCAATGACCAGCACTACCTTTCAGGAGATAGACCGCATGCTTTACCTTGTCTGCTTCGGGGATGTCAAGGATCCAAAAAGCCTTCTCAAGACTTGTCAGCCACAGATCTGCATCCGCTGGATCAGCCGTACCTGCATAATCCAAAGCTCCAACTCGGCGGAGACACTCGAAGGTCTTCCCAATACCCAATGCTTCTCCATGGGGAACCTGTGCTCGCGAAGGAGGCACCGGTAACCGCTCAACCATGAGATTCTTCGTAGCCATTAACTGCCCCATAAGATGTTGGTAAGCAGGATGTTCAAGTATGGCTGGGTTAAATTGGGGAACCTCAGGCACCCGATCTTCATGTGCCTGTCCTTCTGCTCCATTAGCTGATGCAGCATCACTAAGCTCAGGAGCATGTTCTTCATGGTTTCCAGACATATTGTCCTTTCTTCTGCTGAGGGCATAAGATTCTATAAGAAGACCTGGAAAACTCATAAGAACAGACTCAACCTAGTCCTAAATCCCTGTAGACTCAGCGAACCTAGAGCTCTGATACCAAACTTGTGGCAACACATCCCATTATCATACAAATAACGAGGTGTTATGCGAAAATGTGCGGAAATCACCATAACCACAGATTATGAAAACACGGGTTAATTAAAACTGATTGCGGGAAACAGATAAACTGTGAAACTATTACTTTCCAGTCCTCATCCTGCACAGAAACATGTCATATGCATACATACACGAGATCTGATGCGTGTCTACAGCTTACAGAAAAAGCTGTTCATCTATCACATGAGTTCACCACCTGTTCATATACAGAAAGGCCCACATCCGGCCAACAGCAGGATATACCAACATCATCGATCGTTTATCATAAAACATCGTCAAAACACTGCCAAGGACCTGAGAGTACAGGGATGACTCTAGACTCTACTACAAAATGTCCAAAATAGCAGCATATCCATCGCTTGCCTCCTACTGCTCTTCAAGCTGCTCGGCCGCAACACCACGACCACAACCACGTCTACCTCGGCCACCTGAAAACCAGCGGAGTGAGACAATCGAACATTGTCCCAGCGGGAAACATAACTCCCCACCGCAACTACAGAACCTCGGCAGGATAAACTATAACAGCAGATAATTGATAATAGAAATAATAAGAATGGTCTATATAAAGTAACGCTATTCTTACTGACAAGCTTACCAGCTGTATAAGAGCATATAACCAAATACCTCTCGATGGGACATGATTGACAAGATAAGATATATCACTAGGTAACATGATTATTAGATCAGGATATATTGTCACATAACCTGGGAATTAAAATAGAACAGATTAATCACGTAAACGAGGCCTTAACCAATGTTCTGTATTTTGTCCCAGAAACTACTATATGACGGCATGAACGCATTCATGCTCCTCACCTCACATAACCTGAGACATGGGCCTGTTCACCATGCTCAACTCATCACGTATCCTGAGCCATGGGCCTGTTCACCATGCTCATCACATCACGTATCCTGAGGCCTGTTCACCATGCTCATCACATCACGTATCCTGAGCCATGGGCCTGTTCACCATGCTCATCACATAGCAGTGTTATAACCTAGTTCCATACCCTAGAGTCTATAACTGTGGATGCACTCTTACCATCTTCCTTTTTAAGCTAGAAACACCCTCGCCTATTCAACGATATGCTTTCCGGGTTAACTCTTAGGCAAACCCCTTTTTGCCATTATCAACTACAGGCTATGATGAATATATGATCAAGGAAACTACATGATATGATTTCACTGAGATTAGTTAGCATCTATGCAAGATATATCAGAAGATAAATAAATATAAACTTAATCCTTATGCTATTATTGTAACCGCATCTACCTGATTCATCTCAAGGATTCATCATCACCTGTTATTACTTGGCCTCTGGCCAACCATCCAGATCCATTTCAAGGACCATTACATACCCTAGGATCTCAATCCCTCATCAAGTATCGTCACTGCTACTCAGAACTCACATTAATATCATGGGACGAACACATTATAAATGTAACCTATTTAGCAAGAGTAATCATCAGTGTGATGTATTCATCACATATGTCTCATAGCCTTTTTCATGGCTAAGCATCACCTGCATGGTTAGTGTATTCAACATTCGTAGTTCGTTATAAGGATTATACTTACTAACATGAGATGACATTCAAGATGTTACATTTGTCAACCTTACTTTATCTGGTGATTGGGTATATAAAGCCCATTACAAGGCAACTGTTTTATGTATTTATCATTGACTCTGCTTCAACCAAGTTGTATAACATGCAAGATATAACAGAAAGTAAAGAACATTATATTATGATCTATTCATATCAACCTGATCCATCTTAAGGATCCAACATCACATGTTATCACTTGGCCTCTTGCCAACCATCCAGATCCATCTCAAGGATCATCACATACCACAGGGTCTCAACCCTTCATCATGCACTGCCGTTGTCTCTTAAGGCTCACCTCATCATCATGGGACCAACATATCCTACATACAGCCTCATAGGATAATTATCAAGTAATGATACTCATAAATTTCATAGCCTTCTTATGGCTAAAACATCACCTACAAGGTTTGGGTGTACTATAATTGAAGATTCAACATAAGGAAGATGCTCACTATCATGAAATATCATTCAAGATAATCTTCTTATCAATATGACAGTTATTTGGTAATCAAGTATGTTAAGTACATCATTAAACAACCATACTGATACTTACCCTTATATCGAGATTGTACAAACAATCAGGGTATATAGAGATCATGTTGTGTTTACAGAACCAACACTATCATTAACAAGGTCATTACTATGTCATCAACTATTGTCATCTTTATCATGAAGCAACCTTTAATGTAACTGTCACTTAGCATCATTATTACCAACATTATTATCATTAAACAAACTACTAGAGTAGTTATCATCATCTTCTTTATCATTAACAATTAAGCATAAGGGTCACATCATGCATCAATTACATGAGGGCTAACATCATATACATTACTATCATTAGCATCCTTATTGTTTGCAAGGCTACATATTACATTGTTGATATCACAAACACCACCATCGTTTTATTGGTGCATAGCTAACCACTTCCATCACATGAGGGACCGTCACCAAAGAGTAAGAATCGAATCACCTCATGTTCATGAAGTGTATCTAATGATAAAGCTGAAGAAACTAGCTAGAAACAAACCCAATAAGAAAAGATGAACTGTATGGTAGAATCATTTAAGAAGAAGCAAAAAAATGGGGAAACCAGAATGTTACCTCACAATACATGGTAGGTGGTATAAGAAGCTTCATGAGACCATGTCAATCTACCCAAACTATAGTACAACCTTGCAATGGTCAGGAGCTTTGTCCCCCGCTTGAGTTCTCTGATGGAGGTGGCTGGAGTTGGGGGAACCTTCTTGGGGATGGGAGATGATAATCTGATGTCGTGTACCAATTTTTTGAGGTGCAGTGAAGATCATGGATAATGTTTTTAGGGTCTAACGTACTGAACGAAGGAAGAGATGTTACAGAACGGGAAAACAAAGTTAGAATAGGGGAAGAGGGAGACGGGTTGTGGAAGTGGTGACAAAGATGTGAAACCCTAGGTTTTATCAGGTCTTCTAATCCACAAGGAAGAGAGGAAACTTTGGGAGAAGGAGGAAAAGTTGGAAGGGGGAGGGAGAGGGAGAGAGAAGAGAAAATGTATTGGAAGAAAAGAGGTACAGATTGACTAGTTTCAAAAAATAGATGGGAGGTACGAGACATTCTGTAAACATCAGATTGTGATAAGGTAGCCTAAAACTATGGTGTGTCCAACAAAACAAAAAACGAGCATGAAAAATTAAATAATACTATATAAAATCAGCATGCATTGATTAAATCATTTTAATATAAAGAAATTTAAAGTGTAGTTCTTTCCTATTTTGTTTGATGGTTCAAACAATGTTCAAATGATATGAAATATGACATCTTGACTACCTAGGACATGAAAATCCAGTTTCAACGTCAGCTTCCACTTTTGAGTCATCCAATAATTTCTTTAATATTTTAGAGATAATCTTATATTTTCTTTTCTGGATGAAATTAAGGCATCTAAGATTGTTCAATTAATGTGAATCTTGGCACCCAAGCTAATTGGGACCCAAGGATCACAGTTTTGCCAATAATTTTGGGTTGTGAAGTTTTCTTTTATAGTTTCTAATAAATTTATGTTTTTTCTCATTACCATTATATTTATTATAATATTACATCATTATCGTCAACATTCAATAAATGAGGTCCTATTATCCTCAACTAGTTACCAAAATATTTATGTTGTATTATGTTGCATGGATTTCCATATTTACTTATTTGACCCATTAGTCCTTTAATACCAACATTAACTTATATGATGATACATTAGTTATCTCAACTCATATTAAACTCCAACTATTGTCACATTATATCTATTAGTCACATTACTTCCAACATGAATCATTCCTCTATATATATTCACATTAGATTATAGAATATACAAATCCCAATCATTATATGTGTATTAGTGAACAAGATGACATGTGCTACATATTAATGAACACATTCACATATCAAATTATGATTAGGTCATTAGGTTTAATACATGTGTATTAATATATTTCATATAATTATGGAACCCGGTATTACTAATGTATCATGAATTTCATGAAGGATGTAGGTGTTAGGGTTAGATGATTACAACTTTGGGTCGATATGATTACTATGTGTAACATACACCTCATCAGCATGTATGAAGTCTAGGGTTAGGGTATGTATATATAGGTCATCATATTGTTAGCGTTGACAAATCCAAATTATGGTAAGGGTCAACTTGAGTAATACATGTTATGTGCATTAAATGTTCATCACGGTAAAAACATTTATATTAGGATACATTCTTAACCTTGTTTGGTCAATTCTAGATATCAAAGCATGCCAACCTCGAATCCATGATATTAGGGTTTCTAGAGTCAAGATGCTAGATTTCAGTATGTTACAAGTACCTATGTTTCATGGATAAACATGTCATGTGGCCAATGATTATCCAAATGCTTTGGCCAATGGGGAATCTAGCTACATGGATTCTCTGTGATTGTTCAATCAGCAATCCATATATAATTTATGTTTTTAACTTCAAAAATATACCTAATCATAGATAAATTTCTACAAATGTGTCCCTTAGCTAAAAAGTTACCCAAACATATCCTACAATAATACAAATGTATATATTATATGAGTCATTCATTTTGACATTTTATGCTTACGTTTTACAATTTTATTTTAGTAGTACATCTTTTTGTTTCCAGTAGTAAGACTATATAGCATTTGTGTGAGTGAAAAAAAAAACTAGAACCCGAAGTTATATTGATTTCATTTGGTCATTCTGACTCAGGGGATATTGCATTATATTAAAACTTCAATTATGAATCTCTAATTATATATTTTCAAGCGAAATATAAATTCTACAAATGATGTTAAGAACCAAGACCGTGTTGGTATTGAAAAATATCTCATTTTTATCTCTCTTCTTTTTGTTAGGGAGGCATTATCTCAGTGAAGGAGTGGGCTCCTTGGATTAGGGACTTGGATTCGAATCCCTAGTTGTGCACCTCGAAAATCCTTGGTCCCATCATTCAAAACAATATGTACTAAGTTTACACACACCTGCAATGTGTGGGTAGTTGAGGGGTGGTGGTTTACACTTTCAGGAAGAGTTAGCTATTAATAGTATGCCCTCAGAGCCAATCATATGATGCTTGTAAAGGCATAATTTGTAATACAAATTTATTTGATTATTTTTTAAGGCAATTCTATTTTTTATGTTTGCTTCAATATGGGATAATGAATAAATATTTTAACGTCCTAAGAATGAATGACTCAATGTGTGATTTTGGATTGAGGACCTGAACATGAGATCTTTCATATTCTAAGAGTATCTATTCTTGTTTAGGCTAATAGATAGATATTATTATGTAATTTAGAGAAATATAACACATTAGAACTAGTATGTGTGTTGCATGATGACTACAAGTCATTAGTCATGATATTGGGATATCAAATCAAACACAAAGGTACTATTTATGAACAAGTGTACTATACAGACCCACCTTAAGTATGATACATGAAGCCATAAATGGCAGTTAGAAACATATTTCATGTGATACTAGTGATTGTAGTCCTTAAACCAAAAGTCACTACAATGATCACATGTTGTTCTATGCAGTTTCACATTACTCAATGTGACCTTGAATAAGGGTTTCCATACAGGCAGTGCTTGGGTGCATTATGACACGTGAATTATTGTGATCGATGTAGATGGAATTTCTCCCTCCTATTGGAGTGATATCTCGGTCACTTTGTGAGTGGGAATAGGAAATGCATGTCCATGCTCATGTGAGTCAAAATATGATGTTGAGATCATATGTATCTCAAATAGTCTACTCTAGACCAAGGGACAAAGATTGAACATTAAGAGGATGATATTTCCATACCTCAAATTTAATCTGGATATCAGAGATAAAGAGATTATATTATCACTATAACACTTGTTACATACTAGGTTGAAGTTATCTCCAACTTTTCCAATTACTTGGATGGAAATGAAGTCTTACCAGATACCAGTCATTGTTTGTAAAATCATTATATAATAATAGAATCACTGCCAATGCAATTTGGAGCCAATAAGATCACACACATAGGATTCATAGGGAAGAGGAGTACAATAATGAACACATGATTAATTTATTTTGGAAATCAATTGAATCATTCATTGACTGATTGCAAACCAGACAGTCGATTGCACAGTCAAATCACCCGATTGGACATATTGATCAATTTACTAGAAGGTCCAATTGATAGAAGAAGTTGAGATCTACCTAATTGATTGGCTAGATAGCCTAGTCACAGAATGGACTAGATTATCCAATCGATCAATTGGATGGTATAGTCATATGATTGAGTTGGATTGGTGAATCGGTCTAAGATGTTATTACACATTCCAGTTGATCAACTGGCCTAGCTAGTCTCTCAACTACAAGATTGGATGGGTCATTAGAAAGCAGCCCGACCCAACTAGCCGATCAACTAAACTAAGCTAGAAGATTGGCAATCTATCATGCGAGTGGGTTCATAAAAGGTGTCCACTGTCTCATTTTCTAGGGATTATTAGGAACACTGCTTCCCCTCCTTCCCTATAAATAGTGGCATGATGTATAAGGTTTTGTGTATAGCTTTTTGTATAGCCATCATGACCCGCAAATAGAGAGAAATAAGGTGAGATTGCACAATGCTAGCATGTTTCCAACAATAAGGTTGCTCCTTCCCCAGTGGCTCTTAAAGCATCAACCTGGAGTTCCCCTCATCCGTGTGGACAATATGGAGACATATACATGGTGGCTATGTTGGGAGAAAGTCAACGACATCCTCCTATGTTTGTACTGGTGTGAGTATCATGTCTAGATCTACTCTGCAAGAAAGGTATATATGACATCCCTACCTTCCCTATCTATCAGTGTTGGTGATATCCTCTTATGGGATAGTATATAAATATATTTTTTTGTTTCTTCTATGATGCCCATTGTCTCCATGAATCCCTACATCACAATCATGTCTCGTCTTCAAGGGTGATCCCACATCATCAAAAAAATCATAGATCATTTATAACATTCAAATTAGTAAAAATATTTTAGAATATGGTCTGTTTTGGGTTATACCTATCTCTACTAGAAATACTAATATGGTTCTAGGATCAGGAATAATGATGATACTTTGTACTATTATTTTATTGACCTTACTCAATTTTTGTCTAAATATTTAGATGCCTCTAGTATAGGAATATCTGAACGAAGGTATGTTTTCATAACCGATTTATGTGTATTTAGTGTTTATTTCGGTCTTGTCATTTATTTCTCTTGACTTACATTATAAATCCAAATACCTAGCTTGAACATAATCTTATTTTTTAAATATAACTGGATGCTTGATTAAGAATTTGAACTAGATGATTAAGAGAAAACCCTTGTTTAGCCCTAATTACACCTTGATTGCCCTATTTTAATATTTACATAATAGACAATTAATGAGGGCTTAATTAGAATTATGCTAGAAGTACTGAAGTTCATCCTTTCCTTCATATATGTGATCTACTTGTTGAAATTTTGATGCATTCAATCCTTGGTTGTGTGATGTTCCACCCTTGTTCTCTTAGACTAACCCTAGCCTTAGGTTTGGAGGTGGTTGATTGATTGGAGATCGATGACCCCACTCTTGGAGTTTTGATGGGTGATTACCTCTCATCACTTATGGTTTGGTGGTTGTGTAAGAGTGGGTCGATACCTCACTCTGTATGGAGGCGATGGTCTGGCTTAATGACGTATGGTTGAATTGGGTTTCCCTAAGTGTGAATTTGATGGGTATCCATCCTAGTGGTCAATGGGTTAGATAGAGAACAACCCAGATAGGTTGGCTAAGAGTGGAATTTGATGAGTTAGTAGAGGTGTACCTTGATGGGTCAAGAGATGGAGACCTCAATGCGTCAAATATAAAGGAGACTGATGGGTTTGCTCAGAGTGGACCTTGATGGGTCAATAGTGTGGACCTCAATGGGTCAAGAGATGGAGAGCTTGATAGTTTAGGTGATGAGTGGTTTTGATGGGCTTGTAAGTGAGATGTTTGATTAATAGGGGTTTATAGGTATTTTTGTGTTGGTTGTTTGTGCTTTTTAACTCATCTAGATATAAATACACCCACCCTCGTGACCTTATTAACCATATTACACCCAAGGAACTGATAGAATGTTGAGAGGATCTTAAGGAGGTCGAGGGGATGCCAAGGAGGTCAAAGGGAGAGGTCTTGGATATTATACATGATTGGAAGAAGGTAGGAAAATTTCCTTTGGTGGATCTAAAACAAGATAGCTTTGTCTTATCCATAGATCATGTTGGATTTTCTATCCATCTATTTTCTTGTTTTTTTTTCTCCTCTCTCTTTTTGATCGATATGCCTGGAGAATGATGGTAGATGTTGCTTCTTATGGATAAAGATCTCTCCTTTTCTCTTTCTATCCCCAGTTGAGGATATATCTTGTCAAAAGCTACCTTGGTGGAGATTTTGGAGGGTTGACTGGCATCTTGTATTGCTTGTCTTGTGGTTTTATTATTTTAAGACCAAGTTCCTCATCTTAAGGTGAGTTATATATTTACTTTTAGCCTTCTTTATCTGCATAACCTACATTCAAACCTTATAAGTGTTAGTAGCATGATGTTTATGCTTAAAAAGGTTACCTTTGTGAATAATTCCGGTTATCACCACAAGTTTTCTTATTCTCTTCTTTCTTAATGATGACCTATGGTTGAAATATACTATCTCTCTTGAAGACGTAATGATGAAAATTTGAAAAAGACATGTTTTTGCCCTGAAATTGCTCCTTTTATGGGTTGTTGGATTCCATGTTGAGTAAAAACATATATTTAATACTCCTTGATGTTTAGATGATAATATAAGGCGAGGATGATATGTTTTCCTATATTTTATAATTTTGGAAATTCTTGATGCGTATGTTTTAGGTTTATAGATAATACTAAAAGGATACAAATAAATTAAATGACTTATTAGATAGCTTCAAAATTGGAAAGATATATTAACTTTGTATTATACATATCATAGTTAGACTACATGTCAAATTTACTTTAATTAGATAATTTTTTGTTTCCTCAAATAAATATAAGACAAAGGATAAAAATACTAGTATATAAGGAAACATTGTTGCTTGAGTTGGGTTGTATTTTTTTAAAGATTTCCTACCACTACATTATATATTAGCAAAAGAAACCAGTCAGACAACAACCTTTGACTCTTATTCTTGATTCTATAAAACCTCTCACCTCTTTTCTCTGTCTGTGGTTGTATTTCATAGAACCTCAAGCTCCACCACATTGTTGTCCATCCGAACCTCAAGCTCCACCACGTCGTGGTCCTCCGATGCCCAGGTGCTCCTCTCCATGGAGGCTTCAAGGCATTGGACCACGTACTACCTCTCAGGCTCTCATCTTCTGAACTAACCCCGCAACATACTCACTATTCTGACGAACCAAAGAAAAGAAAAAGAGTAGGGGGTAGTATTATGGAAGAAGGGATAAGGTAGCCGACGATGCCTTGGTTGAACTGAGGTGGAAAGGTAGCCGATGATGCCTCTACTGACTCAAGGTCGCAACGTAGTCAAAATGCCCTATAGACAATGAAGCATGGCTAAGCTAAGGAAGTTGAGGTAGCTACTTATGGTGAGGTAGGAAGCATGCAACGGTGAGGTTGGAAGCAAAATGCGGTGAGGTATGGAGGTCATGAAGCAATTAGGGTTTTTGTCGTCGAGGGAATGAGTGAGTGTTGAGTTTCCAAATACCACCCCTCTTGACATTGGTATTTACCCCCACCAACCCAACAACCATTCTACACCCTGAATATCCACCAATATGGGTTGGCGTGGTTTGGTTTGGTTTGATTTGTGGTGGGTCCTTATTGCCAAGCCTATTGGAGAGTAATTGGATGATATTATATAGATGTTTAGACTTTGAGAATGAAATCCTTTTAAGGGGTGGAGTTTTGTAACAGACCAAAACTTAGAATCTTAACCTATTTTATGATTAGAAATCTAGTAAGATGGTCTCTTAGATTTGACCAAACAAGGATAGAAATTAGAACATATTTACATAATGACTTAATTATGTGGCATTATGTAAATAAATCATGAAATATGTTACATATATTTTCTTTACTAACATAATGGCTAAATAAAAATAAATAATATTCTTTGGAGTAATAATTGGTAATTACATGTCCATATATATTAACAATGTTTTATTATTTAAATAATTATGGAATTAATAGATTAAATATGTTAAATGTTGTAAAATGAGGAATTTTGTGTAAAAACATATAAGATAGCTCTTTTGGAAACAATGTGAAGATTATAACATTTAATTCAATGAATGTTGATAACAAAGATATATTATTCTGATAAATACAATGGTAATGAGACACATATTCAAATGGTGCCAAAACTCATAAATGAAAATCTCAAAAGTGAAATTTAATAAAACAATCGTGTTCCTTGGGTCCAAATTAGCTTGATTTCCAAGTTTTACATTATTCAAACAATTCTAGATGTCTTAATTTTATTAAGGACAGAAAATGTAAGTTGAACTCCAACATATTAAATGATACAATAAATGACTTCCAAAGTGGAATCTAGTGAGGAAAGTAATTTTTTCCTTTTTATTGGCCATAGAAGTTGATTTCTTATTAATGAGAAAATTAATATTGGGAAACTTAAGTGGTTATTTTTTAGAAGAATTATAATAAAAGTCTAAGTAGACGTTTGAATGAAAAACAATATAAGAATTGTTGTGGTTTGGAGTAACATATAACAAAATAGGTAAACTTAGTTTCTACTTTATAAAATATATTTATATAATTATGTCATGTATCAGTACACAAGCCCAATAATAATTTCAAGATATGTAAAATATATATTATGACACACACACACACATATATATATATATGTGTGTGTGAATTAATGTTTAACACATGCATAAATGTTTAATTAAATATTAATGGGAATTTCACACAAGTGGGACAATTTATCTTGCCTTTGGCTAACAAATTGCTTTATGAAAACTATTGAAAATATGTGAAATTGTTCATCATAAAAGTATTTTAATAAGAATCTCATTTCCAAATATGATGATTGTATATGGAATTTGATGACATTGTTCCATTTAATACAATATGTGAATTTCACAAAATCTAATTTGGTATCTCTCTCTATTATATAAATGGCATGTAAGTACAATAATCTTCTCTACCCTATCATAAAGGAAGTTGACTCCAATTATAAAGTTTACATTCCAACTAGAATATGTCGCAACATAAAACACATCTAAAATGAATGAATACCAATTAAAAAATTATAACAATCTTGTTTATATGCTTTTCTAAAATAAACTTATGACTTTCCTCCTTTATTCCATAAACGTTGAATATCATCAATCTAGTAATCTCATCATCTTATTTTGATTTAAGAAAAATAAAAAATGCTATATTTTAGATATCATGAATATCTTCACATGTTTCTCTTATTATTTAATACTATAATCAAATTCATGATATGAAAGTTTAGAATAGTTTTGGGGAGATTAGAAATCAAAATTAGAATCTATATTTATATTAATTACATAGATGCCTTTTTTGTAAAAGGAAACCATGTTACACAAATTTAATGAAAATTAGCAATACAATATGGATTTCATGAAATATAAAAATGGTACACTTCCCTCGTCACTAGATATTTTCCAAAGGATCATAAAAACCAAATATATTAACACACTATACATTATGATAATATTTCTTTTAATATTACCAAAAAATATTTATATCTTAAATATTCAAGTAAACTATTAAAAAAAATAACTAATGTTAAATTTAGATTTGTCATGTATTAGTTAGTTTATTTATGATATTTTACATCAATTTGATAATTCTAAGTTGTCATAGATAACTTATAAAATAAATTAGGATGGTAATAATAAAAAGATACAAATAAATTAAATGACTTATTAAATAGCTTCAAAACTGGAAAGATATGCTAACTTTGTATTATACACATCATAGTTAGACTACATGACAAAATTACTTTAATCAGATAATTTTTTGTTTCCTCAAATAAATATAAGACAAAGGATAAAAATACTAGTATATAAGGAAACATTGTTGCTTTAATTGGGTTGTATTTTGTTAAATATTTCCTACCACTACATTATATATTAGCAAAAAGAAACCAGTTAGACAACAACCTTTGACTCTTATTCTTGATTCTTCATAGAAATGCCTCCCACCTCCATCATTCTCTCTTTCCAAAGAAGCATGGAAAATCATCAAAGTATCATGTTTGCAGTGCACAAATCATACTTTGGTAGCTCCAACATCTGCCCTTGGTTGTTTTCCTCGTGTCAATGGACTATTCAAACTCCATGACAATACATGGTGAATTTTACAAAAGATCTAGGAGTACCTGCAACAAGCTACGACCACCAAAAGCATTGAACTACAACTGAAAGAGTTTGGACATTGTATACAACCCAAATTCGTGAACCTTGCAAACCTGAACCAAACCCACCGTTTTCCTTGATCCCTTTGCCATTCCATAGATGATTTGAAGACAAATACTAATATGCACTCATGTCTTCTTCATCAACAATGATCAAGAGTACGAAGATCTTACTCCATGTGACTAGTCAATGGTTAACCTTGTTTATGACCAAAGATTATTAGGAGTTTGTTTGGATAAGGCTTGTTTCAGCCCAACTTGTTAAAGATGAAATGCCTTCATCTCCAAGTTAGTAGGTCAGTGATCCCTACCATAGTTTTAATTCACTAAGAGTTTAGTTAAGTAGAGAAATAAAAACAAGAATAAAATATTGAGATCCTAATTCAAATAATATGTAATGAATATAGGTTGATGTGACCCTTACCCTGATCTTGTGGTTTATTGTATAATTAGGCTTTCAAATAAGATATGTGCATCTTTCTTGATTATTAAGGCAATACTAAGTTCACCAATAATTTCCCATATGAGGCATATTCATGGATTAAAACTTGTTCATCTATGAATATGCCTCCCTATTTCCTTACTATTTCCTGATTGATTATTGATACCATGAGATTCTACTATTGAAGGTCATCTTGTCAGTTTATTGAGATAGTCTCTTCCTCTGATTTGAATCATGTTGATGATGACCGAAATTATATCTTACTTTTATATCATGTGGGTGTGCAAATAGACTAGGGTTATTTATAGTAGCATGTACATCTGTACTTACCATAATATTTGGGTGTGCCTTTCCACCCTTAGTATTCCTTTTTACTTATATTATATATATTGGGCACACCTTTCTTCCCAGGGTGTGCCTTTCCACTTGACTTAGCCTTGAGATTTATAGGTGACAACCCTACATAAATAAAAGTGGTCTAATTATTTAGATGCATTGTTTATGAATTATTATTGTTGTTATATGGCAAGATTTTCTTTCAGTCAATCATCTCTTTCATTATAACGTCTCATCTTTTAGCCTGATAAATCCTCTTATAACTTCTTCTTTTGAACCTTTCCTTTATTTGATATCCTGCATTGCCTTTCCACTATCTTACAATTTTTCTAATTGTTATTTACTACACATACTCAATTTTTGCTAACATCCTTTCCTTTTTCCCCTCCTCCTGGGTGTTATTGTTCAACTCACCCAGAGGTAGAACAACCTCGGGCGTAGGATATAGAAGACATTACATACAGACATAGACCTAGCATAATGAGTTGATGCTTGGGAGACAAACTTGATATAGTTTAGATAACCCTCTGCTAATCCTATGTGTTTGTTTTCATATGTATCACCCTACATGGTGAAGGATAGTAATAATATCAAGCATTGTAATAGTTAGATATTTTATATTCCACTCCTAAATTTGGTATCTTGAATCATATTTTGAATGAATTGGTTATCTTCTCTTTTGCAAAGAAAAACTAGTGATGTTTGGCACATGGGATGTTCCTTTTTATTTAATTTAGTAGGGCGTGGATTCCGTCTCAGGTCCCACTATTTATGGTATCAAAGTCATTAGCTTTCAGTTAGTATAACTATTTCAATCTTGTCCCCCTTAGTATGTTTACCCTAAGAATATTTGGCATGTACAAAAAAAGTTTAATGAACCTACACTCCATACCCCTCTAATATGTGGAAAGTTGTACAGGTGAATCTTTAGTTTTGATATGTGAGCCTTACAATTGCTAGGTTAGAATCACAATGACCTAAAATATAATCCTAGTTGTACATGACATGTCAGTTGGATGCATGAACAATAAAAAATGTGTACATGATTAAAAGATGCATAAGTAACCATGATATCTATAATAGTTGTCTTATTGGGTTAAACCTTTTAAGTGATGGAGAGTAATTTGATCATATTATATAGATATTTAGATTTTGAGGACAAAATCCTTTTAAGGGATGAAGTGTTGTAGTGAACCAAAATCTAAAATCTTAAACTATTCCATGATTAGAAGTCTACTAAGATGGTTTCTTAGATTTGACCAAACAAGGATAAAAATTAAACATATTTACATAATGACTTAATTCTGTGCCAAAATGTAAAAATCATAAAATATGTTACATATATTTTCTTTACCAACATAATGGCAAAATAAAAATGAATAATATGCTTTGGAGTAACAATTGCTAATTCCATGTTTATATATATTAATAGTGTTCTATTATTTAAATAAATATGGAATTAATAGATGAAATATGATAAATGTTGTTAAATGTGGAATTTTGCATTAAAACAGATAAGATAGCTCTTTTGAAAACAATGTGAGGATAATAGCATTTAATTTAATGAATGTTGATAAAAAAGATATATTATTGTGATAAATACAATGGTAATGAGACAAATATTTGAATGATGCCATAACTCATAAAAGAAAATCCCAAAAGTGAAATGTAATAGAAAATTTGTGTTCCTTGGGTCCCAATTAGCTTGATTTCTAAGTTTTACATTACTTGAACAATTTTAGATGCCTTAATTTTATTAAGGAAGGAAAATGTATGTTGAACTCTAGCATATTAAATGATACAATAAATGATTTTAAAAGTGAAACATAGTTAGGAAAATAATTTTTTCCTTTTTATTGGCCATAGAAGTTGATTTTTTTTATGAGAAAATTGACATTGGGAAACTTAACTTGTTATTTTTTAGAAGAATTAAAATAAAAGTCTAAGTAGACATTTGAATGAAAAACAATATAAGAGTTGTTATGATTTGGAGTAACATGTAATAAAATAGGTAAACTTAGTTTATACTTTATAGAATGTATATATACACTTATGTCATGATTCAGTAAACAAGCCCAATAATACTTACAAGACATATAAAAATACATATTATGATACATATATATAATTAATGTTTAACACATACATAAATGTCTAATTAAACATTAATGATAATTTTATACAAGTGGGACAATTTATCTTGCCTTTGGCTAACAAATTTCTTTATGGAAACTAATGAAAATGTGTGAAATTATTCATCATAAAAGAATTTCAATAAAATTCTCATTCCAAATATGGTGATTGTATATGAAATTTGATGACATTGTTCCATTTAATACAATATATATATATATATATATGTATACACACAGATATATATATATATATATATATATAGACACACACACACACACACATATATATATATATATATATATATATATACCTATATATACATATATATACACAAACATATATATACCTATATATATGTATATATACATATATACATATATATATGTATATACACACACATTCATTTATATATATATATATATATATATATATATATATATATATATATATATATATATATATATATATATATATATATATATATATATATAGACACACACACACACACATACATATATACACACACATACACTATGGATGTGGTTGACATTATGGGACCAAACCCGGGAGGGAAGGTCACCATGATCCCAATGAGGGGACATAAACTGAATAATGATCACCATATGAGATGCACGAAATCTAGGTTAAAGAATTTCATTTGAAAATAATGTACCCTCGATAAACCCTTGGGAAGGGTAGAGCCCTAAGTCAATCCTAAGGTAAAGTACAGAGAATTAAAGGTGCATAAAACCAATGAGATTAGAAGATGATTGTGCCTTGAATGCATAAGACCTTAGGGTTAGAGGTAACAACTATGTTTGCTTGAAGCCCATGACTCAGGAGATTGGCCACCTTCATGATTTCATCAGGCCCAAGGGGTGAATGTTAGAGGCACACCCTAGATGCATAAGGATGAGATCACTCAAAAAGTAATTGTACCCCTAGAGACCTTGAGGAAGTGGCTAAGGCTCATAATACATGATGTGTATGTAAAAACAATATAAGAAGTCATGTAATAATGAAATATTAAAGGAAGTTGTGCACAAAATTAAATGTGAAAAATACATTTTACTTCATGAAATATAAGAATGATGTGTAATTAAAGAGTATGGTTTAGAGTCATGTTGAGAATGATTGAACCTAAACTATGAAATTTTTAGATAATGTGTGGAGACACCATCTCTGCTCTTGGAATGGGGTGAACCTTGTATTTGGGCTGCAATAAAATGCTTAGACTAAATTTTATTTGATTTACTTCTTACCAAGTCCTAATGTATGTTCTTTAATCAAATATATCTATATTCTATCTCATGTCTTAAGGAACGATCTATAAATGAAACATGTTATATCCTCAATTTAGGTAAAATTGAATATAAGCCATGAATTGACAAGTTTGATAGAATGATAATGATACTCATGAGACTATTTGCATTGAAAATATATCCTTGGGAACAAGAAAAAGGAAAAAGAGATTTTATGCATAAATAAAATAGAAATGGCTTTATAAATTGCTGAATAATAAAAGTATAAGATAATGTGCAAGTTTTCAAAACAAAATAAGATGTGTGATGTTTTAGATAATTAAAAGAGTAATTATCTAGCCAGTTTGGCAAGACATGTTTTGAGTAATCAATAGTATTATTTTGATCTAAATTTTTGGTATACTTGAAAATAATAAGGGAAATAAGAGAATTCTAGAAATTGGTAGAAAAAGGATATTCCTTGAGAGAATGGAAGTGTTTTAATGAAATGTTTAAAAGAGCACATTTTGTATATAAATGACATCCCAATAAATCCCACACACTGAATATAAATTGGAAAATGTATTAGTGGTTTTCCTTGAAATAAAGATGATTCATTTAAGGGATATATCAAGGAGAGAGAAATCTTAAAGTGTTTCCTTATGGAATAATAATCCTATGTGTACCACATAGTTATGTGCTTTTCTTGATGGCTTATTGTTTCCAAATCCAAATAAGAGAATTGGCAGGTACTTTACATTCAAATCTGTCCATATAGTGAAAAAGTAATCAGTTTTGGAAACCATTAGTTTACCATGAGGGGATTACCAGAGCATGAGATTAAGATAGTCTGCGGTAGTCAAAGTGATTATTTTACATCCTAATTCATCAGTTTGTCACCTACTATGCATTAAAAAAGGAAACTACTCATGACTTGTTGACCATCTCCCCTCTTGACTTTCTCCTTGAGGACTCAAACCCCAAACCTAGAAACTATATAAGGGCACTACTTCCACCTTGGAGACATGGTTCTAAACCCCATAGATCTGGGAGGGACCACCAAAGAACCCAGGCCACAGTGGGGAGTTCGTGAACTCTTGGGATGGGCACATGGACTTTGAATAGCCACCCTGATGCTTCCTACCTTTGCTGTGAGATGAGGAAGCAATCTCAGCTTGTATCCTTCTGTTTCTGGTGAGGGTCTAGACCTGTAGTCCTCTCCACCCCAAACTCGACATCTCCCCGTTCCAACCACTTTGGCTCCACCTTGCAGATGGCGAATGCCACGACAGAGTTTAGGAACACACACCCCATATCTAAGAGGCCTATGTAGTGCAAATACCTGATGGGAAGTCGATCCTATGGAAATCATCCCTGTGCAAGGAAGTGCGGCTACTAGTTTAGGGTGCTGCAGATGAAGACTAAGAGAAGGGTGAAGGAGACTGGTGGGGAACATCAGTGGTGAAAGGTCCGAAGATGACATCCACCTCTAGTAGCCATGTCATGGTGGACGTTGGTGTCGTAGAGTTGAGTAATTGTTGTGACCGTGTGAGAAGGGAACCCAAGAGAAGTGAGGAAGAGGCAGAGAGAGTTAGAGGGAGAGAGAAATAGAGAGAAAAGCTGAGAGAGGGAGGTTTGGAGGTGGTCCTTGGACACTATAGTGGTAAGGAATAGGACCCTGGTGGCAGTTTGGACATTGGAGCTTGGCTTCTAAAACTAGTTGTGTGTGTGGAGTTTCACGCGACGCTAGGAAAAGGGATACTAGTCATTCTAGATCCAACCAACAATTAATGGTCCAATCAAATTGCCTAATTGAAGACAAATCTAAGAAAAAACAATTTCTCTAAGCCGTGTCCAACCTAACTAAGTGACGCTAGCGCAGACCAATATGAGGTCACCACGTGGCATGACATAGAGGTATAAGTGTCCTTTTTTTTAATTTATAGAAAATTCTAGGAGTTCCTAAAAATAGTGAAATGATATATCATTTTGATTGAAAAAAAGAGTGGAATGCAAATAAAATGGTTTCATACCCTTGATTTGAGCCTAATTTTGAATGTTCTACGAATACATGTTTAGTAAGTGATTCATATTTTAAAAGCCTGGATTTGGGTATTAAAATATTGTAAACATTAAAAACTATTCTTTTATGTTATTATCTAATATTGTGGAACATAATATGATGATTTAATATGTTCATGATCCTAATGATGTAGAATTAGGGTTTCTAATGTGAATAGCCATGCATATGAAGAATTAGGGTTTTGAAGTTAAAGATGACAACTTAAATGAACTCGGGCTAAACCAAGTGATTATAATAAAAGAATATGTTGTATATAGTGATTAGGGTTACACTTTCAATTAATAACCTTAATAAGGAATTGTGCGGTGGAAATAGGGTTAATACCTTATTCCTTACCCAAACCCTAAAACCTAGATTAGGACATGAGTAGGGTTTAATCCGATTAATGTGATGGTGACACTTTAGGATCTACACACATGCACATTAAATGATTGGATTCCTCTTTACTTGCTTGATTGGATGATATGCTTAAAGTTGATTCAATAATTTGCATGGTTCTAAATAAGGTATGTTGTTACACTTATGACTACCCACATTAATTTGTCGATGTTTGTTGAGTGTTTCTCAAAGATTGGAAAACTACATTGTTGGATGTTTATTTGCATTTTGTTCAATTATAATGCCACTATGAGTATCACATAAAAGAAAATTAGGTGTAGAAATGGAAGTTCTTATTTGTAGGTAATTGATTGGATATATGTTATTATGTACTTGCAACTTTTGCATGCACCTCATGTACATAGTATATTTTGATATGTTGATATGTGCTTTTGTTTCACGACATTTAAGGTACATGCAAGATAATATGATATACAGATAAGACGAACCTATAAAATTACTTGAAGACATTAAAGTTAACTTGTAAGGAGGATTAGACAGATACTTCTTCTCATATAGTTGTCATATGTACATTTCAGATGATAAAAAAATCATGTAACTCCCTAGAGGAGCATTGGTTTCCCAAACCAGTGGGGTAATGACCCCTCCTTCTGTTATCCTCAATTAAGATGGACCAAGAGGGAAAAGGCCATTACCATAATACATGACCGATGGTTTATCAATTAACCAAAAATAATTAATAAATTTTTCTGAAAATAAAGAGTTTAGTAACAAGATGAAAGATAAATTCTCTAACATGGAGTTACATGATATGGATTTCTAATGTGTGCAACATGAAATAAAGACTGTTTATCTAAATCCTCCAGAATTAATTTAGCTCTTTTCTTTTGGTGCCTTCTTCTTTGGATGTCCATTTTTCATCATACTTGCAAAATAATAGCAGCTTAACCTAGAACGCCGTGAAATAAAACACAGTCAGTATAATAACAAATACAATCACTAGATTGAACATGCATTTTCTTTCTGACTTCTTAACTTAATCTATATGGTACACTCCCTCTTTGGAGTAATCACATGGGGAAACCCTCTCATTAGGGTTTAGTCCCTACTATGGACCTTTCATAACCTTCGATTCATGGGTTCAATTTGTTACAACCTTTCTTTCCTGGCTAGGCCTCACAATGGCCATCCTATCTTGACTTGGCCTCATAATGACCATCCTATCCCGACTTGGTCTTATTGATGATCATCCAATCTTGGCTTGATCATTTGTCACCATAGTGACATTTCTAACATCCCACATGTATCACTTAAATATGTCAGAGATGGTTGAGCAAGTTATACTTATATAATGTGATACTCATATAAGATTTAAAGATTGTAAGAACTAAATGAACAACCAACAGTCTATTTGCAATTAATGCGGGAAACCTCAAAATTCCACAAAGTCTTTTAAGTCGAGTAGTCATAAGCATAACCACATACATTTCTCAGAAGTGATAAAAAAGTCAAAGATACAATATGTTGTGAACAACCAAGCAATCACCCTGAAATTAGTGCATAACACTCAAGTATTACTATTTTATCCAAAATCTACCATTATGATGGACTTGGGTTCCAACTTAGGGTTTTGGGATCAAATTAGGGTTTCATTAGGATTTTGGCTTCCCAAACCCTAATTATTACTTCTAATGCTTTTTAAATTCATAAACCCTAATCTTGATGTTTTATTGCATTATTAAACCCTAATTAGGTCAAGATATCTCTTTTATCCAAAAAGACCCAACTTTATCCATGTAAGTCATTTAAACATGATATGATCATTACAGTTAAGAAATTAAGGTTTATGCACTTTTGAATTAGAGATATAATTAGGTTTTGGAACAATTTTTATTGCATTCCTTGCATTTTTTGAACATTTTTCATATATTATATGTTACCATTTGATCATTATACTAATTATTGTCATTTTTAGAAAATAAACATATTCTGACCAATCACAAGTCGCCAACTAGACTGCCCGCCTGTGTGGCAACTCGCAGGTTAGAGGGGGTAAGAGGAAGAAAAAGACCAATTTACCCTTACCTTCTAAATGTGCCCTCAAGGGTAGGTGGGTGCTTTCCCTCTCTATCTTCGTCTACCTCGCGATGGCTCATGAGTAGACTCTAGTGAGTCAACAAGTGAGTTGACTCAGAGCCTTGAGCTCTTTCAGTGATCAATGAAGGCACCACCACAATCGTTGTGTTTCACTGAACTCGATGGTGGCGACCAATTGCTTGGAGATGACATGTGTCATGAGGATGGTGAAGGGCTACCTTGGTTCCATAACAATAAGTCAAGAGGGGTTGGTGGAGGGGTTGGAAGAGATGTTGGAGGTGGAGGAGTGAGTTAAAGATCACCAGAGCTTGGTGATCATATTGGTGATTTCACAGAGGGGTCTATGGCCATATATATAGCCATGGGTTCAGGGGTTTGTTCCTGGAAATCGGTTGAATCCTTAATACTTTCCCAAAGTTGGTGAATCTAGGGTATCTAGATGAGGAAAGCTCTCACAGATCCAATGGACTAGTTCCTAGATTTGCTCATGTATTGAAGAGGGAGAGAGGAGCGAGAGATCTATTGATTCACTATACTAGTTTCCAAAACTAGTCAGGGGGTAGGAGATGATCTCCTAATCCTCATATCTTAATCCTCGGGCTATCAATCCATGAGACATATCAAAAGGGTTTTGATAAAGTTCCAGTCTGAAATGGATTTGTGACATTTAATGTATATTTTCCATAATCCATTTACTTTAGGATTTCTAGAAAAATCTATATCTCTCTCTCCTTTTATCTTTTTAATTTCAAATTTTGAAGGGAAGTTTTTAATGAATTTATCTAAGTGTCTATGAGATTGGAGACTAGAATACTCAAATTAAAGATACTTTTCTAAATTTCCAAGTATCCTCCTTATTTCTTGTATTTAAGGCATCAATTTAATTCTTTTCTCTTTCTACCTTTTCCATATCCGTTATATTGATTAATTTTCTCATTAGGAACCATGTAAAGACAAAACCAACTATTAGTGGCCTTCAATACCACTTTTCTAGAGAATTTCACACAATTCCTTATGTATATTAATTATCCATTATCTTTTACTTTTCACTTAATATTGGATTTTTTCTCTATCTTTTCCCCATATCCATTATTGGTTTATGAAAAACAATAAGAAACACGAAATTCATAACAAAGGGAAACTTGCAATAAAAAAATATACTTTTAAAACAAGGCACACCAAGTTTCCAATATATCCTTGTTATTCAATAATTGTATGCCAGTTATGTAAATACAAGTGAAAAAACATGTTATAACGTACTTTCCCTCTTATAGGAACTTTGCCCTCAAAATTTGACTAATCATACAAGAAAACCAGGATGAGACTTTTCCATGTTAGTCTTTAGCTTCCATGTGGCTTCATCCTTGCCATGGTGCTTCTAGAGAACCTTTACCATCTCTATCTTTTTATTCTTGAGCTCTTTCACCTTGGTATTCAATATCCTCACAGGTGACTCAAGGTATGTAACCTGACTTGGAGTCCAATAGGCTCAATGTTCAACACTTGGCTTGGATCCTTCACATAGCACTTCATATTTGACACATGGACACATCGAGCATCATGTTATATTGTGGCAGTAAAGCTAATTGATAAATAGCCTAGCCAATCCGTTCCAAAATCTCAAACGAACCCATGTATCAGGGACTCAGTTCTGCTCTATTCTTAGCTATAGCTCAGAGGGATCATATTTTTAGAAACACATGGTCACCTACAGTAAAGTGCAAATATGTCTACTTGGCATCAACATACGACTTTTGTTTATCCTGCACTCTCTTCAGCCTCTGCTTGATTAAAGTGACCTTGTCAACATACAACTGTAGTTCCTTTGACCTCAACAAGGTCCTCTCACTGACATCATCCCAATGAAGCAGTGACTGACACGACCTCCATTATAGAGCTTCATATAGAGGCATCCCGATACTGGCTTGGTAACTATTATTATGGCCTCCCATGTACTGCTTCCGTGATCCAACCCAACCGAGCATGCATGCTCTCAATAGATCCTCTAAAGTTTGAATTGTTCTTTCTAATTGACCAACATTCTAAGGATGATAAGCTATAGTGAAATTTAGTCTCGTACCAAGCTCCTCTTGAACTTGTTTCCACAACATTGAGGTGAACTTAGGTCACAAAAAAAAAATTGATCTCATAGCACCATTTAGGTGAACTATCTCTCTAATATAAAGCTCAACTAGGTCTGACACCTTGGTAGTGACCTTTAGGGAAAGGTAGTGCAATGACTTGGTTAGGCAGTCCACCACAACCCAACTGAATCATAACCTTTTTTTGTCTTAGGAAGACCCTCCACAAAATCCATAGTGATCTGGTCCCATTTCCACTCAGGAATCTCCATCAATGTAGTAATCTACAGGGTCGTTGATGTTCAACCTTCACCATATGGCACGTGAGACAATTGGCCACATATGAGGATATGTCTCTCTTCATTCCTAACCACCAAAAGTATCATTGTAGGTCCCAAACATCTTTGCAGTGTTGGGGGTGTACTGTATACTTAGACCCATGATCCTCTTGCAAGATACATGTTTTTAAGGGAGAATTCTCAAGTACACAAATATGATTCTTATATGGAATTCCATTATCTAAACCCACCTAGAGGTGTGTTTGAGGCTTTTCCATAAAACCCTGCATCTTTTCTAACCCTGGGATGGCTAACTAGGCTTCTACTAGCTCAGATAATAAGTTGGGCTTGACCCAGATATTGGCAATATGAATCCTATCTTCCAATGGTTGTGGTGCCCATCAAGCAAAGTCCTCTAGTCTCTTCCGCTAGCTAACCATACCAATTACACAATTAAGACATTTTCTACTAAGGGAATCAACAACCACATTGGCCTTACTGGGACGGTAGGCTATGGTGAAGTCAAAGTCTTTTAGATATTTCATCCAATGTCTTTGTCACAAGTTTAGGTCCTTCTGTATCAATAGATATTCTAGGTTCTTATGTTCAGTGAGGATGTCTAAGGTACCCCATAGAGATAATGTCACCAAATTTTCAAGGCATAGACAATAGCTTCAAGTTCTAGATTGTGGGTCAGATAATTCAACTCATTGAGCTTGAGTTGTCTGGATGCAAAGACAAACACATTCTTGTTCTTCTCTAATACACATTCTAACTTCATCTTTGATGTGTTGGTGAAGATTATAAATCCTTCATTACTAGAGGGTATTGACAAGATGGGGTTGGAGGTAAGCTTCTCCTTCAACTCCTGGAAACATGCCTCTCATAGCTGAGACCAAACAAACTTCTCGTCCTTCCAACTGAGCTTGGTCAAAGGAAAAGTATTCTTCAAGAAATCCTTAATGAACCACTGGTAATAACCAGCCAATCCCAGGAAATTGGAAATATTGGATGCGTTCTTTGGGTTTGGCCATTTTTGAATGGTCGCTACCTTGGTAGGGTCCACTGAAATGGTTCCTCCAGATATAATTTGCCCAAAGAACATCACTCCATCTATCCACAACTCACACTTCAAGTATTTCCCGTAAAACTTCTATTTTCTCAAGATCTCAAGGACCTTGGCTAGGTATCCATGATGTTGTTCTAAGTCATTGGAGTAAACTAGGATGTCCTATATGAACACTATGACAAATGTACCAAGGAAAGTCTAGAACACACTATTCATGAGATTCATGAACACACTTGGGGCATTGGATAATCCAAAAATCATAACCAAAAAATCATAGTGGCCATAGAGGGTTCAAAACATGGTCTTTGGGATATTCTCACTCTTAACTCACAACTGGTGATAACCAAATCTCAGGTCAATTTTTGAAAAGACTCGAGTGATTTTGAGTTGGTCAAATAGGTCATCTATATGAGGTAGATGATACTTGTTCTTAATGGTACCTTGACTTATCATTCTATAGTCTATGCACATGCAAAGCGATCCATCCTTTTTCTTAACAAAGAGGACTGACACCCCCGTGGGGAAATACTACAATAGATGAATCCCTTGTGTAAAAGTTCCTGCAATTACTTTTTCAACTCAAGCAACTTGGCGGGAACCATCCCATAAGGTGCCCTAAAAATTGGGTTTGTCCCGAGAGCTAGCTCTATCGAGAATTCCACCTCTCTCTCTAGAGGTACTTCTGGAAAATCATATGCGAACACATTAGCATAGTCCCTGACTATCTCTATTACCTCTAAGGGCCACACCTTCAGCTCTGGCTCAGTAATTACATCTAGGAATACTAGACAACCTTTGGATACCATCCGCTCCACTTTCACTACTGACACATATAGGCTAGTGGTAGTATCCTTCCTACCTATAAAGGTAAAGGATGCAAGACCTAGTCTCTCTATTTTTATTTTCTTTTCCCTACACTATATGTTTACAATATAGTTATAAATCCAATCCATTTATATAATGACATTGAAATCATTCATATCAGGTAGAATAAAATCAGTAAGGATTTCATTTGTCATATATTTAATAGGTATGACCGGTGTCTTCAAGAGGGATGAAAATATCTGACCACTAGGGGTGGTGACTTCTAAGACATATCCTAAGTCCTTGAAGTTCAAACAAAGCATAATTGCAAGATTTCTTAAAATAAAAGTATTAGTAGAACTAGAGTCAAACAAATTTTTTACATTGTGGCCCATTACACCAAGCATTCATAAATCATATCTATTACATACAAACTATGAACTTCATGACAAATGGTAGGAAATGAAAAACTTGGGATGGTTACCTTCTATAAGTTGGTTGATATTAGCCTTAGCTTCTTCATTATTAATGGCAAAGACTCGGTCTTATCTCCGCTCTCCTATAGGTAGTGATGGTTCCTGAGCTACTGTAGCCACTGGTTGGGCCACCACTGGGCCCAAACCTCGAGGGTTGGGAAGAGGACAATTGTCTATGAGATGTCCCTCCTACTGATGGAGATAACACACATGCTTTTCAAAGTGGCACTTGTCAGGATGCTTCCTCCCACATGTGCGATAGAGGTGGCTACGGTCCTCATGAGGAGCTTCCCTTTTCCTACATTCCTTCCCTTTCCATTATTACAATCTTGGCCTCTTTTGTTGTCATTCCTTGGGGCAGAAATGACTTCAGTGAACCCTAAATATCCTTTAGGTGGGTTCTGTGTAGGCATGACCATCTTCTCCATCTCTAGGGTGAAGTTGAGGGCTTCAATGTAGTTTGCAGGTCTACTCGCCATCACATGAGACTTGATCAGAGGGTGCAGGCGCTCCACAAAATGTTCCACCCTCCGTTCCTCAGTCAGCATGTACCAAACCTCTCTAGGAGGAAGAACTTCCAGGAGAAGTCTACCACATTCATGTTACCTTGATAAAGGAGTGTGAATTGCTTTTCTTTCTCCTTCTTGGCAGAGATGAGTATCAATCTTACAAAGAATATTGTATGCAAGTCTGTCCAGGCCATCAATTCTTCATTCAGATCTTTGCCCATGATATGATTTTCCCACCATATATTTGTTGAGGTGAGAAGCAAAGAAAACCTTCTTGTTCGGTTGCACCTCTAGAATGTGAAAGCCATTTTCCACGTTTGGGAGCCAGGCATCCACCTTATCAACCACCTCAATTTTGTCTTCACCCCAGAACTTTTCTATGTCCAGCTTGACGAAATCTAGAATGGTTGCTCCAAGGTGAGGTTGGACAGGTAGAGGTTCACCATTCTCATCTCTGGTAGAATCTTTGAGTGCAAGGGTACTGATAGACTCTAGAGCTTCTTCTATTTCTCTATGCAGAGTGCATCGGGGGTATGAACTAATACTTGCTCCATTACCAATCCAGAGTGAGTTGCATGTCCAGGGTTAACCTTTGGTTTATTTTCTATCATAGGTTCACCTTTGAGGTCAGGACCATCTTTAGGGCTTGGCGTGTCAAAGGGGATAGCCTTGTGCTCATGTTCTTTCTCTACTGAGGCCTCACCTTCCCTATTCCCTTTCTTGGAGACTCACCCTCCATGGACCTCCTCTTCTTCTCTAAGGAGAGTCTCTTCTTGTGGGACAATCTCGATTTGGGGTATTCATTAGGGATGGCAGTGTCCTTGACCTGGGCCATGTTGTTTCACATAAGTTAACTTTATTAACCTCAGTTTCATATTTAGGGCACTTAAATCATCATAAAATTTATGTCCATGACATCTTATTTACATGCATTTTATTATTTGGTAGAGGATGTCTTAATCCCTAATATTTGTAAACCTAGTTCTCAGAAGGGATGGAGGAAACAATTATAGGTTCCTAGTGTGCGAAGGGGGTAAAGAAGGTATGAAGTCAGATGAGAAGAAATGCTAGAGGTATTTTATTTTGAGTACAATCCTCTGACATTGTCTAGGTAGGATGCATAGGTTTAAGAGTCCTTGTAAGCCGACTAGCAGTGCAGATGAAAGTTTTTCCAGCCCTCGGATCATGGTCCCTTCTAGACACGATCATGTTTAGGAAGTACTCTAATAATTCCCTTGGGCTCTACAAAACTCTTAAAATTTAAATTAGTAAAGGTTAAATGGAAAACCAGGATCTAATACCAAATGTAATGACCCCCTCCCCCTAATATCCCCAATTAAGGTGAACTGAGAGGGTAAAGCCCGTTACCATATACAAGATTGATGGTTTAATAATTAAACAAAAATAAAAAATAAATTTCACTAAATAGAAAGAGTTTGGTAACAATATGAAAGATAAATTCTCCAAAATGGAGTTGCGTGATATGGATTTCTAATGTTTGTAACATCAAATAAAGACTATCAATCTAAATCCTCTAGAATTACTTTAGCTCATTTCTTTTGGTGCCTTCTTCCCTGGATGTCCATTTTTCATCATACTTGCATTTTAATAGCAGCTTAACCTAAAATGTTGTGAAATAAAACATGATCAGTATAAAAAGTTATATTGATATGTGAGGGAAACAAAATATTTGCATCTAGGTGTAACAACATATTCAGCCATAGCAACAAATATGATTACAAAATTGAACATGCGTTTTCTTTCTGACTTCTCAGCTTATTCCCTATGGTACACTCCCTCTATGGAGTACTCATGTGGGGAAACCCTCTCATTAGTATTTAGTCCCTACAGTGGACCTTTAATAACCTCTTGTTCTCAGTCTTGGTTTGATACGGCCTTCCTTTCCTGGCTAGGCCTCACAATTGCCATCCTATCCCGACTTGGCCTCATAATGACCATCCTATCCTGACTTGGTTTGATTGATGATCATCCTATCCTGGCTTGATCATTTGTCACCATAGTGACATTTCTGACATCTCACATGTATCACTTAAATCCATCATAGATGGTTGTGCAAGTTATACTTATATAATGTGATACTCATAGAGTCTTTAAAGATTTCATGAACTAAATAAACAACCAACAGTCTATTTTTAATTAATGTGGGAAACCTCAAAAATCCACAGAAGTTGTTTAATTCTAGCAGTCATAAGCATAACCACATACCTTTATTAGAAGTGATCAAAAGTTCAAGATATAAGCAATTGTGAACAACTAAGAAATCACCCTAAAATTAGTGCATAACACCCAAGTATTACTATTTTATCCAAAATCTACCATTAAGACTGACTTGGGTTCCAAGTTAGGGTTTCAGGGTCAAATTAGGGTTTCATTAGGATTTTGTCTTCCCCAACCCTAATTATTACTTTTAATGCCATTTTAACACACAAACCCTAATCTTGATGTTTTATACATTATCAAACCCTAATTAGGTCATGATATCTCTTTTATCTAAACAAACCCAACTTCATCCATTTAAGTCATTTTAACGTGATATGATCATTAAACTCAAGAAATTAGGGTTTTTATACATTTAACATAAATAAAGATAGCAACGTTAAACACTTTTTGAACTTGAGATAGAAATAGGTCTTAGCACTACTTTTATTACATTCCTCACATTTTTTTATCATTTTCATATATTATATGTTACCATTGAACCATCCTACTAATTATTGTGATTTTTAGAAAATAAACATATTATGACCAATCACAAGCTGCCACCTAGGCAATGATCCTTGGGTCCCGGCCTCTCCAGCTCAGTTCGGCCAACCAATCAGCTTATGCCAACTAGCTTCCTGCCCATGTGGCAACTCATAGGTTAGAGTGAGGAAGAGGAGGAAAAAAACTAGTTTACCCTTACCTTCTAAGGCCTAATTTGGTAGGGTGTAATTGTAGTTCATTATACCTAATTGTTCACTTTATAGTTTTACATTTTATTTGGTAGAGTGCATTCAAGTGTAATAGGTTGAATTCTTTCTACATCTAACTTCATCATCAGTGGCAAAATCTAGGAATCAGAACCGCGCTGGAATATTGAGTGGTCGGGTACATTTGTTAGTCAGACGAGCACTTTACATCCATGACTACCTGAAAGAATACTTTTTTAGTTGTGCTTGTCAAGTTGGTGCCCGGTTCTACTTTACTGACCAAGTAGCAACGACCCAAAGCATGGAACTTGCACTGGATGCTACCAAATGTGATCAAAGCAGTACAAAATATGCGATTATCAATGCTTTACTTTCTAAATCATGAAACCACACCGGGCTACACCCTACCAAATTAGCCATGAACATTTTCTCGAGGGAAGGTGGGTACTTTCCCTCTCTATCATTTTCTACCTCTCGACGGCTCACAATCAGACTCCAATGAGTCAACGAGTGAGTTGACTCTGAGCCTTGGGCTCTTTCAGCAATCAATGAAGGCACCACCATGTTTGTCATGCTTCATTGGAATCAATGGCGGCGACCAATTTCTTGGATATGATCTATGGCAAGAGGAAGATGAAGGGCTACCTTGGTTGCATGAAAACAAGTAGAGAGGGTAAGTGTATGGGTTGGAAGAGAAATTGGAGGTGAAGGAGTGAGTTTAAGATCACACAGAGCTTGGCGACTGTATTGGTGATTTCATAGAGGGGTTGATTGGCCTTGAATCACACGTCCACAAGAGAGGCCGATTTAGAAGGAATCGAACCTTTAAATTTATAACCTGAAACCTTCAAGGACCCCCACAACTTTTTTTACGGGGTCAAAGTAGATATACGGGGTCGAACATAGGGACGTGGTGACGTTTAGGATGCTTGATATTTTGTTCTTGAGTCAGATAAGCCAAGATGATAGTCGAGAAAATAAGGGGCTAGAGCTAGGATAGCGGGTTGTCATGAATTAAAACAAAACAAAGGAAATAAAACAAAACAGAGTCTGTAGGATTCTACTAATAAAAGAAAAAGAGTTCTCGGCTATGTAACCATAAGTTGGGCAGCCTATGCACCTGTTCTTGGGCATAGGCAACCCTCGAACACCTCAGCAAGCAACCTACATTTGAACATAGCATGCATCGAGGTATCTGTTCCTGTGGAGTAATCCCACTCGCTCTCACGTAGCGTGACTAAAACCCATCGATGATATAAAACCTCTCTCGTGGATGACAAACCAACATCCTAGAATATTCTAGATACCCTCTCAAGTCTAGAATATTCTGGGATGTTAGGAACAGACGACCTTGAACCATCCTCCTTTCAGAGTTCGATCCAAACTATCTCCTCTTGTCTATTTCTACAACGAATCTCTTGATATTGGCAGAAATAGCAGTTCAAGCAAGAAATAGATCAACCAAACTAGCAATCATAATCACAAAGAGGAGATAGAACATCTGACATGCTAGATCTAAAATAAAACTACTTGCTTAAGGTAAAAGTACATAAACATGCCCAAAACGGGATACATAGCCAAGAAGGAGCTCAACTAGCCATGGGCAAGCATAGTTGGCACTGAATAAAGATGGAAGAACATCATTTTTACAGAAACAAAGGAGAATAATGGAAGAAAAGAGGAGAAGAAGAGATTTAGCCCATAGAGGAGAGGTGGCTCTCGCTCCCTAGCCTCTGTATAGGTCAGATCTCATCTTTTGGGTCATCCTCCTTGATCTTATGGACTCCTTGGCCTCCTTTCTTTCTAGATCCCACCCATGAACAACATCTTGGGGAGTGAATGACGGTGGAAGATGGTGGAGGATGGAAGCACACTGAAGAGGTGGGCATAGAACAAGCACTTTGGCCTTTCTCGAACCTCTAGACTCTTCCTATGGGCTCTGGGAACCACATCGGGTCGGAACCAACAACTGGAACCTCCTAAAACACAGAACAGGAAGATGGAACTCCCCACGGTGTGGAACCCCCCCTCCAGGTGATGAAGGGTGGGTATTTATAGGTAAAATTGTTGAGGTACTGATCCAGACCACAGTCTTTCTCAGTCACGGTCGAGGTGCACCCCGCGGTCGCGGTTGCGGTCGAGGTCATGGTCATGGTCGCGGTCACGGTCGCAGTCATAGAAGATGTACCTCAATTGTGGTTGAGGTTGAGGTCGCATTTCTAGTATGGATTATGGCTCTAATTTCCATGGTCGTGGTGAGGACCATGGTCGCGGTCCTCCTAGTCACGGTATGTAGTCGAGGTTCCTCCCACAGTCCCAGTTAGTCAGAAGTTGCGGAGATGGCTTGGATCACCGTCGCGGTCTCTCCCTAGACCGTGGTATCAATGGAGATAGACACTGCGATCACGGTTGAGGTGAACACGGGTACCATGATCACGGTCGAGGTGTCCTGTTGGCCGCAATCGTGGTATAGGCTTAGCTGCTGCAAAAACACATGCGTCGGGGAGAATTCAATTGAGAATAGATGTCTTTTCGGGTTCGGTGCCTGCAAGTCCCAAAATTGGCTAGTTGAGCAACTTTATCTAAGAAAAGACATAAATTACTAAAAGATAATAAACATGGGTTATTTTTGGCATATTAAGGCTGTAGTGACACAAAACCATAAATAAATGCTTAGCATAAATGCATAAATTTGGGTATTATCAACTACTACAAGCTTAAACCTTTGATTGTCCTCAAGAAAGACTGTGCTCAAAGAACAAAAATATAACATCCAAATTAAGCTTGGCGACATATGCTAAGGCTAAGAAAAATAGTTTAAAACATCAATTCTCTTGATCTATTTCGTTTCAGAAAAAACCCCCACCAATCGAGTACAATCCTGCCAAAGTAAGATGAAAGAGCAACCATGCAAGATTAAGTCGGTCCACTGTACCCTGTCGATACTCATGAGGGTTTGAATCATAATTATATAGCATAAAAGAATTGTCACATAGATGATCATGCAGGTGATGAGCAATGAACAATCTCATGTATCCATGTAGACCAATCAGGGACAACACGCCTCTCACTTATTAAAGTCCTAAGAAGAAAAGCGGAAAGACTCTAATGACTTCTGAGGATCCCGATCTATGTCAGGCTGGTCCATTTAACAAGCAACAGTCCCTATAGTCAGAGCCAGTTGGCCTAGAGCAGTGAGACAAACTCCTCGTACTGTGCTCGAACCATTCCTGCTACTGGGATGATATCATAGGTCTCCTAGGGGTTCCTAGTGACTCTCTAATGAGCTTTTGGAGTGATACTACTAGGCACGACATACCCGTGTTCATGAGCACAGTCGTACACTGACTGGGGATCATCCTCAATTCTCTTGGAAGAGGTAACAAGCACTCATTTATTCACACTCAGGATTTTATTCTCTGCATTCTAATTTAAGGGCCTGGGTGAGAACTCTATTGATATTTTTGGGATTTTATGGGCAGCTAAGCCTCTTTTGCAAAATTTTAATTTTTCATCTTTTAGACTCAATCTAAAGTGATAGGGCACGTAGTCCATCAAGGAAAACATTTCAAATTGACTATAGCTCAAAACTCATCATTATCCGCTTGATACATGTGTGAAAAGATAGTAATTATGATTCAAGGGTCTTAAGAATAGAGGCAAGCTTGTGGAACAATAGCTAGGAGTCTTTGATCATTCTTTAGCTTCTTCCAATGGTCTCGTATCTTGGATTTATCATTCACAACATAGATCAAGCGAATAAAGTTTTAAGCTATGAAAAAGTCGCATAACCTTTTATTCATTACCAAACTTAAGGAAAGAGTCAATGAGAAAGTAAAGCAAAAGATCAAGCAGTTTAAGATGAAATTTTTAGGCATAAAGATACGAATTTAGATATAAGATTTGCATTGCATAGACTTAATTGCAAAGCCACAAATTACAAAACAAAGTCTTACAAAGATGAAAATTTATGCTAAATGCAGGGAGTAAACATGCATGCATGAAGAATGAAGAGATAGAATGGTGAATAGCCTACCACCCAAGCTTAAAATTTTGCTCGTCCTCGAGCAAGACCTAAGCTTAGTATAGTAGGGTCAGAATGCATGGAAGTTATGGTGGGAAATCTTATTAAAGTCCTAAAATGATGCATGTATGTAAGGATATATAAAAGTAGTCAGAGGAAAGAAACTATCTAAGCAAAAACATGAAAAATAAAATTTGTTTTAACAAAAAAGAGAAAAGAAAGGGGTAAGAAAAGGGGTTGGATGCCCCATAATACCAACACTGGGATCCCAAATCCAAAGTTTTGGGACCAGTGTCACCTGTGTCTTGCCAAAGGGATCCACCACATAATAGGAGTAGAATAGCCGGAGATGTCGGCCCTTCCGAATATGAAGAAGAGGAATAAAATCTAGCGACTCGTGGAAGTCATCTCTATGATGGGGTTTACTTGAGATGCATCCCTGATGAATTCTTTGGCAAATCATCTTCAAGGTACCTTCCAAGCTATGAATCTGAATAGGAAGGCCCTAGGATGTCGACATAGGATGAAACAGAGGGGAGAGGCTGAAAGTTTTCTAGAGGGCCCCTCACTTTTCTCTCCACCTCTAAACTTGAGGTTGGATGCGCAGATAAGTCTTCATGTAAAGTCTGAGTCATCCAATCATTTTCTGAGCAAGAAGTATCCCTGGGTGAATTTAATTATGGTTCTACCACCCCAAACTTGTCACACTCTATGGGGTCTGGGGTATCTTAATGCTTAGCAGCCATGTTGTGGTGGATTGTCCATCCCACCCCTTCGATGTCCACCAATCCTTGTAAAGGGATGGTGGTGAATGTCAGCTCATACTGCTCCAACTTGTCGTCATCAGTATATTCACTGCTCCCATTTGAGCAGTTTTCATTGTCGTCGTCATTGAAAAAATTGTTCCAAACCATGATTGGCGTACTGCTCAAGGCTAAGTGACAAGTCTCAATGTGAGAGCTATCACTCTGGTCTGGATCAATGTCTGACTCAGGTTCCTCAAACCACCTTCTGGCTGCGAGGTTGTTTGGCTATTATGTGAGGACAAGAGTCTTCATCATCATCATCATAAAACTAGTCATGCACGTGGCTTGTATTTTCCATCGGTTGATCAGCTGATTCATCTAGATAGAATGAAGGGATTTCCCAGGTGGGTTGGTCTTCACAAAAAAATCCAGATGAATCTACTTGATGGTCTGAATCAGATGGTGAGGCATACTCCTCTTCAGACCCAATGGAATGGTCTTGATGAATAAAGTGTTCATTGTAAGGCGGTAGCGCTTGCAACTGTGTGGTAACCAAATTGATGAGCTCTTGAAGCTTCTTGCCCTGTTCAACAACTTTATCATGAAGTTGTTGGACTTGGGAAGCCAAGCTTCTGAGATCCGTCAATTCTGCCTTGCACTCCTATTGTAGACTCATTGTATCAAACTGACGTGCTTGGATGAATCCTTGCCCAACAGTTTGAAGTAGACTTCTATTGCGGTCTGCAATCTCGATGGCTACTTGGGGTTGATGATCCTGCCTTTTTAGTAATTGTTGGAGTGGATTGACGTCTTCTTGGAGATGAGAGGAGCTAAGGAGGTGAGTGTGTTGACACTTTCTCCAGCTAACTCCACTACCTTCATTAGTTCTTGGTCCTATGATAGCATGGAAGTTGAAGGCTGTCTGGAAGTCTCCGTTGTTGTAGCGTCTACATATGATGACGGTGGGGGTGAATATAGTGTGATGAGTTGTAAGGAATGTGTAATGCCCGGGCCCACTGCCCAAGGCTCTAGTAGAGTTTCAGGAATGACGATTGTCCCCACCGACCACCACTAGCCTTAACTGCGTGCTTTGTCCTCACTCACGCGCATGCCAGGATCAACTTCCCGATAGGTCACCCATCCCAATACTACTCCAAGCTGAGCACGCTTAACTATGGAGTTATTAGTGATGGGATCCCAGAAAAGGAGGTGTACCTTGGTGATATGGGTAGTCCAATCATTCATTTTAAGAGTGTTTTATCCGAGGCCTCAAATCCTGGGATGTTACAATCTCCCCCACTTAGACTCTTGACGTCCTCGTCAAGGTTCAACTATAAGGCCTCATAATCTGACCCCATTTCAGTGCAGACCCACAATGGCCCATGGACACCAAACTCCCGATCACAGAATACCAGCGCAAGGGTAGCTACGTCAACCATGAACAACCCTTTCCTACATGCCTGGACCGCACAGCTCAAGACTGGCATGCCATGCCCATGTGGGCCCCACCTACTGGAGGGCTTATGGCTCTGATACCATTTGTAATGCCCGATCCCACTTCCCAAAGCTCTAGTAGAGTTTTAGGAATGACGACTGTCCCCACAGACCACCACTAGCCTTAACTACGTGCTTTGTCCTCACTCACGCACATGCCAGGATCAACTTCTCGACAGGTCACCCATCCTAGTACTACTCCAAGCTGAGCACACTTAACTATGGATTTCTTAGTGATGGGCTCCCGGAAAAGGAGGTGCACCTTGGTGATATGGGTATTCCAATCATTCCTTTTAAGAGTGTTTTATCTGAGGCCTCAAATCCTGGGATGTTACAGAATGACTTTCAATTATTTGCCAGCAGCCAGAACTGTGGAAAAATTTAGAAGGACAGGTGGACAAGATGACTTGTCTTGCAGAAGCAAGATCCATGGCTAAAAAAGTATCAGTAAAAGGAAAGCTATTCAATATATATGGACAAGTATGTTTAAAATAAAAGAAAAAACTATGCATATATGTACAGGGTTAAAAGTGACACAACAAAATCTTTTAGGTGTATAAATGTGGAAAACCACATCCCCGATAACGATGCCAAAAACTTGATTGGCCTCGAATCGTGCGTCCAGAAGGGAGACAGTTTCAGAAGGAATCAAACCTTTAAATTTATAACCCCAAACCTTCAAGGACCCCCCAAAATTTTATTATGAGGTTGAAGTAGATATACGGGGTCAAACATAGGGACATGGTGACATTTAGGATGCTTGAGATTTCATTCTTGAGTCAGATAAGCCAAGATGATAGTCCGAAAAGTAAGGGGCTAGAACTAGGCTAGCGGGTTGTCACAAATTGAAACAAAACAAAGGAAAGAAAACAAAACAGAGTCTGTAGGATTCGACTATTCATAGAGAAAGAGTTCTTAGCTATGTAACCAAAAGTTGGGCAGCCTATGCACCTATTCTTGGGTGTAGACAACCCTCGAATACCTCAGCAAGCAACCTACATTCGAACATAGCACACACCATGGTATATGTTCCTGTGGGATCATCCCACTCGCTCTTGTGTAGCGTGACTAAAACCCATCGATGATATGAAACCTCTCTTGAGGATGACAAACCAACATCCTAGAATATTCTAGATACCCTCTCAGGTCTAGAATATTCTGGGATGTTAGGAACATATGACCTTGAACCATCCTCCTTTTAGAGTTCGATCCAAACTATCTTCTCTTATCTATTTCTACAATGAATCTCTTGATATAGGAAGAAATAGCAGTTCAAGTAAGAAAGAGATCAACCAAACTAGCAATCATAACCACAAAGAGGAGATAGAACATAAAACATACTAGATCTGAAATAAAACTACTTGCTTGAGGTAAAAGTACATAAACATGCCCAAAACAGGCTACATAGCCAAGAAAGAGCTCAAATAGCCATGTACAAGCGTAGTTGGCACCGAACAAAGATGGAAGAACATCATTTGTATAGAAACAAAGGAGAACAATGGAAGAAAAGAGGAGAAGAAGAGATTTATCCCGTAGAGTAGCGGTGGCTCTCGCTCCCTAGCCTTTGTATAGGCCAGATCTCATCTTTTGGGTCATCCTACTTGATCTTCTAGACTCCTTGGCCTCCTTTCTCCCTAGATCCTGCCCCTGAATAGCAGCTTGGTGAGTGAATGATGGTGGAAGATGGTGGAGGATGGAAGCACGCTGAAGAGGTGGACATATAACAAGCACTTCGGCCTTCTGAGACCTCCAGACTCTCCTACGGGCTCTGGGAACCACACCGGGTTAGAACCAACAACTGGAACCTCCCAAAACATAGAATAGGTAGATGGAACTACCGAAGGTATGGAATCCCCATCCAGGTGCCGAAGGGTGGGTATTTATAGGCAAAATGGTCGAGGTACTGATCCAGACCGCAGTCTTGCTTGATCACGGTCGAGGTGCACTCCGCGGTCGCGGTCGAGGTCATGGTCGTGGTCGCGGTCACGGTCACAGTCATGGAAGATGTACCTTAGTTGCGGTTGAGGTTGAGGTTGCAGTTCTAGTATGGATCGCAGCTCCAATTTCCACGGTCACGGTGAGGACTGCGGTTGCGGTCCTCCTGGTCACGGTATGTGGTCTAGGTTCCTCCCACAGTCACAGTTAGCTAGAAGTTGCAGCGATGGCTTGGATCACGGTCGTAGTCTCTCCGTAGACCACAGTCTCAGTGGAGATAGACACGGTGATCGCGGTTGAGGTGAACACGGATACCGCGACCGCGGTCGAGGTGTCTTGTTGGCCACGATCGTGGTGTAGGCTTAGGTGTTACAAAAACACATTCTTCGGGGAGAGTCCAATTGAGAATAGATGTATTTTCGGGTTCGGTGCCTGCAAGTCCTAAAATTGGCTAGTTGAGCAACTTTATCTAAGAAAAGACATAAATTACTAAAAGATAATAAACATGGGTTATTTTGGACATATTAAGGCTATAGTGATACAAAACCATAAATAAATGCTTAGCATAAATACATAAATTTGGGTGTTATCATGTGTCTATGGCCCTTATATAGCCCCAGGTTGAGGGATTTGTTCCTGGAAATTAGGTGAATCCTTAATACTTTCACAAAGGTGGTAAAATATAGGGCAAGTAGATGTAGAAAGATCTCACAAATCTAGTGGAGTAGTTTTTAATTTTTGCTCATGTATTGAAGAGGGAGAGAGGGCAAGAGAAGTTATTAGTTCACTATTGTTGGTTTCCAAAGCTAGTCAGGGGTGGGAGACAATCTCTTGATCCTCGGATCATAATCCTATGGCTGGAAATCTGCACAACATATCAAAAGGTCCAGATAAAGTTCTAGTATGAATTGGATTTGTGACATTTAATGTATATTTTCCACAATTCGTTCACTTTAAGGTTTCCATGAAAAACCATATCTCACTATCCTTTTATCTTTTAAATTCCAAATTTTAATGGAAAGTTTTTAATGCTTTATCTAAATGTGGGAGAGATTGGAGGCCTGAATATCCTATTTGAAAGTACTTTTCTTAATTTTCAAGTCTCCTCCTTATTTCATGTATTTAAGGCATCGATTTAATTCTTTTCTCTTCCTACCTTTTCCATATCCCTTATTTTGATTACTTTTTTTGATAAGGAACCATGTAAAAATGAAACCAACCATTAGTGGCATTTGAAACTACTTTTATAAAGAATTCCACACAATTCCTTATGTATATTAATTATCCATTATCTTTTACTCTTCACTTAATAATGCATTTTTTCTCTTTCGTTTCCCCATATTCATTATTTAAATAAATCAAACTATATTAAGAAGAGTGCCAAATGTTGGATAGTGAGTTTATACAGATGTTTACCTCGTAGATAAGCCAGTGTGGCTTAAACACAAAGTTCTCTTTAGTGTTATTACAAAGGTCATATTTGGTTATCTCATTTGCCACCTTGTTGCTATATTGCAAATGAAGATGAAGTTAGAGCCATTTGTTGATGAGCGAAGGATGGTGTGGACATATGGGGAAAACTTTGGAGGTGTTTTTTGTAATTGGTTGCACAAGATGATTGCTTGACTGGAATTAGAAAGGAAGAGTGGCTTGGACAAGTTGAGGGTATGACATAAAGTGGATGCTAGTAAAAATGCTTGTAATTCTATTTCAAGGGCGGTGGTTGCATGGTTGGCCTGACCAACACCTCAAATGCAACTGCCAGTTAGATCTATGATGTGAATGCATGCTGCTCTTCTCCCTAAATCTAGATCAAAGGTAGCATCCATGAACACTAAATGCGAGAAGTCAGAGAGTTGTACTGTAGAACTATTTCTTGAGTTCTCGCTCATTGTGGAAGGAGGGATGAGGCTCTCAAGTAGGGTGATGGTCCGATCATGATCCTTCACAAACTTGATGAGGATCTTTGGGGGTTGACCTATGTCTTAATGGGTGACCTTATTTTGTGTGTACGATATATGGCATGGTGCAAACACAAAGATTACATTTTCCTTTGATTTGATGATGATATTCCTTGTACATTCCTCTTCATTCATCAGGAACAACTCAGGGGGACAGTTGATTCCTTTCCAAATAGCCTTGTTGGATGGACAGTCCCTCAAACAGTGGAGGAGGGTTTCATCGAATGTGTTGCAGTTGGTGCAGAGGCCCGAGACTTCAATGTGTATGGACATTTTTTCATGTTTGTAAGGAGAGCTCTATGTGCAAGAAGCCATTGAAAAGACCTTGATATGTTTAGGGAGTTTCAATTTCCACATCGCGGACCAGTTCCTAGCAGTGTGGGTTTCCTTGACTTTGCATAGCTAGCGATAAGACAACTTCGCTGAGAAGATGCCATATGTGTCATGCTGCCAAGCAAGTAGATCAGTGCCCGCTGGAAGGAGTGGTAGGGGGATGGAGTGGATCCAAGGTCAAGTGGGTGAAGGAAGGCAGTGTTTGATGAATTCCCAGTCCCACTCACCTGTGTGGGAAATCATGGAACCGACTTGGAGGTTATTGAGGCCATGTGGGATGAACAAAAAAATTCATAACAAAGGGAAACTTAAAAAAAAACCATACTTTGTAAAATAAAGCACACCAAGTTTCCAATATATCCTTTTTATTCACATAATTGTATTCCAATTATGTAAATACATGTGAAAAACCATGTTATAACAAGCAGTGTGCGTGAAGTTGCACGTGATGTGAGGAAAAGGGAGACTGGCCTGTCCAGCGCCAACCCAAAATTAATAATCCAATCAAATAACCCAATTGAGGGCTGATCTAGGAGAAAAACAATTCTTTGAACAGTGGTCAACCTAACTAAGTGACATTGGCGTGGACCAATGCTAAGTCACCATGTGGCATCACATTGAGTTATAAGTGTCCTTTTGTTTAGTTGATAGAAAATTCTAGGAGTACCCAAGAATAGTGAAATTATATATCATTTTGATCGTAAAATGATAGGAACACAAATAAAATGGTTTCATACCCTAGATCTGAGCCTAATTCCAAAACTGCCATGAGTGTTTAGTAAGTGATTAGTACTCTAAAACCCTATATTTGAGTATTAAATTATTAGAAATATTAGAAAACTATTCTTTGGTGTCATTATATGATATTATGAAACATAATGATTATACTAATGATGTAGAATTAGGGTTTCTTATGTAAATAGCCATGCATATGAAAATGAAGGTTTTGAAGTTAAAGACGATAACTTTAATGAACTTGGACCAAACCAAGTGATCATGATGAAAGTATATGTTGAATATAGTGATTAGGGTTATACTTGATATTTAATGTGAATTAATAACCTTAGTAAAGAATTATGCGGTGGAAATTAGGGTTAATAACCTTATTCATTGCCCAAACCCTAAAACCTAGATTAGGACAGAGTAGGGTTTAATCTAATCAATGTGATGGTGACTGTGGCAACACATCCCATTATCACACAGATAACGAGGTGTTACGCGAAAATGTGCGAAATCACCATAACCACAGATTATCAAAATACAGGTTAATTAAAACCGATTGCGGAAAATAGATAAACTGTGAAACTATTACTTTCCAGTCCTCATCCTGCACAGAAACATGTCATATATAAACATACGCAAGATTTGATACGTGTTCACTGCTTCAAGGAACAACTGACCATCCATCATATGAGTTCACCACCCGTCCATCTACAGAAAGGCCCACATCCGACCAACAGTAGGATATACAAACATTATCGATCGTTCATCGTGAAACAACGTCAAAACACTGCCAAGGACCTGAGAGTATAGGGATGACTCTAGACTCTACTACAAAACATCCAAAACAGCAGCATATCCATCGCTTGCCTTCTACTGCTCGTCAAGCTGCTCGGCCGCAACACCACGACCACAACCACGCCTAGCACGACCACCTAAAAAGGGTATAAACCAGTGGGGTGAGACAATTGAACAATTGTCCCAGCGGGAAACATAACTCCCCACCGCAACTACAGAACCTCAGCAAGATAAATGATAACATCAGATAACTGATAACAGGTATAACAAGAGCAGTTTATATAAATAAAGCAAAGCTATTCTTACCGACAAACTTACCAGCTGTACAAAAGCATATACCAGACATTTCTCAATGGAACATAATTAACAAGACAAGATTTATCACTATGTAACATGATTATCAGAATAAGGTATATTGTCACTTAACCTGATTATCAAAATAAGACATATCACCACCTACCTAATAAATATAGAAGTAACTTCAAGATATAACAGAGATATTACGCAAACAAGGTCTCAACCAATGTTTCATGTTCATCTTAAGCAGTAAGTACTAAACGACTGAATTACATTTTATTATGCCCTAAGGATTTGAACCGTACCGTTCAAATCCAACCTTCGGTTACAAAACCCAAGCCGGTGCCATACAAGGTCAATGGAAGAGCCGGACTCCACGACCTCCCACCTCATGGTCAGTACACGAGTACAACATAAGTAGGACCGCAATCTCATGCTGAATTGGTCTTAGCCACAGGGTCAGCTCCATAGGCTACCCTCAGTCTAGCCCCCCTTGGTACAGGTCTCGACGCTAGTAAAACTGAGCCACGGGCCAGTTCACCGTGCTTGAGCCATGAACACATTCATGATCTTCATATCACATATCCTGAGCCATGGGTCTGTTCACCATGCTCTACACATACATATATCTGAGTCTGCAACCGAAGTTACACTCTTACCTCCTCATTTTCAGGCTAGGAGCAACCTACACATATTCAACAATATGCGATTCCAGGTTAACTCGTAGGAGAACCTGTTTCACCATCACCAAATCCTGACGATGATGGATCTATGGCCAGGGCAAACTACATGATATATTTTACTGTGATTAATTAGTGTCTTTTAGATGGATTGCAAGATTCAACCAAGTTGTATAACATGCAAGATATAACAGAAAGTAAATAAACTCAACATTATATTATTATTATAATCACATCAACCTGATCCATCTCAAGGATCCAACATCACATGTTACCACTTGGCCTCTTGCCAACCATCCAGATTCATCTCAAGGATCATCACATACCATGGGATCTCAATCCCTCATCATTTACTGCCAATGTCTCTTCAAGGCTCACATCAACATCATGGGACAAATATACCATATATACAATCTCATTAACCAGAGTAATTATCAAAGTGATGTTACTATATGTTATAGCCTTTTCATGGCTAAGCATCACCTGCATGGTTAGGATACACAATAATCATAGTTTCAACATAAGGACCATACTTACTATCACAAGAAGACACTCAAGATACTGTACTTATCCATCTTACACCATTTGGTGATCAAGCACATCATTAACAAACCATATCCATGCTTATCCTTATCTCAGAATTATATGAATAATCAAGGTGTTTACTTTATGTGAGTAGTCATGTTGAACATACAGAGAAAGCACTATTATTACCACTATCATTACTATCACCATTCACTATCATTACTGTTATCATTATGCAAACTACTAGTATAACTATCACCATTCTCCTTATCATTAACAGTTAAGCATAAGGATCACTTCATGCATATCATTACCATTACCTTCCTCATCATCCTCATATACTACTATCAGCATCATTACTACCATTATTATCATCATTATTATTATTAGCATCATTACTATCATTAGCATTGTTATCAAGGCATCACCATCGTTTGTTATGCATAACCAAACACTTCCATATTACAAGGGACCATCACTATAGGATCACACAACCCTCACTAAGACTCGTCACAACCCTCACCCAAAGGAAGGATACAACAGTTAGAACATGAGAGTGCAGCAACGCTGCGCGACACAACGTTACAAGGGGTAACGCGCGTCAGGGGTGTCGGGCATCCCAAGACTGTCGGGCAACATCCGTCACACCTCCTACTGGCCGACACACCAGGGAGTGTGACGCTCGTCACAGTGCCCAACTGCAATGCCCGATACTCCTACCAAAACAGCTAGGTCATAGCCATCCCAACTACCAAGAGAGAGAGAGGGAGAGAGAGAAGAAACACTCCCCAAAACGTGCCACCAACAAGACCATCCCTAACGGCCGACACACTCCAAGGGAGAGGCATGACGCCCTTCACAAGAGCCACCCTATCAGCCGTCACAACCCAAGATGTATCGCCCGCTACACTCCAACGCCTATCGGCCAACTCACCACTCTAGCCTATCGTCCAACCCAAACAAGCATGCCATGCATGATCCTATCGTCCAACTCAAACCAACCTTCATGCCACTTCTTGGTCTATCGTCCGTGATAAGAACAAGGGTGTCACTCATCACAAGAAGGACCATCATGTCGTCCAACACCACCATATCGGCCAACACTTCTCTTAGCTTGACCTATCGTCCATCTCAAGGGCAAGGATGTCGCCCAACACCAAGAACACTCATGTCGTCCAACACAAAGATACCCATGTCGTCCAACACACAAAGACAAAGGAGGGTATCACCCAAAAGGGGTCACCATCTACCTCCAGCACAAGCAAACTCAAACCCTAGAGAGCAAGGTACTCTAGATAACAAGGAAGCCCTAAACCCTAAGGAGGATCGACCACTAAAGCTACCAAAGAAAGGTACTACTACTAACATATGAACAAGAATATAATAAGAGATAATGGAGTTAGGGTTAGAAGCTATGCAACCCGCCTTAAGCTCCAAGCTCCAAGGAAGAAGAACTCCAAGCTCCAAGGGATATCGTCCACCACAACTCCTCCAAGGGGGTGTATTGGCCACCACTGCTTCTCCAAGGAAGTGCATCGACCAACACAAGCAAAGAAGGAAGGAGTGTCGTGCACTCAAGGTGGAGGAGAGACCAAAGGATCAAAGGAAGCTAAGGCAAGGGAAAGAACCACCTATATAGAAGGAAAGGGAGGAGAAAACAAGGTAGATACATGCTATGTGTCATCCACCCAAGGGACACTTGTCCTAGAGCTCAAGCCACCACTCTAGCAAGCCATAAGACACTTGTCCAAGACATGCACCAAGTGTCCACAAAACATGGTCAAGCATCTTGGGCGGCACAACCAGCAGCTCCACTGGGCGACACACCAAGGTACCTGGGCGACACACATGGTTGTTGGCCGACACAAACCACTCTAGGTCGACACACTACTCACCTTGGGCGACACAAGCAAGTCTTGGCCGACACAAGGCTCAACCAAGCCCAAACAAGGCACCTCAAGGCCCAAACAAACTCAAGCAAGGCCCAAGAAACTCAAACAACAAGCCCAAGCCTTTCTCTCAACCCTAGAGGAAGCAAAGAGAGGAAAACACCTCACAAGATGGCAAACTTGCACACAAAACCCTAAACTTGGGTTATTTGCAAGCAGCCCCTTGAACTCTCAACAAAGCACAAACAAACCCTAATCACCACTTAAAGGCGATTAGCAAGCATCAAACCACTAAGGTTAAGCAAAACAAACAAGGTAAACCCTAAATGAAGGTCAGGGTCCTTACAGTGACACTTTAGGATTTACATACATGCAGATTAAATGATTGGATTCCTCTTTGCTTGCTTTATTGGATGATATGCTTAAAGTATTATTCAATAATTTTCATGGTTCTACAAAAGGTACATCGTTACACTTATGACTACCTGCATTAGCTTGCTAGTGTTTGTCGAATGTTTCTCAAAGATTGAACAACTGAACTGTTGGATGTTTATTTACATTTTGTCCAATTACAATTCCACTATGAGTATCACATAAAGGAAGATTATGTGAAGAAAATAATTGTTCTTATTTGCAAGTAATTGTTTGAATATATGTTGTTATGTACTTGCACACTTTTTCATGCACCCCGTGTACATAGTATATTTTTATATGTTGATATGTGCTTTTTTTTCACAACGTTTTAGGTACATGCTAGATAAGATGATGTTATATTCCCAACTTTGGCCAAAATTGTATTATATAAATAAAGGCATTAATTGATAAGTAAGTCATGTAATGTATTTATTATCTTGGTGGCATGGGTACAACTCATGGCCCATATAAAGGCCCATGACACTATTCCTTGTGACACAAGTTAAAGAAATAAAAGGGAATTTTGTGAGATTTGTGGTTTGTAGTAATCCATTAATAGATATTGGATAAAGAAAGAGAGGGAAATCCAATAATAAATGAATTTTTAAAAGTAGTGGACAATTGGTATTTCAAATATGGAATTGAGTGGAATTTTTTAGAAAAGAGAATTTTCATGCATAAATAAAGGAAAGTGACTTTGTTAATTGTTACATAATAAATCATGAGATAATATGCAAGTTTCATAACGAAAATAAGATATGTAATGTTTTAGATAATTAAAAGAGAAATTATCTAGCCATGAGTGGAAACATAGTGTCTGGGACATCAAATAACATTATCTCTATTTAACCTTTGTTATACTTTAAAATAATAATGAGAATAAGAGGATTCTTGAATTTGAGAGGCAAAGGAGTTTTCATGTAGTGTGGGTAATTAATTTAAGAAATTACCAAAGGAGGAGGATTCAAGTGTTTAACTTATTCCTTTTAATCCCAAAATTTTTATTTAGATTGGGAAAAGTGTTATTGAGCTTCCCTCAAAATTTCATGGAGGATATTTCTTTTGGAATATATAATATAGAGAAGAGAGAGGGACTTATTTGAAATAAATATATTTGTTTCTAAAATAGGAAGTCGAACAAATGATTTTGACTTTAGTAAGGGAACCCACATGCCATTTATTTTGTCATGCGAAGAGCAACCACCATATTAGGTAGGGATGCTCCAGATTGCATCTTCCACCTTGTGTCTAAAAAGGAAAATAGGATAATAGTAATATCGATTGTTCACGACCTTGTTCTCACTCTCCACACACTTGATTCATCTAATCTTTCACCCATTGAAACCATGTAGAGAGGTGTATCTGGTATGCCTTTACTCATAGGCTATATTGTCGATTCTAGGAAATGCCCAAATCCCTGTGGAGTCGGGATCCTAGGGAAATGACAGAACCTAGTAAACCTTTCCATCTATACCTATATAAGCCAATGGGGAGTTGAATCCTCATCTAATCTTCCCCTTTGGCCTCTCTAGTTCCTGTCGTCTCACCTTTGTCTCTCTCGATGACAACTAATGTTTGTTGTCATGTTCTAGGGTGTGGCTGAGCAATTGCTCATGCTAAGGGCTTCATCAGGGATCCACGAGAAGGTTTCAACCTCTAGGAGAAAGCAAGGAGCCCTGAGACCATCAGCCGAGTGTCGAGGCTCTATGGAACCAAGATGCCCATAGAAAGACTACCTATAGGTCACCAAGTAGCATCATGAGTGGTGGCTTACGATCACCAGGATTGTCTGAAGCTCCTTCAATTGATCAAATTCCATTAATTGAGGTAGTACTCACCTTCCATAGCTCCAGTCATAATACACTAAGAACCAATCTCATTGTTGTCTATCCTGATCTCCTTCCAAGTTCAAACTTGGCTCACTGAGTTTGGATGAGGGTAAGGAAGTAAACTAGACATTCAGTAGCAACTTTTTGGCATTAGAAGCTAGGGTTAACCCTTTGGTTGACCTATGTGTTGTTGTGTTTGACCATGGCAAGAAGAAATGAAGGAGAAGGAGAAGGAGAAATTGGGATGGTAAATTGACCTGGACACCCACACCACGTGATGGTACCAAAGTCACTGTGAAAGTGTATATTAGACTTTTTACCCTACCACATGAGGATCGACTATGCTGAGTAGGCGTCGATATGGTTGAATCCATTATCCAGGGCTAGGATCCGTGTTAGCATGGATGATGTTATTCATGCTGATGTGGCCTCTCCTGATTGGTCTGAACATAATTTTTTTGTTTTAGTTGTAGTAAAGATTCAGTAACTCATAGTGACACATCTTATATATGAAAATTAATTAGATTAATGAGAGGAACATGACTAAAATGTAATTAAGACTTAACTATGCTTCTTGTTCCAAAATTAGGGTAATGTATGTGTTTAAGTGAAGATTAATAAATTGAAATCCTAGATTGAATGTTTACATGTTGGAAACATTAAAAAGTTATTTTTGGTGATATTATCTAATATTGTGGAACATGATGATGATATAGCAAGTTCACGATTATAATGATGTTGAATTAGGGTTTCTAATGTGAATAGACATGCATATGAAGAATTAGGGTTTTGAAGTTAAAGATGTTAACTTTAACGAACTCGAACTAATCTAAGTAATCATAATGAAATGATATGTTGGATATAGTAATTAGGGTTTCAACTAATGGCTAAAATGCAATGGAAATAGGCTTTATACCCTTGTTCCTTATCCAAACCCTAAAACCCTAGATTAGGACCTGAGTAGGGTTTTATCAAATTAATGTGATAGTGACACTTTAGGATTTACATACCATGTAGATTAGCTGTTGAATTGCTTGGATTTATTGATTAGATTGATTAAATATGCTTGAATAATATACATAATAATCTACATGATTCTAAAAAAGGTACGTCCTTACGCCTATGACTACCTACATTAGTTTTTCAGTGTTTTTTGAAGATTGAACAACTAAATTTTTGGATGTTTATTTACATTCTTTTCAATTATAATGCCACTATGAGTATCAAATACATTTTGATTTCATATTCTGAACCGTAGGCTAATGAATATCAAGGGGTGATGCACACGAGCCCTAGAAGAGATAGTGATCATGTCCAAGATAATATATCCAGTAAGGCCCAGAATATGTAAAGAAAAATGATAGTTCTTATTTGTAAGCAATTGATTGTTATATGTTGTTATATACTGGCACACATTCTACATGCACCCCACGTACACAATATATTTTGATATCCTGATTTGTTGTTTTGTTTCACGACATTCTAGGTACATGCAAGATAAGATGATATCAAGATATGATGGATGGATTAATCTACTTGAACACATTAAAGTTAACTTATAAGGAGAATCAGATAGATACTTCTTCCCATATAGTTCTCATATGTACAATTATGATGATGGAAAGTTATCTAAGATCTAGAGGAACATCTTGTAAATAATATATATTGAAATAATGGAAATTATTTTCTATTTATAATTATTTGTTTAAAATATGGATCATTGGGAAAATTTTAGGTAATGGCTCTCATCATTTTGGCCTTCCTTACTTGGGGGTTGCTAAAAAGTGAGGTCATTATAGATGATATCAATATATGATGGAAAGAAGAAATTACTTGAAGACATTAAAGTTAACTTCCAAGGAAGATTAGAAATATATTTTTTCACATATAGTTCTCATATGTATAGTCCTGATGATAAAATGCATGTAACACCCTAGAGGAGCATTTTCTAAACAATATTTGACTTAATGGAAATTATTTGCAATTATTTGTTATTTGGTTGAATTTGGATTCTTGGGAATTTTAGGTAATGACCCTCAACTTTTTGGGTGTTCCCTTAATTGGGGGATGATAAAAAGTGAGGTTGCAACATTAAGGAAGGACCCAAAAAGTTGAGAAACATTACCTAAAATTTTATAAGATTTAGATTTAGCAAATAAAAAATAATTTCCACTAATTCAAATATTGTATACAAGACGTTCCTCTAAGGAGTTACATGAATTTCTATCATCAGAATTGTTCATATGAGAACTATATGAAAAGAAGTATCTTCCAGTAGATTATACAATTAATGTAGGTAGTCATAAGCGTAACCACGTGCGTTAATGGTGAGCATGCAGATTATACAATTATATGTCCAGTAGATTCAATCAACTAATCAATAGATCCAAGCAATCAATATTTAATTTGTAGGCATGTATATCCTAATGTGTCACCATCACATTAATTAGATTAAACCCTACTCAGGTCCTAATATAGGGTTTTAGGGTTGTCTCAGGTTCATGATATGGAATAAGGACCCAAACTCTATTTACACAGTATACTAACCATTAGTTGAAACCCTAATTACTATATCCAATATATCCTTTTATTATGATTACTTGAATTATTCAGAGTTCATTAAAGTTATCACCTTTAACTTCAAAACCCTAATTCTTCATATGCATTACTATTCACATTAAAAACCCTAAGTATCATCTTGATTATCATGATCATCTTGGAATATCAGGCTATTGTTAAGCATATTATCCAATCAAAGAGGAATCCAAGCAATTTATCACTTAATCTTATTCAAGTAATCATAATAAAAGGATATGTTAGATATAGTAATTTGGGTTTCACCTAAAGGTTAATATTCCATAGAAATAGTGTTTGAGCCTTTATTCCATCTCTTGAACTTGAGAAAACCCTAAAACCTTAGATTAGGACCCGAATAGGGATTGATCTAATTAATGTGATGGTGACACTTTAGGATTTACATACATGGAGAATAAATGTTGAACTTCTTAGATATGTTGATTGGATTGATTGATCTACTTGAAGTATAATTGTATAATCTGAATGGATCACCATTGAGTTATGTGGTTATGCCTATGAATAATATCCTTAACTGAATTCCATGATTTCTCTGATGTTTTCTTGATTGGATTGTAATTAAATATTTGCATATATGTTTACTTCCTGCAATCTATAACGTGACTATGGATATCATTGTACATAAATATAACCTACTCAAACCCTATATCAATCTCTGGTGAGTTAAAGAGCATGGGTGAATAAAGTCATCATGGGGATGACTAATGATCAAGTCTGAAACTTCCAGGTTTCCTTAAAAAAAGATTAATGAGATCAAAGTATTACATCAGATGATGAAATCTTACATTTAAACCAGTATGACTTTATTAGGTTTAAAATGTCATTACTTTAGAAACAACCTACAATTGAGGTAATTATGATAGTTGATCCTTGATTACAAATTTTGGAGTTTAATGGATCATAAGATCCTTTATAAGGCATGGGTTCAACTCATGGCCCAAGTAAAGCCCATCTGGACTGGTTAGGGTTTACAAATAGGTCCTCATGATATAGATTGATAAATTAGTATTTCATTGCAACAATGTATACCAAAAATATTGTTACTTGCAAGATAAAGTGATTATGATATTGTGGGACAAGTATCATGATATTCCAAGATAATATATAGCCTAGATAATTAATTAAATGATTATCTACTTATTGATTGGAGACTAAGATTTGGGGTTCAATTCCACTTCAGCTGGTCGTATCTTTTGCCTAGGCCTAAATAATAGTTGGCTAAGGATGATCCCAAAGTTAGGATAAATCTAAGGTACTATGCATCTTAGACAATTGAAATAAAAAAAGAGGACTTTTAATTAAAAGATAATTAACTTTATCTTTTAGGTGGGATCCTAGGCAGGTCAGGACTCTGTGAGTCGAGTGGAACTACGAGTAGAGGATCACCTTCCATGCCCAATTTCCATCCTAGGTCTGTGAGGACAAAACTCCCACAAACCCTAGACTCCTTTCCCCATGTCTACTCACTATCTTGACCTCATACTGAGACTATTGGATTTAGGAGGAGATAACATGCACAATTGTACCAACATTTTCCATTATCATTGAGAACCATGATAATACATAATTCCTCAAGATCCCTAACATGTAGGTATATCTAGAAAAGACGTTATCCTAAGTCCCATTTCTATATAAGGGGTCAACAACTTCCACCATGGTCCCGTGATGAGAAACCACAAACCAAATGCTAACCAAAACCCCTAGACCTCTCCACCCACCTCTGTCTTCCTCCTCAGCAACCCCGACCCCATCAGATCAATTGGAGGTAGCTCTAGCCAATTCACATGGGATGGAGCACTGTAAGGAGTCTATGAGAAGCTCCCAAGTGTCAAAGGGATCCATAGAAGACCAAGATGGTCCATAATGTTTAACTTAGGCAGCATGAAGCTTGTGACCAAGAGCTTAACATCAGACCTCCTCAAACCTCATTGGGATATGAGAAAACCTCTATGACACCTTGTAAACATCCTCGAAACATCATAGCTACCAGGTATCTCCTAATTCCCTCCTATTTATAGCTTTTCCAACCTTGTGTTAGAATAAAAACTCACAATTGTGTCTGTAGAGTGTTGGCCACCACAACCCACACCTAGCACCTTGCCAAGTTTGGGGTATCCTTGTGAAGGTTCGGCCCTCACCATAGTGCATTGAACCCAAGAGAGTAGAGTCAAATAGCATGTTCACCCATCCATGGAAAAAAGGAGTTGATTCAACAAAGAAGAAGCAATCTCCTAGATAGTTTTACCTTTTATCCCATGTGCGTGTAGCACCCTGATTCACATTGCAAAGGTAATTGGTTCTTTTAGCATGCTATCAGAACATAATGTGTGGAGTGAGGAGATGAGATGGCCAAATCCCATTGGCTCGGGCATGGTCCTGTAGCTAGCGTGGATAATGTTATTTATGTTGACATGGTCGTTTTTATTAGTATATTTATATTTATCTTGTGAATAATGTACTAAATAAATCATAGATCGAATCATAGTTAAATCTTACATGAAATTGATAAAAAATTTGTAGATCATGAATAAAATGATTTCAAAGTATAATTATGATTCCTATTCCAAAAGTATATCTCATACTTGAATGTAGGGTGATCATCACCTGAGAAACCTAGATTTGATAACTAGGTTGTTGAATATAGAATATATGCTTATGTTGATTAACTAATAATGTGAGTATAATGGTACCCCATGATAACAATGATGATAATGATGTATATTAAGATTTCTAAAGTCCATGCCCATATACATACGAATTAGGGTTTCACCTAAGTCTTGATTAGGGTTTATATCCCCATAGACTATAATATAGTGGAATTAGGGTTTGTAACCCTTATTCCTTATCCAAACCTAAGATGGCCCTAAACCCTAGTCTAGGACCCAAGTAGTATCTTATAAATGGTTGGTGACACGTTAGGGGTATACATATATACATACAAAGTTGATTGATTGTGGATTGCTTGAATGTACCTTGATGACTGGATTGCATGGATATAATTGCATGGTTCTACGTTGAGGTACATGAAAAATTAAGAGTACCCATATTATCAACTATTAATGATTTCTTAAATTATTTTGTAAGTATTTCATCATATGATATACTGATTTGATGCTTATTTGATTTAATTTATTACAAAGACACTATGATCATCACATAAAGTAATTATCATATTATGAGCCACAATTACTCTTATCAAAGGGTAATGCACATAATTCCAAGGATGGAAAGTGATTACACCAGAGTTAACATACCAAGAATGGGTTAGAATACATAATTAAAGTACGAGTTCATATGGGCAAACATTTGGCTGTGAACATTATATGTTGTCATTATACTTGCACACATTTTTGGTTACATCACATACATAGTATAGAGATATAATGACCTGCATATTTGTTTGTTGGCATTTTAGGTAATTGTCATCTGTATAAAGATATGAAGACATGATGATTCATTTGAACTCAATGGAAGTTATTAAAGCTAAGTCCCATGGAGGATTGTCTAGGTAGTCTTAGTACTTCTCTTGTATATGCTAGTTTCTTTTGAGAAATTCATGTAACTCCTTAGAGGAGCATCATAATACATATTGTAAACAATATTTGTTCAACTAGTGGAAATTATTTATTCTTACATATTATTTGTTAGGTTTTGATCATGTAAATATTAGGCAAAGACTCTTGACTTTATGGTTTCTCTTAATTGGGAGATACTCAAAAGTGGGGGGTCATTACACATGTATACCCAGATGGGATGTATATTCCCACGCGGGGTAGTGTGCCTTGGTTAGAAACACATTGCTCCTAAAGAGGAACCATGCATCTCTAGTTAGGATGCATTGTCACCTATGGGGTCAATGTGTCTTAGCTGGGATTGCATTTCTCATGGAGAGGAGAAATGTATCTCCACTAAAGATGTATTGGTCCCATTATAGGAGTCGACATTGTTTCCCCCAAGTCTATATTGTCGTTGGGGGCAGCGGATGCCACATGGGTTCAATGTCCCTAACTGGGAGGCATTGCTCTCTTATATAAGGTGGTGAAAATCAGCCCCTCTTACCACATCATTTTATCATCTCCTCAAGTTCTCCTTCACTTCTAAGTGCTTATGAGCTTCTCTAAGATCATGTGTACTATAAAAGCAGTTTCTAGATATTTCTAATGATAGTATTCATAGATTTTTCTTCTCTATAAATGTTGGCATCACCTTATATTTATCCCACAAACTGCTTTTCTTCTTTTCTAGCTAATCGTGACGATGATATTTGCATGTTTTTCTTCTCTATAGATGGTGGCCTCATCTTATATTTATCTGATGAATTGCTTCTCTTCTTTTCTATTATATGTATTTCTAATCTATGAGGGGTTTATATTTACATTAGGTTTTTTTAACTTGTTAGTGTTATAATTTGGTTTAATAAATTGTACTTAAGCATCATTAACTACTTATGATGTTGATAGTTGACTCAGGAATATGAGGATTAAAATATTTGTGGTTAAGGTACGCCATACCTCTTACTTGGCTTATTATGCAATATGCTTGTGTTATATGTGTAGTAAACACTTGGCATATGATATTAGATGAAATAATTGTTCTTGTATTATATCTTGCTTAATTTTCCATACTTATGGCTATGAACACATGAAACATAATATATTTGTTCCATTATATCCAAGCACTTCAACTTAGCAAAATGCTGGAAAGTAAAGTACTTCAACTCTTTGGTAGTAAAGTACTTGGAAGTGATCCAACTCTTTGGTAGTAGATCACATTTTGAAATGATCCAAATCTTGGGTAGTAGATCTTAAAGGCCTTAATGCGTTCAACTCTCAGGTAGTGAATGCATGGATGATATAATGGAAAATGTGCTCAAAATATGTGTTCTCTTTTGTTAATGAAAATCTTTTTGCAAGGATATACTTTTTCTAATATTTGTTTATTACTACAAAGTATTAATTTTATCTTATTGCCAAGATTAGTAATGAGAGGTAAATAAAAAGACACATAGCTATACTCAATACAATATTCTTGAATATTGTGATGACGTGTACCACATGTAATCTTTTGTTTAGGTTTGGGGCATATGATCTTGAAGATCTGAGATAGTTGAAAGTTGTGTGGTGAGCAGGTGTATAGGTGGACCTATTGTCTTAAGATCTTCTTGTTTAATGGTAGTACATGTATATGTAAAATTTTGTTGTTCAATATGTAATATCAGACATTGTAACGATTCATTTTGTAATTATATGTTGAATGGTTTTATTATTGTTCATGTGCATGTGCTACTGGTGTTTCCTTCTGACTTCCTCTAATTTTCTTCTTCTTATCCTAGTGTGGGGTGTCTAAATTGTAGTCTCTCTAAGTTGAGGTTTCAATTTGGATGTCACACATTAGATTAAGTTTTAAAAAATTTGGGGTGTCACACTACTACCTTGACATAATTAGATGAAAACATAGAGAAACTACTATTCTTCTATAAATTAGAATACAAATCACATAAAAATGCATTCTACTATTGCTCTGGAATTTGATTTTGAAATTATTTTTCTCAGATTAAACCATTTTTAAATTTTCTTAAAAGTTAAATATCTTTGTAATTGGAAAAAAACTTGCACAATTAAGAGTAGAAAACATATAAAATACAATATGTTACTGTTCTACAATTTGAATTTAAAATTTCCAATTGTGGTTAACTTAATTATTATTTCCTTGGTGATTGAACACATTTTTTAATTAAGAACATATAAATTAAGAACAAAAGTAATTAATTTTAATACTAGATTGATAATATGTTTATGCATTTTATATTTATTGGGACATTGCATCTAGTTCACATGCATGAATTGTAAAGCTACACTCTGACGGGTCTTACTCTAGTCAATCTATTAGAACCATTATATTATACTAATGAATACTCTGGCAGAGTTCAAGTCATATATCCACACAATACTTGACATCAACTCCCAACCACTTATCTACCGATGTATCATATATGTTCCCTAAGGAGCATCATATGCTCATACAATTTGGCAATGATGATGTATTTCAAGCTTTGTTCTTAATTTTATCTAATGTCTGTTATGATGCTTCTTTCTATTCCTATTCCTCTTACCTTCTTCTAGATGGTACGTTTCTGTTCCATGGTAAAGTTTTCTCTAAAGATCAAGGAACTTATCTTTCTTGCTTCTTCTATCTAGGATTTGCTTCTTTTTTGGAGAATGGTGATACTTGGCCGAATTCAAACCTAAATCTAGGATTCTTCACCATATTTGCTTGAATTTTCTTATTTATTGGACTCTTATCTTCTCCCTAGAGGTGAATTTCATAACCCTTTTCACTTTCATTTCTTACTACAAGCTTGATTACTCATGTTATTGCTCTAAATTGAAGATTTATGCATATAAAAGCTATTCTTACAAATGATTTCGAATTTTATGGTGTTCCTTGATTAGTTTACAATTATATATGAACCTAAAATCATTTTCATGACCAACCTGATGTAGAGGAAGACTAGGTCCTTGCTTACATACCAACCAATGATGCTAAGTACCTATGATATGACATATACTTAATGTTTTAGGCTGATTTTCAATTTTATACATGAACCGATGCATGAACTTATATTAGAACTGATGGAGATGCCTTTGTGGTAACTTATGGTGACAACCCATGGTGACATATGATAATGTTAACCGTTGGTCACACCTTAGTTTAGTTCTAGACTCTTTTGGAAGCTCAATGATTGATGGTTTAGTGCCCTAAAGATGATATAATCCAATAGCGATTTTAGCTCGACATTCGATGGTGTTCAATGATGGTAATATTAGACTCATCAACTGATGGTGGAATAATGTGCCAAAACTGATGGTGGTTCAGGTTACCACATGATGGTGTAACTAGGTATCATGAGTTTCTTCAATTAATCCTGAAACTGATGATTTCTTTGGTTATATGATCCAAGGGTTAAACCTTTATAAAAATCAATAGATTTGAAATGTTAGCCTTGATCCAATGGTTGTGAATGGTGTTGACTCATGGTCTAAATTGACTTAACCCTTGTTTTGATGATGACTAAACCATTCCACTTATTTGTGTTTAATGTCTCTACTTGAGTGATTTCAGATTAGGTATAGACACACTCCAAATGCCCTAACTTGCACATATCAACTTGGAGAAAAGACAAGTCAAAGTCAATACAATTACACATTTTTGTAATATCATGTAAAGCCATTAGAATCATGCTATAAATCACTTATAATGATTGTATGACTTGTAATTAATCTTAGAAAAAATTAGGAGCACTTAGATCGAATGTTTAAGCACTCAAAAGCTATTTTCTAAAATTCACATTAGGTTGTTCATCGGTCGAGGTGCAAACTTGACCGATCCTGATTGGATCTTGTAAATGACTTTTAATCGGTCGAGTTTACACTTCATAGAACTCAACTGATCCCTCTACTGACCCAAACAAATTTAAGTGAATTAGTCGAGTTACCCCAGGACAAACTCGACCGATGGCTTAAATTGGTCTTGTCTTTTAGTGGGATCGGTCGAGTTACCTTTATAGAAACTCGATTGATTGCCTTGTACAGAAAAGTGTTTTTAGATGTTGTGGAGTTGCAAAATGTGAAAATATATCTGTTGCAAGCCACAAAATGGCTAGTTTTCATTCTCAAGTGTTCCCAAAGGCTTCTAGGCATCCTCAACTTTAAATAGGACCCCTTGGGCTTCATCCCATGGTTAGCCAAGCACTATGAAGGTCCCTATTCTATAGTTGAGTGATCCTACAACCTCCTCTCTCTATATAAGCTTAATCACTTATTACATCCATTAGAGTGAGTATGAGATTTGTAAGAGAGCTCGTCCTACATGTATATCTTGTGAGGCTCTCACTTCCACCACCTCCCTATCTCTCATTTCAACTATGAAGATGATGGTTCTCTCTCTTGGCTAAGAGAGGTGAAGAAGAACAAGGGAAGGAGTCCCTTGGTGAAGATCAAGGCTGAAGACTTGGAGAAAGAGTGGGTAAGCCCTTGGTGAAGGCAGAAGACTCCTTGCTCGAGTGGGTAAGTCCTTGGTGGAAGTTTCTCCGAGTGAAGGTGAAGTCAAAGGCTAAAGATCCAAGAAGAGTGGGTAATCCCTGCAAGGATGAAGACTTGTGCAAGAGTGGGTAAGTCCTTTGTGAAGGTTGAAGACTCATTGTGCAGTGGGTAAGTCCTTGGTAAGGTTGAAGACTCTTTGTATTGGATAGGTAAATCCTTTGGTGGTCATGTATTGTAAGTCTTATGAATGAATATAAGATTGTAATGGTTAAGAAATCCTAGAGGTTGACCTCTCTAGGTAGTGAACGGACTCACTTCTAGTTTGAAGTGTGGAACCACTCTAAATAGATTGTCAATTGGTGTATGTTCAATCTCTCTCTCCCTTGCTATGCATGTTTTAGTTGCACTCAAACTTCCTATTTAGCAACCTTAACTTGTGATATATCTTGAAGGTCTAATGAATTTTGTTTAAGTGCATTCATATATATTCACCCCCCCTCTAGATCATCCAATCACCTATCTAGGATCCAACAATTGATATCAGATAGGGTCTTCTCCAAGCATACTTCAACAAGTAGGAGAAGATGGGTGACTACCAAGGAGGGAGATACTTGATCAACCTTCCAATCTTTGATGGGAGCAATTTACTCAATTAGGGAAGAAGGCTTCAATTATACATCCAAGGATCAAATCTTGAGACGTGGAAAATGGTGAACAACCCATACAAGCTACTGAAGAAAACGATTGAAGAATGGGATGAGGCTACCTTGAAGAAAGCAATCTTGAATGCTAGAGCCATGCACATCCTCTATGCCTCCATGACCCCCACCAAGTTCAACCATATTTCTACTTGTAAAATAGCCTATGAGGTATGGAGAAAGCTATGCATCACTTATGAGGGGATAGATCAAGTAAAGGAAAGCAAAGTCTACATGCTCAAAGGGCTGCTTGAGAAATTCAAGATGGGAAAGGAGGAGAAGATAGCCAACATGTACTCAAGGATCAACACCATTGTGAATGGTCTTATAGTTCTAGGTCATCCTATGTCTAGAGGAGAGATCAACACAAAGATCCTTATAACTCTCCCCAAGAGGTGGGAACCCAAGGTGACTTCCATTGAAGAAGCAAGCTCTCTTAAGGATGTCCCAATTGAAGAGCTCATTGGAAATCTACAAGCACACAAAGCCACACTTGACAAGAGGGAGGAAGTAGAAAGACAAGAAGAGAAAGAACTTAAGAGAATGAAGAAGGTTGAAATGAAGGCTCAAATTGAAGTCATTATGGGACAAGCCTCTCCATCCTCCCATGTTGAATAATATGCCATGTACTCCAAGGGTAGAATCTACAAAGGAAAGAATTCCTCCTCCATTCGGTGCCTCAAGTGTGGAAAGAAAGGTCACTTCAAGATAGATTGCCCACAAGTCAAAAGAGAAGTGACGTACAAGAAGAAGGAGAAATGGTACTCAAGCTCAAGTGACTCCTCCAACTCAAGCTCAAGTGAAGATTCAAATGGAGGATCTAGCTCAAGCTCTAGTGAAGAAGGAGTATGTCATTTTTCTCTTATGGATTCTACAAGAAAAGGCTCAAATGAGGTAAATCTAAACTATTTTGATAAAGAACCCTTAATTGCTATCATTAATGCTACTTGTGTCTCTCTTAAGTCTTCTAAAAATAAAAGGAAAAAGCTTGCTAGAATTGTTGATAATATGCATATAGAATTAGATGATCTTGAAAATGCTAATTCTTACTTGCTTGATGACAAAAATGCTTGTCTTAGCCAAGTAGACTCTCTTAAACTTGAAAATTCTAGTTTGCTTGATAAGATTAGATTTCTAGAAGCTCAACCTCTTATGCCTAGTTCTAATGAAAAACGTTCTTTAATTGTTGATTCTCTCATGCTTGATATTGATGTTCTTAAATCTGAAAATAAGGACAAAGATTTAGTTTTGCAAGGATTAAAATCTAAAAATGGTGTTTATCTTTCTAAGATTGCTTTGCTTGAAATAGAAAATGCCTCCTTGCTTGCTAAAGAATCTTGTTCTAGTTCTACTAGTAGATAGAATAATGTTGTTGTTCTTCATATTGATAGAGATACTTATTTAACTAAAGCTCTTTGCTTAGAAAATGATCTTTTGCATGCTAGAGATAATATCAATAATTTGCCTTCTACTATTGCTTCTCTTATGCATGATAATGACAACTTGAGATCTTCTTTGCAAATATTCTTAGTTGGTAAAAAGAATCTTAATGACATCCTAAACCATACTACTAAAGAAATTGGTATACATGGTTTAGGGTATGATGGTAGTCAAAGGAACAACAAAGATAAAAGACCTCCAATATTCCATGGAGAATCCTCTAGTTTCAAGATTATGGGCACATGCAACTATTGCATTGAAATTGGTCATTATTCTACTTGTTGCCCTTTTAGGAAAGCACCCAAGAGCAATAGGACTTGGGTTGCTAAGATAACCCCTCCGGACCCAAAAACATGATTGGGATCCATTTCATCTTTCTTCTTTTAGGTACTTGCAAATGGGTTGATTTGAGCTATTGAATTGCAAATTAACATCTCAATCCACATGAAAGAAGAAAGGTGAGATGTGTAGAGGGTGACAACAAGTGGAAAAAGGAATGGTAAGAACAAAGGTAAAGGTTTTCTTGCTTATAACCAATCCAAACTTGTTTTTGACAAGTTAGTGTGCACTATGCATATGGTTTTTGTGTCAAAAGTGGTATTTTGTGTTTCTCTTCACACTCTTGCTCAAAAAACTATTTCAAATGCTTTTATAGTGCATTACTAACTTGCTTACACATGTTTGGATATGGTTTGTATTTTTAGCATGCCTTTAAATATGTTAAATGAAATATATGTGCTTTTTGACAACAACTTTATCGATTGAGTTTGTCCTGTTTGAAACTCAACCGATAGGCACCAATGGGTGTTGCCAACAGATGTCATCGACTGAGTTGTCAATACACAGAACTCAACCGACAACACTGTGCACAGAATATACAGTTGGTTTATTGAATGAGAATTTCCCTCTCAACTAGATTTTCTCAACTAATAGCCTTATTCTTTGGCACTCTCATTTGGTACCTTTATATATGCATACTACCATGTTTTAAATTTCCTATATTTCTTACAACTCTATCTTGTTAATTACTCTAAATTGGTATATCTATATCTTGCAATTACTTGCTTTGAGTTGTTTTATAGGTTTTGATGATGATCTCTTTGGATCTCTTTGTTGTGTCTAAAATTGCTTCCGTTGCACTCTATCTTGCTACATCTATCTAGTTGTATATCTTGTTTGGATACAACCTTGAGGTTCGTAGTGGTGATCATCTTTTGGTAATGATGCATACTTTTTAGTGAGTTATATCCTTTCCTGCTTCTAAAATTGCATATCTCTTTGTTTGGATATATCTCTACATCTACTCATACCTTGCTTTATCTTGTGTATCTTTTGGTATCTCTCACTATGATCTAGATCATACTAGGAGTCCTAACTTGTGATAACATCTACTAGTAATTCACATACATGTAGTTCTAACCTTGTTTATAATTGGTATCTTTGCTCATCTAGTGGTATTTCACTATATTCTATGATTGTATCTTGTTTCAAACTTGCTCAAGCTTATTCCTTGAATTGCACATCTACTATCTTGAGTTACTTGCATAATATTTTGAAGCAGAATGATGCATACTTTTTAGTGAGTTATATCCTTTCATGCTTCTAAAATTGCATATCTCTTTGTTTGGATATATCTCTACATCTACTCACAGCTTGCTTAATCTTGTGTATCTTTTGGTATATCTTACTATGATCTAGATCATACTAGGAGTCCTAACTTGTGATAACATCTACTAGTAATTCACATACATGTAGTTCTAACCTTGTTTATAATTGGTATCTTTGCTCATCTAGTAGTATTTCACTATATTCTATGGTGTATCTTGTTTCAAACTTGCTCAAGCTTGTTCCTTGAATTACACATCTACTATCTTGAGTTGCTTGCATAACATTGTGAAGCAGGATACATAGATATACATTATATGTAGAAATTGGAGCTTTTTTTTGGATTTGATGCAGATTTTTCTCCAGTTTTAGTTTTTGGTGCAAGACTAGTGTTTTTTTATGCAGAAACAACCTTCTTAGAAAGACTTGTCACTTTTCCATGAGCCCAGACACATTTTGGGAAAATTCTATCATCTTAAGGGTCTAAATTGTTAGTTATTGTTTTTCTATAACACTTTATCTTGCATTTTGGGTTGTTCAAGTGCATGGTTTAACTTACTTTTCTTTCTATGCTTGGACAAGCCCCTATCTGTGCTCTTCAACTCTCATTATATAACATTTTGTTATCTCTTTTCTCTTAACAAGTGGTGTTTCTTATTTCTTCATACCCCCACTTTTTGAAATGACAAAGGGGGAGAAAGGTATGTCTTCTTTTGACAATAGGGAGAAGGCATGTCTTACATGAAGAGGAAAAGAATATCCATGTAAATGAGAGAAGGAGAAATAACATCAATTGAGGGGGAGTATGAGAACTCCACTAGCATCAATTAAGGGGGAACATATGAACTCAATTCTATTGAATCCCCTAGGTTTCTCCAAAGGTATGGCTTTACTTAAATCCTTTCAATACATTTATGGAATGGTTTGTCATCTTCAAAAAGGGGGAGAATGTTGATCAAGGTCTAAATTGACTAAGCCCTTGTTTTGATGATGACTAAATCATTCCACTTATTTGTGTCTAATGTCTCTACTTGAGTGCTTTCAGATTAGGTATAGACACACTCCAAATGCCTTAACTTGCGCATATCAACTTGGAGAAAAGACAAGTCAAAGTCAATACAATTGCACATTTTTGTAATATGATGCAAATCCATTAGACACATTTGTAAATCACCTGTAATGATTTTATGACTTGTAATTAAGATTAGAAAAAAATCAGGAGCACTTAGATCGAATGTTTAAGCACTCAAAATGCATTTTTGAAAATTCACATCAGGTTGTTCATCGGTCGAGTTGCAAACTCGGCTGATTCTGATTGGATCTGAAAAATGACTTTTGATTGGCCGAGTTTACACTTCACAGAACTCGATCGATCCCTCTACTGACCAAAATTGATTTAAGTGAATCGTTCGAGTTACCCTAGGACAAACTCGACTGATGGCCATAAATTGGTCTTGTCTTTTAGTGGGATCGGTCGAGTTAACTTTATAGAAACTCGACCGATTGCACGGTACAGAAAAGTGCTGAAAAATGTTTCTAGCCGTTGTGGAGTTGCAACAAGTGAAAATATATCAGTTGCAAGCCACAAAATGGCTAGTTTTTGTTCTCAAGTGTTCCCAAAGACTTATAGGCATCCTCAACTATAAACAGGACCCCTTGGGCTTCATCCCATGGTTAGCCAAGCACTATGAAGGTCCCTATTCTATAGTTGAGTGATCCTACAACCTACCCTATCTCTCTAAGCTTAATCACTTGCTACATCCATTAGAATGAGTAGGAGATTTGTAAGAGAGCTCGTCCTACATGTATATCTTGTAAGGCTCTCACTTCAACCACCTCCCTATCTCTCATTTCAACCATGAAGATGAAGGTTCTCTCTCTTGGATAAGAGAGGTGAAGAAGAATAAGGGAAGGAGTCCCTTGGTGAAGATCAAGGCTACAAACTTGGATCAAGAGTGGATAATCCCTTGGTGAAGGTAGAAGACTCCTTGCTCGAGTGGTTAAGTCATTGGTGGAAACTTCTCTAAGTGAAGGTGAAGTCAAAGGCTAAAGATCCAAGAAGAGTGGGTAATCCCTGTAAGGCTGAAGACTTGTGCAAGAGTGGGTAAGTCCTTTGTGAAGGTTGAAGACTCATTGTGAAGTGGGTAAGTCCTTGGTAAGGTTGAAGACTCTTTGTATTGGATAGGTAAGTCCTTTGGTGGTCATGTATTGTAAGTCTTATGAATGAATATCAAATTGCAATGGTTAAGAAATCCTAGAGGTTGACCTCTCTAGGTAGTGGACAGACTCACTTCTAGTTTGAAGTGTGGAACCACTCTAAATAGCTTGTGAATTGGTGTATGTCAATCTCTCTCTCCCTTTCTATGCATCTTTTAGTTGCACTCAAACTTCCAATTTAGCAACCTTAACTTGTGATATATCTTGAAGGTCTAATGAATTTTGTTTAAGTGCATTCAGCTCTATTCACCCCCCTAGAGCATCCAATCACCCATCTAGGATCCAACAAATGGATGCTTCAACTTCTAATGATTTAGAATGAAGTCTATAGTATAATGTTTTGGTTATAATGACGATAATTTGATGGTCAATACCCTTAAATTTTTAGTCTTACATTTGCCCTCAGATGGATATAATTGATAATCACCAAAATAAGTTAATGGGTAAACCTAATGATGTATAGCTTGTTACACCTAATCCTAATATATCTAAGTGATGGTAATTGATTATGAATAGCCCCCTTGAATGGTTAATAAAATAATGGGGTAATCTCTTATGGTGGTTGAAACCAAGTATACTATAAATTCGATGGTCTCACCTAGAGTTATGTTTGGATCCATACTTGAGGATAGTATGGAATTTAATGGTGATGCTTCACCTTGTGTATCCTTGATCCAATGGGGAAGCCACGTGTTAGGGTCTGGGTATGAATGTATATTTGTAACATCAATGTGACTTATCTTGCTATTCCTAACCCTAATTCCATTAGGTGATGGTGATTAAACATTATGAGCCTCCTGTGAATGATTAATAGAATAATGGAGTATTCTTTTATTATTATTGAAACCCTGGTATGATATAATTATGATGGTTACACCTTGAGTTATGCATGGATCCAAACTTGATAATAGTATGGAATGTGATGAAGATTCTTTGTCTTATGCAACCAAGATGATATGTGTGGCAACCGTCTCACGAAAACATGATTAACTAATGCGGAAGCGAATTATTTACAGTGGATTACTGAAAATCACTGAAAATTAAAACTTTTTCAAAGAGATCCATTCACAAGAAAACTCTTTAACCAAGAACCAAAGTATTTCAAATTCATCCTGGTTCACAAGTACACAACCTGTACCATTCCTTCTCAAAGATTACAACATCAATTGTCTTATAAACATTATATACAGACAGTATACAAATCTCGAGGCATCAAGCCAAAACCTCAAAATGATTCATAAGACACTGACTAAAAACTCTGAGGACCTGAGAGTATAGAGACGACACATATGACTATTATCTGTATGACTAGATAGACAATATCTCCACCTGAGATCTTATTGTTGTCCCTACTGTTACTGTTGTTGTTGCTCTTTCCTTGTTCATAGGATTTCTTGTTTGCCTCCCATGCATACCTAAAAATGTTTCCCACGGGGGGTGAGACAATTGAAAATTGCCCCAACGAGAGATATAACTCTCTGCCAAAAACATTGTTATTACAGTTTATTAAATTAAAACTGAGCAAGGGTTACTTTTACATTATCATGCATAATTATTCATCATAGAACAGAATAAGATAATCTCCATTCTCAAGGAGGTCATTGCATCTACCCATGGTAGATAAGTAATTCATCTATCTACCTTGCAGAGAATATAAAGAAACATAATTAACATTTATCCATTAAGGAATGCACAAAGAAAATGCAACATCAACTAATGAATCTCCGTATTCAATCCTTAAGTAAACATGCTATACGGCTGATTACTTTTTACAATTACACTTATGCCCTGAGGAGGTGATCCGTACCGCTCAAATCCAACCTTCGGTTGTGAAACCCAAAGCCGGTGCCATATAAGGTCCATGGAAAAGCCGGACTTCATGACCTCCCATGTCTCGGTCAGTGTGAGACCACAAGCAGGATTGCAGTCTCTTTCTTAAGTGACCTCAGTCACAGGGTTAGCTCCCGTAGGCTACCCTTTCTCTAGCTCGCCTTGGTACAGGTCTCGGCGCTAGTATATCTGAGCCACAGGCCAGTTCACCGTGCTCCCTGAGCCATGAACACATTCATGCTCTTTCACACTGTGCCATGGGCCTGTTCACCATGCTCTTATACACATCTTGAGTCTACAACCGAAGTTGCACTCTAATCCTCCTATTTTCATCTAGGAGAAACCCCGCATATTCTACAATATACACTCCGAATTAACCCACAGGAAAACCCATTTCACCATCACCAACTACTGACGATGATGGATCTATGGCCAGGGCACTACATGATGAAATTCCACTTGATTAATTAAGTGCATTACCATATCTTTTAGCATCATCCATGTTTCAAACAAGAATTATTATAACAGATGCTACAAAAAAAGATACAATACATCTATCACATATTTTTCAAATCTTTAAAACACATGATACTTGGGATCTCAGTCCTTTATCACATTACTGGGAATTCTCATCCCTTCACATTATCATCATTATGATTACTGGATCTGGGTAGTTAAACCCTTAGATCATAACATTGTTATCTCTGTAATAGATAACCATTACCTCTAGGTCCTCAGACCAAGGTATTCATTTTACTTGTGTGCAAGTATTCACATGGCTCACTAGGACATTACACATCTTGTCACCTCTCACTAGGCAAAAACTTATTCACATGGCTCACAAGGCCATTACACATCTTGTCACCTCTCACTAGGAAACAACTTATTCACATGGCTTACAAGGCCATTGATCATTATACTTGTTATACAAGTATTTAACATGCCTTACAAGGCTTATGCAATAAAAGAAATACAACCTTCCCATCATTAGGGTTAAGGTTTTCCATTATTAACCATATAGGTTTTCAAGGTCATATTATCAATGATCAAACCCTAATTCATTGCTCCACACATCTAGGAGCAAAGATTGATATCATAAGTATTCAATCATACTTATTTATTCTCATCATTTTTCATTAAATGAATCATCAATTCAAGGTATGAGTTCATTTCTCATCCTCATCATGGTATGATTACATCATACACATCATTTGGGCTTAACCCCATTCTCAAGGTACATTAATTAACACTCATCAAGGTGCAACAACTCATTACATTTCATTGTAATAGTTGCATAACACACTTCATATGTTTCTTACCGAATTATATTGGATTTGGAGTACATCAAGGCATATAAACCCTGAAGTGTTGAATGTGATAACTATCATATTTTGATGTATCACTTTCTCATCACTTCAGACTCTCCTGAATTAGCCATCTTATCTTGTATTAAGGTATTTCCCTTCTTAATACATTCCATCACTAATCACTTACCTATAGCATATAATGCATAGGCCACACATTAGAGTTGTCCAACTATCTTTAATGATATGGACTTGTCTAATGGTAAATCCATTGCTTACAATTAGGTTGCATATATTCAACCACATGAAATGTTTCACCTTTATAAGGCCATTCCTTATATCTCATCATTAGGGTTTCTTTATACCCTTACTTAAGATTAGAATTATGATTTATTGTCATATTATCCAAGATTAGGGCTTTATGTATTATGACTCCTCATTAGAGTCTCACATGCCTTCACCCTTCTTAGGGCCTCTTATCACAACATAACATTAGTACGTCATGTGGTGTTAAATACTTAGTTAAGGTTTCTCATGGAATCACCCTCAACTAGGGTTTCCACCATACTTTCCCTTCTTTTAGGGTGTACTATTCATCTCTATTAGGATTTCATTCAATTATCCATAATTGGAGATTCACTATTCATCCCAATTAGGGATTTACATCTCTTTTCCCTAAATTAGAGTTTCATTTATGATTACCCTAGATTAGGGCTACATCCTTACCCTGGATTAGGGTTTCATTTAGAATTGCCCTCAATTAGGGTTAGAATTCAATAACCCTGTCAATTAGGGTTTATATTCATGATTAGGGTTTCATGATCTCTTTACTTAAGGATCATACCCTTAATCACCACATGAATCATATTCATGTTATGAATTCATGCTAACATCATCTCAACTTGATAAGGTCATATCATCCCTTCAATCAAGTACGTACAACTATGAATGACATAGTGTACCAAGTCATTGATCCTATAAGCAATTAGGGTTCATCCCTTAATTGACACTAATCACTTAGGTACTAATAGGGTTTCAATCTTTGTACCTTCATTGATTATCATTACTAATCATCATTGAATCAATGAGTCATTCATCATCTCTATTCTCAAGAGATTCAATCACCTTGTACCTGCATTACATAAGGTATCCAATTGAATTGATAAATTGAATCTACAATCAACTTTGACTAATTGACCCCCAAACGGTTTGAAACAGTTTGGTAAAGGTGGTGCTTGAGACCGTTTGCCCAAATAGATGAAGACCGTTTGCCCAATTAGGTGAAGACCGTTTTCCCAAGTAGATGAAGACCGTTTGGCCAAGTAGGTGAAGACCGTTTGGCCAAATAGGTGAAGACCGTTTGGCCAAGTAGGTGAAGACCGTTTGCCCAAGTAGGTGAAGACCGTTTGGCCAAGTAGGTGAAGACCGTTTGCCCAAGTAGGTGAAGACCGTTTGGCCAAGTAGGTGAAGACCGTTTGGCCAAGTAGGTGAAGACCGTTTGGCCAAGTAGGTGAAGACCGTTTGGCCAAGTAGGTGAAGACCGTTTGGCCATCAAATCATCAAAATCCAAGTCAACCAATTAGGGTTTGGATCATTGGATTGATCACCAAATCAGCAATTGATTACACTTTAACTTAGTATCATTGGATCATCAATTGCTTAACCATACTCACCCCTAGACATCCAAACGGTCTTGGGTGACCTCCAAACGGTCTTGAGACCGTTTGGATGAGCTCCAAACGGTCTTGTGACCGTTTGGCTCATCCACCCCTTGGATTCTAGTGAAAAATCATTAGGGTTTGAGCTATTGAGTTGATCATAAAATCATCACTTAATTGTAAAGTGATTTGGTACCTTTAGACCTTCAATTGGTCAAACATGCCTAACCCTAGACCTCCAAACGGTCTTGGGTGATCCTCAAATGGTCTTGAGACCGTTTGGGTGATTCCCAAATGGTTTTGAAACCGTTTGGGTCAATCCACCCAAAACATCAACTCATTCCAATGCAAAATCAGCACTTAGCCGATTAGGGTTAACACCAAATCTTTTGTCCTTCAATCACTTAACCATATCAAACCCTAGACCTCCAAACGGTCTTGGGTGACCCCCAAATGGTCTTGAGACCGTTTGGGTAATCCCCAAACGGTTTTGAAACCGTTTGGGCTAATTAACCCAAAATGTCAAATCAGCCAAGTTGAAAATCAGCACTTAATCCAATTAGGGTTTACCTAATTGATTAGCCTTCAACTCATGATTCCTTTGGAATTAATCCAAAAATTTGGTGGGTCAGCAACCAACATAATTAGGAACAGGATTCTAAAACGCTCAACCCTTGGTCAACCCTCTCAAACGGTTTTGAAACCGTTTCCCCGAAAAGGCAAATAAATCAAGTTGAAAATCAGCACTTAATCCAATTAGGCTTTGCCTAATTGATTGGACTTCAACTCATGATTTCTTTGGAAGTAATCCATAAAATTTGGTTAGTTATTAACCAACATAATTAGGAACAGGAATATCAAACGTTAAACCCTTGTTCAACCCTCTCAAACGGTTTTGAAACCGTTTTCCCAAAAAGTCAAATTAATCAAGCTGAAAAATCAGCACTTAATCCAATTAGGCTTTGCCTAATTGATTGGCCTTCAACTCACGATTCCTTCGGAGTTAAACCATAAAATTTGGTGAGTCATTAAACAACATAATTAGGAACAGGATTATCAAACGGTCAACCCTTGGTCAACTCACTCAAATGGTTTTGAAACTGTTTGCTCCCAAACGGTTTCAAACCGTTTGCTCCCAAACGGTTTCAAACCGTTTGCTCCCAAACAGTTTGGTGAAACCGCATGAGCAATTAACTCAAAACCGTATGAACCATGATTTCTTTGGCAAAAAGTATCCAATATGATTTCATCATCATCTAACTTCGTCCCTGAAGTTCTAAGAACTTCTAATTTCATGAAATAACCATTTTCAACCAGCAATTAAACAAGATAATGAAGGAATCATTGAAATTGCAAGATTAATGGTTGAATAACAATGAAAAAGGGATCAAGTTATAAAACCCACCTCCAATTGAGCTCCAAAGCTCCATGTCCACGGAAAAAATGGTGGATGCAACTCCTTTCACCATTCCAAGGCTCGTCCTCAAGGTTTGAGTGAAAAGGAATGGTTAGAATTGAAGAGGAGATCGAATTAGAAAGAAATCTATAATTTATTTTTGATTTCCACCATGGAATCAAGGTGAAATGGATCAAGAACCTTACCAACAGGTTGGGGGTCTTCATCCTGATCCTCCCAAGCTCCCTTGGTCGTTTCCCAAGCAAGGAGAAGAAGTGGGGTCGAAAAAGCCTTCCATTTGGCTTGTAAAGGGTCTTTTTATAAGAAATTCAAGGACAGAGAAAGTGCCTTATAAAAAAATCATTTAATCCCAAAAATGTGGCCGCCTCTTCCGCCTTATATTCCTTAGGGAAGAGGCTATCTTGTTTGCCTCTTATTCCTCTCAATTATCCATGATTTAAAGAAAAGCAAATTAAGCACCTTAAATCATATTATATTAATATCCATATGTGAGTGGATATTTCTTTTTCTTATAAAATTGTGTGTGAGTTATCCACTCCCTTGGATATTTTCGTGGTCCTTGCAAAGATCAAGTAAGTCACACATACATATAAATCCAAACATTTTAATTTTGGTTGAAGTCCCTTTAATTAATACATTTATTTTTGCCCTAAATCGAATTAGGGTTTCAATTAGGATTAAATCTTGATTATTTAAATATCAAGATTCTCTCTCCTCCAACTTAATTCAAATGAGGCGCCCCTTTCATTTTATTTGCTCTACATGATTCCAAGAAGCATTAGGGACCTTATTGAAGTGGTAATTTGCATACTGAACCCTAGGTTTTGGGTAAATTGCACATTACACCAAAACTAGGTTTTAATGCACAAACATTGTTCTATCAGCTCTTTCTTGGTATTCAGGCTTCCATAAGCCACACCTCAGCATCATCTTCACTCTCATGATGCTTCAACACATGAGGAACATATTATCATGCACAATTTGCACTTAAACCCCTCAACTTGGGTATTTTGCACATTAGTCCAAAACAAACAAAACATTGATTTTGACAATGTTCAAAAAGGACTAGAATTGCAACATAAGTTCCTCTTGAGGCCTAATTACTTTTCATAAGATGAGATTAAACATTTAATCACATTTCTTAGTCAAAACACCTAGGGTTAAAGTATAACCCAGGTCAGGGTTGTTACAAATTATAAACCCCTAACAAGGATTTCGTCCTCGAAATCCAAATAAAGGAAGACATATGTATTTTATTCTTCATACTATCTAGTCTTCAAATAACATCACCTTATTATGGAGACACCATAAAACTTTGATCGGCACAAAGTGTTTCCATACAAGATTCTCATAGAATCAACACACAAGGCACATGCTCCATTGTTCCTCATCATTGACTATAGAGTCAACTTTGTGTCAAACAACACTTTTCTTGTTCAGAGAAACATCATACATTCTTTATTAATATCATGTTTATGCAGAGCATAAACCCCCAACATATGATGTTCATATTGTTTTATATATTGAGACTAATTTCACAGTTGACCACTCCAGGTAGGTAACCTAACCCATCTGATAACTCTCAAATACCAGAATCTTTTACCTTGGTATCTATCACATGTGTTGGAAACACATCATATATATATCTCTTCCTTTCATCTTGGAACATTAATTGTTTCATATGTCCTCATCTTGGGACCAAAGTCCAAGATAATTGATACTTTTCTAAGTATCCATCACATGAACACCTTTATCTTATGCACATCAAGTGTCCTAAGACCCACTTGATTGCCATGTCCCTAAAAGGAAAGAAAACAAGGATTCATATTCCTCTTATTAATTCATGTATTTTCAACTATTATTGAACCATTTACTCTTTATCTCATCCTAGGTTCCTTGCCTTTAGCATTGGAATTTGTAAGGATGATTACATGCCATTATCCCTTTCTTTATTATTATCTAGAATGTTTATGATCATCTCATGATCTCATCACATCTCCCATTTCCTCATTATGGGAAAGATCTGTATTATGCGGGCAACATAATTGAACAGGGTTCATGTCCCTTATTCTTATTCTTATCTTATGAGGAGTACATTTTTAGTTCCTCATACAACATGCTCCTCTGAGATTATCTCAGACTTATCTTTCTTATTCATGGGATATGACACATTTATTCATTCCAGATTTCTGATTTCATGATACTCATTAGATTGTCTCAGAATGACTACTTGATCAGAGCAATCAAAAAGACAACAATCTAAGAGTTTCCATACCCACTTTATCATCAATAGATGTATACTTGGCCAGGGTATATAAATACTGAGATTAAGTGGTATGCACTTTGTATACTATCATATTCCTCCTTTTCATATTATCACAAGCATAAGACTTATCATCCCTGAATTTCATTCAGGCATCTCTTCTATACATCATCATTTCTCAAGGAGGTAAGAACAACATAAAACATTTGTAATGTTTTACTATGCAAAACATAAGTCCTCATAGGACTAATCAAGGAAAGTTCAATCATTTCCTTTCTTAGTTAATCTGGGAATTCATAAATTAACATATTTACATGACATTATCTTGTCTAACTTGTCATAATACATGAATTATTCACTGCCTCAGGCTAACTCTGCCTCAAAGGTTGATTCAACAGGCTATGGTTGAGCACAGACTCAATTTAAGTCCAGAAATTCATCATTTCCTTTTGCTTCAACCTGCTGATGCTATTACAAATCCTGTTGATATCTATAACATCATCATTGGGACTGGTAATCAAGGTTACACTGCCAAAACATGATCCACTATATACATTACTGTTGCCCTAAGTTCTCCAACAGTAATACTTAAAGAAGGATTTTCTTATTATAGTTGGATCAGCTAGGGGATTCTCAGGCAATTGTCTCTCTCTTGCCTGTTCCCATGCACCTCTTCTTAGTGCAACATTACTGCTCTCAGTAGCAATCTCCTCATGTGACCCAGTCATCTTTAAGTTCTTCTTCTCTTATACGAGCAGAAGACACTATCAGATACACTAGATGACACCAGAACAGACTCTACTACCTTAGTCCTATGTCTCTGTAGACTCAACAAACCTAGAGCTCTGATACCACTAATGGTGGCGACCGTCTCGTGAAAACATGATTAACTAATGCGGAAGCGAATTATTTGCAGCGGATTACTGAACATCACTGAAAATTAAAACTTTTTCAAAGAGATCCATTCACAGGAAAACTCTTTAACCAAGAACCAAAGTATTTCAAATTCATCCTGGTTCACAAGTACACAACCTGTACCATTCCTTCTCAAAGATTACAACATCAATTGTCTTATCAACATTATATACAGACAATATACGAATCTCGAGGCATCAAGACAAAACCTCAGAATGATTCATAAGACACTGACTAAAAACTCTGAGGACCTGAGAGTACAGAGACGACACATAGGACTACTATCTGTATGACTAGACAAACAATATCTCCACCTGAGATCTTATTGTTGTCCCTGCTGTTACTGTTGTTGTTGCTCTTTCCTTGTTCTTAGGATTTCTTCTTTGCCTCCCATGCATACCTAAAAATGTTTCCCACGGGGTGAGACAATTGAAAATTTCCCCAACGAGAGATATAACTCTCTGCCAAAAACATTGTTATTGCAATTTATTAAATTAAAATGGAGCAAGGGTTACTTTTACATTATCAGGCATAATTATTCATCATAGAACAGAATATGATAATCTCCATTCTCAAGGATGTCATTGCATCTACCCATGGTAGATAAGTAATTCATCTGTCTACCTTGCAGAGAATATAAAGAAACATAATTAACATTTATCCATTAAGGAATGCACAAAGAAAATGCAACATCAGCCAATGAATCTCCGTATTCAATCCTTAAGTAAACATGCTATACGGCTGATTACATTTTACAGTTACACTTATGCCCTGAGGAGGTGAGTCGTACCGATCAAATCCAACCTTCAGTTGTGAAACCCAAAGTCGGTGCCATACAAGGTCCATGGAAAAGCCAGACTCCATGACCTCCCACGTCTCGGTCAGTGTGAGACCACAAGAAGGACCACCGTCTCTTGCTTAAGTGACCTCAGTCATAGGGTTAGCTCCCGTAGGCTACCCTTTCTCTAGCCCGCCTTGGTACAGGTCTCGACGCTAGTATATCTGAGCCACATGCCAGTTCACCGTGCTCCCTGAGACATGAATGCATTCATGCTCTTTCACACTGAGCCATGGGCATGTTCACCATGCTCTTATACACATCTTGAGTCTACAACCGAATTTGCACTCGAATCCTCCTATTTTAGGCTAGGCAAAACCCCGCAAACAATATACGCTCCAGATTAACCCGCAGGAAAACCCATTTCACCATCACCAACTACTGACGATGATGGATCTATGGCCAGGGCACTACATGATGAAATTCCACTTGATTAATTAAGTGCATTACCATATCTTTTAGCATCATCCATGTTTCAAACAATAATTATTATAACAGATGCTACAAAGAAAGATACAATACATCTATCACATACTTTTCAAATCTTTAAAACACATGATACTTGGGATCTCAGTTCTTTATCACATTACTGGGAATTCTCATCCCTTCACATTATCATCATCATGATTACTGGATCTGGGTAGTTAAACCCTTAGATCATAACATTGTTATCTCTGTAATAGATAACCATTACCTCTAGGTCCTCAGACCAAGGTATTCATTTTACTTGTGTGCGAGTATTCACATGGCTCACTAGGCCATTACACATCTTGTCACCTCTCACTAGGCAACAACTTATTCACATGGCTCACAAGGCCATTACACATCTTGTCACCTCTCACTAGGCAACAACTTATTCACATGGCTTACAAGGCCATTGATCATTATACTTGTTATAGAAGTATTTAACATGCCTTACAAGGCTTATGCAATAAAAGAAATACAACCTTCCCATCATTAGGGTTAAGGTTTTCCATTATTAACCATATAGGTTTTCAAGGTCATATTATCAATGATCAAACCCTAATTCATTGCTCCACACATCTAGGAGCAAAGATTGATATCATAAGTATTCAATCATACTTATTTATTCTCATCATTTTTCATTAAATGAATCATCAATTCAAGGTATGAGTTCATTTCTCATCCTCATCATGGTATGATTACATCATACACATCATTTGGGCTTAACCCTATTCTCAAGGTACATTAATTAACACTCATCAAGGTGCAACAACTCATTACATTTCACTGTAATAGTTGCATAACACACTTCATATGTTTCTTACCCAATTATATTAGATTTGGAGTACATCAAGGCATATAAACCCTGAAGTGTTGAATGTGATAACTATCATATTTTGATGTATCACTTTCTCATCACTTCAGACTCTCCTGAATTAGCCATCTTATCTTGTATTAAGGTATTTCCCTTCTTAATACATTCCATCACTAATCACTTACCTATAGCATATAATGCATAGGCCACACATTAGAGTTGTCCAACTATCTTTAATGATATGGACTTGTCTAATGGTAAAGCCATTGCTTACAATTAGGTTGCATATATTCAACCACATGAAATGTTTCACCTTTATAAGGCCATTCCTTCTATCTCATCATTAGGGTTTCTTTATACCCTTACTTAAGATTAGAATTATGATTTATTGTCATATTATCCAAGATTAGGGCTTTATGTATTATGACTCCTCATTAGAGTCTCACATGCCTTCACCCTTCTTAGGGCCTCTTATCACAACATAACATTAGTATGTCATGTGGTGTTAAATACTTAGTTAAGGTTTCTCATGGAATCACCCTCAACTAGGGTTTCCACCATAGTTTCCCTTCTTTTTGGGTCTATTATTCATCTCTATTAGGATTTCATTCAATTATCCATAATTGGAGATTCACTATTCATCCCAATTAGGGATTTACATCTCTTTTCCCTAAATTAGAGTTTCACTTATGATTATCCTAGATTAGGGCTACATCCTTACCCTAGATTAGGGTTTCATTTAGAATTGCCCTCAATTAGGGTTAGAATTCAATAACCCTGTCAATTAGGGTTTATATTCATGATTAGGGTTTCATGATCTCTTTACTTAAGGATCATACCCTTAATCACCACATGAATCATATTCATGTTATGAATTCATGCTAACATCATCTCAACTTGATAAGGTCATATCATCCCTTCAATCAAGTACATACAACTATGAATGTCATAGTGTACCAAGTCATTGATCCTATAAGCAATTAGGGTTCATCCCTTAATTGGCACTAATCACTTAGGTACTAATAGGGTTTCAATCTTTGTACCTTCATTTATTATCATTACTAATCATCATTGGATCAATGAGTCATTCATCATCTCTATTCTCGAGAGATTCAATCACCTTGGACCTCCATTGCATAAGGTATACAATTGAATTGATCAATTGAATATACAATCAACTTTGACTAATTGACCCCCAAACGGTTTGAAACCGTTTGGTAAAGGTGGTGCTTGAGACCGTTTGCCCAAGCAGGTGAAGACCGTTTGGCCAAGTAGGTGAAGATCGTTTACCCAAGTAGATGAAGACCGTTTGGCCAAGTAGGTGAAGACCGTTTGGCAAGTAGGTGAAGACCGTTTGGCCAAGTAGGTGAAGACCGTTTGCCCAAGTAGGTGAAGACCGTTTGGTTAAGTAGGTGAAGACCATTTTCCCAAGTAGGTGAAGACCGTTTGGCCAAGTAGGTGAAGACCGTTTGGCCAAGTAGGTGAAGACCGTTTGGCCAAGTAGGTGAAGACCGTTTGGCCAAGTAGGTGAAGACCGTTTGGACAAGTAGGTGAAGACTGTTTGGCCAAGTAGGTGAAGACCATTTGTCCATCAAATCATCAGAATCCAAGTCAACCAATTAGGGTTTGGATCATTGGATTGATCACCAAATCAGCAATTGATTACACTTTAACTTAGTATCATTAGATCATCAATTGCTTAACCATACTCACCCCTAGACCTCCAAACGGTCTTGGGTGACCTCCAAACGGTCTTGAGACCGTTTGGATGAGCTCCAAGCGGTCTTGTGACCGTTTGGCTCATCCAACCCTTGGATTCTAGTGAAAAATCATTAGGGTTTGAGCTATTGAGTTGATCATCAAATCAACACTTAATTGTAAAGTGATTTGGTACCTTTAGACCTTAAATTGGTCAACCATGCTTAATGCTAGACCTCCAAATGGTCTTGGGTGATCCCCAAATGGTCTTGAGACCGTTTGGGTGATTCCCAAATGGTTTTGAAACCGTTTGGGTGAATCAACCCAAAACATCAACTCATTCCAATGCAAAATCAGCACTTAGCCGATTAGGGTTACCACCATATCTTTTGTCCTTCAATCACTTAACCATATCCAACCCTAGACCTCCAAATGGTCTTGGGTGACCCCCAAACGGTATTGAGACCGTTTGGGTAATCCCCAAATGGTTTTGAAACCGTTTGAGCCAATTAACCCAAAAAGTCAAATCAGCCAAGTTGAAAATCAGCACTTAATCCAATTAGGGTTTACCTAATTGATTAGCCTTCAACTCATGATTCCTTTGGAATTAATCCATAAAATTTGGTGGGTCATCAAACAACATAATTAGGAACAATATTCTCAAACGGTTTTGAAACCGTTTGCCCGAAAAGGCAAATAAATCAAGTTGCAAATCAGCACTTAATCCAATTAGGCTTTGCCTAATTGATTGGCCTTCAACTCATTATTTCTTTGGAACTAATCCATAAAATTTGGTGAGTTATTAACCAACATCATTAGGAACAGGAATCTAAAACGGTCAACCCTTGTTCAACCCTCTCAAATGGTTTTGAAACCGTTTTCCCAAAAAGTCAAATTAATCAAGCTGAAAAAGCAGCACTTAATCCAATTAGGCTTTGCCTAATTGATTGGCCTTCAACTCACGATTCCTTGGGAGTTAACTCATAAAATTCGGTGAGTCATTAACCAAAATAATTATTAATAGGATTCTCAAACGGTCAACCCTTGGTCAATTCACTCAAACGGTTTTGAAACCGTTTGCTCCCAAACGGTTTCAAACCGTTTTCTCTCAAACAGTTTGGTGAAACCACATGAGCAATTAACTCAAAACCGTATGAACCATGATTTCTTTAGAAAAAGTATCCAATATGATGTCATCATAATCTACCTTCGTCCCTGAGGTTCTAACAACTTCTGATTTCATGAAATAACCATTTTCAACCAGCAATTAAATAAGATAATGAAGGAATCATTGAAATTGCAAGATTAATGATTGAATAACAATGAAAAAGGGATCAAGTTATAAAACCCACCTCCAATTGAGCTCCAAAGCTCCATGTCCACGAAAACAATGGTGGATGCAACTCCTTTAACCATTCCAAGGCTCGTCCTCAAGGTTTGAGTGAAAAGGAATGGTTAGAATTGAAGAGGAGATCGAATTAGGAAGAAATCCATAATTTATTTTCGATTTCCACCATGGAATCAAGGTGAAATGGATCAAGAACCTTACCAACAGGTTGGGGGTCGTCCTCCTGATCCTCCCAAGCTCCCGTGGTCGTTTCCCAAGCAAGGAGAAGAAGTGGGGTCGAAAAAGTCTTCCATTTGGCTTGTAAAGGATCTTTTTATAAGAAATTCAAGGAGAGAGAGTGCCTTATAAAAAAATCATTTAATCCCAAAAATGTGGCCGCCTCTTCTCCCTTATCTTCCTTAGGGACGAGGATATCTTGTTTTCCTCTTATTCCTCTCAATTATCCATGATTTAAAGAAAAGCAAATTAAGCACCTTAAATCATATTATATTAATATCCATATGTGAGTGGATATTTCTTTTTCTTATAAAATTGTGTGTGAGTTATCCACTCCCTTGGATATTTTCGTGGTCCTTGCAAAGCTCAAGGACGTCACACATACATCTAAATCCAACCATTTTAATTTTGGTTGAAGTCCCTTTAATTAATACATTTATTTTTGCCCTAAATCGAATTAGGGTTTCAATTAGGATTAAATCTTGATTATTTTAATATCAAGATTCTCTCTCCTCCAACTTAATTCAAATGAGGCTCCCCTCTCATTTTATTTGCTCTACATGATTCCAAGAAGCATTAAGGACCTTATTGAAGTGGTAATTTGCATATTGAACCCTAGGTTTTGGGTAAATTGCACTTTACACCAAAACTAGGTTTTAATGTACAAACATTGCTCTATCAGCTCTTTCTTGGTATTCAGGCTTCCATAAGCCACACCTCAGCATCATCTTTACTCTCATGATTCTTAAACACATGAGGAACATATTATAATGCACAATTTGCACTTAAACCCCTCAACTTGGGTATTTTGCACATTAGTCCAAAACAAACAAAACATTGATTTCGACAATGTTAAAAAAGGACTAGAATTGCAACATAAGTTCCTCTTGAGGCCTAATTACTTTTCATAAGATGAGATTAAGAATTTAATCACATTTCTTAATCAAAACACCTAGGGTTAAAGTATAACCCAGGTCAGGGTTGTTACAATATGGGTATGCTATGAGTGAGGGTTTGTGAATAAATGATGAACTATAACTCAAATGAAAATCACCTTGCTAAACCTGACTCTAATGCAAGTAGAGAATGGTGTCTAATCATATTATATTTTCTTGAATGGTTAAGATAATGATGGAATATCCTTCCTAATGATTGATTGAAACTCTAGTGTGTTAACTAGAGGTCATCATAGCTTTATGACTTATGTTTTTGTATGCAAAACTTATACACTATCAATGTGATGTTGGCCAATCATATAGCTTCCTTATATGTTGATATAATAAAGGAATGTTCTTAATGCTAAGATAACCTTACAATGGTATCCTGTTAAACATCTTTTAGCTATTTAATGCTATATCATGTTGAGCATGTGAATCACGTGTGGTGATGTTTGTTGAGTCTTGTTATAAGGCATGGAAAGATAATGATGATCTTACAGGAAATGCTATTATGGTCTTAAGGATCTTTGGGCATGGGTGAGCCCTAAATGAGGTGTTATCCTCTTTGATGACAAGGGTTGATACCCTATAATGTTGTGATAAGAATTTATATCCTATGATAGTGTGGTGACAAGTGTAGTCTCATGAAAGGAAATGAATAAGTACCGTGTGATGATGATGTGATGACAAGTATAGTCTCTTTATTGGCAGGTGAATGGTGCCTTGTGATGTTAAGATGAGATATTATGTCTCACAAGTTTTATATCTTTTGAAGTTGTTATACTTATATGCTTGCTAGAACTGAATTAGGGTTTGTATGTCCACTTGTTTGATGCAACCTTAATTCATCCAACTGACATAATTAATCAAGTGAAACATTAATCATGTAGTTTCCATGTGCCATAGATCGATTCCAGTGTCAAAACTTGCTAGATGGTGAAATGAGTATTCCTAAGGGAAACTCAGAGCACATTTTGTGAGTATGTGGGGTGCTTGTCATCCTGGAACCAGGTGTTTATGGAGGATGGATGCGTTCATGCCTCGAATATTGTGATATGTGAAAGGCAGAAATATAACTATAGGATGCCTCTTATAGAATGGCCATGCGTGAGTTGTTCTCTAGCACTATGACATGTACCATGGCGGGCTAGTAATAGGACTATATGTCGATGTTTTGAAGTTTGACTAATATGTCACTACGGTGCAGACTCGTACTGACGAGTAGGAAGAATATCTTAGAGTCCAACTCTTCCTAGATCTTGTATGGCATTGATTTTGACTTTGCAGTGGTCAGTTGGATTTGGGTGGTATGACTCAAATCCTTAGGGCATAATAAAAGATGTAATACAGTTGTGCAACATATCTGTTTAGGATTATACACAACACTTCATATTAACCCTTGTTTGTTCTCTTTTCATAAAAATGATTATTAGTACATTAAGAGATAATAGATATGCTTATGTTGTAGAAATACTCATGATGTAGATGTTTACATATAGTAGTCATGCTATATTAATAGATATACTTCAATTGTTGATTATGTTAATGGTGATAGTTATCACATGTTGTTATCTATGCTTATATTGCTAGCCATGTCTCTATTATTATAGATGCTTAAACTTCTATTCATGCTTATGTAGATAATTATGCTTTGATGTTAGTTCTACTTATGATTTAGATATGTTCAACTTGATAGACATGCTAACAATGTTAGTTATACTTATGCTTCTAGACATATTCATGATGTTAGAGATATTTATGCTACTAGATTGCTTATACTGTTAGCAAAGCATAAGATGGTAGCCAAACTAGTGATGACCTTTGTTATTTGATGTAATATTATAAAATCCAAGATGATAGTCTGCATATACTCTGATAATTATACTTGGTTCTAATATTATTTACTTAACTTGTTCATTATGCTTCAACTATTTAATATGCTCAATTGTCCATTAAATAGTCCAACTGCTCAGTCTACTTATTGTTAAATAACTTGTTGTAATCAATATATGTTTGAGAGAGTTATATCTCTTTCTGGGACTGGGTCTCACCCGTGGGTCACCACATCTTTTTAGGCGATCGACAACAACAATAATAGAACTATGGCAGTGAGGAAAAATATGGTGATGGACCTTATAGAAAGTTATTTAGTTGTCTTTTGAAAATTTAAATCATTGATCTTCTTAAATATCATATGAACATATTACATATAAAATTTGAGCTCATTTGGACACTTTGTCACAGAAAAAGTTGTTACCCAAATCGTAACTCCAAATGACTATGTTTTCTCCAACGTATAAATATGAAAAGCACCATACTCCATTCATATAAAACAAAAATCGAAACAAATTACCACACTCATTAGGAAGTCTAGTACCATGACACCTAGAGAACTAGCAAGAACATGGTGCACACCTATGTAGCTACCCTAAGCACATGCAATGAATATGTGTCCAGGGTTGTAGTAAGAACTCCCTTTTCTCACCCCTTAAATCTATAGCCCATACTACATGATACAAGGAGGATAAAACATAGGTTCTAACCTAGAGGCTAAGTCATCTTAGTCCACAAAGGACAGATCATTAAGTTTATAGGTTGAATATGTAAGGTGAGTTTAGTTTGGGTTTCAAGTGAGTCATATTTGGTATAGTTATTGTTCATGCTCTGAAACCATCTATCACAAAATCGTTTGTTACCCAAATCCTAACTCCTAATGACTATAAAGTCAACGACGATAGGACCTATGTGTCGGTCCCTAGCATGGTATTATCAAAGTGAAAATTTGGAAGCGTAAAGCTTAGCATACATGAACCGATAACAAGATAAAACACCCATCATAAACTCAACATTCAACAAATATTATTAAGAAACATTGTTTACTACAAGCTTTCAATTACATGTTCAAGAGTACAATTTTACCATTCTGCTCATGGATACTAGGGATTTGCAAAAAGTACACCTGACATATCTCCCCAAGCCCATCAACTTCTATCCATCTCCGAACCTATAAAAATACGTGAAACAAGGTGGGTCAAGAACACGCCAAGTACATGGTTAAGAGAAACATATACATAAGCTTTATATAGTTGGAAAAAAGCTGCAAAAGTAACAGATAAGAATAAACAAGTTAAATTATTAGAAAAGTGAGAGCCCATACTTTATGATATTTCACTCTAATTATACTAACAACATTATGGATTCATAAGGCCTTTGACTACTTCCCTATGGAAGAATCAGTAAGGGTGCTTAAGATTAACTAACCCTTTATAAGTGAGGGGCCTCAAGGCCATTGCCAAGAGTTAACCATGTTTCAAAATTGTATAATGGAGTTCCAAATTATGTTTGCATGTTATAAAATGATGAAGAGGCAAACATTGTGCTCAATACTAGGATACTACATGACAATAGTTGAGCAAATAAACAAGCATACATACATATCAGTTTGCAAGCAACAAAGACATGCCAAATAACTTTTTAAAGCTCATACTTAATTTAGATATTCATTACATACTTATCCTTGAATATCTAGATCTCAAGCAACACCGTGTTAAGCACAAGATTGCATACATGTATTACATTCTCATCATTAACCCTAACTAGATGCATTTTAGTGTTTTGACCAAGTTAGAGTTTGTAGTTGGTTAATTACATATTTGATGACCTTTTATTGATTTGGGGTCCATTACAAAGGGGTGGTTCAAGTTTCATATCATCTTTAGATTTCATATGGACTTGCAAGATTCATGTCACTTATTTACATCATAAAGTTAAAAGACTCATAATAGGGTAAAAAAGGTAATGATCATAAATACATGAGAACCAAGTATCATAGATGGTTTAGATCATAAACATAAGGTCATAAGAGACACATTACAAGATAAATGGATGTCCCCTATGGTCAAGGCATCAAGATCTAACTCGGTATCAACACATCAACATACATTCAATCATCAACATGGGTTACATATGCCATCAAGATTCAACATGTGACTTAGGTAGGGCATCCACTCCCAAGTTATCATAAGGGATAGGTTAAACCCTAATTGGAGAAGTAAGGACAAGAGTATAGGGTCCATATCATAATATGGGAAAAATAAAGAAAAACAAGTCATATACATCATATTAGACAAAATAGGGTTTCAAACACCATCAAAGACCAAGAGGGTGGGTAGTAGGTATTAAACTCACCACATGGAACAACATTACTGATATAAAAGATCCAAAAAGGCTCGCATGCACAACTGGGGTCATAGTCATCATTTTCAAATAAGTATACTCATGCATAGACATATATGGGCACATACATGCACTAAGTGCTATTTAGACAAACATAAACAAAAGAGAGTTAGGTGATTATATTTGTGTTTAGTAGAGGTATATTATACTGATTTCAATGTTAAGAGGGCATACATGCATCAAAGTTTCAACATATATCATAGTCAAACATCCAACATGTTTGACCAAGGTCAAAATTCTTATCTTTAATAAAATATGAGAATAAGGAGAAGATTCAGTTCTGCAAGTTATTCCATGTTATAGGGCATGTCAAGTGGATGAATTTGATATATTATTTTTCTATATTTGGCCTTAGAAGGTGGAAGTTATGCATTTTTCAAGATTTGCATTGGAACTTTATATCCGGAGATGACTTCCTTCAAACTTGTCCTTCTCCTTGCTCAACACCAACACCTGGTTGGTTGGGAAACCACCCAGCAAAAGGGGAAAGAAAAAAAAGGTATGTGTCACAAAACTAGTCTAGGATAACAAGATAAGTACAACAAATAAGAACAGGCTAGGGTTCATCATATGATGAAGATAACAAGATTATGAGGCTATATTTAAAAGAAACTTGCCATTAACAATTATATTAAAAAGTATTTGCATGTCAAATAATTATGTCTACCTAACTAAGTAGGGTTGAGGCACCTATCGGACCTCTAACCTATAGGTGAGGGGAGAATAAGACATTCCCAGTCACCTACACAATTATATAGGGGAGAAGAAAAACATTTCCCAGGGCAATTAAATACATGCCCTTTGAGGGTGGTTGTATATAAATACTGTTACTTTAAATTAAATAGAACATAAATCTACATGCTAGAAAAGTAGTCATGGCAAGAGTAGTCATAATCAATAAGCATGTCGAGACTTGATGTTACATCTCTTTCTCTTAGGTTCCATGGATACTCATTGCCATTGTGTGTGTGGTGACATTTTCATACGTACATATATACTAGTACTTGAAATTGGTTTTCTCCAACATTTAAACAGGCGATGAAAAGCACCATACTCCATTCAAATAAAACCAAAATCAAAACAAGTTACCATACTCATTAGTCAGTCTAGTACCATGACACCTAGAGAACTAGAAAGAACATGGTGCACACATGTGTAGCTACCCTAAGAACATGTCATAAACATATGTCTAGGGTTGCCTTAAGAACTCCCTTTTCTCACCCCCCCAACCTACAACCCATCCTACAAGATAGAAAAAGGAGAAAAGAAAGGTTCTAGGGATTACACAAGTCTACACCTTGTTCTAGAACATCTAGGTTCTAACCTAGAGTATAAGTCATCTTGGTCCAGAAAGGACAAATCATTGAGTTTCTATGTTTGAGATGTAAGGTGAGTTTAGTTTGGGTTTCATGTGAGTCATGTTTGGTGTAGTTATTGTTCATGCTCTGATACCATCTTTAATAGAACCATTTGTTACCCAAATCCTAACTCCAACCGACTATAAAGTCAATTGCGATCGGGCCTAGGCATCTATCCCTAGCATGGTATTATCAAAGTGCAACTGCAGAAGTGTAAATCTTAGCATACATGAATAGATAACAAGATAAAAGAACCAATCATAAACTCAACATTAAAAAAATATTATTAAGAAAAAATATTTATTACAAGCTTTCAATTACATGTTCAAGAGTACAATTTTACCATTTTGCTCATGGATATTACATATCTACAACAAGTACACCTGACATATCTCACCAAGCCCATCAAATGCTAGCCATCTCTAAACCTATAAAAATATGTGAAACAAGGCGGGTCAAGCACATGAGGTGTTGAGTACAGGGGTAAATGATACATATACATCAACTTTGCATTATTTAAAAAGATTGGAAGAAGTAGTGAATAAGAACAAATAAGTTAAGTTCTTAGCAAAAGGAGAGCCCATATTTTATGGCATTTCACACCAATCATACTAAAAACACCATGGATTCATAACGCCTTTCACTACTTCCTAATGGAAGAGTCTGGAAGGGTGATCAAGATTAGCTAACCCTTTAATTGTAAGGGATCTCAAGGCCATCTCCAAGAGTTAACCCTATTTCAACATTGTATAATGGAGTTCCAAATTAGGTTTGCAAGTTATAAAACAACAATGAGGCAAACATTGAGTATAATACAAGGATACTACATGAAAATAGTTGAGAAAATAAATAAGCATACATACATATAAGTTTTCAGGCAAGAAATCCATAGTCATATAACTATTTAAAGCACATACCTGATTTAGAGATTCATAACTTACTTATCCTTGACCATCTAGATCTTAAGAAACACCTAGTTAAGCACAAGATTTCATACAAGTATTATATACTCATCATTATCCCTAACTAGATGAATTTTAGGATTTTGGTCAAGTTAGGTTCACAGTTTGTTAATTACATGTTTGATGACCTTTTATTTATTTGGTGTCCACTAAAAAGGGTTGGTTCAAGTTTCATATCATATCGAGGTTTCATATGGACATGCAAGATTCATGTCACTTATATACATCATAAGGTTCAAAGACTCATAATAGGGTAAACAAGGACATGATCATAAATACATGAGAACCAAGCATGATAGATGGTTTATATCAGAAACATAAGGTCATAAGAGACACATTCCAATACAAGTGTATGTCCCCTAGGGTCAAGGCATCAAGGTCTAACTCGATATCAACCCATCAACATATATTCAATCATCAACATGGGTTACATATGCCATCAGGATTCAACATGTGACCTAGGTAGGACATCGACACCAAAGTTATCATAAGGGATATATTAGACCCTGATTTGAGAGGTACAGACTAGAGTATAGGGTCCATATCATAGTAAGGGCAGAAGAAAGACAAACACGTCATATACATCATATTAACAAAACTAGGGTTTCAAACACCATCAAAGACCAAGAGGGCGGATCATAGATATTAATGTCATGACATGGCACAAAATTACTTATATGAAAGATAGAAAAAGGCTCCCATGCACAAATGGGGCCATAGTCATCATTTTGAAACAAGTGTACTCAAGTATAGACATATATGGGCACATACATGCATGGAGTGCCATTTAGAAAAAACATAGATAAAAGACAGTTAGCGGTTGATACGTGTGTTTAGTAGAGGTATATTATACCGATTTAAATGTTAATAGGGTAGACATCCATCGAAGTTTCAACTTATAGCATAGCCAAGCATTCCAAATGGTCAACCAAGGTCAAAGTTTGTATCTTTAACAAAATATGAGAATAAGGAGTAGATTCAACATCTATAATTAATTCCATGTTGTAGGTCTCGTTGAGAGGATGAATTTAATATATAATTTTTCTGTATTTGGAATTAGGAGGTGGAAGCTATGCACTTTTCAAGATTTGCATTGGAAATTTATAGAAAAGGGTGGATAAGACGTTAAATGATATTCATGTGAGGGTGACAGTTGTGGATCTGTGATATGATGGATCAAAGTAACACTCACTCCTCTCTAAAGGGTACAAGTCTTATCTGGGATAGAATAGCACGCATGGCATCTGGCCATTGGTTCACACCTCCTGAGCCCAATGACCCACGTCCCTGGGCTACTCGGTCGGCAGTGGACCGCTATTGCACGGTCTGGAGTTTCTCCCCATCGCCACATCCATGACTTGCACTCTATCTCTAGCGGCAATAGTTTTCTAGCTCATGTGGTCACCGGAGACATGGCCCGAGGTAAGAGGAGACCTCGTAGGAGTGCGCAAAGTAGCCAGAGGGATCCGCCTAGATTGGGAGAGGTTTCCTCCAATCATCCCTGAATCTAGGGTGACCCAAGGCGCCCAACCCAAAATCGTCCTCTACGGTGGCACTACTGGTCCAGGGTGGGAGCAAGATGAGGGTGGAGCAAGTTGTGATGTGGAAATGAGAGGAACAAGGGCATAAAATGATAGAGTAACACAAGACTAGGAGTTTGGGGGTTATTTGTGGTGTCAAAGAGGCTCACAAAGCTTGGAGCCCAAGTCCTCAGCTCCAAGGTTGCTGGAGTGAGAGCAAAGAAGGAGGAAGAAGAACTTACTTAGTATGCCACTAATCACCCTAGAACCACTGAGGTGGGGGGATCACAAGGGAGAGACAATGGGAGGGAGGAAAAAGGGTATAAGTGGTCCCCAAGGTAGAAAAGCTCAGCTACTTCCCTGCACTTGCCGTTCACATGGTGTACGGAGGTTAGGGATGAAGGGGGACCGTGGGATCCCCAAACCCACGATCTAACGGCCAGGAAGGGGGGACACACTAGGGTTTTGGGTGGGTTTGAGAGCCTGGGGTGGTGGCTAGGACGTGCCCCCTTTGATGAGCCTGTGACTGGGTAGCCTAGTTAACCCAACAATACCAAAAATTCAATAAAAAACATAGTCGATCAAGGGAACTTCAAAAAACTCATAACTTGGGCTACAAGGGTCCAACAGAGAAGATTTTTGGTCCGTTTTAAAAATAATTGAGAGCCCTATAACTTGATACACATTAGAGATGCAAAATTGTATAGTGATGAGGTTCAATATTGGTTACAATATGGTGGCATATTCATGAAGGGTATATAGTTTGAGGTTGCAAAAATGGTGTCATAATTAGTGAACTTGATCATTTCTGCGACCGAATTGGGGTATTAAAACACTTTGACTATCATATTGATATCAAGTTGAGTAGTATGGTAATTTGAAGAGAGAGAAAGAGTATAATAGATGAGAGAGAAATCAAGGTTGTCACAAACTTATAGATCATGCATCTAAAGGTGACAAAAATTATACAATTCAAATTAGTTTTCTGCGTCGGTTTTGTTGGTCATGAAAGAGTTACTTAGAAAATTTGAAATGAGCTTAAGTTTTGCATGTAGTTGGTAGTTGTTATAAAAGTGAGTATCAATGATTTGGATATATTAAAACGATTGTCTAGATATGCAAAATCACTTGAGTTTGCTATGCGATATGTACACTCGAGTGTATTTTAGCCTGAATATATATATATATATATATATATATATATATATAAAGTTGATGATTCACACAATGAATGTTTGGGAGAGCATTATTGAGAAAAGGCTAAGATCTATACCAGATATCAAGCAACCAATTTGGTTTCAATCCTGCAAGCTCAAATATAGATGCTATTTTTATATAAGGAGGATAATGGAGAAGTAAAGACAAAGCAAAAGAAATATTCATATGGTGTTTATTTATTCAGAAAAGGCTTAGGATCGAGTACCCAGGGAAGTGTTGTGGATGATTTTGAAGAAAAAGTGTGTGCTAATCCAATACATTGACTTGATAAAGGCATATATCCCAACTCTATTGTAAGTGTGAAGACTCTTAGAGGAGAGACACAACTTTTCCTATAACAATTGGGATACACCAAGGATACACACACTATCGATATTTTTTCTTTATTGTTATGGATGAGTTGACAAAGAATGTTCAGGATGATACTCCTTGGTGTATGTTATTTGTTGATGATATTGTATTGATTAACGAAACTAAAGATGGAATAAATGATAAAGTTGAACTTTGAAGAAAGACATTGGAACCAAATGTATTGATGATTAGTAGGAGAGAAACTAAGTATATACATTGAAATTTTAGTCAATCATGCAATGTGAATGGTGGAGCCTAGTTGGGCAGAGTTGATAAACCAAAATGTGATAAATTCTATAACTTGGATTCTATTATTCAAATAGATGGGGATGTCCAAAATGATGTTTGTAATAGGATTACTATAGGATGTTTGAAATGGAGGAGTACAACTTGAGTATTATGTGACCAGGAGATCCCTCTCAGATTAAAATGTAAGTTATGTAGAACAACTATACTATCAACCATGCTCTATGGGAGTGAATATTGGGAAGTGAAGAAACAAGGTCTCAACAAGATGAACGTGGCTGAAATATGTATTATGAGATGGATGTGTGGAAAGACAAGAAAATATTGCTTGAGAAAATGAATACATAAGGAATTTAGTGGGGGTGGTGAGCATTGAAGACAAGTTGCATGAGGATCAATTCAGATGGTATGGACATGTGCAACATAGACTGACTAATGTGCCTATACAAAGAAATGCTATTGAGTCAAGTACAATTAATGTAAGAAGAGGAAGGCCAAAGTTAACCTAGGATGAGCTTACAAATATATATTTTGAATCTCTACACATTGACATAATAAGACCCATGATAGAGTTGAATAGAAACAAAGGATCCATGCAGTCGACCCCAATATTGTTGGGACTGATTCTTAGATTTTATATATATACTAGGCAACCCACACGTGCCCATGCACATGTAAAGTCAATTTGTTCCAACTTCTGGTGTGTCCAAGTAGTGGTCCTTATGAGGTGAAAACCATCATGGAGTGACGGAAGTAGTGCGTGGGTTTTATACGTAATGTTTTTCTGAGATGATAAGTATCAATGGTGGTAATTGAATCAGTTTAAAACAACAATCCATATGTTGGTTAAGTTATTTTGGCAAGGAAATTCCAGTTCAACACGTAACATGTGTAATACATACTTTATAAGACTATGTGTAGTGGTAGGCGGTAGTTACCTAGTTTGAAGGAAAACTAATTTAGTTGTTTTTTTGCAATGACGGTGAATTGAAACCTGGTAAAAAGCATTAAAAGATCTAACAAAATTTTACAAAAACTAACTTTTCATGATTCAAGCGTCTTTGACGAATCAGTTGACATAATGGTGAAAAACACAATCGTCTGCTAAATTGGTTTGAAAACTGAATACTCCCATGATAGTGCTCTTCTTATTATTGCGAACAAAAAAAAGATGTTTAAGAAAGAGAGATGGAACGTGTAAAGTCAATTTGTTCCAACTTCTAGTGTGTCCTAGTATAGGTGGTTATCAAGTAAAAAACATCATGGATGGATGGGAGTGGTGCATGGGTTTTCCATTAGGTTTGTAGATAATATTTTTCTGAGATGATAAGTAGCAATGGAGGTAACTGAATCAACTTAAGAAAACAATACATATATTGGTTAAATTAATATGAGAAGGAAATTCCAATTCAACACTTAACATGCATAATGGATACTTTATAAGACTCTATGTAGTGGTAGACAGCAGTTACCTAGTTTGAATGAAAATAATTTAGTTGTTTTGTTGCAATTATGGTGAGTTAAAATCTAATAAAGTATTAAAAGATCTAACAAAATTTTACAAAAATTAACTTTCCATGATTCAAGCGTCTTTGACAGAGCAGTTGACATAATGGCAGAAGACATAATCGTCTGCTAAATTGATTTGAAAACTGAATACTCCTACGATCATGCTCGTCTTATTAATGCCAACCAAAAAAAGATGTTTAAGAAAGAGGGATGGGATTGGAGAACATGAAGAAGTTGTGGGGCGAAGAGTTTGGAGTATGTGTAGAGTTGAAGGTGGTTACCGTAGTTTTGAAAGGAGAGAGAAATTATGAGAAAAAAAGAAAAAAATATGAGAAAAAATTTGAGAAGAGAACGGGTTCAGGAGGATGCAAGGATTTTGAATCCTTGTTTCTGATTGGTTGGATCATTTTTCCAAAAAATAAAATGGAATAGAATGTAATTTAAACAACAAACTCCCTCTTTTTAGAGTAGTAGTATATATATATATATATGTATATATGGATAAGAGAATTGTATACCTTTGTACATGTATCTTATATGTATCCATCTTCATTTATGATGGTTGCAAAACTATATACAATAATCTAACATACCACTTAGATAACATGTGTATCAAATACAATCTCAATTCAAGATTCCTAGATCATGTAATAAAAGAGGAAGAATGTTTTCTAATCAAAGGTAAGTTGTAGAAAATTGCAGAAAGTATTGGATGATATGTTGTATATCACATGATTCATGAGAGATATGGTTGTGATTTTTTAAACACATCTAGTCTAAACAATGTTGATTCAATCCATATTGTTATATTTTAATTAGAGGATTCCAGAGATCTCATTTTAATGGTTGGTACACATAACTTACACACACACACACAAACATATATATATACATATATATAAATATAAAATAGTGTGTGCATGTGTTACATTATCAAATTCACATTAATGTATCCATATATATACCACACAAACATGCGAAAAAATATAATATATATATGTGTATATATAGATATATATGTACATGCACACAGATATACATATATGTGTAAGGCCCCTGAATTATCTTTTGGCTGATCTTTCTTGCTTAACATAATAAGATGCTTAAAATCTTAATATAATCTTGTAGTGTTCTTTGATAACATGTGACATGATTTTATTTCTAGTTTGGTCCAGATTGGATGTTGTTTGAGCTAGAAATGCTAATATGTGCCCAATTACAATTTACCGATGTTTGGGATTCATCTTGCAATTTTTCATATGCTTATGGTTCCTAGCATGTTTTGGCATCACATTGGAGAGAGTGGTGCTTTATATCACTTTGTTTCACCTTGGTTTGATGAGGTAGCATCATGCGTTGACATTCTAGGGTTTGCTTGGATATCCTAGTTTGATGTTGACCTTATGTGTTGACCGATAGTTTTCCTTGGTTTTTAGCGACCATCATGTTGTTTCTTTGACCTTGGTTTCTTCGATCATTGAGGCTTGAAGTTCACCTAGTGGTCTTCGTGATCGAAGAGCCAATGAACCCTAGGATGAATTCTATGCAATTGATGGCCTTTTGATTCCCTTCGACAAGTTGAGATTTTGGACCAAGTTTCCCTTTGAATGATAAGCTTTCCTGTATCAGATAGGTTTCTAAGTTTTCTTTTATATCACCCTTGGTCCATGCATGAGATTAGTGCTTGCTTGGGTGACATATGGTGGACAACTGGCACATATTTGCATGACACCTAACACTCTTACCTCTCTCTACCCTTGGATATATAACCCCTTCCTTTGCATGCAAGTCATCCCTTTGGACCCTCTTGCTTTATATATTCTCCTTGGAGATCATCACCCTTCTATTCTTGGTGGTTAAGGAAGGATATTGACCTTGGAGAAGGTGGCCGAACCCCTTTGCATGTTGCTCTAGGGTTTGGAGCAACCCTTTCTTTGGTGATCGTTTGGTGTTTCTTGGTCTTGGTAAGTGATCTACCCTTCTTGATCTTCATTTTCTTACTACCCTACCTTTCTTTTTTATCTTGGACTAATCCATGTGTCTCCATGGTGGTTCTCGAGTTGAGGTTGAGGAACTTCTCTCTTCTTGGCTGAATTCATGGTTCTCCATGGTAGGGCCTAAGTTGAGTTGAAGATCACCTCTCTTTCTTGTTTTTCTGGCCTACTTTTTTTTTCACTCTTCCTTGTGCTCCTTTCAGCTGGGGTTTGTTCTTCTTTCTTTGAGGTGGTGCTCGCTTGGTCGAAGTGGTGATCAAGCAAGGGTTTTCTATCTTCTTGGAACATCCTTGCTTTTAGAGTTGTTTCTTCATATCCAAGGCGAGTTATATAACTTTCTCCTCGATTTTTGTTACGCTTAACTTTGCACAAATTACCTATCTCTAAAATGTGGTACCAAGTAGTATCATGTTGATATTTTGAGCTAGGGTTGAAGTTCTTGGTGATTTTTGAGTAGACAAACCCCTTTTTGCTAAACCCTAATCTTGTGCATGTTTATCTTGTTGATGATGGAGGTGATGGTCCTTATATACATGTGTTAACCGTTGGTTTTATTCCTCAAAATCATGGTTTGTGTTCTTGTTGGATGATGAAGGTTTTGGATACTTGTGTGATGATAGAAGCATTGGTTTTCTCTTTCTTGGTTCATGGTTTAGTTTTATATCATGTTGATGATCATATTTAGGGTTTTGGAGATGATCATCCCTTGTGTTGTACTCATTGGTGGTTTTAGTTTCATGATGATGATCAACCTACTTTGATCATGTGTTGGATGAGGCTTTCTCTCCCTAAATGTTTACCATGCTATGGTCTATGTTTTCGATAAGTTTCAATGTTTTTGGGTCGCTAAGTGTGGATCTTCTTGTATGGTTTCTATGGTTTCTATCTACTTTGGTCGATGAAGGTGTTAATGTTCCCTTCGGTCACCAAGATTCTTCATCATTAGATGAAAATGTGTGATGCTCACTTCAGTCTCCAAACACTTATCTTCTTCGACCATGATGTTGGTGCTTTCTCTTTGATCATCTAGTTTTCCCTTCGACCTAGTTTTCTTCAATCAAAGACATTGTCTTGCTTTTCCTTCGGTCACTGATGTGCTTGATTTGTGTGGTTAATGAGAGTGACTCATCTCTTGGCTGATGAAGATGATGTGATCTATTTCTCTTCGGTCGATGAGAATCTCTGGTCATATATTTTCCTTATGTGGTTGACTTTGTAATGATGGTAGTTGATAATACCCAAATTCACACATTTATGTGAAACATTGATTTATGGTTGTGTGCTGTTATAACCTTAATATGCCCAAAAAAACTCTAGATACATATATTTTCATAATTCATATATCTTTTGAAGATAACGTTGCTTAGCTAGCCAATTTTGGGATATGCATGCACCAAACTTGAAAAGACATTGATTCTCCAAGATTTCTCCCTGTCAACCCGAGCGGGCCCAGCCCGGTACGGTCAGGCCGGGGGTCATCACATGATTTTTCGTAGTAGTTGAAAATGTCAAAAACTGTTACGATCTCCATATGTTTTGACCGCATCAACTGTTGTGACTGATCCATCAGTTGCGACCGCTATAGCTATTGCAACCTCTACATCCGTCTCGATCGCTACATCCATTGCAACCACTATTTTCGATATGGTCGGGCCCACCCCGACATGATCGGGCTGAGAGGAGAAAGCAGCGACCGCTACAACCACGACTCTAGCGACCTCTAAGACCTACATCCTTAGAGACCGATACATCTGTTTCAATTGTTAAATCCATGACGATCGACCTCCATCCGTTTCGACCGTTACAACGCCAAACAACCATATATATACATATATATATATATATATATATATATACATACATACATATATATATACATACATACATACATATATATATATATATATATATATATATATATATATATATATATATATATATATATATATATATATATGGATGGTTTTCATTTCCCGCGCGTGTATTCAGGTTTGCTACCCGTGAGGATGACATGGTGGCATTTAGTTGTAAATAATTACATTTGTAGTGCTGCCGAAGGAAAAAGGATCAGACTTCACGCCGGGGCTACCGTCACCCTCACCGTCGTTTGGCACATTCTCTTGATGAGGCTCCTCAATCTCCAAGAACTCCTCAGCGCACTACAGGTCGACCGGGACGCCGCGGATGCCGATGACAGATGCGGCGGCCGCTGATGAAGGCGGACTCCGGAGCTGCTCCGCTGGTTGCTGTCGTGGAGGGGAGGAGTCCTCTTCCTGCTGCTCGCCGCGCGGAATGATCCTGGCTTCACTGGCAACATCGCCAAGGCCCAGGTCGCTACGGCCCCTTCGCTGGCGGAAGTGTGCCTCTTCCTCATGTTACTTCTCGCCTTCCGTTGCTTCTCGCCGCCGTCGTGTCTGATACCAAAAAAGGGGGACAAAGATGAAGAAGCCGCCATCGCTAAATCCCTATCCAATACTTCCACACGACCGACCGTCGACTCAAACTTTTCTAACCCCTTTTTCTCTCTGTCTCACTCAACTCACCAATCTAATAAGCGAGCTACACCGCCCGCGCCGGACGGAGCGTCGTCTTCTAACTAATAATCCTTTTTGCCTTTTTGTTCTTTGTTGCGTCTTCGGCTTCGGCTGCGGCGGGGGGATTTTCTCTTAATTCTCCTCTACTCTTTCCTATGGACAACTAGCTAGCTACTACACCAAATCGAAACCAATATGAAGCAATCTAACTATTTCCCTGACCCTCCTTTTGTTCCATCCGCGGGCGACTAAATACCAGCCGAGAAGGTACTTTTCAGATTTAATTCTAGGAGCTACAGACCAACAGGAGAACGACGACGACGGAACAAGGAAATAGAGGGGAGGAGAAGCCCCAGCAATAGGGTTACAGGGGAATGGATCTACAAATGACAACAACAAAAAAAGAGCCAGACCACTACGCCCTTCACAAGAAGCTCTAAAATTTACCCACGCTCTAGCTCTCGCTTGCTCTGGTGTCTACCTCCTCAGCACACCTCAGTCCAAGAGAAACAAACAAACACGGCTGCTGCAAATACATATATTTATATATGTAACACAAAAAGTAACTAATTAGTATAAAAAAGTAACTATGCGACACAAAAAGTAACGTTGATTCATCAAGAGTAACTGTAAGAGCACTAAGAGTAACTGTGAGAGCACTAAGAGTAATAGTAAGAGCACTAAGAGTAACTGTGACAACAGAAAGAGTAACTATGACAATATAAAAAGTAACTCTAGCGTTCAAAAAGTAACTGCTGTACTTTGTAAAGTAACTCTTGTGGATGAAGGTTTGTGTAACTGTACGAGCATGAGAGCAAGTGTTCAATTCCAAAAAAACAGTAACTGTAACAGAATTTACTGACAAAGAAGAGTGGTGAACTCGTAATCCATAAGGTAACTATAAGAGTACTAAGAGTAACTGTAAGAGCAATAAGAGTAACTGTGACAACACTAAAAGTAACTATGATAATATAAAAAATAACTCTAGCGTTCAAAAAGTAACTGTTGTACTTTGTAAAGTAACTCTTGTGGATGACCCAAAAAGTAACTATCTGACACTAAAAGTAACATTGAGACACAAAAAGTAACTATATGGTAAGAAAAGTAGCTATCTGATATTAAAAGTAAGAGCATGATAAAAAAAATAACCATCGACACTGAAAGTAGCACCATGACACAAAAAGTAACTACATAGTAAGAAAAGTAACTATCACACACTAAAAGTAACACAAAGACACAAAAAGTAGCTATCTAACGCTGAAAGTAACGTCAAGACACTAAAAATAACTATTTGGTACAAAAAATAACTATTTGGATACTTACTTTTTGTATTTTAGTGTTACTTTTGTTATTGGATAGTTACTTTTTATACCATATAGTTACCTACCGTATTTTGATATTACTTTAATTGTCAAATACGAGGCGATTTGGATAGAACACAGGCACTGCGCAAAGCACCCACCCGTTCCTACAATCTCTATCCCCACCAAGAAAAAATTCTCCTGACACAAGAAAGCTTCCGAAGCCTTTTTTTTGTTGTCCTCCCTGGCGAGCGCGCAAGAACCAAGAGCACGAGCCGTGCTGCCCTGTTCCTTCCACCATAGAATGGAAATCGAAACTTCCCTTACACAACAATTCACAGGAGCGCGCAAGTGCCCGTCCTCCTCATCATGTTCATCCTCTGCTCTGTTCCCCTATTCATGTCATTATAAGGGGATTGTTTGTTGGGACGGCAAGGGTCCAAGAACGTCGTCTGTATCTGCCTTGGGAAGCCTGTTAAAGAGAGGCATTGCAGACTAGATCGAGACAACACAGAAGCAACAATATACCACCATTAAAAACGTATCGTCGATGGATTTGTTCTTTGGCTTACAGGTGTACTTGAATGCCTCGCACTGAAGTTGGATACCGCCGAAAAATTTGAACCCGAACTCCTCAGAGGCCTTCTCGAGCATGGCCCCAAAGTCTGGCTCAGACTAGGTGCAAACTGCCTGTGCTTCTCGATCGCCATGGGGGCGTCTGGAAGTATGAGGACCTCCTGAACGAGGTCGCACGATGGGAAGCTGCTTAGGGAACGGGACGGAGGCATCGTCGGCAAACCTGGAGCGCCGATGAAAGAGGAGATGAGGCGGCGTCTGCAAGTTCGGGCACCTTCCCGGAGATCGGTTGGTAATTCCAACGCTCTAGACAACAGCACCAGGATATTCTCGACGAGCGCGTATTCGGCGAAGAAGACAATTATTCTCACTATTTACAAAGGATGCCACCGTGTCCAGGCACGGGTAGTTGAGACAAGATACCCGTGCGGGCAATGAGTAAATCCCCATATATATATATATATATATATATATATATATATATATATATATATATATATATATATATATATATATATATATATATATGGGCGTTCATTCATTGCCCGTGCGGGTAGCCTGGATTTTCGCTACCCTGCAGCCAAAAAAGTAACTCTCCTAGCTAAAAAAGTAACTCTGCTGTAAAAAAAGTAACTATGGTGTCAAAAAAGTAACTCTGCTGGCCAAAAAAGTAACTCTGTACAAAATATACAGCAGATATATATAAGGACGGGTTTTTTGATTTTGAAGGGGCAAATGATATTATTTTTGGCTAAAATTTTTTGGAGAGCTAGACAAAATAGTCTTCTACAATTTCGAAAAAAAAAACTTTGAAAAAAAGTGATCGGAAGGGTGGGCGGGTAGCTACCAGCGCTGGCAATAAAGATGGGCTCTATATATATATATATATATGGCTAAAAGAATTGTGTACCCGAGTACATGTAGCTTACATGTACCCACCTTCATTTATGGGGATTGTAAAATTGTATTGAATTGTGTACCCGAGTACATGTAGCTTACATGTACCCACCTTCATTTATGGGGATTGTAAAATTGTATTGAATAATCCAACCTTATGGATGTATAGTATACCCCTTAGATAAGATGTGTACCAAAAATCATCGTAATCTGATATTCATAGAGCATACAATAAAAGAAAATGTCTATTTTCTAATCAATGGTAAGTTGCAGAAATTGCATAAACCATTGAATGGTGTATGGTTATATCTCATGATCTACATAACATATGGTTATGATTTTTTAAAGACATCTAATCTATATAGAGTTGAATCAATCCATATGATTGGATTTTATCAACATACTCTACATATGCCATTTTAATGGCTGGTTCACGTAAGTTACATATACCGGCCGGTACACACTTCCTAACACGCGCACACACACACAGATATATATATATATATATATATATATATATATATATATATATATATATATATATATATATATATATATATATATATATATATATATATATATATATATATATATATATATATATGGCTTTAAGGATTGTGTACCATGGTACATATATAAGTTATGTGTACCGGCCCCTTTACCATCGTTTGATTTCAGAGATTCTTGAGCAATCCACATAGTGCGGTCTCGATCATAACTAACTAGTCCCTTTTCTGTTTGGACTCTCTTTCATACACTCTGAATTTGCAGATATTTCATTAGAAAACAAAAGGACATCCACCTGATTGTTTGTCAATGATAACTTTCGCTTTGTCCTCCTGTAAATTTCATCGAAATTATACAATTGATTTGTTTGTCAATGCGATAACTTCCGTTTTGGCCTCCTGTAAATTTCATCGGAGTTATATAGTTCGTTTTGTCCTCTTGTAAATCCCGACGGGAGTGTATAGTTCACTACGTCATTCTATTAATGTCAAGTTCAGGGCGGTGAATCCTGAAATCAAAGAACGTTAAGAAGACAACCATGTAATTTTATCTTAAACTGCTTTAATGAGATCGGAAGAAAAATTGTCTCTTGGAAGTGAGCTACTGCTTACATGAAAGAACGTTTGGTAGTCTGTGACATTCTTTGGCTTTTTAACCAAGTGTCTCACTACAAACAATAATTTTGTGGTTGTGAACGACATCAAGAAGAAATAAATTACAGTAAAAGGTGAATACGACGATATGTTTACTATTACACTTTAAGATTTTGGTTTGAAACAAAAATGAACCACGACAGCAGTTTTATATTCCAAAGTTGTGATCTTTCTTATTATTAGAGATGAATATAACATAGAAGGATTTTTACATATTACTTCTTTGACCAATGATGAACTAAGTATTTCCATAGTTTTGTACGCAGGAGTTTATCAGCAAAATCTACAGGTTTTTATTTTGCATAATATTTGGTTGCAAGTAATCCTTTGAAGTGCTCCATCAATGATCTTTGCATCTTACAGAAGCTATAAGAGGTAATCTAGTTCTGTATCGATCTTATTTATGATAGTCTTTTTTTCACCTATATTTTGTATGTTATGTGTTGCTCTACAAAAAATGTGGTGATCCTTGATGGTTATGTATATGTTTTTTCATTTTTTTGTAGAACCTCTTTCATTAGGATGTCTTTTGATGCACAGTGGTTAATTAAAGAGACAAAACTAAATGCAAATCAATATGAGAATGATAGTGATCAATATGATCAAGACAAAGGAATAACTCAAAGAGGCATTGGTGGAATGATTTCTGTAGAATATAGTGATGTGCACTATTACTCAAGACAACCTAGCACTTTTGAAGGAAGTACGTGTGATGCATCTGAAGTGTATGTTTCACATAACGTCATTGAAGATAGTAGAAGAATTCCTTTTATTGTCTTAACATTTAGTTCAGAAGAGGAGGCATATCAATATTACAATAATTTTGCAGCTAGAGAAGGTTTCTCTATCAGGAGGAGTAAATGTTATACTAATAAATCTAATGCACTCACCATGAGGATATTTGTGTGCTCTCAACAAGGAGAAAAGTATCTTTAAGATAGGAGAAAAACCATGGATGTTGTACAAATTAAAAGGCGAAGGATCACTCGTGTAAACTATATGGCAAAGATGAAAGTATCTTTAAAAAATGGTGAGTGGTTCGTTACCGACTTTTTCAACGATCACTCACACGAACATTCAACACCATCTAAAGGTCAAAAAATAAGATCTCACCACAAGGTATCAGAGGAAGCAAAGGAACTTATCTCTGATTTTCATAGTTGTGGTGTTGGTCCATCCAAAATAGCTTCAGTGTTAAAGGAGTCTGAGGATCAAAGTATTACACCACAAGGCTGCATTAACCATATAAAAAACACTCGTAAAAGTAATTTGGGTCGTGAGTTTATGTCTGTGATGAAGACATTTCTAAAGTCAAAATCTGAGGATGATTCATTTTTCTTATGATATGAACTTGACTATGATTGTACGGTTAGAAGTATCTTTTGAGTTGATGGGAGGTCAAGAGAAATATATATGACATTTGGAGATGTTTTTGTATTTGATGTGACTTACAGGACCAACAAATTCAGTATGTCATTTGCCCCTTTTATTGGCGTAAACAACCATAGACAATCAACGCTTTTTGGTTGTGCACTTATTGCCGATGAGACAGAGGAAACATTTGTTGGGTTGTTTGAGACGTGGTTAGAATGCATGTATAGTAAGGCTCCAATGTCCATTATTACTGATCAAGATGGTGCTATTTGTAATGCTATATGTCAGATTTTTCTAAACACATCACATCGATACTGTTCTTGGCATTTTGGAAAAAATGCATTAATGCATCTTTCAGAGTGGAGAAATGGCAATGATGATTTTGCAGATGAATTTAGAGAATGGAGAGACAACTGTGAAACAATAGAGGAGTTTGAGACTAGGTGGATTGAAATGAAAAAAAAGTATAATATTTCTGATAGTTGTTGGTTTGGACAAATGTACCAACAAAGAAAGCATTGGGTGCCACTATTTTTAAAAGACACTTTCTTTGCAAGAATGAGTTCTAGCCAAAGGGCAGAAAGTATAAATTTTTTCTTTGAAGGCTTTATTCATGCACACACTCCTTTATCTGAATTTGTTCACCAATATGATTGTGCTATATCTTCGCGTAGACAGACCGAGGAAGATGCAGACTTCCAAACAATGTCCACTAAAGCATCTCTCAAGTCTAAGCACCCCGTAGAAGTGCAAGCAGGAGAGGTTTACATGTAAAAAATCTTTACTCTCTTCCAATACGAGTTCATTGAAAGTGATGAATATCTAATAAAAAAACTACATAAAGAAAATGGGGTGTTGAGATGGGATGTACGACGTCGTGGGACTACAAAGAATGGATCAATAGTTTCTTTTAGTTATCTAGATGATGCAGTTGCCACTTGCACATGTAAAAAATTCGAACTTGAAGGTATTTTGTGCAGACATATTTTTAGGGTCTTCAAGAAAAAAGATGTTGATTATATTCCATCCAACTATGTGCTTCATAGGTGGACCATTGGTGCAAGATATATTGGACTCAGGAGGAACCAAATGAATATTTTAGACATCGGTGTTAATAGACCTACCCCAACAATGCAATGGGCACTTCGTCATGAATGTATGAAGCTTATAGAGATGGGAAGAATTTCGAACGCTCATCATGAAGCAGCAATAAAAAGAGGAAAGGAGGCTTTACAATTATTGATCAATATGGAAATAATTGTGGATGATTCACATTTACTAATGTTACAAGCTCCAGAAGTGTTTTCTCATTTATCAAAAATTAGCTTTCGTGATCCTACATGTATTAGGCCAAAGGGGAGGCCAAAAAATATTTTGAGAAAGAAATCAGCACTGGAAGAGTTGAATAAAGATTAGAAGAAAAAGAAAACTTGCAGCAATTGTGGTAGAAAGGGGCATTACACAACCACTTGTCCAAACAAGGTATAGTTATTCTAATTATGCACCTTTTTAGGAAATTAAATTATATTTATTGATTCATTTTTTATTTGTAGGGTCAATTATCAGACGATGAACAAGGTGGTCGTAAAGAACCTCTATGAGAATTTATTCAATATGAGAGTAGTCACCAAATGAGGATCTAAGGAGCATTTATAGTTTCTACACTAATGTCTTTTACTTTTTCATTTCTTTTATAACAACTTTTGAATTGGATAGCCATGTCTTGAATTTTCTGTTGGGTTGAATTTGTAGTTATTTATTTCTTCCACAAAGTATTTTCTTGACTTGAATGTTTCAGATCTATGCCTTTTCGTTATTTGAGTTAATTTGGACAATACAGGGTGAATGAAATTTTTCACTTGACGAAAATCTAATTTTATACTCTATTGCATTAGCTATGAGTTTCCTAAGATAATTTTAATTATGGGTTTTCACATTATGATGTATTAGTGTTTAGTTTTTGTGTAAATATATGTGAGTAGAGCTTATCAATTTACATCTCAAATACTCAACTTTATTTGATATTTAATCTGACACACAATCTTTGCAATCTGTGTTTTTAAAATTTAAGTAATGGTGTCACATTCTGTATGGCTGTATGATGCATTATAGAATCTGTGATTTCTGATTTCTATTTTCATATGATAGTTTCTGATTTTGTTTTATTGGTTTAGAGGTGTTTTACATGTCTACAAGCATATACATGACAATGAAATTTCAGCATTTGAGATCACAAATGATTCTCACAGTATCTGTCTGCATTTATATGTGTATACATAGGCATGGAAATGTCTAATTGGATTGAACTATTGTTTGTAAGGGAGAATTATATGTACTGGTTTTTCCATTTGATTGCTAACATGACGTGCAAGTTATTGTTGGAGGCTTGCAAACCAACATTAAACTAATTGGTTGAATCAAGGGAACACAGACAATAACAAAAAGTAAAAAAGAATGAACCAAATTTCGATTTTCTTTTCAATTTGATCATCTCTACGATTTTGATGCTGAGAAATGAAATAATAAAATTGAAGAACACTTCTAGAAGATCTCTCATACTTCACTATTGTACAAATAATAAACATCTACATTCACTTCCACTTCCACTTCGAGAAAGGTCACCTATTACAAAAAAGAACTAAATGCACATATCAAAGTAAATCGTCATTTTGGAGTTGTCATGATGACAATCACTCTATTGCGTCCAGTTAGTTTGCAACTATAAATGTACGCTTTCTCCACTCTCATGGTAGAATTCTCCCTCAAACGTCACTTGTATTGAATTTTGTTAGGAAAGGCTAAAAGAATCGTGTTGACATAGGTGATGGACTCATCAACCTCAATGGTGTAGGAGGTATATTTCTTGTCAGTAAATATTTTTAATTGGCATCCTATTTTCATCCATTTCCTGATGACAAAGGTAATTCCTTTTAGAAACAACTAAACCACGGCCATTGTATAACTAGTTGACTACGGCTATTGTATTATCCAGAAGCTAGTTGCAGTAGTTGGAGGTGCTAGTCATAACGCCAATTTACTTCATCATGTGGCAACCATATAATCTACTCCCTCAGAAGTCGAAGGTGTAACTAACAGCTCAAACAACGGACTCAACCAAACAACCATACGCTGTTAGGCACAAACAGAAGTCCGAAAACGGCCTCCGACAGAAGAGAACCGAGAACCTTCATAAATGTATGTAGTACCAACATGTTTTCGTCACCGACAAAGTCAAGTCAAGGAAATAGAGATCCAGCGAGTCGTTACTAGATCGTAGTTGGACGGAATTCAAAATGGTAAGTAACGAAGCTTGTGAAGCACTTTTGTGTAGCCATGGCCGGTACTTCATCTTCTCAGGCACAAGTTCGTCCAAAGCCAGAGTATAGAGGTAGGACAAGTTGGAAACAGATTATCGGGCAAATAAGAAATCTCCGTCCAAACGATTTGGGGCTGAAGTTATGAATACAACTTCCCTCCTCACAGTAGTCAGTAAGGTGTGCACATTATTTCTGGATGGTGATTAGGGCTGTTAATGGGTAGGGTATGGTACAGGTATGACCATATCCATAACCATAACTGTTTAGTTAAGCGGATATGGGTACAGTTATATACCCACTTTGTCAAAAGCTATATCCGCAACATACCCATATCCATATAACCGCCAGATATATGGATGAATAATTGGGTATATGGTTATGTTTAACTTGCTACAATAATACACCACACACTTTGAGATACAATAAACTACCACACTTAAATAGATAGGTTATGTAGTTCAAGGCAGAGAAGAGAGAGGAGGGGAATGAGAGAATGATTTTATGGCCTTCTTAATTTAATGAAATGTACTTGTGTGGCTATATAGGTGCATTAATGGATTTGTTCATTGTAATACTACAAGATACTGTGAGCGCTATGATATGAACCACTACATTCTAATATAAATGTTTACTATTTTAAGGTATATACTTGATAGATGTGAGTCCTATAATATCCTCCATTACATTTTTAATGTAAATTATTTACATAAAAGTATAACTAAATAGGTATATGGGTAAACAGAGTTTGGTTATATACATAGCCATATGTGGGTATAAGGGTAAGAGGTTACATGGTTATAAAAATTAATATCCATGAAGGATTTAATGGGTATGGTTTTGAGGGTATGTAGGTATATCCATATTCATTTACAACCCTAACGACGATTGACAAGGAGAAACGTAGTGGGCCTAATTCTATGAGGTTACTGATTTCTTATTTTCACCACAACTGGTACACACAATCTGTATGTACCTTCAAGTACACGGTTCCTGGACTCTCTCTTTCTCTCTTATATATATATATATATATATATATATATATATATATATATATATATATACATACATATATATATATATATAAAGAGAGAGAGAGAGAATCAGGCTAGAATACACTCGAGTGTATTCAGAGCAGAATACCCTCAAGTAGTTTATCATGATGCAATATTTTTTTCTTTCAAAAATCTAGTCCATTGATCTTCTTAAACAACTTGTGAATAGCTCATACGCAAAATTTGAGCACATTTGGACATTTATAGGTCAAGTTATAAAGACTGCAAAAATTATGCATTTCAAATTAGTTTTGCGCGTCGATTTTGTTGCCCTTGGATGAGTGACTTACACTCATCCAAATGGGCTCAAAATTTGTATGTAGCCTAGATATAGTATGACAGTGAAGATCAATGGTTTAAATTTTGCAAAAAATATTCTTGATACGCAAACACAGTTGAGTGTATTCATACGATCTGTACACTCGAGTGTATTCTAGCCTGACTATATATATATATAGTGAGAGAGAGAGAGTCAGGCTAGAATACACTCGAGTGTATTCAAAGCAGAATACACTCAAGTAGTTTTTCATGATGCAATATTTTTTTTCAAAAATCTAATCTGTTGATCTTCTTAAATATCTTGTGAATAGATCATACACAAATTTTGAGCACATTTGGACATTTATAGGTCATGTTATAAAGACCGCAAAAATTTGGCATTTCAAATTAGTTTCGCGCGTCGATTTTGTTGCCCTTGGGCTCAACTTGTATGTAGCCTAGTTATAGTATGATGGTGAAGATCAATGGTTTATATTTTGTAAAAAATAGTCTTGATATGCAAACACACTTGGAGTGTATTTGTGCAATTTGTACACTCAAGTGTATTCTAGCCTGACTCTCTCTCTCTCTCTATATATATATATATATGTGTATGTGTGTGTGTGTGTGTGACAAAGTGAGTTTTATAGTATTTTCTCTCTCCTAAAAGTTTATTATCAAATTCGTTGACCAAAATACCCTCATATACTTCCCTCATTCCCTTGGACATATATGTGTCACAAATTGCAAAAAACATGCAAACCCTAATATGTTATTTTGATAAAATACTAATGTTAATGTATTAAGTAAATGAACACATTAAATATTCGAATTTGGATCTCAAATTTTTATCATAGTAGCATAGTGACCCTATAAAACTACCCCAAAAATTTGGTTGCAATTGGATCAACCAATTGGGAGATATGACCCACTTAATTGGGTGAATATTTCATTTCTTTTTGGACCTTAGGGCCTAAGTTTGGATTCCCATTTGACAAATAATGTGTCACACACCCCTTTTCTGGGTTGGGGTCGGATTTTTTTGAATTAGGGATCGACCACGTCCGTCTGATCGACTGATCAGGGATCACGCGAGATCCAACGGTCCGCGGATCGTCCCTAACCTCCCGCAAGACCCAGTCTTCGCCGCAGCAGCGCAACAACATCTTCAAAATAGCTAGCGCCCAAACCTCGCCACCTCAGTGCGAGATATTTGGAGGATAGACTCGTCTCACCAAAAAGAGTTCAATGACCCTCTACTCAACTCCCATCGTCCATGCAACAGGGAGAACAAACTCCCGATTCCTCGCCCTTCTCCTAGCGGCGGTGGTAGATTTTAGGGATTTGCTGCTCGCTTCCTCAAACGCCTATATAAGGCCTCCTCTAGCTCTACCTTTCTCCCTTTAACCATCCCACATCCTCAATTATGAGCATTGACACCCGAGCACTGCTTCCCCAATCCACCTTCACCTTGCCTGATCCCGACCCCTCTCCCTTCCACCAGGGCCTCTACTCCTCAATCAACTGGGGCTACACGCTCCTGGGATCCCGACGAGTCGAGCAACACCCCCGGTTGGAGCCGCGAAGGTCTAGAACCCCGGGTCGACTAGCCGCCACAGCTGTGCTCAAAGCTACCATCGCCGGCGAGGTCCAGGGCACGTCGAGTAGCATGGAGTGGACCTAGAGTCTCACGAACCTCACGCAGAGCTTCGTGACCCCTCAATCCAGTCGGAGGGCAGGTAAAGCCTTAAAACCCAATCTCGATTCATAGAGCCTCCTGCCATCACAACCAGAGCTGTAGTTCACCTCCGGCGAGCTTCTTGGGCTCATTGAACTTAGGGAGATCCCTCGAACGCAACCTGCTCATGCTCACACACTCAACACCCACCTAGCTACCCCACTCCTTCACCATTCCTCGCCTCAGCTAGCTGCTGCCGTGGCACGAGCCACAGATGAATCGAACCAAATGAAAACCCCACTCTATCCAAGCGTGGTCATGCGCAAAGACCTCAACCCCAAGGGCACTGACGTCCTTTACTCCCTCCTCTGATCCGCAAGGCCAACCATGTGACGTCCCCGGATTTTCTAAAACTTAATCTGATGTGTGACGTCCAAATTGAAACCCTCACCTCAGCGAGCATTCCAATTTAAACATCCCACACTAGGCTAAGAAGAAGAAAATCAGAGGAAGTCAGAAGGAAACACAGTAGTACATGTACTTGAACAATAATAAAACCATACACACATGTTCACCATTCAACATATAATTACAACATGAATTGTTACAACATTTGGTATTACATATTGAACAGCATCCTATACATATACATGTACTACATCTAAACAACATGATCTTAAGACAACAGGTCCACCTGAACATCAGCTCGCTACACAACTCTCTACTATCCTGTATCTTCAAGAGCATAACCACAACCTATACAAAAGATTACATGCGGTACACGTCAGCACAATATTTCATGAATATTGTACTGAGTACGCCTACGTGTCTTTTTATATACCTCTCATCATATCTTGGCAATAAGATAAAACTAATACTTGGCAGTAACAGAAGAATATAAGAAAAGCATATACTTGCACAAGGATATTCATTAACAAAAGAGAACACATATTTTAAGCACATTTTCCATTATATATCAAGGCCTTTATGATCACTACCAAAGAGTTAGATCATCTGTACAAGGTGACCACTACCAAAGAGTTAGGTCAGACCACTACCAAAGAGTTAGGTCATATGTACAATGTGACCACTACCAAAGAGTTAGGTCACTTCCAAGCACACTACCAAAGAGTTAGTGCTTTCATATAATGGAACATATATATTATGTTTCATGTGTTCATAGCAGTAATCATGGAAAATCATGCAACGTATCATACCAGAACAATAATTTCATCCAATACCATATGCCAAGTATTTTACTACACATATAACACAAGCATATTGTATAATAAGCCAAGTAAGAGGTAATGGCATACCTTAGATCAAGATATCCTAATCATCACATATACTTCTGATGTCAACTATATCCTTGGTTAAACCTGATCAAGACAAGATCATATACTATCATTAGGTTCTCATCATCTTGCATCTCATCTTAACCCTAGTTATGTCCATTAGGGTTTCTCTTATCTCATTAGGTTATATACATTATTACTTGTATTATCTTATGATTATCTTACTGATGTCATTTTCCAGATTACATCTCATTATCAAAGCTCATCATCTGAACATATTAACATTATGTCACACGTTAACCCTAGGTTACATGCATTACTCAAATTAGGGTTTATATCACATGTATTATGGGTCATCTTCGTATAATATTAATTCCATGAATCTAACTGGTATCTGAGTTACATATTAGTCTCACATTACTGATATGAGCTTACTCTGTGAATTTCATCATTTATTGAGCATGTATATATTTAATACATTTTATTTAGGGTTAAAAGCCCTAATTAACCATATTAAGAAAATTACATGATTTAATACATAAACATGACCATATCTGACATCATATGCATTGTAAAAATTATTATGGAGTTACTCACATTTTACCATAATTTTAGGTCTTTGTTTATTATTTATTATGCATGAAAAGACCATTTTACATCTTACATGATTACTCTGATATTCGTTCGTCAAAATCCTGATATTATACTTCCATTGTGTTCTACACAATTTTCTGAGAAAAATGGTACCTTATTTGCATTTTTCTGATAAACGAGCTAATTCCTATGAATTATACGAGATCTGAGAATTATTGAATATTTACCTTTTTGTAGCCAATTGAATGGCGCCACATGTCCATCCAGTGGCGCGCTGCTTCTTCTTGCCTTACTGGGGTCCGTCCGGTTCAGAAGATGTCTTGAACGGGTTCAGGTGTGGTCTGGCTGGTTCAGGGCTTTGAACCGGTTTTTAGTCCTCTGATCGGGGCCCGGTTCACCCGACCCCTCTTCTTTCCCCGTTCTGCTTTCTCTCTCGCGTGAGTCGCCTGTGCGAGCGCTCCTGCTCAGTGCCGCCATCGGGCGTGAGTCCACGGGCAAGCTGCCGCCTGGGTTCTCCATTCCTCGCTGAACGCCAGCGTGGGTGAGCACCGCCGTGACAGGGATATGTGGTGCCGCCGCTGCTGGCCTCTTCACCAGCGAGGGAAAACGGCCGCCCACTTCTCTCGCTCGTCAGTTCCTCCGTCCGCCTGTGAGAGCGCCGCCGCTGGCTTGGGCTGGCTCCGGTGGACAACGTCGATGGTGGTAACTAACTGCTATCTACTACCCATCCTCTAGATCTCATTAATGGATCCTCCTCAAAAGCATTTGCTCCCCATCGTCGAAGCTTCTCCTAGATGTCACTCGTCATCAAGCTCTTTGATCTGCTGCTCTCGACGCCTGCGCATGCCACTGGGAGGTTTTGGCAATGAATCCATGATCTCCGCTTCCCTCCCTCTTCGCCATCACGTTTAGTCATTGTACGCTCTGCAGGGTTGCGCCCGCCTGCTTCCTCCGCTTGCCATCTTGCTCTCAAGCGTCTTCTCTTGGAGTACGACGACAGCCATGGTATCCTCCATAGCTTCATGGTTCTCGATTCTTTTCTCATCTCCCATCTGTGAATTCGAGTGGAGAAGCATCACAAAAGTGGAGGTGGGACTCCCTTGCTCTGCCATGTAGGTTATGACCGAACGGTCCTTCTACTTCTTTGTGGAGCCAAATAAACCACTCTTTCAGTTTCCTCCATCAAGCCACGACCACAAAGTGGGATGGTTAGTGCTCCTCGCCCCTACTACCCCACGTCTCCAGTCGGACGCAAGACAGGGGATGAGCCCCAATCATCTGATCAAAAGCAAGCGCCAGGATCCACTCCCCTCCAATGCCGATCCATGGCTTCCGAATGTGGAGTGTAGGTCATAAACACTAGGAAGGGACATGGTCATATCTTTAGTATTGACCGATCATCCTCCAAAATATACTTTATTTCATCCTATTTAAACCTTGATATCTTCTTCTCATAACTTTAAAAGATCATGAAACTCTAGGATTAGCTTTATAACACCTCGAATTACATTCTATTCGAATTTGGTGCCAAAACATAGCTATATGATCGTTCAATTAAATTCCTTAAAAACTTATGGATCCAAAAGATTATATACCCTCAATCAATAATCAAACTTTACAAAAACACTTGAAACTCTAAAACAGCTCAACATGTTTGACTTCACTTGTGTCTTTGGACATTTTAGGGTTCAAAAAGTCCACTCCATCACATCCTACACGCCTTAAAAGAAATTTCATCCTTGGAATTAAGCCAGAAAAACCAGTCCATCACAAACCACCTTGTTCTTTTTTTCTTTTTTTATTTATTTCCTTTAAGTTTTACCTGATTGGTTAGTATTGTAAAAACCTTTAAAAATAGCTCCAGTGTCCGAAAAATACCCACAAAATATCCTTGTTCTCAAAAAAATGAGAAGAACATGTATAAATTATCATCTGTACCAAATCCAACCCCAAACCGAGACATCTTCTATATGACCTTGTTTTATGTCATTTTTTTTACTTTAATAGTGGAATATAAATATGAAAATAAAGGACAATACTTGTAGTAAACTCTTTAGCACTAGATCTGACCCTGTTTTTCCCCTAAATTGAAACCCTAGGATAATGATCAATAACATACTCACATTTATGACATATGGATGACCCTTACTTTTCTTCTCTCTTTAATTTGTGATTATGGAAATCCTCTAAGTGATTAATTAAATATTATCTTTTAAATCAAACTTTGTACAATGGATCAAACCTGATATAGTCTCAAGACCCAAATAAAAGATGAATAATCCCTAATCCGAATTAGATAACATGGAAGTAATGATAGCTAAAAACATATCTTAGCCTTGGTCACATGGACCAATTGTAATACTGTACCCTTGATTTCTGTGCTGGGTGACTTATTTCTTGTTGATTCTAATTTTGTGGATATCTAATCTAATCAAGCAGGTACGTGGTCTTATAAGTATAAGACTAGTTTTCTGGTTGCCTATGCTATATAATATCTTGAATGTTCGTATTTGGATATGATTGTTGGTTGACTAGTATGAGTTATACTTCGCCAAATTTAAGAGAAACATAAATGATTATGATGGGTTGTAGCTACTAGAGCACATAGCCTGGTGTGGATGTATGTTTCCTAACATGGATGTATGATTCCTTGGCCCATGTTAGATGTATGATGATATTCTATTGCCCACACTAGATGTAAGTCAAGTGCAATAGGTGTAGTACAACCGTATCAAAATGAATGTAATGAAAGGGTGTTTATTTGATTTTCGCCTTAAGAAATGATTTTATCTCTTTTTTCTTCTTTTTCAAATATTTTCCTTTATGCAACCTTATTAGTGTAACTTTTACCACGTACCAACTTTGTTGATGTTTTGTTTCTCGTATTTTCTAGGTGCAAGGGACAATTGACAACAAAGTGAAATGCATGCTCAAAGTACCTGAAGGCATAAAATAATAAACTTGGAGGATATAGTAGATAGATCTTTTCCTCTTATCTCATTTCTTGTTAGAAGTTAGTATATTTCTTTTCTTAGTTGATATTGAGGATGATTGAAATCCTATGTAATAAAGTTAACCTTCTCTAGAACAATATTTTCTCTCCATATGTAATGACTTTTATTATCTTTATGAATGAATGTTTGTGTGGCATTTTATGATGATGTGGACTTGATCTTGGCTCAATCTCTGTTTTAGTTGACTACCTTAATCTCTTATAATTTCCCTTTTGACATCTATAGATATGAGTGCACACATATCTATGAATGTCACTATGAAAAGTATATCGAAATTGGGGGACGTCACAGTGTGTGTGTGTGTGTCTATATATATATATTGTTTTTATGTGTGTGTGTTGTTTAATCTAATTCAAATTACTTTATTCACATATATATACCACACAAACACACATACACATATGTGTATATACACACATACATACACATCTATAGTTTTCTCCTTTTTTTGGCTTAGTCACACTCCAAGTGATTGTATGAGAATCTAAGGTCTATTTGAATAAACACCATTCTTACTCCAATTTTGCTAATTGGAGCTTTATTCTAGCTTAAATTTATTGACATTTGAGATTCACGAGGCCACAATAAAATTTTAAATAAATGGGAGAGAAAGCCGACTCCACTGCCTTGATCCTTCTTTGGTTCTAATTTTGTCATTGTTTTGGATCCATTTGTACTCCTAAATCACATTATGATCACCTTTCTCTATTGTTTCTCTCTATGATCTAGCTAATTCACCTTCTAACACTCAATACGTGATTTAAACATTTTAAAATCTGGAAAGGGTTAGAGGAGCTAATCCCGAGATGAGACATGATCAACTTAAGGTGCAAATGATTTCTCAACCTATATCCTATGTTGTCATTGCTTTCTTAATCCATAACCCTTAGAATTATAACTTAAAACATTCCTATTAGTATATTATTGCCTAATGCATTCTTAACATGATCAAGCCTGCAGTCCCAGCTGCATACTATTTTTTCACCGTTGCGCCTTACTGATTTCTAATATTTTTTCATAAAACTAGACCTGTCGTCTATTTTATGATCAAATAAGGTTGTAAACGTTTTACTCATTTTCTGTGTTTCTTTAAAGTCACATTCATTTCCAGATCATATCCGTAATGATGGCGCGATTGTAACAGTGAAACATTTTAGTGACTCTACTAAGAAATGACAAACTTGAGTTTCATATAGATAGCTTCAAGTAACTCGAATAAAGTAACGGAGGGTCAGAAAGAAAATTTTCATTTTGTAACTAACTGGCCGGGAAACAATTGACAAAAGTACATCTGGTGAATGAGTATATACAATGTACATCATCCTGATTCACAAAAGAATCCACATCATCTTGACCCTCTTGGACCCCTAAAACAAAGCACAATCCATCATGCGCGCCTTGCGATATTGTCTTGCAGCATTCTTTCGGCCCAATTGTCAAAAACTCGTTTCAAGCTCATTTGCCAGGAACGAAGTTGGTAGCGTATGACCAGGCGTTGTTGTTGACAGGGTCGGCGAGGTGGTCAGCCAAGTTCTCCAGAGGGCCCTTGCCGGTGACGATGGCCTGGACGAAGAAGCCGAACATGGAGAACATGGCAAGACGGCCATTCTTAATCTCCTTGACCTTGAGCTCAGCGAAAGCCTCTGGGTCGTCAGCAAGGCCCAATGGGTCGAAGCTGCCACCAGGGTAGAGGGGATCCACGACCTCTCCGAGGGGGCCTCCGGCGACACGGTACCCCTCGATGGCGCCCATGAGAATGACTTGGGTGGCCCAGATGGCAAGGATGCTCTGTGCGTGAATGAGGCTGGGGTTACCCAAGTAGTCCAGGCCGCCCTCGCTGAAGATCTGTGATCCAGCCTTGAACCAGACGGCCTCGCCGAACTTGACACCGTTGCGGGCAAGAAGCTCCGGGAAGACACAGCCAAGGGCGCCGAGCATGGCCCAGCGAGCGTGGATCACCTCAAGCTCACGGTTCTTGGCGAAAGTCTCGGGGTCAGCGGATAGTCCGGCTGTGTCCCAACCGTAATCTCCTGGGAACTCGCCAGTTAGGTATGAAGGTGCCTCACCAGAGAATGGGCCGAGGTACTTGACGCGATCTGTGCCGTACCACGGGCTGCCGGAGGAGACGGGCTTAGGCTTGCCCACAGTTTTGCCGCGCATGGTGACGCGCCCACTACCAAGGATCTCGGAGGCTGCCGGAGAAAGCTTCACGGCCTTGCCTGCCAAGGACGGGGAGGAAAGAGCCATGCTTGCTGCTGAGGCCATCGCTCTGATTAGCTGCTTGTAGGTGAATTAGACTACAGCTAATGGCGGTGAAGGTGTTGTAGCTGCAGTGTGTAATACGGGTTGCCTTCAGTCGTATATAAATCATGCATTTTGCAGTGCAATGGTGATAAGTGGTGAGGAGCGTTCCTTGACCTCGAGCCTCTAGATTATCATGTAATATCTGCATCTTTCTGCTCATTGGCCAAGGATCCTCAACTGGGCCAGGAATGATAGCTAGCTCGCGCTGCTCCACAAGATAAGCAGCAGGTAGGAGAGGAAGATATTTGAACTCGCAACTGGTGGTGGAGGCGGAGAGTACCCGGATTTCCATTAACCCCCTCAGCTATCTCATACCACTTGCATGAGACCGATGGATTGATTTGGGTTATTTAACCTGTATCCACTTCTCTCATGATACTTCTTTGCTTTTGGATCCTACTTAAGCTTTGAACCCAACAAAATTACGATAGCTAGTTGCCTTTGTTTCGTCAATTGATCAATTCCATCTTTTTAGACACTTAGTCCTCCTCAAATTTAGGAAGCGGAAGTACATGTTCCAAGTTTTTTAAAGTGTGGAACTTTGAACTCATGTCAAAAGAGAGACGTGTTGTTATTTAAATAAACAAATGATGCGTCCCAAGGCTATCTTTTGCATAATGAAATAGTATTATGTCTTCAACAAATCTGGTCTTGGGGAAATATAATATGAAAGACAAATGTGAGACCCTATTTCATGTTTCACCTTAATCATATAGTATTTCCTTGATGGCATGCTTTGTTCTTGATTAGTTAAATGACAACGATGTGGTTTAATGATTCGTCCAACTGCTTTACATGTTTTAGTAATTAGATAGAGTTTTGGGCGATTTGAGCCCTTATTCAAGGGATTTGGGGATCCCTATGGGTATATTGGTATTTTAATAACATTAATGAACCACCTCATGTTTGTTGGTGTTGGAAGAGGGTCATTAGTCAACTGATTTACTAAAAAGTTAGACTGAGTAGTCACCTGACCTTTGGCTAGGCCGACCGACTAACAACAAAGAGTATGGTCGTTGTTGTGGGTTCGATGTGAGCGGTCACTTCCATGGACCCATTGTCAGTCATGCCATTAGGTATACGACCACATCTAGGTTGGTTAGAGTTGTTGGCTTGCTATGCACAAACTCAAGCTGATGTGGCTATAACTCAGTCACACATTTAGAAAATCTACATGACTATTTGTGATTTTTTCCAACACATAGTCTAGATGGAGATCTCCTCTTGTACTAATGTTCTTGGCTATTTAGGGAAGATCTAAGTTTGGATGTAGCATTTCAACCTACAAGTAACTAAATCTAAATCAACTTTGTCCCCCTTCTCATCTTTTCACTAGTTTTCTCTCTTCTCTACCTTCTTGGACAAAGTTCTTTGGAAACTATTGGAGAAGTTAAGTTGTAGTACCTAGTTCTTCTTTTTTCTTCTTTGATGGTCTAGTCTATTTGGTGCATGCAATATTGGAAACTTGGATCTTATTGGATGAAAACTTTGAGCTAGGGTTTTTTGCTTTTCAGCTAGAGTCGTGATCGATGTTGAAGTGAACGATATGGCTTCTTTTTAGTAATGTTTTAATAAGATTCCAATATATGAACACCTAATCTCACTAATAATGTTGTATGACCTAAAAATGGATTCTATGGTGGTTTTTGGGGGAATTTTCCAAATTCCAAAAAAATAATTATCTTTATATTATCATTTATTTGAATATTAGAATGAAGAACTCTTCCTTGTCATATAATAGGAAGTTAGTACATTTTGTATAGACTTATCCTAAAGTATCAACTTTGGTTTTCTATATTAAATTTAGCACTTTGAGATCCAATTGTGAGATTTGAATTAAACGTTCCAGATATGTTGCTCAATATTATATGATGACAATTTACTGACTTGTCACTAGGTTTGAGATGACTTCATATTGCAAACTAAGCATGGCTGAATAATGATAATTTTGGCTAGGATTGTGCATGTTGGATAAATTGGGGTATTTTTTAGGTAATACCTTACTTTCTTGAATGTTGGTAGGACTATCAAAAACTTTATATATTCTCCCACAAGATATGAGTTATAAAACTAATTTATAGGTAAAACGCTAATCATGTAGTTTCCATGTGCACCACATAAATTAGACTAGTGTTTGAAATTTGGGGACGAACATGTGTATTTTTGTAGTAATTTAGTTATCGTGAGAAGGAACTCTAAGTTGTATATCATTGAGTATATGTGGATTACCAAGAATTCTTCTTGGAGATGGTCCTATTATTTCCCTAGATCCACTCATGATTTATATGAGTATGGTAAAGGCCATAGCTAATGTTGTTTATATGATGCTAAAAATGTGATTGAAAGAATATGATTGTGGTATGATTCATGTGATATATGGAGGTGTCTTCACCTAATTACCCAAGATGGACCTAATGTTATGTAGGTCACATGTCGATGAGCTCCTACTTGTATACTCACATGGATTGAGGCATGGTGGGATATTAGTGAGGTCAGACAATTTTAAGATCCTTTATGAGATTTTTTAGATATAGCTAGGAATTTGGAAGGTACATTTCAAATAATCTAAGGATTGATAATAAAAGTGTAAATTAAGATAATTTTTTTTATTTGTATAGTTGTTTTACTGTATATTTTAAACATAGGTGTTACTTTAACAAATGTCACATCATTCGGCATAGAATTACCTAACATACTTGATACATTAGATATTGTATACTTATTTATACATGACTTGTAACAATCCATTTTCAGATTAACCATCTAATTAGGGTTTACTTGGATGATTGTATGCTTAACTAAATTGATCATTGTTTAAGCTTGATGTATGATGGTAGTCTAATTATCATTCCTTAAAACTAATGAAATCCTTAAATCATGCTTTTACTTTGAATAATTAAGATTTGAGAATTGAAAACCCTTATTAGCAAAACTAGAGTTTTGGTAGCATATGAATACATAATTTGAAAAGTATAGTGGTGCACTAAATGATTTTTTATTTGTTATATACAATTCTAGTTTAGTTGAAATTTGTATATAGTTTAAGTAAGTCAATTATTAGTGTTTTTGTAAAATATCATAATTTTAAGTATTTTCTGACCTATTTGTCGACTAAGTTTCCCCAAGATAAATTGAGCAGACCATGCATTCAGGCTGAAATATAGCAGTCTGGTATTTAAATTTTATCTTCTAATTGGTCATCCAATTGATTAGAAATTTTAATTGTAGTTTGGAATATTAATTACACATGTTTTGTTAAATGTTAATGATTTTGGATGATGTTTGAGTTATACCAAGTGTGGTGTCGGCCAAGTTTCTTATTAGAAACAACTTGACCGACCATGCTGCAAACTGTAGTGTAGTACTTGATTTTTATTTATTTTTGGGAAAAAATGAAAATTTTGAAATTTTTTTTGGAGCTCTGAGATTCATTGTCACACAACATACTACATTTTCATAATTGTTAGAGAATATTTGGTTAACTAAGTAAATGATCTTTAGTAACATTTCTATGATAGAAAATTGTGCTGAAATGAAAGAAAGTGTAAAGTTGGGTCAATTTGCAATTTACCCAAGCACCGTAATTGACCTACATGAGTAACCTAGCACCCAAGAAGCTATAATATTTCTTTAATTCATTTTAGAGAAACGAAATTTTAGAGAGAGAGAAAGAGAGAGAGGAGAGCTAGGATTTTGAGAGGAGAAAGTGGTGGAGATGTTGACCTAGTTCACCATCTGAGAAATGATAAATTCAAGTCAGTCTAACTTCTTTGTGTAGTCTTTCATGGTGAATCTTCTCTCACATGTTAAGATTTTGTCCCTGCTCTTATTTGATTCAAAATGATATCAAATCACCCCCTTTTCTTAGTCTTTCTGGCCAATTCTCCATTTTACGGTTTTTGATTTGAGAGGAGGAATATATGGTTTTAGTTGTTATTGATTGGATTTCAAGAAAATTAGAGTTTTAACCTACATTTATAAGGTGCTTGTCACCTTAGTTGAGTATTCATCTCCAACTAAAATTTTGTATTGATGTTGAAATCCCAATTCCATCCGGTTAAAATAATCAGAAACATTGCTTGTATTTGGATATGATTAGTTATTAATTTGGAAAGATATTAGGGATTCTCTCTAATGTTTGGATATTATGTTGATCAAATGAGACGTCCTGACATGACTTATCTCATGAGTATATATATACGTACATGCATGCATATATATAGACACACACATATACATATATATACACACATACACACATATATACACATACACACATATATAGACACACACACAGATAGTAAATATATGTAACAAGAATATGTTGTATGTTAGTTGTGGCTTTGGCCACTTGACAAAGTATGTACAACTTCATGATGATGAATGATATGACATGCTTCAATGTGTTTGACTTGTCAACATCTTTCTGGAGCTTCTGATCTTGGACTCTTATCTCTATATGCTTCACTTTTCATGAAACTGACAATCATTTTGGATTTTGTTTTTTTTAATATAATATGGCCACTTAACCTTGATGTGTGGTTGTACATTCATCTCAAGGTCGTGTACCTGCAACAACCAACTATTTTCTTGAAATATTATGTATTTTATACTAATTTATAAATATTTTTCATATGATCAGTGAGTGTTGGAGTGAAAACATGCTTGCAATCCAACATATTGCATCTTTGTAGTAGATCACGTAAGTTTTTTTTTGAAGAAATAAACATTATAGTAGTTATTATGTCACTTGGATACCCTGACAAGGAACTCCCTCGTTTTTGTCCTTTAGTAAAAATTCCCTTAAATTTAGAAATAGGCATGCTAAGAAAAATAACGGTGTTCATAGTCATGGTTATTTAATAAACTATCTCAAAGAGATGTATGGCATTGTACTTAAGTCTCTAATGGGTAAAGAATTATGCACATCGTTGCATAAGAAGTTGTTATATCAAAGTAATTAGTAAAATGACCCTAGAAAAATTATTGGATCTAGGAAGAGGTATTCACCTGAATTAAAACTATTTTGCATTCTTGGGAATTTGATGGTATTTTTATACTATGATATACCTATAAATGATATTATTTAATGTATTAAGTTTATTATTTAAATAATGATTTTGGGGTTCGAACATGTTTAGAAACTAAATTAATTTGTCACATATTTGAGTTGAAGAACTCACTATACTTAGAAATTCCTATTCTGAGATGTGAATGGTCAAAATTTGAAGAAAAGTTAATTTAAGTATTTATTCAAAAAATAGTTAGTTTTCATCATTATAGTAAGGAGTGGAACCCGAGAGGGGATACACTCTCTACTAGATGAAACAAGAGCCATCGTCCATAAAAAACGTGCATAATTTTTTCACAATTGCGTGAATGACTTTTATTTTATCTTTAAAAAATGGATATCATTAAGACCAAAGCATAGAAGTGATTACAAAGATTACAAATCAATCTCCTAATAGATGTAATGACTATATTCAATTTTACAAGATTACAAATCAAACTCCCAATAGGTTCTTACATGAAGGCAACAACTTGAAGATAATAAGAAGTGGGATATCCAACATATCTCAAGTCAATCTCCCAATAGTGAATTCCACTAAGACAAGTCCAAGTCATCATGTCAAGTCTTCCATATTCTTTCACATAAGGGAATGGAAGCATAACACACAAGGGAAGATAAAATGCATGTTGTCGACACAAAAATATCGGTATGAGAATATTAATATGGAAAAAGAGAAAAAAATAAATATTTTCACAACTTCCATAAAAAAGGGAAAGAAAAAACCCAAGTGGATATAAAAAAGAACACGTACAAGGTATGCAAAAGATGCACTTGCCATATATCAACATAGCAACATGTGCCACATAAGCACAATTAAATAAGTTAGGGAACATAACCCATAATCAACGATATCAACCTACATACAATTGAGATAAACAAAGAACATATATAAATATAAAGTCAGTGGATATTAGGGAACACAACCCAAAACTTGATAGAGAATGACACATAACCAATCTCACATGGCATTCAAACTGAGATATGAAGTGCACTATCCTCCATGCCAATATATATATGAGAAGGTGGACTAAGCTCTCGATGAATGCCAGAAGTTCAAATCCCAGTGCCTAACAATATCACATTGGGAAATAAATCCCTAGGGGAATAAAACCCAAAACCAAAGAGTTATATAGCTGCAGGGATATAGGAAAAACCTACATACATATATGTAGAGGCAAGTGAAAATATAGTCACAAAAATAGAATTAATGAGATTTTGATCATATAAATGGATAACGTAAAACATCAACCACAAAAGTGAGAATGCTCCATCACAACATAAGGAAAGAGTTAGCTCAATTCCACAATTAGGATTTCAACAATTAGCAAAGTACAATTTTAAAAGTCTAATATAAATTGTAGATTGTTCAAGAATATCAGGACTCATATTCGTTAAGATTAGAGCCAAATAGGTCATCAAGTTGAGAAAGATAAAATTCAACATACTAATACCTCATAGAGGTTCAACAGAGAAAGTAAAGTAAGTAATTTCTCAATTTCACTCATAGAGTAATGCAACATACCTCAAATAGGATCTAGATATATCCAAGGTCAATCCTAGATCCACATCAGGGTCATAAGCAACCTATTAAACACATATATGATATTAGTAAGTTCACATTAATGACATAAACCCTAAAAGTTGCATGTTTATTATTGGATTAGGTTGTCATAATTTACACTTGTAGATAATATTTTACTTAGTTCATAACATATTTTACTTAATTTTTCTAATTTACCAATTATTACACATGGATTTTAGGAATTCTAACTAATTAGAAGAATCCGTTAAATTTATATACTTATTAGGTCATATTTGGATGATAAAATTAGTACCATTTGATGGGAAATAATTTTTTATTCTAAGACAAATTTTGTTCTATTTTTGTGATCTGTAAACAACTTATTATGAATTTTTTAAACAATGACCAATAAGAAAATAGAGAGAATCCATGAATGCAAGAATTGTCCCCATTAGGTGGAGAGGCTGGTTGAGGTGATCCAATCAACTTTGGCCTGAGCCTACTAGGAACCAACACATTGTTCGGTGTGATCCAACATCAAGATAGTTGACAAAATTTCTTAAGTTCCCCATTGAAATGTGGCATGACTTAGACTTAACCTAGGGCACATGAGTAAAAATAGAGCTTGTCATATCCCTTACCCAATTAATCTATGAGATGTTAGTGATGCAACACAACTAGTTGGTAGGTGAATCAAAAACCAATCTCTGATCCTCAAAACTCACTACGAGAAGAACCATAGGGTTTGCGAGTACTAGACATAGTAAATGAACCCAAACAATAGAACCCAAGCTGCAAACAAACCTACCAGCATCACTGGCTTCAAGGAAGAAACATCAAAACATAGAATTATTACAAATAATAAACACTGAACCAAAGGTGAACCTATAGGGAAATATGGTGATAGAGATGGAAGTGGAAATGAAAATTCTTGCCATATTCCCAATGAACTAGTGGATCACATTAATAACTATGAATGGTAAGGATGGTTTCATGCCATATACCTGGTCCTGAAGCAAGTTTAGAGACAAACCTTGCAATGATGTGTTTCTTTCTCAAGAAGCACTTGGATGCCTATCGATGATGGTCTCCTGGTGTAGCACCATGATGAAAGTTGATGACATCGTCCTAGTGTGGTGGAAAAGGCCTCCACGCCTCTATAGTCCATGCAGATAATCGAGAACTCATTTCAATATAATAGAATTGATGGGATGGAGTTTTCCCTCATCTTATCAACATGCTAGCGTCGACTTTCTCCCTTTTGGCTATCTTTGACTTTTATGGGTAATATTCCTCTGGCTCTCATGTTACCACAATGTTGAGACTGGGATACTTGTGACATAAATGTGTTGAGAGCCTTGGCAACCCTCCTTTATATAAGGGTGGGTGGGTCATGGTTTCCATAAAGTCAGGGACATGAGGAGATGAAATTCATGAGTTTTTAGTTATTATGAATCATCCGATCGACTCACGTGCCAGCCAGTTAACTCAAAAACTGAATCGCTTGATTGAAATGTTTTCATATTCACAAACATATTGACTTTTGATGCAATGATCAATGCATATCATCACATCAACATCAATCCTTGATCCATTCTTACTGATCGTCCAATCAGTCAACTCACGTTTTAGTCATTCGACTCGACACCTGAGTCTATCAAATCACATTCCATCTTTTTAGACATTTAGTCCTCCTCAAATTTAGGAAGCGAAAGTACATGTTCCAAGTTTTTTAAAGTGTGGAACTTTGAACTCATGTCTAAAGAGAGACGTGTTGTTATTTAAATAAACAAATGCTGGGGCCCAAGGCTATCTTTTGCATAATGAAATAGTATTATGTCTTCAAAAAATCTGGTCTTGGGGAAATAAAATATGAAAGACAAATGTGAGACCCTATTTCATGTTTCACCTTAATCATATAGTATTTCCTTGATGGCATGATTTATTCTTGATTAGTTAAATGACAACGATGTGGTTTAATGATTTTTCCAACTGCTTTACATGTTTTAGTAATTAGATAGAGTTTTGGGCGATTTGAGCCCTTATTCAAGGGATTTGGAGATCCCTATGGGTATATTGGTATTTTAATAACATTAATGAACCACCTAATGTTTGTTGGTGTTGGAAGAGGGTCATTCGTCAACTAATTTACTAAAAAGTTTGACTGACTAGTCAACTGACCTTTGGCTAGGATGACTGACTAACAACAAAGAGTATGGTCGCTGTTGTGGGTTCGATGTGAGCGGTCACTTCCATGGACCCATTGTCGGTCATGCCATTAGGTATACAACCACAACTAGGTTGGTTAGAGTTGTTCGTTTGCTATGCACAAACTCGAGCCGATGTGGCTATAAGTTAGTCACACATTTAGAAAATCTACATGACTATTTGTGATTTTTTGCAACACATAGTCTAGATGGAGATCTCCTCTTGTACTAATGTTCTTGGCTATTTAGGTAAGATCTAAGTTCGGATGTAGCATTTAAACCTACAAGTAACTAAATCTAAATCAACTTTGTCCCCCTTCTCATCTTTTCACTAGTTTTCTCTCTGCTCTACCTTCTTGGACAAAGTTCATTGGAAACTATGGGAGAAGTTAAGTTGTAGGACCTAATTCTTCTATTTTCTTCTTCATTAATATAGTCTATGTGGTGCATGAAAGATTGAAAACTTGGATCTTATTGGATGGAAAATTTGAGCTAGGGTTTTGTACTTTTGAGCTAGAGTCATGATCGATGTTGAAGTGAGAGATATGGCTTCGTTTTAGTAATATTTTAATAAGATTCCAATATATGAACACCTAATCTCACTATTGATGTTGTATGACATAAAATTGTATTATACGGTGGTTTTTGGGTGAATTTTCTGAATTCCAAAAATTTCTTTATCTCTATATTATCATTTATTTGAATATTAGAATGAAGAAATCTTCCTTGTCATATAACAAGAAGTTAGTACATTTTATATAGACTTATCCTAAACTATCAACTTTGGTTTTCTCTATTAATTTTAGAACTTTGAGCTCCAATTGTGAGATTTGAATTAAACGTTCTAGATATGTTGCTCAATATTATATGATGACAATTTTGGTGACTTGTGACAAGGTTTGAGCCTCTTCACATTGTGAACTATGCATGGTTGAATAATGATAATTTTGGCTATGATTATGCAAGTTGGATAAATTGGGGTATTTTTTAGGTAATACCTTGCTTTCTCGAATCTTGGTAGGACTATCAAAAACTTTATATATTCCCCCACAAGATATGAGTAATAAAATTAATTTATAGGTAAAATGCTAATCATGTAGTTTCCATGTCCACTACAGAAATTAGTCTAGTGTTTGAAACTTGGGGATGGACATGTGTATTATTTTAGTAATTCAATTATAGTGAGAAGGAACTCTAAGTTGTATATCATTAAGTATATGTGGATTGCCAAGAATTCTTTTCAGAGATGGTCCTATTATTTCCTTAGATCAACTCGTGATTTATATGAGTATTGTAAAGGCCATAGCTCATGTTGTTTATATGATGCTACAAATGTGATTGAAATAATATGATTGTTGTATGATTCATGTGATATATGGAGGTGACTTCACCCAATTACCTAAGATGGATCTAATGTTATGTAGGTCGCAAGTCAATGAGCCCCTACTTGTATACTCACATGGATTGAGGCATGGTGGGATATTACTGAGATCAAATAATCCTAAGCTCCTTTAAAGTGGACTAAGGGATTTTTTAGATATAGATAATAATTTGAAAGGCACATTTCAAATTATCCAAGGATTAATAACAAAAGTGTTAATTAAGCTAAGAATCTTTACTTATATAGTTATTTTACTTCCTATTTTATACATAGGTGTTACTTTAACAAATGTCACATCTTTCGGCATAAAATTACCTAATATAATTGATACATTAGATATTGTATACTTATTTATACATGACTTGTAACAATCCATTTTTAGATTAACCATCTAATTAGAGTTTACTTGGATATTGCATGCTTAACTAAATTGATCATTGTTTAAGCTTGATGTATGATTGTTATGACCCACTCCAAAGCTAACTAGTAAGTTCAATAATCATAGCATCATTAAGATGATTAAGTTAAGTAAGCACAACACTTAGTGCATCATTAAGTTGATTTAAGTTAAGTGAAGTACTCATAGATGCAATTAGTGCTTTGATCTAGTGTTACAGTCTAATTAGCATGTTTTCTTGCTTTGAGGTCGTAGTAAATTTTGTGCGAAAGTTTGTAAAAAGAATCACTTGATTTGGACCTTCGAGGCAAAACATATGATGTTTTCTAGTTTTTTTGGACTTGGCTGCAATGTTTCCATCTATAACTTATTAATCCTTTCCCTTATCTACTTTCCCTATCACCCGATCGATAGACACCACTTGAGTGGCACCCAAGAAAGTCGATCAACCTACAACAGAGGAAAAAAGAAGGGGCGATTCCGAGCCCTAGCCCCATTTTTAGTTGGCAATGTCGTCCTCTACCTCTTCTTCTTCCTTCCTTTCTCCTCTGCCCCACCCCATCTGTGCCCACCAGCCACCTGACCTAGCAGTTGTGTCGTGGCCGGCCAAGAAGCAGCAGCAGTCAGCTATAGGGCACTGGTAAAGGGCCAATCTGCCCGGGAAACGCCACCAAACACCAACCCCCTCTGCCATCTTCCTCTTCCTTTCCCTAGAGACGCCTCACCTATGCCCCAACCTACTAGGGGCGGCGCCCTACCTTGAAGCAGCCACACCTGCATGAAGCAAAGGCCAGGATCCATTTGGACATGAGGAGCAGCATGATTCGACGCCCTCCACTTCAGCCATGGGTCTTGAACTCGAATCCGCAACCAACTAGTCACGTGCAACACCTAGCCAAGGTTCCCTTCAACCTGTACATGCATGGAAGCTTCTGTTGTGTGTAGCGGCTTAAAATCTAGGTTGAACCAAGGTAGAAGACAACCTACTGACACTCGAAAATAGGCTCTGGACGTGTTTCTAGACAAATTCAGACATCCCGAACTACGGTGAGTAGAATCTCACTCCCCAAAGCAAAGATTAACTCCATGAAACGGACAATTTAGGTTCAATCTGTGTTTGTCGCAGTCAACAACGTATATCCGGGTGTCGTGCAGTGTCGGCATCGCCTGATGTTAAATTTCACATTTTCTTATTTACGTTTGCCCGACCCAAATTATTAATCAAATTAGTATGATTTGGATTAGTGGAATTATATTGTTGATTAAAACCTAATTTGCTCAATTTAACAGTGGAAAATAGTAGCACACTACCAGTAGCTGTACAATTTGGGTACAAACCCAGGCTTTGCAAACTTTAACAATCTACTAGATGCACGATTTCAAAGAAACGACGATTACATGAAAATGTTCAATGAAAATCTTGGTGCACACTCTCGATTACAATTAATGTGTGTGATTTAGTATTAACTCAAATTGGTATGTTTCTCAAGGATATCATAAGAAATTCTCAGTTATTAGAAATAATTCATGTCATGATAAGTAATTAACTCTTAATTGGGTTATGTGATGCACAAACCAGGACTAGGGTTGATGTGCATGTATTTCTAGGAATTTCATATAATTTACAAGTGCAACTGATGATTTCTCATATGTTGAGTAATAAACCCTTATCGGTATATTAAGATGTTTCATTGCATGATTTTAGTATATATGTGCCAAGTTGACAAGTATTCTATTTATTTAAATCTTCCTGCAAGTATAGTATGTTGATTTCTCAATTAATTACAGTGTTTGATTATATAGCATTGCCAAGTTAGAAATGATATACATGTTGTATTTATAAGTTTCAAATAAATAGACTCAGTACCATATAGATACCAAAGTCAAGAATAAGTAAGAGAGAGATGCAATGTAGTAAGAGCTTTTCTAGAATAATAAAATAATAGACTTAAGAGCCCTGAACACTGTAGAACCCCTATGTGAGGTCTGCGCCTTAGGGGTGAAACAACCTAACCCTGGAAGTGTCCAGTATATAGGGGTCAGATCATACTAATAGGTGGTACGAGGGACAAAGCCCTAGAAGAAGTCTCCTTAAATTACAGAATGTAGTGTCCAACATCAACCAGAGATAGGATCATGGTGGCACTAGAGCACAAAAAAACCATGTAGTGTCCAACATCAACCAGAGATAGGATCCTGGTGGCACTAGAGTAATAGGTGGCTTGACTCTCTGCCTATGTGCTCAGGTTAGAGGAGTAGTCTAGTTTACGGCACAATAGGAGTGCCGAGGCTAGAGAGCCAGTTTCCCTATTGCAGACCAGGAGAGTAGTCAGACTTAGCTATCCTGGGGTGTCGTCTAAGTCTTGTACGGTGGGACCGTAGTTCGCTACAAGTCTTCATATGTAGAGTACACTGCATGTGATCAGGGCATAAGATAAAATATGTTCATATAGGTTTAGAGAGTTTCTTATAAGTTAAGAGTTAGGAAGGATTTGAGTTAGCTTCACAACATTTGTCCTTTAAATGGAATTTTAGTATTCTCTATTATTTAATCATATCTACAGCTTTGCAGTAGTTGTTATCTTAATGAAATATTGACATCTCCTGTCATTTAAATTGTATTGTTTAGATCTACTCAGTATAGTATTATCTTGTATTTTATTCCAATTAATAAACATAAAATCAGTTATATGTGATGGTTGGGTGAAATTCTATTCACTGAGCCAATAGCTCACCAACCTATTGAAACATTTTTCAGGTCAGCGTCAGCACGAGGAAGTTGAAAGATCTTATCACCCTGGTTCTTAGAAGGTAGTTTGTAGCTAGATTAGAGGTCTCTTAGTCCTTTCTCCTCAGTCCTTAGGCATGTGGTGTGGTAGTGAGAGAATGTAAAGTAATAAGTAGTTTAGTTTTAAATTATCTGTTGTACTCTATATTCCTCATGTAAGATGTAAAATGTTGTGTAAATCTGCTTTACCTACTTAGTAAAGTAAATAGTAGTTGCTTCTGCAAGTTTAAGTAAGATCTCAGTATTGTCCAAATTATAAGATTTTCCTTTAGGTTAAATTCTAAGTGATTAAGAAAAGAAAAAGTTAAGGGTGATTTTTGTATTAAGTGTGATCCTCTTAGTTACACTCTAATCTCATGATCAGTAGAAATCGTGGGATCAGGGTGTGATAGTCTTTTGGTATCAGATCATAGGTTGAGTACGTAGTTACTCTAAGTCAAGGTTAGGGGATGATAAGAGACCAATAAGATTAGGACTTAGGTGTCTTCCTTCTAACTATAGTTTTCTAATGGAAAATGTTCTATTATACTATTACATATGGCAGAATGAGGACGTGGTCATGAGGACCAAGATAAAAGCCACATTGGACCTAATCCACAGGAGATGGGTCCAGGTGGAGGTGAAGAGGTGGATGAGGTAGTGAGAATGTACAGTGTAAGGACCCTGACCTCCATTTTGGGCTTATCTTATTTGCCTTGCCTAAACCTTGTGTTTAGTTGCCTGCTAATCACCTCTAGTGGTGATTAAGGTTGCTTGTGCTTTGTTGAGAGTCGGAGGTGTTACTTGCCAATAACCCAAGTCTAGGGTTGATGAGCAAGTTTGTCACCTTGAGAGATGTTTCTCTCTCTCCTTGTGTCATCTACAGTTGATAGGATGGGTTGGGCTCGTTGCTTGAGTAGCTTTGGGCTTTATTGAGCCTTGTTTTTCCTTGTTTGGGCCTTGCCTTGCCGTGATGGACCTTGTATCGGGCAAGGGTGTGTTTGGGAGCCTTGTGTCAGCCATGGTTGTTTCGGCCATGAGTTTGTGTCGGATAAGAGAGTGTATCGCCCATGAGGTGTGTTGGCCTTTGAGCATCCTTGACCTTTGGCTTCATTTGTGTCACCACCCTTGTGGACACTTGGTGCATGATGCTTGCATGTGGCAATTGCCTTGGACATGTGCATGGGGTGAGATAAGGAGGTGGCATTACCCATGGACAAGTGTCCCTAGGTGGGAAACACCTTGCCTTGTTTTCTCCTTCACCCTCTTCTATATATGCCTCTCCTTTCTCTTGCTTAGGATCCCTTTAGTTGGTGTTGCTTCCTTTCCTTCCTTGGTGGGTGACACATCTCCTTTGCAAGTTGGTGGTTGATCCTCCTCCTTCTCCTTGGAGTCTTCTTGTTTCTTTAGTGGTGGTCGAGCCCTAGGGTGCCTTGTTCTTCTCCTTTTGGTGAGCATCTTCCCTCTTTGCTTAGAACCTTCTTCTTATTCTCTTTCTTACTTACTCTTCGACCATGGTGGTTACAAGTTTTGTTTCTCTTCTTGAGGTGGCCGAAGGTGGTGCTTGAGCTTGGGAGCTTGGTGCTAGGATCTTGCTTAAGGTGAGTTACATAATTCCTAACCCTAGATATACTACTTCCTTTTCTTGTTGCATGCTATGTTTCACCTTGATCGACCATGTATCTTGTTGGATATGCTTCTTGTTAGATATGTTTCTTGCTCTAGTTGGTATCTTTGATCTTTTGGATATATGTTCATGTTATAGATGTGTTCTTGACCTTGGTGGCCGAACCATATGTATAGAGTTTCTTGGGAAAAACTCCTTTCTCTCCATTTGGTCTTAAGAAATGAGTTTGACTAGTGGTATAGGCAAAACTCCTCTCACTTGGTTGTTGAGAGGTGAGTCTATACTCTAGTTTCTTGGGCAACACTCTTATCTCACCATGTATTTGAGAGGTGAGCCTTGGTTGGATGTTGACCTACTAGAGGTTGGGAGCTTAGCTGATATGGAAATGATCTATCATGTTGCCTGAGATATGTGATGGAGGTTGTGCAAAACCCCTCTCTCTTGATTGTTGAGATGTGAGCCAACTCTCTTGATATATTAGGGTTTTGATAATGGTGATCTTGAGGTTAGTGATGACCAAGACGAGATGAACCTTTGTGCCTTGCATGATACACCTTTTTAATGATGTTGCTCGACACCCCTCACCTTGGGTTTAGCTTTGGCCGATATGGTCATGTTGAGTTTGGTTGGCTTTGTGCCCGATATGACCATCTTGATCTTGTTGGTCACCTTGGGCAATATGCCTTGACCAAGATGACCCTTTCTCCTAGTAGGTGTTGTCCCCTTGGCCGATATGGTGCTTAGTTGTTATCTCTGTAGGTGCCTTTGTTTTGTGCCTTGGGCGATACAGGTTGGTAAGGTTGCTGCCTGATACAGTGTTGAGTGGTGAAACCCTAGTTCTTGCCATAGTGGTGGTCGATATGGTGTGCTTGATCTTGTTGGATGATAGGCTTCCTTGTGGTGCCCTTGTATCGTTTGGTGATGTGTACATGGTGGGCGTTATAGCATTGGCTTGGGAGCCATGATCTTGGGCGTTGTAGTGGTGAGATGGTTGCCCGATGCAACCCTAACCCTAGCTAGCTGATAGGGTCTTAGCCCACAACTAGCTGCCTGATGCACACATATCTCAGCTGCACGATACACCTCCTGACCCCAACTGCATGATGCATTCATGTTACCTTGGTTGCACGACACCCCATAAGCCTTGTTGACCGATATACTCTTGTGTTTGAGTTGGACAACAGATGTGGCTAAGTGCTTTGGCCGACATGCCTTTAGTGAGGGTTGTTACCCTGCCTGATACCACCTGTGGTAAGGGGCGCGCTACCCGTCACACTTTTAGCAAGGGTAGCTGGTACCTTTTGTGAGGGTTATGCTTAACCTGGAAACCCTAGCTAGTGATGTGTTTTCTTGTAATTGCACCTATGTTGTTGGTATTATATGGATGATGGGTTGTGAACTAGTGGTATGCTTGATCCTTAAAGATAATGATTGATCAGATAACAAGATACTTGTTTATGTTTATAAGATAAATGGCATAAGTGGATGCTTATGATTCGATAACCATAATGTAATTGATACAGCTGTATGCCTCATATGATTATAATCATGACATGCACATCTGCAACCCTAATGACATAATAATCAGTAAGATCTATGTCTGGTGATTTAGAGTTATCTCTCTTGATGTGCATACTAACTATGCAGGTGTATCAGGTGAATTCATAACCAGGTAAGAGCTATGATGTATATGTGTTTGAATAACACTGCATGATGATAATTCTTGTTGATGAGATAACATGCATCACCGGTATGATGAGATAGGTCTAAGGACCTGATGAGGATTGAGTGCCCAGTGAGGTGTTATCCTCTTGATGATGAGATGAGGGATTGTTATCCCTGGTGATGATGTAAGATGATGATGCCTTGAGAGGTAGTGGCTTCCTATGATGAGGGATTGAGATCCCAAGATAATGTGATGGTGACAATAATAATGTAATTTAATGCTATGTATGTGTTACAACTTGGTTGCCTCAACAATCCACTTAAAATATACTAATTAATTACAATGGAACATATCCTGTAGTTTGCCCTGTCCATAGATCCATCATCATCAGTAGCTAGTGATGGTGAAATAGATTTTCCTGTGGGTTAACCTGGAAGCGCATATTGTTGAATATGTGTGGTTTCTCCTAGCCGAAAATGAGGAGGATTAGAGTGAAACTTCGGTTGTAGACTCCAGAGTGCAGTTTCAAGCCCGTGGCTCAATATGTTGGAGCATGGTGAACAGGCTCATGGCTCAATATGTGTGATAAGAGAGAATAAATGTTTTCATGGCTCAGAGCATGGTGATCATGCACGTGGCTCAGTTTCACTAGCGATGATACCTGTACCGAGGTGGTCTAGGAAGAGGGTAGCCTAACCCCATGGATGAGGCCACTTAAGCAGGAGACTGTGGTCCTGCTTGTTTTGCACTCGTGCACTGACCAAGAGGTGGTGAGGTCGTGGAGTCCGACTCTTCCATTGACCTTTTATGGCACCGACTTCGGTTTCACAACCGAAGGTTGGATTTGAGCGGTACAACTCACTTCCTCAGGTCATATTAATACGTAATCTAGCCGAATAGTATTTATTTCTTAAGGAAAAACACAGAACATTGGTTGAGGCCTTTCTTGTGTAGTTGATCTTGTTATACCTTGCAGTTACTTATACGTTCCTTATGTTATGTGGTAAGTTGTTATAAATCTTATCTTGTCAATCATGTTCCATAAAGAAAATCAGGTTATATGCCTCCTGGATATCTTGGTATGTTTGATAATATAGTAAGACCTGCTCAATATGCTGCTCATATAATCTGCTTATATCAGTTGCTTTACCTGCTTTAACCTTCTAAGGTTTTATAGTTTTCGGTGGGGAGTTATGTTTCTCGCTGGGATTGTGTGTCTCACCCCACTGGTTTTCAACCTTTTTAGGTGATCACGCTAGACGTGGTGGTGGTCGCGAGGTTGCGGCCGAGCAATAAGAGGAAGAGAAGTAGGAGGCAAGAGATGGACTTGCTGTTATTTTGGTGGTTTTGTAGTAGATTCCTAGAGTCATACCTGTACTCTCAGGTCCTCGGAGGTCTTTTTTCGACGTTTCACGATGTCTAGCTGTTGTAATTTGGTATATCATGTTGTTGGCATTACGTGGCCTGATATGTACATATAAATAGGTGATGAACTCTTATGCTGACAGGACAACTGGTTTCTGTAAGCTGTATCAAGGCTTGTAATATTTATATAACATGTTTCCTTACATGATCTGGATGTAATAGTTCTCTTTTATCTGTTTACCATAAACAATTTTTATTAACCTGTGTTTTCGGTAATATGTGGTTTATGGTGTTTCTGCACATTTTCGCATGGCATCTTGTTGTCTGTATGATAGCGGGATGTGGCGCCACAAAGTTTGGTATCAGAGCCCTAGGTTCGCTGAGTCTACAGGGATCTAGGACTAGGGTTGTATCTGTTCTTGTGAGTTTTCTAGATTTTCTTACAATACACTTCTGACCTCAGTGGAAGATAAAGCTTAAAGATGTTTGGAAACCATGAAGAACATGCTGCTGAGAGTAGTGATGCATCAGTTGATGGAGCAAGAGTGTAGGAACATGAAGATCGGGTGCCTGAGGCCCCCCAACTTAACCTAGCTATTTTCAAAAACCCTGCCTACCAACAACTTATAGGGCAGTTGATGGCTACAATGAATCTCATGGTAGAGAGATTTCCAGTGAACAGGCTCCCCATCGTGAATCATCAAGCGTTGGGAAGACCTTCGAGTGGCTTCGTCGAGTTGGAGCTTCGGATTATGTTGGAATGACTGATCCAACAGATGTAGATATGTGGCTGACACGTCTTAAGAAGGCCTTCCGGATCCTCAAAATCCCCAAAGCAGACAAAGTAAAGCACGCTGTCTACCTTCTAAAAGGTAGTGTTGGCCATTGGTGGGCCATCGAGGAGGAGAAGCGACCCGATGAGGTGATCGGTTGGGAGGTTTTCCGGTGGGAGTTCATCAGCAGATACTTTCTGAAGACATATCTGGACGAGAAGATCAACCAGTTCAAGCATTTGTGCCAAGGAACGATGAACATCACCGAGTATGAAGCCAAGTTCATGGTCTTGCTGAGGTTTGTTTCCTCACATGGCGACGACAGATGACGAGCGGATCAAACGGTTTGAGAAGGGTCTGAGCGCAGAGTTGACAACACCTGCGGCTGCTTCAGAGAATCAGGAGTGGTTTGCCACATTTGTGGAGTCTATCCACATGATTGAATGGTCAGTCAGGGAGAAGAGAGAATCCATGACTAAGAAGAGGCCTTCTCAGTTTCTAGGGTAGAGGTCTGGTGGCTTTAAGAAGCTAAGGTTTTCATCACCTTCTGGGTTAAGAGGTTCCAATGCACCATCACAGTGGTCCCCGAGTAAGGGAAGAGGATATGATTCTTTGCAGTCAAAGACACATAGTACAGATTCAGTGGTAGTGACAGGGCCGTCTAGGCCACAACAGCGAGACCGGTCATGTCATCTTTGTGGTCAGATCGGGCATTGGAGGTCAAACTGCCCAAGGAAAGATGTTGAAGTGGCACAACAACCATGGCAAAATCAATAAGGGTCAGATAGACAGCTGCCCAGTGGTAGCAGAGGGTGAGGATGCAGTCAAGCATCGCAAGTGGGATCGTCTTCCCAAGGAAGTAGAGGACGTGGATGACAGCAAGCAACAACTTGATTCTATGCTATGAGTCATTCGGAGGCGATAGTCAACCCGCGAGTGGTGGAAGGTCAGATGGAGTTATATCATTTTGATTTTTCTTCTTCTTGCTTTATATCTGTTCTGGTTGACCCGGGTGCTACGTACTCTTTTATTGCAAAAACTATGCTTAAAAAATATCTTTTACATGTTAGTTGTAAGAGAGATAGCCTGTTTCTAGAAACCCCTCTTGATGGTTCCTCAATGCTTTGAGAGGAGTGCCCATCTTGTGTTCTATCTTTTTTGGGACACAGTATATAAGTGGATCTTATACCACTTGAGATGCATGGATTCGATGTGATCCTTGGGATGGATACCTTTGAGAAGTATAAGGTTGTGTTGGACTGTGATTCCAAGCAAGCAGCGTTTGATGACGATGGTGAAAGATGGATCTTCCAAGGAGATAGAAAGATTCTTCTGACATGTTTAGTGTCTGCTATGGTGGTAGAGAAGTTGCTGCAGCAAGGGTGTAAGGCGTTCTTAGCTCACGTGGATACCAAGGCAAAAAGTCCCATCTATTTGGAGGTTCCTGTTGTCTGAGTGTTTGTGGACGTGTTTCCAGATGAGTTCCTCGGTGTTACCCCACCTCGAGAGATTGAGTTTGAGATCAATCTAGTGCCAGGAACACAACTAGTTGCTCAGACACTGTACAGGATGGCTCCAGCCGAGATGGCAGAAGTGAAGAAGCAGTTACAAGAGTTGTTAGATAAATGTTTCATCAGATTGAGAACATCATTGTGGGGTGCTCCAGTCCTGTTTGTAAAGAAGAAGGACGAGTCAATGTGGTTGTGCATAGATTACTAGCAGTTGAAAAAAGTTATGATCAAGAACAAGTACCCGTTGCCGAGGATAGATGATCTGTTTGATCAGTTGTATGGTGCTACAGTGTTCTCAAAGATAGATCTACAGTTTGGATATCATCAGTTGAGGATTAAGGATGAGGACATACCAAAGTCAGCATTTAGGATGAGGTATGGTCACTTTGAGTTTGTGGTTATGCCGTTTGGACTAACCAATGTGCCTGCTGCTTTCATGGATCTAATGAACAGGGTGTTCTGTTCATTTCTAGATCAGTTTGTTGTAGTTTTTATAGATGACATCTTGATCTATAGGCGGGACAGTCAAGAGCATGAACGACATTTTCGACAAGCTTTGCCTCTTCTTTGCCAACACCAGTTGTATGCCAAGTTCAATAAGTGTGAGTTCTGGTTGAAAGAAGTGACTTTCTTGGGTCATGTGATATCTGTAGAAGGAGTCAGAGTGGACCCTAAGAAGGTGGAGTCAGTTACAGATTGGGAGCAACCGAAGACGCCAACAAAAGTTCATAGTTTTTTGGGTTTAGTAGGATACTACCAGAGGTTTATAAGGAACTTCAGTGTAGTTGCATTACCATTAACAAAGTTGACCAGGAAGGATGTACCCTTTGTTTGGGATGATCGTTGTCAGCAAGCTTTCCAAATTTTGAAGGAGAAGTTGACTAGTGCTCCAGTGTCGGTGTTGCCAGAGCCTGGGAAGGGCTATGTTATTTTCTGCAATGCTTCCAAGAAATGGGATGTGTGCTGATGTAGGAAGATCATGTGGTTTCTTTTGCTTCGCGACAACTTAAGAAACATGAGGAGAACTATCTGACACATGATTTGGTGTTGGCAGCAGTGGTTTATGCATTGAAGAGACACTATCTTTATGGGGAAGTGTGTCAGATCTTTATAGATCATAATAACTTGAAGTACATCTTCTCGCAGAGTGAGCTGAACATGCGACAATGTCGTTAGATGGATTTAATCAATGATTATGATTGTACCATTGAGTATCATCCTGGTAAGGCGAACGTGGTAGCCGATGCGCTTAGTAGGAAGTCTTCTTCTCTTCCCACGAAGAAAGCATAGTTGAGTTCTTTGGTATGCCATAGACAGGATATGCTTGTCTCCTTGCAGCAGATGAATGTGCAGATGGAAGTTTCCTTGTTGGTGGGACTATTGGCACATATACAAGTAAAGCCTATGCTAAGACAACAAATAAAAAATGCACAAAAAACATATGCTTCAGTTCAGTTGATCAGATCAGAGTTCGATAGTGAAAAGTGTGATGGGTTCCATGAGTCTGAGGATGGACTAGTTTGTTATCATGGTAGGATGGTGGTCCCTGATGTTGATGATCTGAGAAAGCTAGTACTCGAGGAAGTGCACACATCGATATATGTTATGCATCCAAGAGTCACTAAGATGTATCACAATATGAAGGACCTGTATTGGTGGCCTGGCTTGAAGAGAGAAGTAGCTGAGTTTGTGGCTAGGTGTGTAGTATGCTAGCAAGTTAAGGATGAGCATCAGAAGCCGACAGGTATGTTGCAACCCATGCCGATACAGTAGTGAAAATGGGATCATATAACCATGGATTTCGTGGTTGGTCTGCCAAGGACAGCTGGGAATTGTGATTCCATTTGGGTGATAGTGGACAGATTGACGAAGTCTGCCCATTTCATACCTATAAAGACAACATATACAATAGAGAATCTTGCTCAGGTGTATGTAGATGAGATAGTGCATTTGCATGACATGCCCGCAACGATAGTCTCGGACAGAGGACCTCAGTTCACGAATCGTTTCTGGGATCAGTTGCACAAAGCGTTGGGAACACAGTTGAGGTTCAACACCGCTTTCTACCCGTAGACAGATCAGAAGTCTGAAAGGACTATTCATACATTGGAGGATCTTCTCCGAGCTTGTGTTTTGCAGTTCCTAGGCAGTTGGGACGTGCATCTCAATTTGATAGAGTTCTCCTAGAACAATAGTTACCATAAGATCATTGACATGGCTCCTTATGAGGATCTATATGGAAGGAAGTGTAGATCTCCTTTATGTTGGTATGAGTCTGGCAAGTATGAACTTTTGGGTTTTGAGTTAGTGCAACAGACAATAGAGAACATCAGACTGATACAACAATAGTTGAAAGCGGCACAAGACAGACAAAAGTCTTATGCAGACAATCATCGATGACCTATAGAGTTCCAGGTGGGAGACAAGGTGTATCTTAAGGTCTCGTCATGGAAAGGCATGCTAAGGTTTGGCCAGAAAGGTAAGTTGGCACCCAGGTATATGGGGCCATACCCGGTAATAGCAAGTGTTGGCAAGGTAGCTTATAAGTTAGAGTTTTCACAAGAGTTGCATAGGTTACATCCGGTGTTCCATGTCAGCATGTTGAAGAAAAGTCATCTAGACATAGGGATAGTAATATAGCTAGTTGAGGTTGAGCTTGATGAAGATGTGACCTACGAAGAAGGTCCAGTGATGATGCTTGACAGAAGAGTGAAGAAGCTGAAGAGGAAGGACCTGGTTCTTGTGAAAGTTCTTTGGCATCATCAAGGCATTGAGGAAGCCATGTGGGAGCTTGAGGAAGAGATGAGGAGGATGTATCCCTCACTTTTCTCTTCGAATTTCGGGGGTGAAATCCCTTTGTAGGGGTTTATGGCTTGTAAGGACCCTGACCTCCATTTTGGGCTTATTTTGTTTGTCTTTCCTGAACCTTGTGTTTAGTTGCTTGCTAATCACCTCTAGTGGTGATTAAGGTTGCTTGTGCTTTGTTGAGAGTTGGAGGTGCTACTTGCAAATAACCCAAGTCTAGGGTTGATGAGCAAGTTTTTCACCTTGAGAGATGTTTCTCTCTCTCCTTGCATCCTCTACAGTTGAGAGGATGGGTTGGGCTCGTTGCTTGAGTAGCCTTGGGCTTTATTGAGCCTTGTTTTGCCTTGTTTGGGCCTTGCCTTGCCTTGATGGACCTTGTATCGGGCAAGGGTGTGTTTGGGATCCTTGTGTCAGCCATGGTTGTGTCGGGCAAGAGAATGTATTTCCCATGAGGTGTGTCGGCCATTGACCATCCTTGACCTTTGCCTTCGTTTGTGTCACCACCCGTGTGGATACTTGGTGCATGATGCTTGCATGTGGCAATTGCCTTGGACATGTGTATGGGGCGAGATAAGGAGGTGGCATTACCCATGGACAAGTGTCCCTAGGTGGGAAACACCTTGCCTTGTTTTCTCCTTCACCCTCTTCTATATATGCCTCTCCTTTCTCTGGCTTAGGATCCCTTTAGTTGGTGTTGCTTCCTTTCCTTCCTTGGTGGGTGACACATCTCCTTTGCAAGTTGGTGGTCGATCCTCCTCCTTCTCCTTGGAGTATTCTTCTTCCTTTAGTGGTGGTCGAGCATAGGGTGCCTTGTTATTCTCCTTGTGGTGAGCATCTTCCCTCTTTCCTTAGCACCTTCTTCTTCTTCTTCTTCTCTTTCTTGCTTTGTCTTCGTCCATGGTGGTTACAAGTTTTGTTTCTCTTCTTGAAGTGGCCAAAGGTGGTGCTTGAGCTTGGGAGCTTGGTGCTAGGAGCTTGGATCTTGCTTAAGGCGAGTTACATAACTCCTAACCCTAGATATACTACTTCCTTTTCTTGTTGCATGTTATGTTTCACCTTGATCGGCCATGTATCTTGTTGGATATGCTTCTTGTTAGATATGTTTCTTGCTCTAGTTGGTATCTTTGATCTTGTGGATATATGTTCATGTTATAGATGTGTTCTTGACCTTGGTGGCCGAACCATATGTATATAGTTTCTTGGGCAAAACTCCTTTCTCTCCATTTGGTCTTGAGAAGTGAGTTCGGCTCTAGTGGTATAGGCAACACTCCTCTGACTTGGTTGTTGAGAGGTGAGTCTATACTCTAGTTGCTTGGGCAACACTCTTCTCTCACCATAGATTTGAGATGTGAGCCTTGGTCTGATGTTGACCTAGTAGAGGTTGGGATCTTAGCCGATATGGAAATGATCTATCATGTCGCCCGAGATATGTGATGGAGGTTTTACAAAACCCCTCTCTCTTGATTGTTGAGAGGTGAGCCAACTCTCTTGATCTATTAGGGTTTTGATGATGGTGATCTTGAGGTTAGTGATGACCAAGCTGAGATGAACCTTTGTGCCTTGCATGATACACCTTTGTGGTGATGTTGCCTGACACTCCTCACCTTGGGTTTATCTTTGGCCGACATGGTCATGTTGAGTTTGGTTGGCTTTGTGCCCTGTATGACCATCTTGATCTTGTTGGTGACCTTGGGCGATATGCCTTGACCAAGATGACCTTTTCTCCTAGTAGGTGATGTCCCCTTGGCTGATATGGTTCTTAGTTGTTATCTCTGTAGGTTCCTTTGTTTTGTGCCTTGGGTGACATAGGTTGGTAAGGTTGCTGCCCGATACAGTGTTGAGTGGTGAAACCCTAGTTCTTGCCTTAGTGGTGGTCGATATGGTGTGGTTGATCTTGTTGGATGATAGGCTTCCTTGGGGTGCCCTTGTATCATTTTGTGATGTGTACATGGTGGGCGTTATAACGTTGGCTTGGGCGCCACGATCTTGGTCATTGTAGTGGTAAGATGATTTCCCGATGCAACCCTAACCCTAGCTAGCCGATAGGGTCTTAGCCCACAACTAGCTACCCGATGCACACATAGCTCAGCTGCACGATACACCTCCTGACCCCAGCTGCATGATGCATTCATGTTACCTTGGTTGCACGACATCCCATAGGCCTTGTTGACCTTTATACTATTGTGTTTGAGTTGGCCGACATATGTGGCTAAGTGCTTTGGCCGACAGACCTTTAGTGAGGGTTTTTACCCTGCCTGATACCACCTGTGGTAAGGGGCGCGCTACCTGTCACACTTTTAGCAAGGGTAGCTGGTACCTTTTGTGAGGGTTATGCTTAACCTGAAAACCCTATCTAGTGTGATGTGTTGTCTTGTAATCACACCTATGTTGTTGATATTATATGGATGATGGGTTGTGAACCAGTTCTATGCTTGATGCTTAAAGATAATGCTAGATCAGATTACAAGATACTTGTTTATGTTTATAAGATAAATGGCATAAGTGGATGCTTATGATTCGATAACCATAATGTAATTGATACAGCTGTATGCCTCATATGATTATAATCATGACTTGCACATCTGCAACCCTAATGACATAATAATCAGTAAGATCTATGTCTGGTGATTTAGAGTTATCTCTCTTGATGTGCATACTAACTATGCATGTGTATCAGGTGAATTCATAACCAGGTAAGAGCTATGAAGTATATGTGCTTGAATAACACTATATGATGACAATTCTTGTTGATGAGATAACATGCATCACCAGTATGATGAGATAGGTCTGAGGACCTGATGAGGGATGAGTGCCCAGTGAGGTGTTATCCTCTTGATAATGAGATGAGGAATTGTTATCCCAGGTGATGATGTAAGATGATGGTGCCTTGAGAGGCAGTAGTTTCTTATGATGAGGGATTGAGATCCCAAGATAATGTGATGGTGATAGTAATAATGTAATTTAATGTTGTGTATATTTTACAACTTGGTTGCCTCAACAATCCACTTAAAATATACTAATTAATTATAGTAGAACATATCCTGTAGTTTGCCCTGGCCATAGATCCATCATCGTCAGTAGCTGGTGATGGTGAAACAGGTTTTCTTGTGGGTTAACCTGGAAGCGCATATTTTTGAATATGTGTGGTTTCTCCTAGCTGAAAATGAGGAGGATTAGAGTGCAACTTTGGTTGTAGACTCCAGAGCACGGTTTCAGGCCCGTGGCTCAATATGTTAGAGCATGGTGAATAGGCGCATGGTTCAGGATGTGTGATAAGAGAGCATAAATGCATTCATTGCTCATAGCACGGTGATCATGCTCATGGCTCATTTTCACTAGAGCCGATACCTGTACTGAGGTGGGCTAGGCAGAGGGTAGCCTGACCCTGTGGCTGAGGCCACTTAAGCATGAGACTGCAATCCTGCTTGTTTTGGACTCGTGCACTGACCATGAGGTGGTGAGGTCAGGGAGTCCGGCTCTTCCATTGACCTTTTATGGCACCGGATTGGGTTTCGCAACCGAAGGTTGGATTTGAGCGGTACGGCTCACTTCCTCAGGTAATAATAATATGTAATCTAGCTGAATAGTATTTATTTCTTAAGGCAAAACATGGAACATTGGTTGAGGCCTTGCTTATGTAGTTGATCTTGTTATACCTTGCAATTACTTATACATTCCTTATGTTATGTGGTAAGATCTTATAAATCTTATCTTGTCAATCATGTTCCATAAAGAAAATCTGGTTATATGCCTCCTGGATATCTTGGTAAGTTTGATAATACAATAAGACCTGCTCAGTATGCTGCTCATATAATTTACTTATATCAGTTATCTGCTTTACCTTCTTTAACCTTCTAAGGTTTTATAGTTTTTGGAGGGGAGTTATGTTTCTTGCTGGGACTGTGTGTCTCACCCCGCTGGTTTTCAACCTTTTTAGGTGATCGCGCTAGACGTGGTGGTGGTTGTGAGGTTGCGGCCGAGCAGCAAGAGGAAGAGCAGTAGGAGGCAAGAGATGGACTTGCTGTTGTTTTGGTGGTTTTATAGTAGAGTCTTAGAGTCATCCCTATATTCTCAGGTCCTCAGAGGTGTTTTGTCGATGTTTCACGATGTCTAGATGTTGTAATTTGGTATATCCTGTTGTTGGCCTTATGTGGCCTGATATGTACATATAAACAAGTGATGAACTCTGATCCTGACAGGACAACTAGTTTCTGTAAGCTGTATTAAGGCTTGTAATATTTATATAACATGTTTCCTTACCGGATCTAGATGTAATAGTTCTCTTTTATCTATTTACCAAAAACAGTTTTAATTAACTCATGTTTTCAGTAATATGTGGTTTATGGTGTTTCCACACATTTTCATGGCATCTCATTGTCTGTATGATAGTGGGATGTGGCACCACATACAAGATGTTTGTTAACACTAAGGAAAAATACAAGATGGATAGATGAGCCTCTACCTCGAGTAGCAAGGAGCTGATGAGATCCTATGAGTTGGTTAAGAAGCTTGGATGTACTAAGTTCGTTGGAACTACGGACCCTGCAGTGGCAGATGAATGGCTGAGATAGTTAGAGAAAGTGTTCCATCTGATGGAGCTGTCTGAGGAAAGACAAATCAATAATGAAATTTATTTACTTAAAGGTGTTGCAAAACTATGGTGGCGTGGAGTGGAAGATAAAAGGAGGAGCACCTAGTGGAAGGGAAGGAAAATGAGGACATTGTGGGAGAGGAAGAGCCTTAAGATGCTTCTTCTCTTTGACACAACAAGAAGGTATTGTTTCTTCCCAAGTAATTATATGAGAAATGCTTTTCTTTAATAGCATGTCAGTTATAGTTTTGATAGATCCAGATGCTACTCACTTGTTTATACAGAGTTCTTTAGCTTGTGAGCTTAACCTATTAACACAAGAGTTGCCAATTGAGTTGTTGTTGAGGATTCCATTAGATGAACCGAAAGTGTTGACAGAGTTTTGTCCTGGATGTTTGTTGACTTTTGGTAGTTACACCATTGCAGTTAATCTTATAACCCAATATGTTAACACTTTCCAAGTTATCTTGGGTATGGATTTCCTAGAGACGTATCGAGTTCAGCTCGACCGTTGGAAGAAGGAGGCTGTCTTTCAACAGGGTGAATTTTCTTATGTCTTTTCTGGAGATAGGAAAGTCTTACCTATGTGTCTCGTATCAGCTGCAGTAGCTGATAAGATGGTGCAAAAAGGTTGTGAGACATTTTTGGCACATGTAGTAGATACTAGAGAAGAAAAGAGCACAGTCATCCTATGGGATGTGCCAGTGGTCTGCGAGTTCCCAGATGTTTTCCCAGATGAGTTGCCAGGTCTACCTCCTAAAAGAGAGATAGACTTTGAGATTCAGGTGTTGCCAGGTAGTCACCCTATAGTGTTACCAGCCTAGAGAAGGCACCTATAGAGTTGAAGGAACTAAAAATCCAATTACAGGAATTACTGGATAAGGGTTTCATTTGACCTAGTTCTTCGCCATGGGGAGCTCCAGTCTTGTTTGTGAAAAAGAAAGATGGTACTATGAGGTTATGTATAGACTACAAATTGTTGAATAAGATCACCATCAAGAATAAGTACTCGTTGCCAAGGTTAGATGATCTATTTGATCAGTTGCATGGAGCGACGATCTTTTCTAAGATAGACCTGAGATCTGGATATCATCAGTTGAGGATTAAGGCTTTAGATATTCCTAAGTCAACTTTCAGAATAAGATACTGGAATTATGAGTTTCTGGTCATATCGTTTGGACTGACCAATGCCCCAGCAGCTTTCATGGATATGATGAACCGGATTTTCAAGCCATTCTTGGATCAGTTCATAGTGGTTTTCATAGATGATATTCTAATCTATTCCAGAGATGATGAACATCATGAGCAACATATGAGGATAGCATTACAGTTGTTGAGACAACACCCGTTATATGCTAAGTTCAGTAAGTGCGAGTTCTGGTTAACTGAGGTGTCTTTTTTTGGACATGTCATCTCAGGAGATGGAGTAAGTGTTGACCCTAAGAAAGTCAAATTTGTTCTACAATAGGAGTAGTCTAAGACTCCTACTGAGATCAGAAGCTTCTTAGGATTGGCAGGTTACTACAGGAGGTTCATTCAGAACTTTTGTGTTATAGCGTCACCTCTGACACGCTTAACAAGAAAGGGTGCACCATTTGTCTGGTCAGACAACTATGAGAAAAGTTTTTAGATCTTGAAGAAGAGGTTGACTACAACACCAGTGTTGATCCTACCCGAGGCAGATAAGGGCTACACAGTGTTTTGTGATGCTTCAAGGAGAGATTTAGGATGTGTGTTGATGCAGGAAGGCAAAGTAGTAGCTTATGCATCTAGACAGCTTAAGAAGAATGAGGAGAATTACCCGACACATGATCTGAAGTTAGCTGTAGTAGTTCATGCTCTTAAGACATGGCATCACTATCTTTATGGGGAGGTGTGCAAGGTGTTTACGGATCATAAGAGTTTGAAATATATCTTCACTCAGAAGGATTTGAATCTTAGACAATGGAGATGGTTAGAATTGATCAAAGATTATGAAGTGACGATAGATTATCATCCTGGAAAGGCGAATGAGGTAGAAGATGCCCTGAGCAGGAAGTCAAGGTCAACAATTGATGTATTCTCTATGGCATGTTTCAGGAGAGACTTGCTAGTAGAGATGTAGAAGTTGAACTTAGACTTAGGGGTGACAGAACAGAGTGGTTTGATTGCACAGATGCAAGCCAAGCCTACTTTTTATGACCAGATTAAGAAACTTCAGCATTGTGACACCGAGTTACGACAGATCATGCAGTTAATGACAGAAGGAAAAGACCAGAGTTTAGGTTTTTAGATGATGGCTTGTTGTATCATCATGATAGGTTATGTGTACCTGGAGACAGTGATTTGAAGGGACATATTCTTGAGGAAGCACATGCATTGATGTATGCTATGCATCCAGGTAACACTAAGATGTACATGAATCTTAAAGAGTTGTACCGGTGGTCAGGTATGAAAAAGGATGTAGATGAGTACGTGGCTAGATGTAGTGTGTGCCAGTAGGTTAAAGTTGAGCATCAGAAACCTGTAGGTACTTTGCAATCTCTTCCTATACCAGAGTGGAAGTGGGAACATATCATAATGGATTTTATGGTAGGGTTGCCTAGGACACCTAGAGGTTGTGACTCTATATGGGTGATTGTGGATAGACTCACTAAGTCTACTCACTTTCTTCCTATTAAGTCAACCTTTGATGTCCCAAAGTTGGCTAAGATATACATGGATGAGATAGTCAGGTTGCATGGTATTCCAGTTTCAATAATATCAGGTAGAGATCCTAAATTCACATCTAGGTTTTGGAATTAGTTGCATCGTGGTTTAGGCAAAAAGTTGAGGTTCAGTACATATTTTCACCCGCAGACAGAAGGTCAGTCAGAGAGGACCATTCAGATTCTTGAGGATATGTTGAGAGCATGTGTCTTACATTTCAGTGGAAGTTGGGAAGAATACTTGAGCCTTATAGAGTTTGCATACAACAATAGTCATCATTCCAGTCTTGGTATGGCCTTGTATGAGGCTCTGTATGGTAGAAAGTGTAGATCACCTGTATGTTGGTATGAGGTGGGTGACAAAGAGATTCTTGGACCAGAAATAGTGGATTTGACTACAGAAAAGATTACAGTGATCAAAGAACAGTCAAAAGCTGTACAGGATAGGCAGAAGAGTTACACTGGAGACATAGACCTCTTGAGTTTGAGCTTGGTTATGAAGTGTATTTTAAAGTTTCACCATGGAAAGGAGTGTTGAGGTTTTGCAAGAGAGGCAAACTAACTCCTAGGTTTATGGGCCCATATCTTGTCATTGAGAGGATTGGACTTGTAGCCTATAGGTTGGATTTGCCATCTGATTTGGCTAATCTACATGATGTATTTCATGTATCGATGTTGAAGAAGTTTTATCCTAGTACAGAGAAGATAGTGGACCCAGAACCTGCACATCTCAGAAAATATGTGTCAAACATTGAAGGACCAGTTCAAATAGTTGATCAGAGGATCAAGAAACTCAAGAATCGAGAGATACCATTAGTGAAAGTTCTATGGAGGAACCACAACCTAGAGGAAGCCACGTTGGAGCTTGAGTCAGAAATGCATAACAAGTTTCCTTTTCTCTTTTAGGAATTTTGGGACAAAATTCTTATAAGGGAGGGAGATTTTTATGACCCACTCCAAAGCTAACTAGTAAGTTCAATGATCACAACATCATTAAGATGATTAAGTTAAGTAAGCACAACACTTAGTGCTTCATTGAGTTGATTTAAGTTAAGTTAAGTACTCACAAATGCAATTAGTGCTTTGATCTAGTGTTACAGTCTAATTAGAATGTTTTCTTGCTTTGAGGTCGTAGTAATTTTGTGTTTGAAAGTTTGCAAAAAGAATCACTCGATTTGGACCTCCGACGCAAAAGATATGACATTTTCTAGTTTTCTTGGACTTGGCTGCAATTTTTCCATTTATAACTTATTAATCCTTTCCCTTATCTACTTTCCCTTTCACGCGATCGACAGACACCACTTGAGTGGCACCCAAGCAGGCCGATCCACCTGCAACAGAGGAGAAAAGAAGGGGTGATTCTGAGCCCTAGCCTCATTTTCAGTTGGCAACATCGTCCTCTACCTCTTCTTCTTCCTTCCTTCCTCCTCTGCCTCACCCCATCTGCACCCACCAGCCACCCGACCTAGCAGCAGCGTTGTGGTTGGCCAAGCAGTAGCAGCGGCCAGCTACAGGGCCCCGATCAAGCACTGATCTTCCCCAAAAACACCACCAAATGCCAACCTACTCCTCCATCTTCCTCTTCCTTTCCCTAGCGGTGCCTCACCTATACGCCAACCTGCTAGGGGCGGCGCCCTACCTTGCCGCAGCCACAGCTGCACAAAGCAATGACCAAGAGCTATTTCGGTGTGAGGAGTAGTATGATTCGATGCCCTCAACTTCGGCCATGGGTCTAGAACTCAAATCTGCTGCCAACTAGTCACGAGCAACACCTAGCCAAGGTTTCCTTCAACCTGTACGTGCGTGGAAGCTGTTGCTATGTGTAGCAGGTTCAAATCTAGGCTGAACCAAGGTAGAAGACGACCCTCTGACACCCAGAAATAGGCTCTGGATGTGTTTCCAGACAAATTTGGACATCCTGAACTATGGTGAGTAGAATCTCACTCCCCAAAGCAAAGATTAACTCCATGAAACAGACAATTTAGGTTCAATCTGTGTTTGTCGCAGTTAACAACGTATATCTGGGTGTCGTGCAGTGTCAGCGTCACCTGACGTTAAATTTCACGTTTTCTTATTTACGTTTGCCCGACCCAAATTATTAATCGAATAAGTATGATTTAGATTAGTGGAATTATATGGTTGATTAAAACCTAATTTTCTCAGTTTAAAAGTGGAAAACAGTAGCACACTACCAGATGTTGTATGATTTGGGTATAAACCCAGGCTTTGCAAATTTTAGTAATCTACTAGATGAACGATTTCAAAGAAATGATGATGACATGACAATGTTCAATGAAAACCTAGTTGCACGCTCTCAATTACAATTAATGCGTGTGATTTAGTATTTAACTCAAATTGATATGTTTCTCAAGGATATCATAAGAAATTCTCAGTTATTAGCAATAATTCATGTCATGATAAGTAATTAACTCTTAATTGGGTTATGTGATGCACAAACGAGTACTAGGGTTGATGTGCACGTTTTTCTAGGAATTTCAGATAATTTACAAGTGCTTCTGATGATTTCTCATATGTTGAGTAATCAACCCTTATCAGTATATTAAGATGTTTAATTGCATGATTTTAGTATGTATGTGCCAAGTTGACAAGTATTCTATTTATTTAAATCTACCTGCAAGTGCAGCATGTTGATTTCTCAATAAATTATAGTGTTTGAGTATATAGCACTGCCAAGTTAGAAATGATATATCTGTTGTATTTATAAGTTTCAGATAAATAGACTCGGTACCATAGAGATAACAAAGTCAAGAATAAGTAAGAGAGAGATGCAATGTAGTAAGAGCTTTTCTAGAATAATAAAATAATAGACTTAAGAGCCATGAACACCATAGAACCCCTATGTGAGGTATGCGCCTTAGGGGTGAAATGACCTAACCCCGGCAGTGTCCAGTATACGAGGGTCGGATCATACTAATAGGCGGTATGGGGGATGAAGCCCTAGTGGAAGTCTCCTTAAATTATAGAATGTAGTGTCCAACATCAACCTGAGATAGGATCCTAGTGGCACCAGAGCATAGAACAGCCATGTAGTGTCCAACATCAACCAGAGACAAGATCTTGGTGGCACTAGAATAATAGGTGGCTTGACTCTCCGCCTGTGTGCTCAGGTTAGAGGAGGAGTCCTATTTACGGCACAATAGGAGTGCCGAGGCCAGAGAGCCAGTTTCCCTGTTGCAGACCAGGAGAGTAGTCAGACTTAGGTATCCCGGGGTGTCAGCTAAGTCTTGTATGGTGGGATCGTAGTTCGCTAAGAGTCTTCATATGTTGATTACACTGTATATGATCAGGGCATAAGATAAAATATGTTCATATAGGTTCACAGAGTTTCTTATAAGCTAAAGAGTTAGGAGGGGTTTAAGTTAGTTTCACAGTAGTTGTCCATTAAATGGAATTTTAGTATTCTCTATTATTTAATCATATCTATAGCTTTGCAGTAGTTGTTATCTTAATGAAATGTTGACATCTCCTGTCGTTTAAATTATATTGTTTAGATCTATTCAATATAGTATTATCTTGTATTTTATTCCAATTAATAAACATAAAATGAGTTATTTGTGATGGTTGGGTGAAATTCTATTCACTGAGCCAGTAGCTCACCGACCTACTGAAACATTTTTCAGGTCAGCGTCAGCACGTGGAAGTTGAATGATCTTATAACCCATGTTCTTAGAAGGTAGTTTGCAGTTAGATTAGAGGTATCTTAGTCCTTTCCCCTTGGTCCTTGGGCATGTGGTGTGGTAGTGAGAGAATGTAAAGTAATAAGTAGTTTAGTTTTAAATTATCTGTTGTACTCTATATTCTGCATGGAAGATGTAAAATGTTGTGTAAATCTACTTTACCTACTTAGTAAAGTAAATAGTAGTTACTTCCGCGAGTTTAAGTAAGATCTCAGTATTGTCCAAATTATAAGATTTTCCTTTAGGTTAAATTCTAAGTGATTAAGAAAAGAAAAAGTTAAGCGTTATTTTTGTATTAAGTGTAATCTTCTTAGTCACGCCCTAATCTCATGATCTGTGGAAATTGTGGGATCAGGGTGTGACAGTGATGGTAGTCTAATTATGATTCCTTAAGCCCAATGAAATCCTTGAATCATGATTTTACTTTGAAGAATTAGGATTTGAGAATTGAAAACCCTTATTTGCCAAACTAGAGTTTTGGTAGAATATGAATACAAAATTTGACAAGTATAATGGTGCACTAAATGATTTTTGATTCGTTATATACAACTCTTGTTTAGTTGAAATTTTTATATACTTTAAGTAAGTAAATTATTAGTGTTTTTGTAAAATATTAGAATTTTTGAATAATTTTTTGACCTATATGTCGACTTAGTTTCCACATGATAAACTGAGTTGACCATGCATTTAGGCTGAAATATGGCAGTCTGGTATTTAAATTTTATCTTCTAATTGGTACTTTTAATTGATCAGATTTTTTAATTATACTTTGGAATCTTGATTACACATGTTTTGTTAAATGTTCATAATTTTTGGATGATGTTGGAGTTATACCAAGTGTGGTGCCTGCCAAGTTTCTTATTATAAACAAATTGATCAACCATGCTGCAAACTATAGTGTAGTAGTGTATTATTTGATTTTTATTTATATATTGGTAAAAATGAAAAATCTAAAATTTTTACTAGAGCTCTGAGATTCATAACACACATCATACTAATTTTCATAATTGTTAGAGAAGACTTGCCTAACTAAGTAAATGATCTTCGGTAATATTTCTATAATAGAAAACTGCGCTAAAATAAAAGAAAGTGTAAAGTTGGGTCAATTTGTAATTGACCCAAGCACCATAATTGACCCACATGAGTAACCTAGCACCCAAAAAGCTCTCATATTTCGAAATTAATTCTAAGAAATGAAATTCTAGAGAGAGAGAGAGGAGAGATAGGATTTTGAGAGGAGATAGTGGTGGAGATGTTGACCTAGGGTTTCACCATCTGAGAAATGATAAAATCAAGTAAGTCTAGCTTCTTTGCATAGTCTGTCTTGGTGAATCTTCTCTCACATGTCAAGATTCAGTCCCTCCTCTAATGTGATTCAAAATGATATCAAATCACCCCTTTTTCTCAGTCTTTCTCTCCTATTCTCCATTTCTACGATTTCTAATTTGAGGGGAGGAATATATGGATTTAATTGCTAGAGTTTGATTGAATTTTGATGAATGCATATTCATCTCTTATTTTTGCTTCATTTAGAATAATTAATTAGAATTTTTTTTGTTAATTTTATCTAATTAAAAAATAAATAGCACTTTCATCTTCTTGATATACTTTTCCTGAATTCTTATGATATTTTTTTTAATTTTCAGGAATTATCTAAGTAATTAAATCGATAAAATAAAAGATGAAGATATGAGGCATTTCAAATATTCCCACAGTGCCTGAGATACTTGTCACCAAAATAGCCATATATTTTACTTATAAAGGCGGAATTTCAAGATAAAATATGGAATAAAAAGAGAATTTTATTGGCTACAAAAAAGATATATTTTGAGGTAATTTTTGTGTTTATTTGGCTGTGCAATTAACCAGTGAAAGTAGCCTTACATTTTCCCGTAGAGTCTGATTTCAGTATATACGTTTCACCAAAATTGGTATAACTCCCACATCCCAAGGCGGAATTTATTGTGCAAGTATGCGTTGGAAGGATAATTCAATTATATACAGGAAAAATAAAATTTCGGGACGCTTAAGAATTTCTTTCTGGCCAAAAAGTACGCTTGAAATCTCTATTGTGGGAAATTACCGTAAAAGGAATGCAAAGCAATCAATTGTTTCCTCTATTGACTAGATATAGAAAGTTAACAGCTGTCGGCGGCCATTTCTTTTTCCCTAAACCTAATGTATACCGCCCTCCTTCACTTCCTCCTCCTTGGGCATCTTGGGTTTTCTTGTATTAGTGCTCTGAAGCAATTTTCCTTGTATTTTCCTTCTATATCTGAATAAAGTGGCTTTGCATCTTGTTACATGTTATTCCATTATTCCATTGTGTTTAAATCTAGTGCTTGCTTTTCTTCTCCTCCAATCTCTTGAGAAATTGAGCAAGGTAGGAAGAGACAACCATTTTCATTATCTCTAATTGAGGATCAGTAGTCGTAAGACTCGAAGATGGCTAGATCACTTCCTTCCTCCGTCCACTACTACAGAAACAGCCTTTGGCATCGGTTGTTTAACCCCCTTTAGCGTCGGTTGTTTAACCCCCTTTAGCGTCGGTTTCTGAGCGACGCCTATGTGGGCGCCGCTAAAGGTCGAACACTTTGGCATCGGTTTTTTAACTGACGCCTATAATACATATAGGTGTCGGTCTTTTAGTAGATAACCGACGCCAAAAGGGTTCGCGCCACAGAAAACGGTGTCATCTAGGACACATTCTGCGTTGGTTATCTACTAAAAGACCGACGCCTATATGGACTATAGCGTCGGTGTTTACTTGGTAACCGACACAGAAAGTGTTGGTGTGAACCCATTTGGCGTCGGTTATCTACTAAAAGACCGACACCATACTTCAAGACGACACGACCATGCTTCCCTGCATGGCCGTGTTTAGTACTATAGGCGTTAGTTTTATATGAATAAGCGACGCCTTTTTCACCACGGCCGTGCTTTCCTACACGGCCAGGTTGTTTGTAATATTAGGCGTCGGTTTTGTCTAATAACCGACGTTGTAGGTCTTTGCTGACGGTTTTCTGTAAATAATCGACGCCTATATCTATTTTTTTTTATATCAGTTTGCAGGCCTGCAGTGGCTGGTCAGCAAGATGAGAACCTGCAGTTCAGTTTTCTGAACTGCAGGTTTATGACATCCATTGATATCAGCCTACAAACAGGCCACAAACCTGCAAAAGTCCCAAGGAAAATTTCACACAAGTAGATACATTCAGACATCAATTCAATTCTCACATTCACACATATAGAAACATTCAAATACATGTATTAACATTCAGAAATATTCATTTACAAAGTATCATTCATTATCGCTATCAACATCCCAATTATATCTTACAGTTGCCACTGCTTGTATGGCTTTTGCCCATTCTTCTCTTATTTCATTTAATGCTTCCATCGTATATGGAGCATGTATATTTTTTAAGAGTTTACCTATAGTGTGGTCAGTTTTAAACACCTACAAAGAGAATGATATATATATATAAGTAATAATATAAAAATAAGATTGATATATTTCATACTAACTAATGAGACTATATATAATACCTCATGTATGGTATCGATGTCCAATGCGGCATGTTTGATAATCATCTGCATAAATCGCATCACATAGTATGCGCATGCCCATCCATTATCTTGTGTAGCGCACTATAAATTGAAACATACAAAATAATACAACTAAGCACAATTCACATCAATAATATATACATTGGAGTCGGGAACTTACTTGTACGTTCTGCCAATTTATTGGCTGGTTCTTTGAAAATATGAGGCTCAGATACTAAATGTAACAACCTCACTTTTAGTGTTCCCCAATCAAGGAAGGACCTTAAAGTCGAGATCCATTACCTAAATTCCCAAGATCCAGATCTACTAAATAATAAATACAGAAAATAATTTTTATTATTTCACAAATATTGTTTACAATATCTTTTTCTATTTTGATTTGAGTCGAATTCGTAATTGCTTGAATTGTGTGATCTCCAATTATTGACATTGGCAATCGACCCAAAGCAATTTGATTATAATTCAATTTGTGATGATCATAAGTAGAAAGTTCATATTCTTTAGTCATTGAGAAATAGTTTGTTGGGCAATACTCCACACAGTTACCACAAAATATACATACCCTAAAATCAATAATAAGACTCTTTTAATGAGTTACATGAATTTTCAACCTGAAACTTTTACATATCAGACAAAGTGGTACATCTAAATAATCCTCATGACTTAGCTTTAGTATCTTAAATTGATTTTGTCTTGTTCACCTTGTGATATCTTCATGTTTGACAGTTACGTAAAACACCGACAATCAAAACACGGTCATCATATTTCTATACTATGTATGAGGTGAAATATAAAAGATATGCATGTAGATATAAAAACATAACAACCATATTGAAAATTATTATTAAATAATGGATCATACATTTTATTTTATAACTTCTCGACCCATAATTGCTCAATCTCTATGGTATGCCCTCTCGCGGGATTTTGTCCCTCTAGTGGACTTGTGCAACCTTCCCTTTCTAAGGATTTGTTCCATATTCGCTTCCCTTCTGGGGCATGACCTCTTTGTGACCTTCCTCTCATGGGGCTTGGTCATAGCCACCATGTCGCCCTTCCCTTCTGGAACTTGACCTCTTTCTGCAAACAAGGGAACCCACATTTAATTATTACAAGCAAGTCCCTCTTCCTTTTTAATTTTACATAGGATACTAGGAGTGCCCTTTCACTATGAAACCTGGACATAAACTCAATAAAATGTTTCTAAACTTATATCTAATTTTTGGGATTAATTGGGATAATTTTCGTATGAAAAACTTGCCCTTTATGTATTTCCTTAAAATAATTACCCACATCATATGGAAAGTCTTTTTTATGTCAAATTCTATAATTATCTTAGTTTCATCATTATCTTTAAGTGTTCCAAAAATTAGGCCAGATAACATTTATTTTGATGCATCAAATTCTATTTTGAATGACATGATTAGATATTTACTCCATTAATTATCTAGATCACAAATTTTCTTAGAATATTATGGAAACTCGATTATTATTCTATATTTCAATTATCTAACAAATAATTAATCCATCATCCTTTATTTATGCACAGAACCTCTTAGTTCTCAAACTTCTACCACAAGCACCTTTTTGCAAAATAAATAGTCTCATCCTCCAAACTTGGGCCATGTTTTGAATTCACATCATTATGATTCTATCAATTACAATTAGGAATTTACTTATCAAATCAAGTCTTATATTCATAGAATTTAAATTTAAAAAAAAATTGAGGATCTTATATCTGATGTTAATGCTCCATACAAAGTAGTTTGGATTGCATATAAAATGACCACTTTAGTATGACATTTCATCTCATGCATGGTTGATATGTATCAATTCCCATTTTTCTTATAGATAATCTAGAATCAACATGCAATAACCATCACACCTAGACCACTAATCTACTTGTAATATGTCTTTAGGGTTTTGGTGGGAGGGTGCACAATGAAAATAATAAAGTTCTCCTGATAAAACACAAGCCAAAAGATATGTCATAGCCATAAAATGTCATTGTATTAAAGACATAAAAAGAATACTAAATATACTCTGGTGCACACTAATTGTCAAACAACTAGTCATGTCTTATGTAAATGTAGAACTTGCACTTCATATTCAGATATGTTGTTGCTAACTTGTTGTCATAACAACACCTTGTCTTTTTCTTGGAGAAATTGCTTATTCTTAAACTTCTGCCCAAGGGTCTTGACCTCTCCGTCATACACATAGATGCATAAATTTTAGTTGCACCACCATAGTTTCTAAGAGGAAGAAGACCTCAAAATTGGCGACATGCAAACATCACTTTCTCTGCTCTTGCTAGTACTAGTTGTTGTCTTTGGGATGAGTATTTCTCTCTCCATGAGGAATAACTATAAGACAACTTGTCTCACAATATTATGGGTCTATCCTTAAATATAAACCCCTTTATATAAAAGATTCATGGTCTTGAATTTTCCAAAAATCCTGTCTCATTCTTAATCATGACTTAATACGGAATCAAACTCTGAATGTTTCCAAAAATCACAGTCACTCCGCTAGACTGTCCAATGACTGGCTAGTCCAGTTCTGATTTGAAATGACCAATACAATTCCAAATTAAACAACCAACATATTCCTTGTTGTTTCCTATTTCAATCTACTCAACTGATTGGGATACCCATTCGAATGACTGGCCAGTGTCCCAAACTAGTGATAAGTTTATCGATTGAAAATCAATCAACTAGCTAATCCAAACCATCCTATCAACCAACTAGCATTCCCAATCAAATGATTGGATAGGAAATCATCATTGCATACGATTTAGAACCATTCTAATCATATATTTGATTGTGAATTTCAATTCCCTAATGCATCCTTATGTGTGTGACATGTAGGTTCCTCATTATGTTGGTAGTGATGTTCGTAACCTCACAAATAAGAATTAGTGCTAGAAACACAATGTTTCTACCTTGGTAATTGGAATAAGTTGAGAAAAAACCACTGTAAAGTGACCACTATTACCATGACTGTATAATCTTGTTGTCACGGATGTCCATATTGATCTAATACATGGAGTTATTGTCCTCTTAACATTCAATCTATGCTTCTTAAACTAGAGCATGCTGTTGAGGTTCTGTGAGCCCAATATAATTTATTGACTCACATGATGTAAAGAGTGGAGTCTGAAAGGGGATCCACTCTTCACTGAGTTGAGAAATATAAAACCACCCTATTCCATAAAAAGAGGAAAGGAGGTATTTAATTTTCTTTTTCCCAAATGGTATATATTATAGAGCAAACAATGAATTAGCAGCTGAAATTAAACCATTATATAGTCCCATGACGATTCACATACAATTGTTCCTCGACAATAAAGGTAGATTTGCAAAATCTTGAACTAACTACAATCAATTCCAGTAGCAAAGGGTAACCTTAACATTCCAAGCTCTCCCTAAATTCATGTCTTGTATGTGATCTTCTTGAGTCCATGCTTTCTAAAGCTTCTACACCTGGGTGGGTTTGGGAACAACACCCAGTAAAGGAAAGTAAAAAGCATGCATCATAACACTTTTGAGTATGTGCATATATATAATATCTGAGCATTTATATGTATGTAAGAAGAAAGAAGAAAGTTCCCAAAGAAATAAGGGGTACGTAAAGTAGGTTAGTTCAAGTGGTTGCAGTTGAAAGGAATGTAAAAAAGAATGAGGCAGTGAAATGTATAATAACAATAGAATCATTTCAAAGATCTTACCCAATAAATCACAATAATGATAAAAGTGTGCATGCACGTTAGACTAAGTGAATCTATTGTAGTACTGAGACAATATCATATCTCAAGCAAGGAATCAAGGGGGAGTAAAACCCAAATCCTGGGAGGACAAGGCGGAGTAAAACCCCAATATCCAAAGGGAAAGGGGAGTAAAACCCCGATACCCCATTGACAAGGGGGAGTAAAACCCCGATACCTGATATATATAAAAGTGTATGGTTGTACATAAGTACTGCTACACTATATTACTAGTCTAATTAGCATGCAATATAGTATGCCAAGATGAAATGATTCCATGGATAAAATTTTAAACAATGTAAAGATAGAAAAATGGGTAATAACCCAACATTTAAAGATAGCTCCACATTTAAGAAGAAATAAATAAATATGTATCATGGAGTATAGAAATGATGTCAATAAGAAAAAATATTAAAAGATGCCTCATTAAGGGAAAATGGGTTTATGATCAATTAAATGCTCACATGTAAATAAGGATTGCACATATATCATCTTTGTAGATAAATGTCAATCTGTGGATATATTTGGTCCCGGAAATTTAGTATTCATCCTAGGAACAGTTATGTCTGTTAGTTAACCAAGGATGAACATGAGTATACATTCTTATTGTAGATGTGTGTATTGTTCTTACACTGATTTCGGCTACCTAAAGGCATATTAGGGATCTTAATTTATTAAGTGAACAAATTGTCCATTAGTTACATATTTTCATTCTGAGATTGTTCTTCGGTCACATATGTCTACGAATTTCTAAATTATATTTTCTGTTGATAAAAATATGTATTTCTCTAATTTAGGTTTCGTAATAATACACTCTCTCTTTAAATTTCCATCTTCTAAAATACATGTATGCTATTTCCATAACTTTCCTTTTTTTTAGAGAAGTCAGAGGGTTTTTTATTCATCTCGCCCCTCTCGTCCAAGAAAAATCTTTGGGATCATTACATCTTACAGAACCTTCAGCAGAAATAAATTTGGTAATACTACTACCATTACAGGAATCTGAATTGACACTATTAACTAGGCTACTAGGAGGTACCCTGTATACTAAGGAACCGTCCTCGGATTTTTGGTGATGATTAGAAAGGCCATTAGCCACCTTATTTCTCTCTCTTGGGACATGGTTAAGCTTCCAATTCTCCTTCCACCCATTCTGGATATCAGTTAACCAAGGCAACAACTTCGGATAATGTTGTATATCGCCTTCAATAGCCTCTATTGTCTTCTGTGAGTCAGTTTCAAAAATTATTTGGTTGCACAAAAATTCACTACTCACCTAAATTGCCCAGTGAACAGCTCTGACATCAGCTTCCAGCACACTATTGGCATAGATTTTCTTACCCCAACCACCTATCCATCTTCCATTCCAATCTCTACAGACAATAGCAATTGTCGAGAGTGCCTTTTTGCTCCGGAAGGTCGCATCAGTATTGATCTTCCATCAATTTAGATCTGGTGGCTGCCATCCTCCATCCTCCTGGTGTGTTCTATCCTTAATACTTCCTACTGAATTGAAGGCTAGCTCAGTTAGATTACATTCCTTCCTTATAAGATGAGTTGTATAGTTACTAGAATGTTTAGTTCCTTCGAAGACTTGTGCATTCCTCCCTTTCCATATTTTCCAGCATCCAATCATGAAAGTCGTGCTTACACCCTTTTCTGTTTTAATACAATTCTCAAGCCATCTCTAGATATCAGTAATCGAGAAGAAGTTGTTCTAGAGCTGGTTTCTCAAGGTGGCTTTCCAAACAGCCTGGGCTCTGGGGCAATCCCTTAAGGCATGTAGAATGGATTCCTCCTGGTCATCACAGATGGGGCACAAAGCATTGGTAGTCCAACCTTGATTCATCCTCTTCTTGTTCGTAAGAATTGCATTATGGCCTACCAGCCAGATAAAGAACTTTACTCTACTTGCTACTTTTATCTCCCAGATGATACTCCACTTTCCATGGACTCTAATGTCCTTGTTCCATCTTAAGAGTTGATAGGCACTTTTGATCGTAAACTGACCACTGTCTGAGTGGTCCCAAGCTAGGACATCTTCCTCCTCCGTCTGTCTAGGGATATCCAATCTAGTAACTTGATTAACAATATCCTTTGGAAACCAATCAGTAAGGAATTCAGTATCCCATTCATTGTTCAGATTGACCAGGCTCGCTACTTTCAGATCTTGTAACTCCTCAGGGATGGGTCGACGACTGTACTGATGTAACCTACCTTTGAAACCACACCATTTATCATACCAGACATTAATATTCTTCCCATTAACCGGTATCCAAGTCGAGTTATTAGAAATGAAATCCTTATAGTGGAAAGCTGAGCATCCCAGTCTGGATAATTTGCTTCCTTTGCCTTCAGTATGATTGATGTACTTGCGTGCAAGGCTTTTACACCAGCTAGAACTCCTCTTTGTAGTGATATCCCAGGCATGCTTAGCGATGTGAGAAGCATTGAGGTCCTTCATACTACAGATTCCTACACCCCCATGTTCCTTACTGCAGGTGAGTTTATTCCATGCAACCAGAGAAAGAGGGTGACTTTTATGGTTGCCTCCCCATATAAAGCTACGGATCGTGCTGTCTATTTCCATAACTTTCCTTTATTTTTACACACATAGTATAATGGAAACATTTATGCCATTCTAATAGATATAATATATTTTTATTGATTAAGATTCAAATGATCTAAATGGAGGAACACTCATTATTTGGAATGATTAGAAGCTACATTTTCCCATATTTCACTTAATGCTATACTAGTTTTTAAAATGTATATGCCATTATGTTAAAATTATTTAACTTATTGAACATGTTTCACATTCTAACCATTAATATTATCATCAACTCTAAATTAACATATTACTATTAACTAGTTTCTTATATAATGAAGTTTAGGAAATGTAACTCCTTATAAAATAACTATTCCCATATAGAGATTATAGATTATTATTTAGCAAAATGATGTATATGTAGATACTAAGTATACTATATATACTACTTACAGAAGTAGGTGAGTCTACTATATAGACTAACTAAGTTTATGTCACCTAAATTATTATCTAGTCTACCATGTTTAGCTATCGTATTGGAGCATTCATAAACTGAAGTACATGAGTAAATTACCTACAACTATGTATACCAAACTGATCTTTTGGGTGGGGTTCTCCCAATGTGTCATTGTTACCCTACCTGATGGAGGTGTAAGGGCATAATGGGATGTCTTTCAGATGTGTCAACAATCTTCTCATAGCAAGGTCAGTGCTAATGGCGACCACATCCTATGGTTTTAGCTATGTGTGCACCACTATAGGTTAGGGATGACGAGGTAGGTGAGAGTCATGATAGGTTTCTTGGTTCGGGGTAGGTTCATATTGGTGGATTATTATTGGGAATTTGAAGACAATGAAGCCAAGACATCCTTGCGTTGCAGATCAGTGCGTCACCATGTCTGAACAAATATGGGGGATTCTGGCGATCCAAATCCATAGTGGCCTTGGTGGTTGGTGTCAAGAAGGGCATCACCACAAGGAGATCCATGGAGTTCGTATTTCCGTGTAGACTAGAACAGAGGAACCCAAGGATATATGATGGTCGGCAATCAAGCTTTCTCCATCTCATGTCATTGTGATATTATGCAGGTCAAGGATCAGATGCGATGCGAGATCTGTAGGGAGCATTGGTGACATTTCTAGACTGTCTGGCACTCAGAATATGGTCTTTAGTGTAGAGGCTTGTGATAAAGTTGAGAGGATGAGTATCAATGGCCATCTAGGGTTCATAAGATCAGCATGAAAGGAAAGAGAAGGAGAATGGAGGAGGTGATGGAGAGACAAGCACCTCAAGAGGCTCAGGCTAGCGGAAGGCATTGCTAGGGAACATGATATATAAGATAAAAGGTGGAATGAGGGTGGTGATGAGAGGAATAGGCATAGGAGGATGTGAAAGAACCATAAGGATGGAAGAAAACTATTGATGCTGTGGAGGGGAGAGGGTTGTGTCTGTTATCGCAGATGAATGGTCTGTCACGCCCATGATTGCAAGATATATGGGTCATGGAATGAGAGGTTAACATCCCTGTTACATAAATGAGGGGAGGGAATAAATGAATTAGACTTACAAGATTTAATGTATTTTTATCGATATCCTATGACTTGTATTAATTAAATGGAGGGTAAGAAATTGTCAGTTTGATTAGGAATTTTGGGATGTTGGCTAAATAATACATTGGGAATATGGTTTAATTGTTGTTTTTGTCTTTTGAAAGTAGTTAATTATTTATTTCATATTTGTAAGTTAAGTATTCAAATAATGCATTTAATGTCTTACTTATTCAAATTCATACATTATTTCTTATTTATTTATTTACTTTCAACAATTAAACTTAGAATTATTTTTTAGTGTTGATTTTGAGTCAAGATTAATTTAATATATGAGTTTATGTCATTAACTCCCCAATTGTGGAGCTACTTAATTATTTAGTCAAAAACACCACATAAAAGGTTGTATGTTAAAATATTATATTTTCTTGGACCAACTTCTCATATTTGATCTAATTTAAGAAAAATGGATTCATATTAACATAACTAAAAGGCATAAGCAAAGGGGAATATTTGGTGAGATATCTATGTTCCAGTATGTTACAATGCTCCACCTGTTAAAGAGGATTTCGTCCCTAAAATCTACCCAGTCATAACGTAGAGAACATTATGACTAACATCAACCAGTGGGGCTCTCTCAACCTAGAAACTTACCTTACACAATTTCTTTTTCTTCTTCTAAAAGGTGAGTGACTATAAAATTTTAAAAATTATTTTAATCTTCCAAGTTAACATTCATGGTAGTAGAAATACTAAGGCTTACTTATTTACCTTGGCAAAATGGAATTTACATAAATTTGACATGTTTAAAATTTACTTGTGAGTTAATCATTGTGTGGATCATATAGTTTTCAAATTATGTTATACTTCTATTGAATAAAGAACACATGACTCCACCCCATAAAAAATATTAATCTACAACTTAGCTAATTATCTAAAGAGACAACAAAGGTGAAAAAATGAGGTCTTATATACCCAAAACTTGTTCATAGTACCGCTACATCACACTAAGGCCTAGGATTTCAAAGTTGATCAATCCAATCAAGAGTTCCTTCACAAAAGGGTTTCTTTACTAATTAATTTCCCTAAAGGTGGTGACTTGGTTCCAAAAATTGTCAATGAAATAAAAAAGTTTTACTTTTTTACATATAGTTTAATAACAAAAATGAGTTTGATGACTAAAATGTTGCAATTGGAATCCAAAATGGCACCAAAGTCGATCTGAGAACCACATCAACCACAATCCAATACACTACACACCTGCTATTATTCTATCATCGCTTCATTCTTACTAAAAGAGTCCAATCATTAATACAAATAAAATGGCATAACAAAATATTACTAATCTATATCATAGGAGGGGGAAAAGGTTTCTTATTACACAAGGTCAACTTCTATTAGATCCTATTAAAGGCACAACACCCAATTCTCCATCTCATTGATCATAATCAACACTATCTTTTTCTTGATATGTAGGGGAGTCATATCATCATCCAATACCATAGGAAGAGGATTAGGTTTTTCTAATCTCTTACAGATTTGCAACCATGGTTCCTTCACAAAATAAGGCAACCTATATTGTGAAACTACTTATCTAAGTCACTAGATAAACCAAGTATAATATTGGAGATGAGAGTGTTGAACACTTAAGGATATCTATGAAAACTTATATCTTTTGTCAACCAATTATCACTTGTGGGGCATAACAAGCTCAATGAGGATGGTACCCAGTCTTAGATAAACAATATTAGGAAAAGTTATGTTGAGATACACCATATTGAAGGCAAGATATGCCTAACAAAACTGAAATAGTTCAAATTATCACCTAATATCGAATGAATCATCTTACTCTTGAACTTATGCTGAATGTTTTGTGGGTTTCATTCAAACATCCTCACTTCTTAAAGTTGATTCATCCATCACATGTTGGAGAAAAGGTTTTAAAGAAAAAACTATAGTTATACTCAGCTATGAGTGTCAAAATTGACACACAATTCATAATACTTAGGCTGACAAACATTACAAGAGTCAACTACAACATTGTGACAATTTCCACCTTCATTAGGGGGTAGGGTGGTCAATATTACTCGAAACTAAGACAAAAGCACATAGGTAGTTAGGGGAGTGGAAGTGAGCAAATTGGTCAGGGCTTGAAACCCTAGTGGTGTTCCACGACTCATAGATATGCATATCAAGAACCTATATAGAGTACTTACTACCTAATTAAGGAAAAACCTAGGATAGATTGAAAGATGGAAATTTATGTGTTGATAAAATAGTATACTATATCCATAACTTTCCTTTATTTTTACACACATAGTATAGTGGAAACATTTATGTCATATTACTAGAGATTAGATATTTTTATTGATTAAGATCCCCATGATCTAAATGGAGGAGAAAGATTAGAAACTACACTTTCCCCATATTCCTCCTAAGGCTATACTAGTATTTAAAATGTATATGCCATTATGTTAAAATTAGTTTACTAATTAGACATGTTTCAAATTCTAATCGTTAGGATTATTGTCAACTCTACATTAACATATTACTATTAACTAGTTTCTTATATAATGAATTTTAGGAAATCAAACTACTAATAAAATAGTTATTCCCATGTAGAGATTATAGATTGTATTATTTACCATACTTATGTATATGTAGATAATATGTATACACTAATATACTACCAAGAAAAATAGGTGAGTCTACCATATAGACTAACTAAGTTTATGTCACCCAGATTATCATCTAGTCCACCATGTTCAGTTATCTTATTGTATTATTCATAAATTGAAGTACATGAGTAACTAACCTACAATTGTATATACCAAATCGATCTTCTGGGTGGGGTTCTCCCAATGTGTCATTGTTTCCCAAGTGTTATTGAATCTATAACTTGGTCTTACCAATTTTGAAAATTTGTGTCCTCACCAGGCTATCAAAGATCTTTCAAATTCAGACATGTAGGCTACTGGGTTGGGATATGATTACGAATGGATCATCAAAGTTCTTTTTGGTTAGACCTCATCATTGGATGCCATGCCTTTGCTTGAAGGTGATCTATCTCTATTGGATGGGTCGTTGTCATCCTCCCAGGTTTTCCCATTGTTGGTTCAACCTACAAGACCTAAACCTAGTGGAACTTCACCTTCTAAAGGGAATCACCGTGTTTGCTGACTGGATTCCCTACCTAGTGGAGGTGTGAGGGCATAATGGGGTGTCTTTCAGATGTGTCAACAATATTCTCATAGCAAGATTATTGTTGTTGATGGTAACCACATCCTGTGGTTTTAGCTATGTGTGCACCACTATAAGTTGCAGATGATGAGGTAGGCGAGACTCATGGTAGGGTTCTTGGTTTGGGGTAGGTTCATATTGGTGGCTTATTCTTGGGATTCTAAACACAGTGAAGCTAAGATATCCTTGCTTTGTAGATCAATGCATCACTAGGTCTGAACGAAGATGGGGGCTTCTGGCTATCCAAATCCACAACAGCCCTGTTGGTTGGCGTCTAGTAGGGCATCACTGCAAGGAGATCCATGGAGGTTGTATTACCGTGGAGACTAGCACATATGAAAAAAGGATATATGACAGACGGAGATCAAGCTTTCTCCATCACAGGTCATCGTCATAGTATGGAGGTCAACGATCAGATGGGATATGAGATATGTAGGGAGTGTCAATGACCTCTCTATACTACTTGGTGCTCAAAATACGATCACCAATGTAGAGGCTTGCAATCAAGTTGAGAGGATGAGTATCAATGGCCGTCTAGGGTTCACGAGATTGACATGAAAGGAAAGAGAAGGAGAACAAATGAGGTGGTGGAGAGACAAGAACCTCAGGAGGCATAGTGCTAGCAGAAGGTGATGCTAGGGAACATGATATAAAAGATTAAAGGGGGAGTGTAATGGCCCCGCCTCCCGGTAACCCCCAATTAAGGGAGACCGAAAGGTCGGTGCCATTATCTAATTAACAGGATCAAAGGTTTGACAAATAATCAATAACAATTATGAAATTCTACTAACTAACTGGAATTTGGTATAAAATTAAAACTTCACTTACCTTTGAAAACCTTGGAAATTGATCTATCCTGGTCTTGAATTATTCTATCTAATCCTCCTTGCACTTTATTTCTTTTTCCGCAATGTGTCACTTTACTATTTGTTCTTTCAATTGTTGTTCCTAAAACGCCGACAAACAAAACGTCAGTCAGTATATCGAAATATACTGGTATGTGGGAACAACCAAAATCTTGCAAATATGGCTAACAATTTAATAATCACAATCAAATTAATTAACAAGCCAATTTACACTTTTTGGTATGACATTCTCCACCGCTTTTTCCCTAACCCTGGCATACCCACCTTAGGGTGCCCTTTGCCAATGACTTAAGGCCACCTTCTCAATCCTGAGCTTGGTGCCTGGGGGTCACCACTCATGGTGCCCACTAGTCATGCAATATCATAGGCCACCTTCTTGGTGCCTGGGGTCACCACTCAAGGTGTCCATTGATCTACCCATCTGGGCCTAACCTTTGGCATCATCCATCAGGATGGCATGTAGGTGCGAGAATCCATACTTCTATTATTAATGTGATAGTCATAGTGACTTTATAATTTGCAAGTATGAACATCCAATAGATAATTTGCTTTCAATGTGATTAACCATCCGAAAAATCATCGGGAAACTAAGGCGGTTATTCATAATTAACCACATACCTAATCCAGAGAAACTTGATTGTCCAAGCAATAAGGATAAAGAACAAGCAACAAGCAATCAACAATATCCTGAAATTAATGCATGGGATCCAAGTGTTATAGTTTATCCAAAACATTCTAAAGCTAGACTTGGATTCCACCTTAGGCTTTCTAGACCACATTAGGGTTTTATTAGGGTTTTTTCCTCCATAACACTTTTATCATATTAAATGCTCTCTTAGTTCATAAACCCTAATTTTAACATCATAAGCCCAATTAAAGTCGCTTATTTCTCTTTTATACCAAAACTACCTTCTTTATCCTTTTAAGTTATTTCAAGGTCATTATACTCAATTATCACCTTTAGTTTCTTTCGGATTAACAACTCATAATTCCTTATGATCTAATTCACCTATGAACTCCATTTATTAATAATTCCAACTTTATCCATTAGAAAACCCTACTTATCATATTAAGGGTATCTATCCATGATTAGGAACTTTTATACTAAAACCATCATGTTTTATTCTTTTTAGGTCATGTCAAGATCATTAAGGCCAATTATCATTTTCAGGTTCTTCATCAATGATTATAGTTCAATTGACAATTGTACCTTAATTACTATTTATCACATCTGCTAGGTTAATAAACCCTAATTTAACATTGATTGCACTTTTGCACACAGGAAAACCCTAATCAAGAAAATCATGGGTTTTTAAACTCAAATCATATTCCTATTATCCTTTATATGTCAAAAGTTCCAATCTTGATTCAGAATATTAAACTAGTTATTAAACTCACTATTAAACAAATCTAGGGTTTTAGATCCATTTAAAGCATCAAAGTACTAACTTTATGTACTTTTCGAACTAGAAGTAAAACTAGCCTCTACTAGTATTTTTTTGAGTTCCTCGTACTTTTCTGAGCAAGATTCATGTATTAACTTTCCTCATCGGAGTTTTCTATCAAAAGATATGATTTTAATAAGAAAACTTCCTTTTTCTAGTTTATTTGCTAATTTTAGAAAAACACAGATCGTCCGATTAATGGACCGCTGGTCCACTTAGGATCCAACGTTCACATATGTGCATGCCCATTATGATCAAAAGGATCAAAATACAACTTTACCCTTACCTCTTCACTGTGCGCACAAGGGCAAGGATGTCTTTTAGCCCTTTATCTTCTTCTTCCTCGCGACTCCTGTTCACGATCCAGTGTTTCCCGGCGGTCAACTCCGAAGTTGACCTCACGATCCTAGCATCCCCATCAACCAGTGATGCTTCCTCCATATACGCCATGAGCCACCGAACTCAACGGTGGTCTCATCTCTACTAGAGCCTGCCGGAGTCACCGGGACAGAGGAGCTTTTCTCCGGCGATGTAGCTTGGACCAGGAGGGGTGAAGACCATCATTCAAAGTGAATTTGTTCATAGGGTTGTGATCGCGAGGGGCAACAGGCTCCCTCGGAGATGGTTTGCATCCCTGTTGGGGTTCGACAACCCTCCTTTTATAGGAGGAAGTTCATGGAATTGACCTGCCTCCACGGTAATTGGGAGAATTTGCCAGAAGCAACGAAACCCTAAGAAATATAGGATTAACCAACTCGGACCGGCCTCCCGAAATCGTTGGAGTTGTTTCCAAAACACGATATGGATAAGAGAGGAATAGATGTGATGTAGAAGAAATCGAGATTGCTCCCTGACTTGCCTGTTCAGGCGCAAGGAGCATGATGGTCGTGGTCCCTAGGATCCAAGATCCACAACTCAAATTATTTCGATTAGTACTGTTAAATCGTGACATTTAATGAAATCCTATTACTTTAGGGATATTTCCAAAATTCATAACTCCCAAATTGAGTGTCCAATTAATCCCAAAATTTGAGGGAAACTTAGTAATGATTTAATCCACCTCTATGCCAAAAAAAGATCATTATCTAAAGGAAAACATGCCTTTTCTTTAGGTTCAAGATATTGCTCAAAAATGTATAATTATCACCTATATTCTCTTTCTTATTTTCTTATTTCCCATTAATTCTATTCCTTGTAATCCAAGAAAGCAAGTGGGGTTCGAATTATGACTCATCATGGACAAACCCTCACTTCTCTTTTTATTTCTTACATTATCTTCTTTATTTCAAATATTCTTTATTAAAATATCTCCTTTTTGAGGATTTCTCTTTTATTTTCCTCACTGGAATTCCTTTTAGCATTAGAAACCTCATGGATACGAAAATCCATCAAATATAACTCAATTGTACTTCTTTTCACATATTTTCCACATTTTATTATTATTTTCAATTTCTTTCTTAACGAGGAAGTACTTAATTGGTCTTTTCTTTTCTTATTGCTCTCTTTATGCAACTTTGGACTCCTTGGAACCCAAGGAACCCAAAAGGAACGGAATTCACTCTTGGGTTACATTCCTTTGCCTTCTAGAGGTTTCTACCTCATCTCTCTTTTCTCAACAACTCAATTATTCATTAATTAATTGAATTTCCTTGTTATTGGGCCCAATCGCCAATAAGGCCCACAAATCAAACAACATGGCTATTTCAAACAACATCCATTTATTCTCAACAAATTATATCATTATTTGTCCAAATATCTTTAATATGAGAAATTACATTTCTCACCAAAGGAACCCAAAATTTGGGGTTGTAACATCCTTCCCCTCTGATGAGAATTTTTCCCTCAAAATTCCATCAAACAAGCAAACAAATAGGATAAGTCTTCTTATGTCCATAATGGCTCCCATGTGGCTTCACCCTTTCCATGGTGTTTCCCAAGAACCTTCATTATCTCATTTTCTTCCATCTGAGTTCTTTCTTACCTTGGTATATCGTACCCTCATAGGTGACTTAGGACTTTTCAGCCTTTCAAAAGCTGAATAGGTTCAGGGCACAACACCTAGCTTGGGTACCTCACATAGTGCTCTAGATCGGACTCATGCAACACATCATTTTATCCTGAGGGGTAAGGTTAACACAACCATCTCCACCAATCCATCTCAAATGGACCCATATATCGGGGACTCATCTTTCTCAACTATAGCTTGGAGGGGTTGGATTTTCACATCACATATTCTCCCACAGTGAACTGCATATCAGTCTACTTTGCATCAGCTCGTGACTCATGTCACCACTGGGCTCTCTCTCATCCATTGCACGATCAAAGTGACTTCATCTGCACACACTTGTGGTTCTTTTCTGACCTTCGCGAGGCCTCCTTCACCAACATCATCATAATGAAGTGGTGACCGACACAACCTCCCTATAGAACTTCTTGCATCCCGATAAAGGCTATGGTGGTTAACATCACATCTTAAGAACTGTCTCTATGTATCACCCTAAATGAGAACACATGCTCTCATCAAATCATATTGTCCATTAGTATGGGGTGATAAACTGTAGTATCATCAAGTTCTTCATGTATCCACTCCCACCTCATGGAATTGAACCTTGGTCATACCCAAGAACTTTTGAACTCGCATCATGGTGTAGTTGAACCATATCTTTTCATATGTAGTTCATCCAGATCTGTCCCTTGACAAAACTCTTCCTTTCTCATGTCATCTAGGTAAGGCGATCTACCATAACCCATATTGTATCTTGACCTTCTTGGTCTAGGAGAGACTTACAACATCCATAGTTATGAACTCCCATTCCCTCTCGGGAACTCTTTATACTTTATATCCATGCACATGGTTAACGGTGTTCGTCCTTCACCTCCTGGCTTGCATGGCCACATGCTACATGCAACTTTGTTTTAAGCATCCAGAATGCTACCATCACTTACTATCTTTGTAGTATCAAGGTATATCATGACTCCTGTATTGTTATGATTCCTCAAGATTGATACATCAGAAACCCTAAACCACTCTCAAAAGGGTTTTATTACCTTCCTATCCAAAGAAGTGTATCTGAGGTTCTATCACCATCCTTTTACTACATCAAGGACTAAACTGGCTACCCAAACAACCATTAACTTGCTCAACATATCTTATTACATCCGAGTATTAGCCAAAACACATCTTCTTTCCAAACTTAGGGTTAGCCAAACAACCTCAACTTCTTCTAGCCTCTAACTAAACTAGGCAGCTAGATCTCAACCAGAGCATTCATTACCACCTATCATCCTTAAGTGTTAGGTAACATACACCTCCAAGTATTATACTTATCATCTCATCTCAAACTCTAAGTGTATCTTCATCAAGAAGCTCTGAGCTCATCCTCACTTTGATCGAACTCGACCTTGGTTAACTTGCAAATCCCACATAGCTTTTGCTAAAAACATCCTTATTTCTCTTACTATTTGTAAACCATCCATGTATCATTCACTCCACAAGGGTATGTTATTACCTTTATCCTCATACCTCATAGAAACGTTCCAACTTCCATCATCTTTTATCCTTGGTGTAAGGCATGCATACTATCCTATCTCTCACTCCCATAACAAGAAGAAATAAGCATTTGGTGGCCATCCAAATACAGAGTTCTTCCCATCCCAGGAGTAGAGATGGTACATCCCACCTTTCCAGTACACCTTCAAATCTAAGTTGAGACGTGCAACTCATGTCTCCACATCACGAACATCACGATATCAAAAAAAAATTCCTTCCATGGAAAACTGATTTGAAACCTACTTGGGTCACCGCACAATCCTTGGTCATCTCCTCTAGGTCTATAGGGTGTCGACACTTTTGGGGTCATCCCTCTTCCTTTATGCATCTAGAGAGTGCCCTACTCATCTGCCCTTTGGGTCCCATGAGTTCATGAAGGTGATCAATCTCCTAACCCATGGCCCTCAGACAATGATAGCTGTTACCTCCCGATCCTATGGTCATGTGCAACTAGGGAATTAGGCAACTCCGTCTTTCATCAGTCTTATCCCTACCTGACCCTTAGATAGACTTAGGATTATATCATAGTACATGTTCAACTCAGAACCTTACCTAATCCTTCATCATCTCTCTCTGCATTCTTGGGCTGTCTTTTATCCTTTCATAAGGGTCATGGCAACCTGCCTACCTTGGTCGAGCCCTATACCGGTTACCTCCATGGTAACACATCCACATGCACATAGAGATGGTTATCTATGGGTCTATAGGTTTGTTCTCATGCCATGTACTCTTCACTTATCTTCTCAAGATCCTATGAAACCTCCTTAGGTTACCTTAAAACCAACCAAACTAGTAAACTTCCTACCAAAGGGTCTCTCTCCCAGGATGGGAGGAAACTACACCTTTATAATAAAGGTCACAAGCATTCTTAGGGTTTACATCCATATGAGCATGCTTAAACCAACAACTACTAAGGCACAAGCGTACCTACAAAACCATGCTAGGTCGCACTTGTTCTCATCCTCAACATTACATCAACTTAGTTGTGAGGGTTTCATCAAACATACCCTTAACGTAAGGGATTTCCTTTACCTCTACACATGAGGAGTACCATGCTCGAAACTATAGAGACTCAAATCTCATCATGAGCATCGGATACACTGCTTCCCCTCTTAGGCCTAGGAACCCTAGGTTCTCCTTTGGGTATCCAACTACATGCTCAACCTCTTAACCACAAATCAAGCATGTCCAAGGTATGTCATGTACCTCCATGATATTTCTACAACACTTTAGAGTTGAGTCCTGTTCCAGGGAAACCAACTAGGTATAAAGCCTCACAACTGGTTACTTAAACCTCCTTAGGGTCTAAAGCACTCTTTATCTCATCCAACAGGTAACCACTTATACCATGGGTACTAGAAGCATCGTCCTCTCACTAGGGTTTGGTTCCTCTAAAGGCCACAAAGATATCATCAGCCTCCAGGAATCAAGCATAAGGCAACCACAATCATCCACGTAGGTCGCATCATCCTTAACTCCCCACTATTCCTCAAGTTTCGAGGTTTTAGACTTCCAACCTCCTTGTTGGGGGTCCTGCTTCCTCTCTCTAGAGATAAAACCACCTCCAGCCATACCTACTAGAGGTCCCTTCTTCATGAAGGCTCATGCTCTCAAGCAAACCCCTATGTGGTTGAAGCCTATGCTCAACTCATGTTTGGCTCAAGATTATTCATATCTCTTTATGCTTATCTCATAAGCCATCCATCATGCCCTTCTGGCCAGGGTTTCAACCTACTACTGTACCACTGACGTACTCTGGGGGCATGCTATCCCTTACTTGCATAAGCCATAAGGTTTCTATAGGTCCTTCACTAACTTCATCCATGAAGGAGCTACCCTTTGCTTTAACATGCACAACCCTTTCCCAGGTTGCCAAAGGTGCTAAGTCACCCAACCTCACATGGCTCGTATGGCAATCCAAACATCTGGTCAACCATGACATCTAACTCATCATGCCATCTCTCTCTCTCTCTAATATTCACTTAGGGTTAGGGTTAACATCATCCTCAAAGGATGTGCTAGGTCTCTACTTTTAATAGAGGTCTCTACCTCCAAGACTAATTCTCTCTACTCATCCTCCAGACAAGGAGGTCTATCCTCAGGTCTCTCCTGAGGGCAAAGACAACTTGTGTCATACAACCTAAGTATGTATCTATTCTTTAGTTTGCGCTTAATCTATTAAGCTTATGTCCATGACATCTTATTTACATGCTTTTTATTAATTTGGTGGAGGATTCCTTAGACATTATTAACTTTTCCCATACCTCAAGAGGGTGAGGAGAAGAGAGAAAACCCTAATCCTTAAGGTCCTTAACAAAATTTGAGTTGAGAAGGGATGAATGAGAAAGTCCTAAAGGTATCTTATTTCTAATCATACCCTAAGACTTTGGCCAGGCAGTCACACGGGTTCGGGAGTCCTCGTATTCCGAGTAGCGATGCAGAGGAAAATATTGCCATCCCCCGGTCGTGATCCTTTTCTAGACACCTCTGTCTTTTGGGTAATCCTCTAATAACTCCCTTGGGTTCTACAAAATTTGTAAAATTTAATAATTATTAAGGATTAAATGAGGAACCTATGCTCTGATACCAATTGTAATGACCCCGCCTCTCGGTAACCCCCAATTAAGGGAGACCGAAAGGTCGGTGCCATTATCCAATTAACAAGATCAAAGGTTCGACAAATAATCAATAACAATTATGAAATTCTACTAACTAACTGGAATTTGGTATAAAATTAAAACTTGACTTACCTTTGAAAACCATGGAAATCTATCTATCCTGGTCTTGAATTATTCTATCTAATCCTCCTTGAACTTTATTTATTTTTCCGCAATGTGTCACTTTACTATTTGTTCTTTCAATTGTTGTTCCTAAAACGCCGACAAACAAAACGTCGGTCAGTATATCGAAATATACTGGTATGTGTGAACAACCAAAATCTTGCAAATATGACTAACAATTTAATAATCACAATCAAATTAATTAACAAGCCAATTTACACTTTTCGGTATGACATTCTCCACCTCTTTTGCCCTAACCCTGGCATACCCACCTTAGGGTGCCCTTTGCCAATGACTTAAGGCCACCTTCTCAATCCCGAGCTTGGTGCCTGGGGGTCACCACTCATGGTGCCCACTAGTCATGCAATATCATAGGCCACCTTCTTGGTTCCTGGGGTCACCACTCAAGGTGTCCATTGGTCTACCCATCTGGGCCTGACCTTTGGCATCATCCATCAGGGTGGCATGTAGGTGCGAGAATCCATACTTCTAATATTAATGTGATAATCATAGTGACTTTATAATTTTCAAGTATGAACATCCAATAGATAATTTTCTTTTAATGCAATTAACCATCTGAAAAATCATCGGGAAACTAAGGCGGTTATTCATAATTAACCACATACCTGATCCAGAGCAACTTAATTGTCCAAGCAATAAGGATAAAGAACAAGCAACAAGCAATCAACAATATCCTGAAATTAATGCATGGGATCCAAGTGTTATAGTTTATCCAGAACATTCTAAAGCTAGACTTGGATTCCACCTTAGGCTTTCTAGACCACATTAGGGTTTTTATTAGGGTTTTTGCCTCCATAACACTTTTATCATATTAAATGCTCTCTTAGTTCATAAACCCTAATTTCAACATCATAAGCCCAATTAAAGTCGCTTATTTCTCTTTTATACCAAAACTACCTTCTTTATCCTTTTAAGTTATTTCAAGGTCATTATACTCAATTATCACCTTTAGTTTCTTTCGGATTAACAACTCATAATTCCTTATGATCTAATTCACCTATGAACTCCATTTATTAATAATTCCAACTTTATCCATTAGAAAACCCTACTTATCATATTAAGGGTATTTATCCATGATTAGGAACTTTTATACTAAAACCATCATGTTTTATTCTTTTTAGGTCATGTCAAGATCATTAAGGCCAATTATCATTTTCAGGTTCTTCATCAATGATTATAGTTCAATTGACAACTGTACCTTAATTACTATTTATCACATCTGCTAGGTTAATAAACCCTAATTTAACATTGATTACACTTTTGCACACAAGAAAACCCTAATCAAGAAAATCATGGGTTTTTAAACTCAAATCATATTCCTATTATCCTTTTTATGTCAAAAGGTCCAATCTTGATTCAGAATATTAAACTAGTTATTAAACTCACCAATAAAAGTATAGGGTTTTAGATTCATTTAAAGCATCAAAGTACTAACTTTATGTACTTTTCGAACTAGAAGTAAAACTAGCCTCTACTAGTATTTTTATTGAGCTCCTCGTACTTTTCTGAGCAAGATTCATATATTAACTTTCCTCATCGGAGTTTTCTATCAAAAGATATTATTTTAATAAGAAAACTTCCTTTTTCTAATTTATTTGCTAATTTTAGAAAAACACAGATTGTCCGATTAATGGACCGCTGGTCCACTTAGGATCCAACGTTCACAGATGCGCGCGCCCATTGTGATTAAAAGGATCAAAATACAACTTTACCCTTACCTCTTCATTGTGCGCACAAGGGCAAGGATGTCTTTTAGCCCTTTACCTTCTTCTTCTTCCTCGCGACTCCTGTTCACGATCCAGTGTTGCCCGACGGTCAACTCCGAAGTTGACCTCACGATCCTGGCTTCCCCAGAAACCGGTGATGCTTCCTCCATCTATGCCATGAGCCACCGAACTCAACGGTGGTCTCATATCTACTAGAGCCTGCCGGAGTCACCGGGACGGAGGAGCTTTTCTCCGGCGATGTAGCTTGGACCAGGAGGGGTGAAGACCATCGTTCAAAGTGAATTTGTTCACAGGGTTGTGATCACGAGGGGCAGCAGGCTCCCTCGGAGACGGTTTGCATCCCTGTTGGGGTTCGACAACCCTCCTTTTATAGGAGGAAGTTCATGGAACTGACCTACCTCCACGGCAATTGCGTGAATTTGCTAGAAGCAACGAAACCCTAAGAAATATAGGATTAACCAACTCGGACCGGCCTCCCGAAATCGTTGGAGTTGTTTCCAACACACGATATGGATTAGAGAGGAATAGATGTGTTGTAGAAGAAATCAAGATTGCTCCCTGACTTGCCTGTTCATGCGCAAGGAGAACGATGGCCGTGGTCCCTAGGATCCAAGATCCACGACTCAGATTATTTCGATTAGGACTGTTAAATCGTGACATTTAATGAAATCCTATTACTTTAGGGATATTTCCAAAATTCATAACTCCCAAACCGAGTGTCCAATTAATCCAAAATTTTGAGGGAAACTTAGTAATGATTTAATCCATCTCTCTGCCAAAAAAAAGCTCATTATCTAAAGGAAAACGTACCTTTTCTTTAGGTGCAAGATATTGCTCAAAAATGTATAATTCTCACCTATTTTCTCTTTCTTATTTCCTTATTTCCCATTAATTCTATTCCTTATAATCCAAGAAAGCAAGTGGGGTTCGAATTATGACTCATCATGGACAAACCCTCAGTTCTCTTTTTATTTCTTACATTATCTTCTTTATTTCAAATATTCTTTATTAAAATATCTCCTTTTTGAGGATTTCTCTTTTATTTTCCTCACTGGAATTCCTTTTAACATTAGAAACCTCATGGATACGAAAATCCATCAAAGATAACTCAATTGTACTTCTTTTCACGTATTTTCCACATTTTATTATTATTTTCAATTTCTTTCTTAAAAAGGAAGTACTTAATTGGTCTTTTCTTTTCTTATTGCTCTCTTTATGCAACTTTGGACTCCTTGGAACCCAAGGAACCCAAAAGGTAAGAAATTCACTCTTGGATTACATTCCTTTGCCTTCTGGAAGTTTCTACCTCATCTCTCTTTTCTCAACAACTCAATCATTAATTAATTAATTGAATTTCCTTATTATTGGGCCCAATATCCAATAAGGCCCACAAATCAAACAATAAGGCTATTTCAAACAACTTCCGTTTATTCTCAACAAATTATATCATTATTTGTCCAAATATCTTTAATATGAGAAATTACATTTCTCACCAAAGGAACCCAAAATTTGGGGTTGTAACAGGGAGCGAGGGTGGTGATGAGAGTAAGAGGCATAGGAGGATGAGAAAGAACGAGAAGGATGGAAGAAAATCATCGAGACTATGAAGGAGAGACGTTTGTTATTGCAGAAGAGTGATATGTCATGACCACAATTGTAAGAGATATAGGTCAAAGAATGAGAGGGTAACATCCATGTTACATAAATAAGGAGAGGATATGAATGAATTAAACTTATAGGATTAAATGTATTTTTATCGATATCCTATAACTTGCATTAACTATATGGAGGGTAAGCAATTGTCAATTTAACTTGGACATTTTGGGATGTTGGCTAAATAAGACATGGGGAATATGATTTTATTGTTATTTTTGTCTTTTGAGAGCATTTAATTATTTATTTCTTATTTGTAAGTTAAATATTCAGTTAATGTATTTAACGTCTTTCTTAGTCAAATTCATACATTATTTCTTATTTATGTATTTACTTTCATCAATTAGACTTAGAATTACTTTGAGTGTTGATTTTGGGTTAAGATTAATTAACATATGAGTTTATGCCATTAATTACCCAATGGAAGAGCTACTTAATTAATTAGTCATAAAAACCACATAAAAGGTTGTATGTTAAACCATTTTGTTTTCTTGGACCAACTTCTCATATTTAATCTAATTCAAGAAAAATGGATTCACGTAACATAATGGAAAGGCATAAATGGGGAATATTAGGCTAGATATCTAGGTTCTGGTATGTTACACCTCGAGCATGGACACATATTTTATAGTCTCACTTATCAAGTGGCAAGGATATTTCTCCAATGGAGGTACAATTCCATATACATCACTCATAATAATCAACAGTTGTCACAGTGCACCCAATCACCACATGTATGACAAATCTTATTTAGAGTCAATGTTACATAGAACAACACATGATTAATATAGAATCTTAAGGTCTAAGCATGAAAATCAGCACTACCACATTGATATATGACTCTAACTTGGCATGGTATGTCTTTCGTGTGTCATTCTTAAAGTGGGTCTATCCAGTACACCTTGTTCTATAACAACTACCCCTGTATCTAAGTTGATATCCAATATCATGACTAAATAGGCATAGTCGCCACTCATCATACACACTAGTCTTATAAATTTGTATTTCATATAATATACACAAAAAACCCAACTAGGGATATAAAAAGAATGTATACTCTAAAGTATGCATATGATCTCATGCTCAGGTCCTCAACCCAAACCATATATCACTAATTTAAAACATTCTTATGACATTATTACATTATTTATTATCTCAATACTAAAACAAATATAATAAATGGAACCACCTTTTAATGATCAAATCATATACAATGTATCCCTATTATAATCATCACATGATAGATCTTAGGGCATACAACCAATAACATCTTCATACTTGTATAAGGTGTTTGAGACAAACCCAATGGTGCATTTCCTACTCAACTACTAATATAACACCCCTGACTATCCTCAAATTTTGTGTGATGTCCTCCTTGTATTCATGTAAGATATCATGATGCATCATACGACCTCTATGAATTTTTCTTCTACTGCATCTACTAGTTCTTTAGTCATTTTGTCTATCCACATCCTTCTCATCATCTATATTTTTTTATGAAATAGAATAATAAATTAGTAATAATAGTTATGAATGAACTTAAAAGAATTTTACATTGCTATTTGTAGTATCATATGGAATTAATAACATTGTCAATGGTATGAGTAAAACAAAGCATCGAAAATGTTATATTTTCCAATTTCATATCCAACATGGATTTAATGGTTGAAAACATGTGTTGAAAATCTATGGTTCTGTGGGTAAGTTATTTGATAAAGTTCCTCCAACATGTCGACTTTCCTAGTGAACACCTCATAATCTACTTGAAATGACTGCTATTCTCTCACAACATCCATTTTCAATTATCAAACATTTGGCAGGTTCATTGCTTGACTACAATACATATTTCAACAACATAACCTTAGCTTGCAGTGAGTCCTTTATAGGAGGAGGTTGGTCATCAGATGGAAAAGTCACACCATTCACTTCCCTATGAAGTTTTTAACACGAAGTGTCTTAGACGAATCAACTATAATATATAATAGTTATCAAATGTTTTTATACTCTTGCACAAATATATTATTGTTGCCTAGGCTCTTACTTAACATGTTAAACATCTATTAAATTAATCTGTTTGTATTAAACCTTAGTGCATAAAGTGTACCATAGTTGTAGTGTTATCCATGGAATACCTCCATTATGTTATACTAGAGTATAAATACTTGTTATCTTAAAACCCATTGTAATGTAATGTTTCAAATAGAACATTGATTGACACACATCAACATAACTTAGGACACTCCAACATCATACACAATTATTGTTTCATAACACATCAAAATACATTGTAGGGGAAATTAAATAATACATCATGTGATTGAGATATAGTTCCATCACTCAAAATTACATGAATTTTCATTTCCATTTGGAATAAAAAGTTGGTCATGGAGGTACATGCACTTATGTTAGAGTTCTTCTAAGTCAACTACCAGTAGACATATTTGTATTAGTTCATTATAGATAACTGAATTTGGTAATCCAATTCCTCCACTCATTTCCTGTGTAGAGGATTTTTTTCATCATGGTTTTCCTCCATTCCTACATTGACTCTTAGTTCACTATCACCCCAATTTTAGAAGTAGTTTGCACTAATCCCTTCAAGTAATCTTTAGAAATATAAGGAAAATTATTAGGACATAATAGAAGGGTAATGGTGTCTAGAAAGGATCATGGATTTAGGGGTAGGAAATATTGTCCTCTGCACCATTAAGTTGGTATATGAGGACTCCCTTAGTGTAGGTGACACCTACCTGGCAGAACCTCAGGTTTTCTTAAAGTAATATTTCCTCTAAGGTTCTCATCTCTAAGTTCATCCACTTTCTCATTTCCTTGCTAAAATAAACCCTAAAAAGAACTTCCCTCCTCATTTCAAGTTAGAGTTTTTGAGAAGAAGTGGGATAAAGGAAACATCCGCCAATTAATGTACATGTAATGCGGGAATAATGGTAAAACTAAGAAAATTGTTTTATGGGTTATCCCTATAAGGACAAACCCTAGCTGGAGCTAGTGTTGGTTTAGAAGAACCATAAGTGGGTCAAGGGATACATAATACCCTATGATGTGGGGTGTAGTGCCTAACCCTAACCCTAAACCCTAATACTGGGTAATGAGAGTAATATGGGTAAAATAATAACCCTACCCAAGTAAACCCTAAGCAAAAAAATAGAAAATACAAATAAGTTGGATACCCATACATGTAGTAATGCATGCATGATTCATGTGGAAAATTTTGAATATAAATATGAAATATAGGCAATCAAAGGTTACATAAAAATGAAAATATGAAACCCTCAGTTCAACTTTTAGGGTTAGTGTCTCGAATTGGGGTGGGTCAACCCAAAAATGGGAAAAGACCTATTGGAGAGGAAAAACCCAAAACCCGTGAGGTATGGTTGTGGCTACAAAACCTAACCTCCTCATGTTAGGCACCCTAACAAGAAAATGTGTCCCCACGCAAGTACGAGTAGGGTGTGTCATGCACCTAAGGGAAAGTGAGTGACATCCGGCTAGAAGAGGTATTAGTTCGAGATCTAATGTCTAAAGCCTTGTTGGAATACGTGATAGATGGAATAGATGAAATGTGTTTAAATGATTTGATTTAAGTTTTATATAATGAGATACTATGTTTTATGATGATCTTAATTGGATTTAAGAATTTGATTTCATTTTTTGGAGGATTTCACCTAAGATTTTTGATGGTACAAGTATGTGTGCTTCTTAGAGATAAGATAATCTAAGTTAGATAAGATGTGAATCAGCAAGAGCCTCAATTTCTTCTATAAGGGAGGACCTCTAGTGTTAGGACCTGATATAGGGTTATATCTAAAGGGAGTGAGACCTAGAGGGGGGAGGTCAGAAACCTAAACTCCAAGATATGAGAAATATTTATTATGATACGTCCTTAACAAGACTACTTCTAAGTGAATGGGTTGAGTTGCCTTATGCATGATTCCTATAATCTTGTTGTACCCTAGATGTCCTTGGAGGACCAAACCCTATAAATAGAGAAAGATGTTGCTTACATATATGTAAACTTGATATGGATACCTATTATCTAGGTGAGGGAGAGAGAGTCCCAAGATCCTGAGGAGGTAAGGAATGCTAGTAAGTTTTGAAGCCTCATGCTCGAGTTGGCGGTTACCTGCATAGGACTTTAGTGCTTGTTTAGAGAGAGAGAGAGAGAGGTTGTTAAGAATACTTTATGAATATAGATCTATGAAGAGAATGTCATGTCATGTTTTGGTTCGGCTTGTACTTGTATGGCTCGATCTTGTGAAGTTGGTGATCAGTGCTAATGAGGCAGACATGGGAACCCTAGACCAAAGAGGGGAGATATAGATAGTGTAATATCATCAAATTTGGTGAATTTGAGATGTATAAATATAAGGCTTGAATTGATAAGTAAATTCCCTAACTGATTGAATGATAATGTTACCTTTGTGGCAGATGTCCAAACCATGGCCCAAGTGAGGCACGTGAGACTATTTCTTCCACAAATAGGTCCTTGTGGAAAAATTTTAAGAAATAAAAGGAATTAGTGCATAAATAAAGGACAATGACCTTATGGTTTGTTAGAAAATGGAATTATGGAATAATAAATAAGTTTCCATCATTTTCCATATAATTTGTAATTTAGATAATTAATGGAGTATTTATCTAACCATGAATGGCAACCCATGTCTTAAGGAATTAAATAAATATAATTTGATTTAGGTTTTGAAACACTTAAAGTTAATGAGGAAACTAAGAGAATTATAGAATTTGAGATAAAAAGGATCTTCATGTAATGTGGGTAATTGTATTAAAGTAATAATTAAAGAGCAAGTTTCACATATAAAAGTTATCACAACAAATCTCAAAAGTTAGATTTACGTTGGGAAAGGTATTAAATAGTTCCTCACCAAATTTCACAGTGATAGGATGGTCCTAGAAGTCTATAGATCATGAAGGATGACGGATCTACTTGTAATAATTAAATGTTGTTCCCTTGTTTGAAGAGAGAGAAAAAGATATCTAGAAACATTACTTTTTTATGAAACTTCACTCAATGTGAGATTATAGGATTATAAGGAAAGTATCTTAATTTGGGACCAACCAGAATTAATATGGAAGAGTATAATATTTGCATAAAGTTTCCTACTAAATGTCCTAATGAATCAATGTATTATATTTTGGTTTGCTTAAAATATCGAGTCTAAATTAGCCAACCACCCATGTTGGATCCTACCTCTTGAACCAACGTGGGATCATGGTTTGGTAAAGATAAATCTAAAACTTGAAAGGAAAGTATGATTTATTCATATCAAGATAATTACACTAAATAACTTGCTCTGTGCATGACCACGATCATCTCTGGCGATTAGGGTTATGTCCTGTGAGTGACAAACTACCTTCGGGTACCCTTGCTCTTGCAGGTCCAAGGTGTGCTGATAGGTCTGGTCGGGTCTCAAAGATGGAAAAGGAACTGGTAGAAAGATACTCAAGACTCAGGTTAACAGAGGAAGAAGCAACTCTAATAGAGATTCAGGCTGAGGAGGATGAGGAAGCAATAGAGCACATGGAGCTTGCCATGGTGGGTTGGCTTTTGATAGATAGGGTTTATAACTTCTGGGCTATGCATAAGACCTTAAGACAAGCATGGGGGCTAAAGGAGAAGGTGCTATTTAAGAAATTGGAAGATGAAATCTTCATTGTACATTTTTTCGACTGGAGGGACAATCACAAAGTTCTAGAGGGAATCCCATGGAACTTTGACAATCATCTTCTACTGCTAAAGGCGATCACACACGACGAATAGCCGACAAACATCTCCCTTACAACAAACCCTTTATGGGTCAGACTCTACGGCTTACCGTTGGGATATAGGGGGGAGAGGATGGTTAACAAGATAGCATCCAGATTGGGAGTGTTTCTAACCCTAGATCAAGATGAGATAGGGTGGGAGGCATCAGCAAAAGTATGGGTTCTCATTGATGTCTGCAATCCATTAAAGCGGTCTCTACAAATCAGAACAAAGTCGGGGTATATCGTCGTGGTGGAGGTGAAGTGTGAGAGGTTGTCGATGTTATGCTATGGTTGCAGACAGCTAGGGCATGTAGATAAGGATTACCCAGAGGTCGATGAGGAAGAAGTCGATCTGGGGCGATGGGGATCGTGGCTCAAGGCTTCACCACGTAAACCAAGGATCAAGGTTCACAAAGAGCTTTACGGTGTGGGCACGGAAAAGAAAAAAACTTCTTTTCTATCGGCAACCACCCAGATCAGACTCTGGAAGGGAACAAGGGAGTGGAGAAGAATCATCAATAGGGAACATGGCAAGGGGAACAGGTAGCATGAGAGGGAAAGGGATGAAGATTGATGATGGTGGGGAGCAGGGACCGGTCAAGGAGAGGGGTCAGAAGGTGGGTCTGGTCTGGTAAGGGAGGATGTAAGTGAAGGGAGGGGGAAACTACGATCAGGAGGGTGATTATGTGACGAGTTGGTTCAGGAAGGGGACGGAGCCAGTACGAAAGGGGGAGGATGAGGTCAAGATGAGGGAGAACCGCCAATTTACCTTTGAAGAATTGATGACCATGCGTGATACGAGTTGGCTAACTGAAGAGGCACCTGCTTCACCGCATGAGAAAAACAAGGAGGGGGATGGGGCTGAGGGAGAACGGAGGGTTGAGGCGTTGAAGGGTATGCAAACCTCTTTGAGAAAAGGGCAACGATAGGATCTTATACTCACCTGAGCAAAAGGAAGGCAAACAAGGGTAGAAAGAAAGAAATAGTTGGGAGGAAAGAAGGAGAAACCCTAGACGAGGAAGAAAAGGCATGTCCCCTGGGTCTACAAAATGAGCAAAGGTTCCAGGCTTGGTATTCCGAAGGAGGAGGTGGTATGGGAAACAATTACAGGTAAGAGGGAAGGGAACATGAAAGTTGTGACATGGAACTGGATGAGCAGGTTTTTCAAATTGATATGGGCAAAAAGGCACAACAACATGAGGAGGGAAACGCAGTATCGAGCAGAGCCGAAAGCAGCCAAGTAGCAGAGGTTGGTGGTGACCAACCCCGTGAAGGACAATGAAAATCATAAGCTGGAATTGTTAGGGAATGGGCGATCTTGACAAGACAACAAACCTCCAGTCATGGTGTTGGAGGGAGAGTCTGAATATAGTTTTCATTATGGAAACTATGATGGCTGATACAAAATTGGAGGAGGTGAAGAGAAGCTATGGTTTTCTGAACGGGATCTATATTTCTAGCAATGGCATGGTAGGAGGACTGGGATGCTGGTGGAAGGATGTAGAGGTAGAAATTCTGATATGCTTGCAAAGACACGTGGAGTGCATGGTGGACTAGGGCAGATCAGGAAAATGGAAAGCTATGGGCATCCACAGTTGGCCATACCAACCAAACAAATACAAGATGTGGGATCTTATGTGCAGGCTTAAAAGGGAGTCTGAGGTACCGATGCTTGTAAGGACCCTGACCTTTATTTTGTGCTTACCCTATTTGCTTTGCCTAAACCTTGTGTTTAGATGCTTGCTAATCACCTCAAATGGTGATTAGGGGTTCTCTTGTGCTTTGTTGAGAGTTGGAGGTGCAACTTGCAAATAACCCAAGTTTTAGGGTTGATATGCAAGTTTGACACCTTGAGAGATGTTTCTCTCTCTCCTTGCATCCTCTAGGGTTGAGAGGATGGGTTGAGCTCATTTCTTGAGAAGCCTTGGGCTTTGTTTTGCCTTGTTGAGCCTTGTTTGGGCTTTGCCTTGCTTTGATGGGCCTTGTGTCGGGCAAGCCCTAGGTGTATCAGGCAAGCTTGAGTGTGTCGACCTTGGTGTGTCAGACATGGTGTATCAGCCAGGTGATTGTGTCAGGAAAGTGGTGTGTCACCCATGAGGTGTATCGGCCAAGTGACCTTCTTTGACCTAGCATCGTTTGTGTCACCCCCCTTGTGGACACTTGGTGCTTGTTGTGTGCATGTGGCAAAAGCTTTGGACGTTTGGAGGTGGCGAGATAGTAGGTGGCTTTGCCCCATGGACAAGTGTCCCTAGGTTGGGCGACACCTTACCTTAGTCTCCCCTTCACCCTCTTCTATATATGTCTCTCCTTTCTCTTGCTTGGGATCCCTTTAGTTCCTTAGTTGTCTTCCTTTTTCCTTGGTGGACGATACCTCTTCTTGGTAGAGCTTGGTGGCCGATCTCCTTGGTGGATTCTTTTTCTTCCTCTAGTGGTGGTTGAACCCTGGAGTGTGTCTTTCTTCTCTTCTTGTGGTGAGCATCTCCCCCTCTTTCCTTGGCACCTTCTTCTCCTTCTTGCTTGTTCTTCGGCCATGGTGGTTATGAGCTTTGTTTTTCTTCTTGAGGTGGCCAAAGGTGGTGCTTGGAGCTTGGAAGCTTGGTGCTAGGAGCTTGGAGCTTGCTTAAGGCGGGTTGCATAACTCCTAACCCTAGTTATACTACTTCTTTTTCATGTTGCATGTTTATATGTCATCTTGATCGGCCATGCATCTTGTTAGATATGTTTCTTGCCCTAGTATGTACCCTTTATCTTGTTATATATATAGTGGTCTTGTTGTTGATGATTTCTTAGACCTTGTAGCCGAACCTTGAGTTTAAGGTTCCTTGGGCAAAACCCCTTTCTCTCCCATTTGGTTTTGAGAAGTGAGTTTGAGCTCTAGTGGTGTAGGCAAAACCCCTCTCTCTTAGTTGTTGAGAGGTGAGTCTATGCTCTAGTTGCTTGGGCAATACCCTTCTCTCACCATGGATTTGAGAGGTGAGCCTTGGTTATACGTTGACCTAGTGAAGGTTGGAATCTTGACCGATAAGGGGATGATCCACCTTGTTGCCTGATATGTGATGGAGGTTGTGCAAAACCCCTCTCTCTTAGTTGTTGAGAGGTGAGCCAACTCTCTTGATCTATTAGGGTTTGATGATGGTTCTCTAGAGGTTGATGATGACCAAACCGATATGGTCCTTGTGCCTTGCACGATACCCTTTTGTGGTGCCTTGCACGATACCCTTTTGTGGTGCTTTGCACAATACCCCTCTTCTAGGGTTTTGTCTTGGGCGATATGATAAGTTGGGTTCTATTGACCTTGTTGCATAATATGACCCCTTCACCATGTTAGTGATGTTGAGCGATATGCCTTGACCGAGATGTACCTTTGCCTTAGTTGGTGTTGTGCCTTTGGCTGACATGATGTGTGGTAGACATCTCTATTTTGTTCCTTGGGCGATATGGGTTGGTTCTGGTGTTGCCCGATATGGTGCTTGGGTGGTAAATCCCTAGATAGATGCCTTAGTGGTGACTGATATGTAGTGCTTAACATAGTTGAACGATAGCCCTCCATGAGTGCCATGATGTAGTCAGATAGAGGTTAGTAGTGTGCTTGTTGGGCATTATGATCTTGGCCTTGGTTGATATGGCCTTGGTCGTTATGATGATGGTGGGTGTCTGACATGAAACCCTAACCCTAATGGATGATAGGGTCTTGGCCGTTAGGGATTGTGATAAAGTGGGTTTTCTATTTTCTTTTTTACTTTGTTCCTTTAATCTTTAATCTATTTCAAAACCCTAATTCACATAAAGATTAATTCACCACTCCAAGATCGAGATCTCGAGCCCAAACTTTACTAACATGTGGGGTATGCTATGGTGAAGCTATGGTCCAAATCTCATGTCATTTGGACATTCCTAGCTCCCTCTACGGTTTTTACAAGCCTCGAATATAGTTTGATCTATTAATGTCAAGATTTCAGTCATTTAAACCTAAAGTTCTCAATTTTTAATCCTTTGTCATGTGGCGTTGATGTCAGCGATCCGCGGATCACCTCTCCTGAGCAATCACGACTGTCGGATGGTGCGTCCACAGATCCTGGGCAGATCGGACGACCATCTGGTCGTCCTCTTCCTCCGGATGACTCGGGAGGACGTGGCTACAACAACCAGTCCATGATCTCGACCCCCACTCCTCGTTCTGACTCACTTCACGAGCAACCAATCAAGGCAACACCTCCACCTCGCCTCCACGAACCTGTTGACCCCTCGCACGACCTCCAAAAGTGACCACAACTCCCTCCATGACCTCATCGGCGAGACCTCTTCTCCAACCACCGCTGAGCCCGATTGGGCATTTGCGATTCACTCACCCCAAATTCTATTTAAGCACACCAATACCTTCCTCAACCTCCCTTTGACATTCCTCGATATTCTTTTACCTAGAAGAGACGATACTCACCCCCTGAGCCTAAGCACTTCCTCTCAGCCTGTCCACCGCCGCTGAGCTGCTTGACTAGGCTCCTACCAGCATGCTCGTCCCCAATTGATCCTCCACCAAGCCCTGAGGGACCTCAAGTCACCTCGACGGAACCTCAAGGCCAAGCTCCATTTCCTGTTGCTCCCACTATCTCCTCCCTCCGCTGCAAGTCGTGCTGCTCTCCGGTCACCTAGTCGACGCAACGATCCTAGGGGAGCCACGACCCGAGGCTTGGCCATCCAGCTGTGGAAGGACCTCGCGAAGCTAACCTTATCACCACCCGTGCATGAGGAGGAGCACAAACATTGCCCGAGCTCATCGGAGATTGAGTTGCCAACTTGTTGTGTAAAGTTGAGCAAGGATAAGAGAGGCACCCGCTCAGCTTAGCTGGACCAGTAGCAACCCTCCACGTGTGTCCACGTGGACCCAACCAAAACTCGTCAAGTAAGCAGTCTGTTATCCACCTCAATTATCTTGATTCCCATGTAATATACGCGTGTGAGCTCTCGACCGTTGGATCTGATCATCCAATGGTCCATGATTTTTCTAGATTTCATTATCAACTTGAAATTCAGTAAATAACCTAATTTTAGGAAATTCGTTATAAATCATAGGAGTGTCAGAAAAATACAAACAAGTACTCTATTTTGATTAGAAAAATATGAGGATCCTGATTTTGACATATGTTGACCCTAATGAGTAAATGCTCATGTTCAAATATGTTCATATCTTGTTTAATTATGTAGAAAATACTCGAACCTGCTTAAATCACCAAAAACCTGTGGTCATCATCTTTTTGCATCTAGATAAATATGGAATGATCAAATCCAATTATTGAGACTCAATTATCAATAAAACATATATATATATATATATATATATATATATATATATAAATACAAAATCCCTCAATCAAACATCTTATGTTTCAGATGTTTTACATAAGTACCACACATGAAAAACTTGATCGACTAAGCGCAGGTTACACCAAATCATGGTGTGTTGTCCGTCTTGTGGAAGTGTGATGATAGTTATGTGGGTCTGACAAAGCAGGGTGCATTACAATCATGTTTACTTTTGGGTCAGACTTAACTAGGTGATCTTAATGATTATAACACCTATAAGCATGCATATGACTATGATAAGGAGTTGTGCACACCATCTATTCAATAGTTGCATTTATATGCAATTGACAAAAGCCGCCTACTTAAATAGTCAAGTTGTGGGCAATCAACGAAAGCTGACTCATGATTTTATAAAAATGTATCTTGACTCACTAGAAGATTTTACACTGCAATATTCTAAATTGATATGTGAGGGCTATCAATTTGAACAAAATAGTGGGAGTGATAATAAATAAAGGTCTAATTAAACATCATCAATTTTGTATTAATCAAATCAAAAGTGTTTGACAAATTGCAATTTTTTTCTTATAAAATCAAATGGCAAACATATGGTCGTTGTGATTGGTCCTCAAGAAGGACAGACTTAACATGACATATTTCCATGATGGGTTTTAGACTTTGAGAAGGGTTCTCAATGATGAGCGTAAGCATTATGTCCTAGATACAACAGTGCTAGAAGAGCCTGCTCCTGATGCCCCTAAGCCTGATGTGGATGCTTATTGGAAGCATACCAATGATGCCTTAGACAATAATCACCTTAACATATGATATATGAACTATGAGTTGCATGAGCAGTGTGAAGACATGGGGATTCTTAAGAGCACATCTAAAGAATGTAAACCAGAATCACATAAAGAAAGAAAGGTACAACGTCTCAAAGGAACTCTTTGAGTGTAAGATGACTGAAGGAGATCCATTAGAGACCCATGTGCTCAATATGATTGAAAATTTGGAACATATAGAACAACTAGGATTTTGTTTGAGCCAAGAGTCGGTCATGGACATGATTTTACAATCTTTGCCTGAATGATATATCCAGTTTATCAAGTGTTGTTACTTGAGTAACATTTCCAGAATGCTATTAGAGTTGCTTGGCATGTTGATAAATGCCAAAGCACGAACAAAGAAGGACAAGTCTGTGATGATGTAATTATCACTCTTTTCCCTATTTTTGACTTATCAATATGTGCATAATTAGTCATCATGATCTAAAGACCATGATTTTGACCTTATAACCCTACTCTGATGTGACACTACTAATCTTGAACTCAAATCCATACTCTAAGACTCTTACTCAACTATCATGACTCCAACAATGTAAAGGGCCTTTTAATATATATTCTTTAGAATAATGGTGATTTGAACAAAATAACTAATAAATACCAAATCTCCAATAATTTCAAGAAAGCAAAGGTACCCGTGAGGAGCATCTCTGGACTCCCCACTTCTGAGTAGAAGGTACACCATTACCTCTTGTTGGCTTACTATATTTAATGCTTGAGAACTATGAGTAGTAGAACACTAGGCATAAGATATTGAATGAAATGAATGTAACTAGTATGATGCTTGAATGAATTGCTAAATGTATGGTTTTGATGTTTTGTCTGAATTGCTATATGTATACCTTGAACACCTACAAACATAATATAGATGTTCCATCATAAGATAGCTCATAAACCACTTGGTGGCAGAACGCATGCATAATGATCACAAACCACTTGTGGTAGATCATATGATGTTTGTATAATGATCACAAACTCCTTGGGAGTATATCATAAGGCCTGAAGATGTCAAAGCCACTTGGTAGCATACGCATGAGATGTATGATGGAAAATATGCTTAAAAGATACATGTTCATGTTTGTTAATAAACTCTTGCGTAGTATTGATATATTGTTGTAATTTCTTATTACTGCCAAGTTTACTTTTATCTTTATTGCCAAGTATGAAAAGACGTAAATTAAATGTCACGTAGGTGTACTCAGTACAATATATTTATATATTATGCTGATGTGTACCACTTGCAAATGTTTTATAGGTACCTTTTTCTTATGATGACGATGACACAACTCAATATGTTGGCTCAACAAAATTAGATCTTTCATGGGGATGCTAAAGCTAAATGGGACTCTTAGATTATGTTCTTTTCTTTTGCAAGTAGTTTCTCATGTATTAAGTTTTCTTCTGTAGAACTCATATGCCTTCGGGCCCCTATGTAATTAACATTTGGTCTATGTATGGAAGCTTTTTATTTGGTGCATTTATATATTCATGTGTTTGATCCACTCAGGGACGGGCAACATTAACCCCATTGTACACCTTATCTTGGCGCCTGAGGTGTAGAGTGGAGTTAGGTTGTTGACCCATGACAGATGGTATCAGAGCCGACACATGAATCAATATAGGTGTACCAAATAATTAGTAACCTTACCTAGACCTGGGGTAACCCACATTTAGCAGTAAATTGTCGAGGTGTCTAGAAGGGTACCTTGTGGAAGGTTCTGACATAATCACTCTCCCCATCTATTTTCACGGTACGAGGGTTCCCACCGCAAGTTATCTTCCTAGCTAACACAATTATTGTTAAAGTGGGCACCCTTACCTTAGAAAATCTTTCCTCTCATCTTTTCCCAATTAAGGACTACCCCCAGCCAACCTATTTAGTGAATGATACACACTAGGCTTCTCATCTACTTTCTCTCTCATGACCATGATCAATGATATACTCTCTCTATTATGTGGGTAGACTAGGAGAAACGAAAATAACTAAAATACATGAAAAATGGAAAAATATATGCCATGATTGCTAAATCTTTATTGGTTGCATTATGACCTATCTCAAATAAATATCTAAACTATCTTTTATACAAACTTACATATGCCTCCAAAAACTAGGTCCAAGAGAACCAGATCTAGTGATGGCTCTGGTGATGAATCTCAATCACGCCCAAGTAAGACCATGGTTGTAGGCAATTGGGAAGAACAAAAGAAGGTGATGTTAGAATGCATGCATGCCTTAGCCCTAAAAGAAACCAACAATAGTGCCTCATCCTCTAGGACCAACCCTGAAACCACCATTAGTGACTTCCTTAAGCTTAAACTCAAAACCTTTCATGGAGAAGACTTAGGTGAAGTCCTAGATAAAGCAGATGCATGGATCCTATCTGTTGAAAATGCCTTTAGAGCCCTTAAGTGTCCTGAGAAAGATAAGGTCACCTTTACTACCTACCAACTTAGGGGGTCTGCGAAGTTGTGGTGGGAAAATTATTACCATACACGAGCACTTCCAGATGCCCCCATAGGTTGGGAGGAGTTTAAGGGGATCTTTACCAACTAGTTTATGCCCATATCCGTTAGGAAGGAGAAGAAGAAACAATTCAATAACCTCGCCCAAGGAAACCTATATGTTGCTGACTATGTTAGGGCCTTTAGACTCCTAGAGCGTCATGCTCGCAACCTTGATGAAGATGAAAAGATTGAACACTTCATAGATGGCATTAACCAAGAAATCAAAGTTTACCTTTGTACCTCCACCCATCCTACCTTTGAAGCTTCCATGAACAATGCCCTTACCCAAGAAAGAACCTTAGGGAAGAACAAAGCACCAAGCTTGGGATACCTAGGCCAAACCGATGCATCCGTCACTAAGGGCAAGGAGAAGGAGAATGATAAGAAGAAGCCTAATAGCCATGGCATGGGTAGAGGAGGAGGAAATCACCATAGAGGTCAATCATACCAAAAAGGACCAAATCAGGGAGGCCAAGACCGAGGTGGACCACACCGAGGGTAGTCATCGGGTGCTAACATGTGCAAAAATTGTGGAAGAAAACATCGAGGGAGATGCAAGTTCGAGAAACTTGTATGTTACTACTGCAAGAATGAAGGGCATATGAGGTACAATTGTCCAAATCTGGTCCAGGGGGCACCTCAGAACCGTCCTGCCCCCATTACCTTAGTCTGGAGCTCCACTTGTTCAGCCAGCTGTCCCTATAGCTCAGGACGTCGTCAGGGCTGAGTCTTTGCAATTGATGCAGAAGAAGCTAAGGCCAATGACAACCGTTTGATTGAAGGTAATAATGTTAACAATTATTTATTATAATGAATCGTTGAAAACCATGATCTCATATAAACTCATAATGTAGGTATGATATGTCTCCAAGATCATCCTGTTGTGGCCTTATTTGATTCAGGATCAACACAGACCTTCATATCTAGAAATCTTGCTTCCATGCTCAAGTTAGAGATAAAATATCTAGGTTATATCTTGGATGTAACAACTCCCAGTGGAAAAATTTATACTTCTCTTCAAAAAACCAAAACCTTGCCTTTTTCTTTTGGTGGTCATAAATTTCAATTTGCTTTCATTCTCCTTGATATGGAAGATTTTGAATTAATTTTGGGGATGGATTGGATCTTTTCCAACTTTTCTATGCTTGATTGTCGAGGCAAGAAAGTATTCTTTTGTGGGCCCAATTCTAAACCTTTGACTATTTCAGTGAGAAAAGAAAGAAACTGAAATATGATTATTTCTTCTCTTAAAGCTAAAACCTTGATAGCCAAAGGATGTAGAGCCTATCTTACTGTTGTATGTGTGCCTGATCCTAAGGTGAAACCTTTAGAGAGCTTGGATGTGGTGAGAAATTACCCGGACATTTTTCCTGAGGAGCTTCCAGGGCTGCCTCCAGTTCGTGAGATTGAGTTCTCAATTGAGTTAGCATTGGGCACCACACCAGTCTCTAAGGCACCTTATAGGATGGCACCTGTCGAGCTTGTAGAGCTCAAGAAACAATTAGAGGAACTTCTTCATAAAGGCTTCATCCGTCCTAGAACTTCTCCTTGGGGTGCTCCTGTCCTTTTTGTTCATAAGAAAGATGGGTCAATGCGAATGTGTATTGATTATCGCATGATCAACCAAGCCACCATTAAATTCTGTTGTGGTTTTTTATTGATGATATTCTTATATATTCAAATTTTGTTGATCAACATCGCGAACATCTCTAGAAAGTCCTCGATGTTTTGAGAGCCCATAAATTGTATGATAAATTAAATTAATGTGAGTTTTGGATTGACTAGGTCATGTTTCTTGGCCATGTCATTTCGGGTGGGAAAACTTCTGCTGACCCTGCCAAAGTTCTAGCTGTTCTTGATTGGAAAGCCCCTACCAATGCTTCTGAAATTCATAGCTTCCTTGGGCTAGCAAGCTATTACCATCGTTTCATCCTTAATTTTAGAAAAATAGCCCTACCCATTACTAAACATACCAGAAAATATGCCAAATTCATTTGGACTCCTGAGTGTGAGGCTAGTTTCCAAGAATTGAAATCTCTCTTAACTTCTGCTCCTATTTTGACATTACCTTCTCGTACTGATGGCTTTGTAATATATTCTGATGCTTCTAAAATGGGTTTGGGTTGTGTCCTCATGAAAGATGGTAAAGTTGTTGCCTATGCCTCTAGACAATTGAAACCTAATGAGGTCAATTATCCAACTCACGATTTGGAATTAGCTGCCATTGTCTATGCTCTCAAAATCTGGAGATATTATCTATATGGCACTACTTTTGATATATTCATAGACCATAAAAGTCTCAAATACCTCTTGACTCAGAAGGACCTCAATCTTCGACAGAGGAGATGGTTGGAGTATCTCAAAGATTATGATTTCACAATTGCATATCATCTAGGCAAGGCCGATGTTGTAGTTGATGCTCTTAGTCGTAAGAAGTCAATTTGTGCATCAATGCATCTGAAACCTTCATCTCCTGGGTCATCTCCAGTGGAATATGGCTCTATTATTCTAGCAAACATCAATATTATTCCTGGTCTTCTTTATGAACTCCTGATATCTCAAAAGAACAACCCTAGCTTGGAGGAGATGACAGTCCTTGTGGCTAAACCCCAGACACATCTATCTATTGTTATGGACGGTGGACTAATGTATAAGCATAGTATGTGGGTACCTAAAGAGTCGGAGATTAAGAAGCGTATTCTGCAAGAGGCACATGGGTCCAAATATTCCATACATCTTGGATCTACTAAGATGTATAAGGATCTGCATAGACACTTTTGGTGGAGAGGTATGAAGAATAATATAGCAGAATCTATCTCTAAGTGTCTCACTTGTCAGCAGATTAAGGCTGAGCACCAACGTCCCGGTGGTCTATTGCAACCCTTACCAATTCCCGAATGGAAATGGGAAAATATCACCATGGATTTTGTGGTGGGACTACCCAGGACCAGGAAGGGTTATGATGTAGTTTGGGTCATAGTAGACCGGTTGACCAACTCTGCACATCTCTTACCTATGCGGGCTACGACCAAGGTTCCTGAGCTTGCTGAGTTGTATATTAAGGATATTGTATGGATGCACGGAGTACCAGTATCTATTGTTTCAGATCGGGATCCAAAGTTCACATCACATCTATGGAAGCAGGTGCAGAATGAGTTGGGTACACAGTTGAATTTTAGCACAGCATATCATCCCCAAACTGATGTCCAGTCAGAACGCACTATCCAAATCTTGGTGGATCTTCTCAGAGCATGTGTTTTAGATTGGGGAGGATCTTGGGATTACTACCTTCCATTAGCAGAGTTCGCTTACAATAATAGCTATCAATCTAGTATTGATATGCCACCCTATGAAGCTCTCTATGGTAGGCAATGTAGATCCCCTCTCCATTGGGATGAAGTCAGAGAAAGGAAGATGCTAAAGTCTGAGGAGTTACAATTATATGTTGATAAGGTGTCCTTGATCAAGCAGAAGTTGAAATGGGTCCAGGATCGTCAGAAATCATATGCATATGCACACAGGTCTGACAGACAGTTTAATGATGGTGACTATGTATTCTTGAAGATTAGACCCATCTGTGCCATAGAAAAGAACAAAGGGAAGCTTAGTTCGAGATATGTAGGTCCTTTTGAAGTTCTAGAGCGCATTGGTGAATGTGCTTATCGGCTAGCTCTTCCTTTACATTACAACATGATGCACAATGTCTTTCATGTATCCAACTTGAAGTAGTATGTGAAGGATGATAGTCATGTGTTGAATCATGAGCCTCTTGAAGTGCGGGAGAATCTCTCTTATTTGGAACATCCTACCAAGATTCTTGATTCCAAAGTCAAAGAGCTCAGGAACAAGCAGATCCCGATGGTGAAGGTGTAGTGGAACCATCATGGTGCAGAAGATGCAACCTGGGAACTACGACCAGATATGGAGCAACATTTTCCTCACCTCTTTCATCCAGTTTAATTGTAAGGACAAAATTTATTTTAAGGTGAGTAGGATGTAATAAAGTGGGTTTTCTAATTTCTTTTATACTTTGTTCCTTTAATCTTTAATCTATTTCAAAACCCTAATTCACATAAAGATTAATTGACCACTCCAAGATCAAAATATGGATCCCAAACTTTACTAACATGTGGGGTATGCTATGGTGAATCTATGGTCCATATTTCATGTCATTTGGACATTCCTAGCTCCCTCTATGGTTTTACAAGTCTTGAATATAGTTTGATCTATTAATGTCAAGATTTCAGTCATTTAAACCTAAATTTCTTGATTTTTAATCCTTTGTCACGCGACGCTGACGTCAGCGATCCGTGGGTCACCTCTCCCGAGCAAGTACGACAATCGGATGGCGCGTCTATGGATCCTGGGCAGATCGGACGGCCATCCGGTTGTCCTTTTCCTCCGGCTCACTCGGGAGGACATGGCTACATCAACCAGTCCATGATTTCGACCCCCACTCCTCATTTTGACCCACTTCATGAGCAATCAATCGAGGCAATGCCTCCATCTCGCCCCCACGAACCCGCTGACCCCTCGCACGACCTCCAAAAGTGACCACAACTCCCTCCACGGCCTCGTCGGTGAGACCTCTTCTCCAACCACCGTTGAGCCCAATTGGAAATTTGCAATTCACTCACCCCCACTTCTATTTAAGCACACCAATACCTTCCTCAACCTCCCTTTGACGTTCCTTGATATTCTTTTACCTGGAAGAGACACTACTCACCCCCCGAGCCTGAGCACTTCCTCTCATCCTGTCCGCCATCACCGAGCTGCTTGACTAGGCTCATACCGGCCTGCTCATCCCTAATTGATCCTCCACCAAGCCCCGAGGGACCTCAAGTCACATCGACGGCACCTCAAGGCCAAGCTCCATCTCCTACTGCTCCCACTATCTCCTCCCTCTGTCGCAAGACATGCTGCTCTCCAGTCACCTATTCGACACGACGATCCCACGGGAGCCATGACCCAAGGCTTGGCCGTCCAGCTGTGGAAGGACCTCGCGAAGCTAACCCTATCACCACCTGTGCACAAGGAGGAGCACAGACATCGCCTGAGCTCACCGGAGATTGAGTTGCCAACTTGCTGTGTAAATTTTACCAAGGAGAAGAGAGGGACCCGCTCAGCTTAGCTGGACCAGTAGCAACCCTCCACGTGTGTCCACGTGGACCCAACCAAAACTCACCAAGTAAGCAGTCTATTATCCACCTCAATTATCTTGATTCCCTTGTAATCTACATGTGCGAGCTCTCGACCGTTGGATCTGATCATCCAACGGTCCACGATTTTTCCAGATTTCATTATTAACTCGAAATTCAGTAAATAACCTAATTTTAGGAAATTTGTTATAAATCATAAGAGTGTCAGAAAAATATAAACAAGTACTCTGTTTTGATCAGAAAAATATGAGGATCATGATTTTGACATATTTTACCCTAAATATGACTTGAGTAAATTCTCATGTTCAAATATGTTCATATTTTGTTTAATTATGTAGACAATACTCGAACCTATTTAAATCACTGAAAACATGTGGTCATCATCTTTTTGCATCTAGGTAATTATGGAATGATCAAATCCAATTATTGAGACTCAATTATCAATAAAACCTAATCATCACTCTTTTCCCTATTTTTGACTTATCAATATGTGCATAATTAGTCATCATGATCTAAAGACCATGATTTTGACCTTATAACCCTACTCTGATGTGACACTACTAATCTTGAACTCAAATCCATACTCTAAGACTCGTACTCAAATCTCATGACTCCAACACTGTAAAGGGCCTTTTAATATATATTCTTTAGAATAATGGTGATTTGAACAAAATAACTAATAAATACCAAATCTCCAATAATTTCAAGAAATCAAAGGTACCAATGAGGAGCATCTCTAGACTCCCCCTTCTGAGTAGAAGGTATGCCATTACCTCTTATTGGCTTACTATATTTAATGCTTGAGAACTATGAGTAGTAGAACACTTGGCATAAGATATTGAATGAAATGAATGTAACTAGTATGATGCTTGAATGAATTGCTAAATGTATGGTTTTGATGTTTTGTCTGAATTACTATTTGTATACCTTGAACACCTACAAACATAATATAGATGTTCCATCAAAAGATAGCTCATAAACCACTTGGTGGTAGAGCGCATGCATAATGATTACAAACCACTTGTGGTAGATCATATGATGTTTGTATAATGATCACAAACTCCTTGGGAGTAGATCATAAGGCCTGAAGACATCAAAGCCACTTGGTGACAGACACACAAGATGTATGATGGAAAATATGCTTAAAAGATGCATGTTCACAATTGTTAATAAACTCTTGCGTAGTATTGATATATTGTTGTAATTGCTTATTACTGCCAAGTTTACTTTTATCCTTATTACCAAGTATGAAAAGAGGTAAATTAAATGACACGTAGGTGTACTCAGTACAATATATTTATATATTGTGCTGATGTGTACCACTTGCAAATGTTTTATAGGTACCTTTTTCTTATGATGACGATGACGCAACTCAATATGTTGGCTCAACAAAATCAGATCTTTCATGGGGATGCTAAAGCTAAATCGGACTCTTAGATTATGTTCTTTTCTTCTGCAAGTAGTTTCTCATGTATTAAGTTTTCTTCTGTAGAACTCCTATGCCTTTGGGCCCCTATGTAATTAACATTTGGTCTATGTATGGAAGCTTTTTATTTGGTGCATTTATATATTCATGTGTTTGATCCACTCAAGGATGGGAAACTTTAACCCCATTATACACCTTATCTTGGCGCCTGAGGTGCAGAGTGGAGTTAGGTTGTTAACCCATGATAGGGCTAGTTGTGCTGCCTGATATCACCTTGTACTTGGGTGCACGATATACCCTGCACATAGCTGAATGACTTAACTCTTGAATTTGGATACATGACACACTTCTGGCCTAGGTTGCACGATACACCTATGCTCCTTGGTTGCATGATATCCCTTGTGCATGGACTCCTTGGTTGGCTGATATGTGTGGCTAAGTGCCCTAGATGATAGGCTTTTGGTGAGGGATGTGATCCTACCCGATACACCTTTTGGGAGAGGGATGCACTACCCGCCACACCTATAGTGAGGGTAGGCGGTATCTTTGGTAAGGGTTGCACCTAGCTCAGAAACCCTAGTTTTGGTAAGTCGTTATATGGTAACCGCACCTCTGTTGATGATGTGTTATGAATGATAGGTTGTAACTAGTGATATGTTTGATACCTAAAGTTGGTACTAAGTGAGATGATTAGATACATGAGTATGTTCATAAGTTATAGGGCATAGTAGATGCTCATGGTTTGATAATAATAATGTATTTTGTCTACTGACACAGCTTTGTGCTTCATATAGTTATGATCATGGATGTTGTTCCAATCATGTACCTTCAACCCAAATAGCATGATAATCATAAAGATCTATGTTTGGTGATTCAGTTATCTCTCTTGATATGCATACTAACCATGCAGGTGAATCAAGTGAATTCATAGCTAGGTAAGAGCTATGAGGTATATGTGTTTTGAATAACACTAATAATGATAATCCTTTAATGATGGGATACATGTATCACCTGTATGATGTGAAAAGGTTTGTTGACCTGATAAAGGTTGAGTGCCTAGTTGAGGTGTTATCCTCTGATGTTGAGATAAGGGATTGATATCCCATGATGATGATGTAAGCCTTGAGAGGCAGTGGCATTCTGTGATGAGGGATTGAGATCCCATGGTAATAATGCAACTCAATATTGTTTATGTTTTATAACTTGGTTGCCTCAACAATACACATAAAATATACTAGTTTACTATAGTGGAACATTTCATGTAGTTTTCCTTGGCCATAGATCCATCATCGCCAGTAGCTGGTGATGGTGAAATAGGTTTATCCTGCGGGATTACCTAGAGCACATATTGTTGAATATGCGGGGTTTCTCCTAGCCGAAAGTAGGAGAACTTGAGTACAACTGTGGTTGTGTATATAGCATGGTGAATATGCCCATGGCTCAGTGATTATAGAGCATGGTGAATAGGCCCATGGCTCAGTGATTATAGAGCATGGTGAATAGGCCCATGGCTCAGTAATATAGAAGGGTAGCCTGCAGAGCTGACCCTATGGCTGAGGCCACTCAAGCAAGAGACTGCGGTCCTGCTTTGGTTTTTGTGCACTAACCACGAAGAGGTGAGGTCATGGAGTCCGGATCTCCCAATGACCTTGTATGGCATCGGTTTTGGGCTTCACATTCGAAGGTTGGATTTGAGCGGGACGGCTCACTTCCTCAGGTCATAATAAATCGTAATCCAGACATATAGAATATATTTCTTAAGGAAAAACACAAAACATTGGTTGAGGCCTTGCTTATATAGTTGATCTAGTTATATCTTACAATTAATTGTATGTTCCTCATATCTTTTGATAAGTTCTTATAAAGATTATCTTATCAATCATGTTCCATTAAGAAATATCTGGTTATATGCCTCCTGGATATCTTGGTAAGCTAGTTCTGTTCAATATGTCGTATATATGAGCTGCTTATATTAGTTACCTGCGTTATCTGTTCTAGCTCTCCTTTGAGGTTTTATAATTTCGGTAGGGAGTTATGTTTCTCACTGGGACTGTGTGTCTCACCCTGTTGGTTTACAACCTTTTTAGGTGATCATGCTAGATGTGGTGGTGGTCGTGAGGTTGCGTTTGAGCAACAAGAAGAGCAGTAGGAGGCAAGAGATGGATATGTTGTTGTTTTGGTTGTTTTGTAGTAGAGTCCTAGAGTTATCCCTGTACTCTCAGGTCCTTAGAGGTGTTTTGACGATGTTTTATGATCTATAGTTGATGTAGCTTTGTATATCCTGTTGTTGGCCTGATGTGGCCCGTTATGTATGTATAAATAGGTGATGAACACTGGTGCTGATAGGACAACTGAATCCTATAAGATGTGGACATGCATCAAGGTTTATTTATGTTTATATAACATGCTTCTTTGCAGGATAAGGATCTGGATGTAATAGTTCTCTTTTATCAACTTTCCACAATCGGTTTTAATTAACATGTATTTTTGGTAATATGTGGTTTATGGTAGTTCTGTGCGTTTTCACGTGGCATATCGTTGTATGTGTGATGACGGGATGTCACAGTGTTGTTCTTTAGTGACTTCAATGAAATCGTCTCCAATGCTAAAAAAAGTTGGTGTCCCGCCAAAGGAGGAAAGAGTCATGTTGGGATTCAGGGATACTATTGATGATTGTGCCCTCATTGATCTGGGGTATTCTGGCAGTATTTACACATAGAGCAGGGGACTCACTGTGGAGACTCTGATTCAAGAAAGGCTTGACAGAGCGCATGTGGGTCTAGATTGGAGGGGTTGTTACACATTCTGTAAGGTGATTCATCTTCCTATTTATGAGTCTGATCACGCCCCACTTATCATAACAGTGGACAAAAGACAATTGAGAAAGAAGAAAAAAAGGAGTGACTACTTTGATTTTGAGCATGTGTGGATGGTGGAGGAGGAATGCCAAGTCACCATTAAAAATGCTTAGGGCTACAGTCTAGTTGAGGATCTGGTAGGAAAACTTAACATATGTGGGGTGAATCTGAAAGATTGGGCATATAAAAAATTCAATTCTATGAGGAAAAGAATCAGAGAACTGGAAGCAGAACTCACAGAGGTCCAAGCACTCCCACCAGATAACCATATGATTGAAAGGGGGGACACTTAGCAAAAGAACTCGAATATTGGTTGAGATATGATGAGTCATATTGGTATGCCAGAGTACGGGCGAACGATATGAGAGATGGTGATAAAAATACTGCCTATTTCCACCAAAAGGCATCAAATAGAAGACAGAGAAACAAAATAGAGGGGCTAAAGGATGAAGCTGGCATCTGGAGGATAGAAGAAGAGGAGATCTACAAAGTGGTTATGGACTTTTCAGTGATCTGTTCAAGTCTAGTAACCTAAGGGGCTTTGATGAGGAAACAAGAGGCATGGTGAGAAGAATTGACAGTGAAGTGGTGGGGTAGCTACAGGTCGATATCATAGATGATGAAGTTCTACAGGCAATAAAGCAGATGCACCCAAATAATGTGATTGGACCAGATGAGATGAAGGCAATTTTTTTCCAGAAGTATTGGCATATTGTGGGGAAGGATGTGGCTAGCTACATAAAGGGATGGTGGTGTGGGCATAGGAGCCTGGGGGAAGTTAATAATACTCTGGTTGTCTTGATTCTGAAGGTTGATAAGCTGATGGCAATGGAAGAATTCAGACCTATTAGCCTATGTAACGTCATCTGCAAAATAGCATTAAAGGTGGTTACCAATAGGCTAAAACCACACATGGACTCCATAATCTCATAAAACCAAAGTGTATTTATTCCTGGGATATTGATCACTGACTATTGCCTTATTGCTTATGAATGTTTTTACAAGATGAAAAGGAAAAAATAAAGAGAGAAAGGAAGCGTCGCTCTGAAGTTGGATATGTTGAAGGCTTATGATAGAGTTGAATGGGATTTCCTACTCCATGTGTTGAAGTGTCTGGGTTTTGGGGAGAAATGGAGGGACCGAGTCTATGATTGCATCTCCACTATTAGTCATGCTTTTGCCATCAATGGGGATAGGACCAGAATGATCACGCTGTCTCTACTTCCCTTCTAGATGCTTTCTCTACTTCCCTTCTAGATGCTGCTAATAATAATCGCATTCATGGGATTAAAGTTAGTAGAGCGGCATTGAGTATTTCTCACCTTTTCTTTGCAGATGACAACATCCTTTTTGCTGGAGCAACCAATGCAGAGTGCCTGAAAGTTGCTGAAATTATCAGCCAATATGAACGGGCCTCCGGTCTCATTCCAAGATAGAGGTTGTTTTCAACAAAGAGACAAGCTACCACAAGAGGGAGGAGATCAAGAAATTATTGCAAGTCAAGGAGGTAGATAAACATGTACGCTACCGGTCATTCCACTACTATTGGGAGGTCAAAAAAGTAGGTGTTTAGCTACATCAAAGAGTGAGTGTGGCGCAGGATGTAAGGATGGGCAGAGAAGCTATTGTCAAAGTCGGGGAAGAAAGTCCTCATTAAAGCGGTGGAACAAGATATTCCTACGTATGTCATGAGCATTTTCCAGCCGCCGACAGGGATGATTGATGAAATTCACAATATGGTGGCTAGATGGTGGTGGGGGCAAAGGGGAATGAGAGGAAGCTATCTTGGATGAGTTGGGATAATTTATGCAGACCGAAGAAGCAAGGGGGCATGGGTTTTCAAAACCTACATGTGTTTAACCAAGCTCTCCTAGCAAAACAAATATGGTGAATTCATACAAAACCAGAAGCCATGGTATCCAGGGTCCTTAAAGCACGTTACTTCCCGGGGTCAACTATTTTGGAGGCCAGGAGGGGATACAATCCAAGTTATACTTGGAGAAGCATGTGGGGTGCCAAAGCAATAATATTAGAAGGTATGGAATGGAGAGTGGGAAATGGGGCAGCAATCAAGATGTGGGATGACAGATGGATACCGTCACAGGGGAGTTCTTTGGACATCTATAGGGATGGGGCTAACGGGTATCTTAGCTCAGTGAGAAAGCTCATGACAGACACATGCTTGGCGTTGAAGGTTGATCTCATACGTGCTATGTTCCTAGATCCTATAGCTGGAAAAATTCTAGCCATACCCCTTAGCATCAGATCGGCGACAGACTCCCTATACTGGTGGTCACCAGGAGACAGTGAATTCACAGTTCGATCGGCCTAATGGTTGGGAGTCATTGGTATGCAGGGGTGAGACAGCACATTTCAGAAAACGGGGATCAACTATGGAGGAGAATATGGAGGAGAGGATGGGCACTGAAAGTAGCCCAATTCCTTTGGCGAGCTGCTACTGGGGGATTGGTGACCATGACTAGGTTGGTGGACAGATATTGTGTTGTGGATAGAAGGTGTTGTTGGTATGTATGCCCTGAGAGCCAATCATGGGATGATTGGTGGGATACATTAAGATTGATTTGATAAACATCAAAGGCAAGCTTCCAATTCTTTCTGGTTCATTCATATGAGATAGTGATAGAACAAATTGAATGTCTAGAGAATGACAGTACTCAATGACGTATGCTTTTAGGTTGAGGACCTAAACGATGAGATCATACAGATGCTAAGAGTTTGTACATTCTTGTTATGTCCCTAGTTGGATGTCATTGTGGAAGATAGATAGACAGCAATGACACACAAGACTGGATTGTGGTGTTGGTTGATGACATAATCTCATTAGTCATGATATAGAGATGTCAAACCAAACACATAGGTACTTGTTAGAGAACAAGGTACCGGATAGACCCACCGTGAGTTTGCACATGGAACAATGACATGGTAGTCACAGTCAGTACTCACAGTGATGGTGGTGAATGTGATTCTTTGACCTGAAATCACTACACTCAACACATGTCATTGGGTACACTTTGACATCATCAAACGCAGTCCTGAAACATGGGTTGTTATAAAGGTGATGATTGGGTGGCTTTGACACATGGGGCATTTAAGGGGTGAGTGATAGATATGGGATTTGTCCCTCCTGAGGGAGTTTGATACCCAAGGCCACTTAATGAGTAGGATTGAAATAGGCGTGTGCACGCACGTGTGAATCAGTGTGTGATATTGATGTCATACATATCTCTTCCAATCTACTCTGAGATCAAGAAAGTGAATGAACGTTGACAGGATGACTGTTCCATGCCTCGAGTTCATTCAGGATATCAGTGACAAAGGAATTATACATTCACTATAACACCATTCACGGATTGTAGGATTGAAAGTTGTTCTCCAACTTTCTACTTTCACTTGGGTAGCACTGATGTGTCACTAGGCACCGCTCTTTGCTTGTGAATTCATAAGTGTTATGGACTTTCACTGCCAACGTGAAATGGACCTGCAAGGTCACACACATAGGATTTAACCTGGAAGAGGAGTTTTGTCCACAAACAATGTTTTGATTGATTACTAAAGGAGTTTATTAGTTCAATTAAACACTCAATTGATTGATAGCTCAAAATCATAGTGTTCAAGGTGTTGGACAGATTGATTAGAGTATCGGATTGATTGAAACTATAATTGACTGATTCTGCACAATCTGCACTCCCAACCGATCGGCTCATGTGATGAACCGATCGGCTCAGCTTGGTGAACCGATCGGCTCAGGTTGTGAGTCGATCAGCTCATGGACAGGGTGAACGATTGCTTCAAGTATTGAAACGATCGGTTCAACTGTTGCAACCGAGCAAGTTGGGAAAGTAAGATTGGTGAGAATTTTCCTTTTGTTTCACTTGCCCAATTTGATTGGAACAAGGATTGGTATTCGATACCAATTAGAAACAAAAGATGGAAAGTCTATCAGGAACTGACCAGGACCACGAACCGATCGGTTCAGAAATGAACCGAACGGTTGAGGTGTCCCAACCGATCGGTTGAGGTGTCAACCGACCACCTCAGGTCCCCAACCGACCGTTTCAGAAATGAAACGATCGGTTTAGGTTGCGAGTTGGTTGTTTTTGGTGGAAAATCTCGAACCCTTCTAATCCTGCTTTAGTCCCATATTGCCCGGGATGGAGAACCATGTCTCATGACCCTCCTATATATAGGGGTATTGGGGGCTTCTCAAAGTACAACTCAGTGCAACCAGTTGCTCTGTGAAGTTTTCGTTCTCTCTAGTTTTGGTAACTGAGAGAGAGCCTGAGCAAGTGCTACTCGATAAGGGAGGCATAGCAAGGGAAAGACAACTGCAGTTGCAATTGGTAGCAGGAGAGTGTGTTGGCGACTAGTACACTGACAGGAGGGTGCGACTCCTTCCAATTCCTTATAGGACAAGGAGATTGGAGTTCCAGGTAGTCCGTGTGGACTACTTCAGAGGCGGGAGGTTTCTGCCGCTAGGAGGACATCCTTCAATCCTATCAGTCCCGGTGCGACCAGGAGCTGCACAGACACCGTCCAAGACAGGAGGTGAAGACCGTGCAAGGCACGAGGTATTGTCGCCGAGCAAGCCTCGGGATAAGGTATGATTCCATAAACCATCCTTTCCTATTGTATAGACATTGACGTGTTTCCTTGTTTCGGGTTTGGGGGAGAAAATTTTTGTTTCCACTGCCTTCTCTGCCTCCCCTAAAACCCAGCAGTGGTATTAGAGCCACGTCAACTGCTCTATACTTTGGGAATATCAATATGATCGATTTTGGTTTGTCACCTTTATTTATTGCATACGTTGCGAATAAAATTGGCTTTATGCATGTCCAATCCTAAATCCACAAATCCCAATTTACATATATGATATGTATTATTAATGCACTTGATATGTGTCACCCTTAAATGAGTTTTGTGGTGGATGTATAGCGTGGTTATGTCCAATAAACCCTATCTGTGTATGGTTGTATGTGGTTGCTTGCATCTCGGTCTGCGCACTGATCTTCCTTCTCATATTCATGATGTAACTCAAAATAATTCGAGACTTCTTTTCTACCTTTGCTCCCCTCGAATGTAACTCGAGGTTTCTCTTTTTACAATGTAAAATAGGATAGAATTTTATTTCCTATTATGTCAAAGAACGGAGGACATCCTAACGACAGCTGAGACGATCGGTTCAAGGCATGAACCGATCAGTTGACGTTCCAGAAGATCGGTTCAAGGAGTGAGCCGATCGGTTGATGACCAGTTCGAGGAGCGAGATGAGCGGGTGGCGGCCATGAAGATATGCACGACGACCAGGTGAACCGATCGGTTGGAGGAGCCAACCGATCGGCTGGTTGCACCCAGCCGACCAGTCTGATGGCGAGCCGATCATTCATGTGATGAGTTGATCAAACCCAGAAAGGCAAAGCACAGAGTTCATCTTGTACAGGTTAAATGTGATGTAGACCTAGATGACCATGATTCCTCTTGGCTCGAGGAATCACATTAGGATGGCCATAATCATCGCTTTTATTGTTTTGCATGTTTTCTGTGGGATATAGCATGTATATGATACGTACTATGTATTGTGGTGATTGGATATGTATATGTATATAAAAACCAAATCCCTCATTAAAATATTAAGTCTTATATGCCTTCCATTAGCGGCACACATGAAAAACTCGATCGACCAAGCATAGGTTACACCAAAGCGTGGTGCGCCATCTATCTTGTGGAAGTGTGAAGGGTAGACATGTAGGTTCTGCCAAAGCAGGGTGCATGTTTACCGTGTCGAATTTTGGGTTAGACTTAACTGGTGATTCTTAGAGCGTCTAAGCCCAGAGGCAAGGAATGTTCATGGCAAGGTGTTGTGCATGTTCATTCATCAAGAGTTGCATATGATGCAATTGGCATGATGGCCTACCTAAATAGTCAAGATTGTGGGCGATCAGCCAAAGCTGACTCATGACTTGATGAAATATGGATCTTGCCCACTAGAAGGTTGTATGCTACAATCTTCTGAATTGATGGTGAGGGCTATCAATTTGAACTAAAATAGTGGGAGCGATAATTAATTAAAGGCCTAATTATATCTTCAAACTTTCAAATCAATTAAATAAGTCAAAATGAGTTTTTGGACTAAAATTGCATATTTTCCTTTTTGTAGTACAAATGGCAACAAACAACAATCACTTTTCTTTGCGATCGGTCCTTGAAAAGGACAAGCTAAATGGGACAAACTTCCACGACTGGTATAGGACATTGAGAGTTGTTCTCACTCAAGAGCAAAAGCTCTATGTCCTGGATACTCTAATTCCAGAGGAACCCGCTCCTAATGCACCAAAGACAGAAAGGGATGCTTACAAGAAGCATTCTGATGATGCCATTGATGCAAAGTGCTTGATGTTGTATTCTCTGAATAATGTGTTGCAGAGACAACATGAGACATATGATGTCTCCAAGACACGGTCCTAGTATGTCATGACAGAAGGAGATCCAGTAAGGTATTCGCACACTCAATATGATTGGGTATGTGGAAAACCTGACTAAGAAGGATTCCCTCTGAGCCAAGAGTTGGCTATTGGTATGATACTTCAAATGTTGCAAGAATCATACAATTCATGATAAGCTACAACATGAACAATTTTGACAAGCGTTGACAGAGTTGTTGGACATGTTGAGGATAGTAGAGGTAAGGTGAAGAAAGACAAACCATAACCTTTGATGTGATCAAAGAAAAGGTAATTCTTAAGGGCAAGGACAAGGGCAAAACAAAGAAGTGTTCTGATGCTAGCCAGCAATCCAAGCCGTCTTCAGCCTCAAGGCACATGGGGAAAGGGTGTATGAGGGAATTTCCCTCTATATCTGGAAGAACAAAAGAAGATGAAGGAGGGGATGGAGATCTCCACCCAAGGTATCATGAAATGAACCGCTTTTTATCTGAGGTATATGATACCAATATATGGATCTATCATATATGATATGCAAGATCCACAAAGAAGTGATGGCCTTTGTGAAAGGACCAAGAAAGAAGTACCCATCATTGGAGCAAAAGTTGCTGCCATAGATAGGAGTATCTTTCAGTTTATTTCAGCCTAAAGGGCACAAAATAGAGTTGAGAACTGTTATTTCAATTTGCCAATAGATAGAAACACTTTATTTTTGCATATTGTATTACAATGATGGCACTAATAAAGTTGATGTTTCAATCTTAAAGATATGATCTTTGTGGCAATGCCTTGTTTATCTTGTGATACATGGTATGCATAAGATAAAATGATACCTAAAAGTTATAGATAACTCAAACAATAAAATTAGCATCAATCATGAGAAATTCATTTCTAGTTTCCATGTGATGGATAAATCTACACTCTTTTGGTTAGAGAACCAGTAAGAGACATGAATCTCTTGTACATGATTAATCAATCTTCACTAAAGGTAGTGGGAGAATGATTATCCTATTAGGTATAATACATGAGATGTATTTACATACCTATTGGAGTAAATGCTAATACTTCAAATGGTGTTTAAAGAAATACCAAAATGAATATCTTGAAATGTTCAAGGATATCATAGATGAAGTACGAATTTGGTAAAGTGTTAATTCTTGATGAGAACAATAAATGAAATACTTAGACCAAAATGTTTGAAATCCTTATGAGTGTTTATGATAATGTATCATAGTGAGCTCATGATTAAGGCATAGTGATGTCTAAATCAAGAAGGAATCATACTCTAAGGAGTTAAGAGAATGATTATCAAATAACTGAATTCTTCTTAATAAATGAATACCCCACACTAATAAAGGACATTGAGAATCACAAGGAGTTGTGAGTTCTTATATCCTTGACAGACACACCTCAATTATCTATGTGATGAGTTGTTCATGTGATGAGTCAACTATCTAGATGAATATGAGGAACCGAATTTTGAGTTATGGTTTGTGACCATTACATCCTAAATGACATCCATGTGAACCATAAGGTATGACCTTGATGGTAGCACCCAATGGGATAAATCCATAAGTGCAAATAAGTCTTAAGTGTTAAGACACATGGATAACATTTTGAGAAGGATGATGCTTGTTGATTGCAACTTAATGACTAAGACATTTGGCATATGGATACTAAAACCGCATTCCTATGAGGAATAAAACAAGGATGTGTACGTGACACAACCTAAAAGGTTTATGAATCCACTAATGCAAATGAAGTCTATAAGTTACAATGGACTAATCAATGTGATTGATTGAGTACAAGCAACTCAAAATTGGATCTTTACTTTGATGATATAGTCAAAGGGTTTGACTGATATGTCAAAGATAAAGAAGGGATCTGTGATTTAGTGGGAGCGTGTTCACATTCCACATGTTGATGTGAAATGGAAATGTTCTAGAATGGAAATCCAAAAGTGGAAATTATCTTTAAAGGAAGACAGAGATGTTTCCTATGTGATAGGAATAGAGATCTATAGATATAGTTCTCAAAAACCTCTTGACTTGGAAAAGAGAGAGCATACATTGGAAATCTGTACTGAAGGGTTCAGTACGCACAGATTAAGTGGGAGAAAACTTGTCCATGTTACATGGAGTTAGTATCCCAAGGCCAAGTGTCCAATTCTTATGAAGAATGGGAACACTAAGAGTAGATATGGGTCGATCATGTATGTAATCATCCCATTATCTTGCATGGCAAGAACAAAATGCATTCATCATCTTGTATGTATGACATAGCAATATGATGTGCTCATCCTGATAACTCGTATGTGGGACATGACGAGTGGATGTCTGTCTGCTTCTAGTAAGGGTTACTGGAATACCATGAGAACTTGATAAGTACTTGAGAAGTACTAGTTCTATGGAGATAAGGAAGAGTTCAATGCAAAGCGTTACATTTATGTGAACTTTCGAAAAGGATAGAAAATTAATCGCAATATATATAGGATATACAAAAGTGAAAGTTTGTTGATAATTGGAAACGTTCCAATAAAGCCATTTAAAAGGAAATGTTGAGTATCTGTGTGTTACAGAACAACAGTGGATACTACATGGATCTGGAAGTTCATGAGATGAACTTACATATATTCTGGTCATGGATGACAAGTATGGAATCCTTGATCATGCAATGTGGCTAAAGGTTAGCAAAGGAATACTGGATCGCATATTACGGCCACTCCATCTCATACGTGTGACGTACAGCGAAGAGATGTGAGACATGCAATTAATACTGACTTTGGCAAGGTGTTGCCATTACTCACTATGTTTTCTCTAGAGCATAGTAACATGTGGGACATGTTTGAAGATCACTATGAATATGATTCAAAGGTGATTGGCTCGCAGTGCAAGTGGGAGTCTATTGGTATGTATGCCCTGAGAGCCAATCATGGGATGATTGGTGGGATACATTAAGATTGATTTGATAAACATCAAAGGCAAGCTTCCAATTCTTTCTGGTTCATTCATATGAGATAGTGATAGAACAAATTGAATGTCTAGAGAATGACAGTACTCAATGACGTATGCTTTCAGGTTGAGGACCTGAACGATGAGATCATACGGATGCTAAGAGTTTGTACATTCTTATTATGTCCCTAGTCGGATGTCATTGTGGAAGGTACATAGACAGCAATGACACACAAGACTAGATTGTGGTGTTGGTTGATGACAGAATCTCATTAGTCGTGATATAGAGATATCAAACCAAACACATAGGTACTTGTTAGAGAACAAGGTACCAGACAGACCCACCGTGAGTTTGACACATGGAACCATGACATGGTAGTCACAGTCAGTACTCACAGTGATGGTGGTGAATGTGATTCTTTGACCTAAAATCACTACATTCAACACATGTCATTATGTACACTTTGACATCATCAAACGCAGTCCTGAAACATGGGTTGTTATAAAGGTGATGATTTGGTGGCTTTGACACATGGGGCTTTTGAGGGGTGAGTGATAGATATGGGATTTGTCCCTCCTGAGGGAGTTTGATATCCAAGGCCACATGATGAGTAGGATTGAAATAGGCGTGCGCACGCATGTGTGAATCAGTATGTGATATTGATGTCATACATATCTCTTCCAATCTACTCTGAGATCAAGAAAGTGAATGAACATTCATAGGATGACTGTTCCATGCCTCGAGTTCATTTGGGATATCAGTGACAAAGGAATTATACATTCACTATAACACCATTCACGGATTGTAGGATTGAAAGTTGTTCTCCAACTTTCTACTTTCACTTGGGTAGCACTGATGTGTCACTAGGCACCGCTCTTTGCTTGTGAAGTCATAAGTGTTATGGACTTTCACTGCCAATGTGAAATGGACCTGTAGGGTCACACACATAGGATTTAACCTGGAAGAGGAGTTTTGTCCACAAAAAATGTTTTGATTGATTACTAAAGGAGTTTAGTAGTTCAATTAAACACTCAATTGATTGATAGCTCAAAATCATAGTGTTCAAGGTGTTGGACAGATTGATTAGAGTATCAGATTGATTGAAACCGCAATTGATTGATTCTGCACAATCTGCACTCCCAACCGATCGGTTCATGTGATGAACCGATCGGCTCATCTTGGTGAACCGATCGGCTCAGGTTGTGAGTCGATCGGCTCATGGACAGGGTGAACGATTGCTTCAAGTGTTGAAACGATCGGTTCAACTGTTGCAACTGGGCAAGTTGGGAAAGTAAGATTGGTGAGAATTTTCCTTTCGTTTCACTTGCCCAATTTGATTGGAACAAGGATTGGTATTCGATACCAATTAGAAACAAAAGATGGAAAGTCTATTGGGAACTGACCAGGACCACGAACTGACCGGTTCAGAAATGAACCGATCAGTTGAGGTGTCCCAACCGATCGGTTGAGGTGTCAACCGACCAGCTCAAGTCCCCAACCGACCGTTTCAGAAATGAAACGATCGGTTCAGGTTGCGAGTTGGTTGTTTTTGGTGGAAAATCTCGAACCCTTCTACTCCTGCTTTAGTCCCATATTTCCCGGGATGGAGAACCCTGTCCCATGACCCTCTCATATATATAGGGGTATTGGGGGCTTCTCAAAGTACAACTCAGTGCAACCAGTTGCTCTGTGAAGTTGTCATTCTCTCTGGTTTTGGTAACCGAGAGAGAGCCCGAGCAAGTGCTACCCGATAAGGTAGGCATAGTAAGGGAAAGACAACTGCAGTTGCAATTGGTAGCAGGAGAGTGTGTTGGCGACTAGTACGCTGACAGGAGGGTGCGACTCCTTCCAATTCCTTATAGGACAAGGAGATTGGAGTTCCAGGTGGTCCGTGTGGAATACTTCAGAGGTGGGAGGTTTCTACCGCTAGGAGGACAACCTTCAATCCTGTCAGTCCCGGTGCGACCAGGAGCTGCACAGACACCGTCCAAGACAGGAGGTGAAGACCACGTAAGGCGCGAGGTATTGTCGCCGAGCAAGCCTCGGGATAAGGTATGATTCCACAAACCATCCTTTCCTATTGTATAGACGTTGACGCGTTTCCTTGTTCCGGGTTTGGGGGAGAAAATTTTTGTTTTCGCTACCTTCTCTGCCTCCCCTAAAACCCAACGGGTGTCCCTTGTGCTATTCTGAGAACGAAACAATACCACATATGCTATTCCGATGCCCGAGTGTGAGCAAGCTATGGGAGCAGTCTTCTCAAGCGGCAAGGACCACTATCACGAACATAAAGGATTTGGCGGTGGGTGAGGCTTTGACTATCATTCTGGAGAAGGAGGAGGAGGATGTTAGGGAGGAGTTTGTGGCAACCATGTGGGCTACGTGGAGAAATAGGAACAATAGGGTGTTCAAACAGTCAAATGTAGAAGCCAGGATCACCAAAACAAAACTCTTGGACCTGATACAGGATTACACAGGTGGGAGAATGAGAAATGAGGGAGAGGGGCAGGGCGGGCGCATGCAGCGGGCAAGGAGTAGCTGGACAACCCTAATGGAGGGGAGAGTCAAATTGAATGTGGATGCCTCAGTTGGGGAAGATGGTACGGTAGCAGTGGGTATGGTGATCAGGGACAACATGGGAATGATTAAAGCCATGGTGCGTAAACGATGGGCAGGGATGAAAGATGTGGCACTAGTTGAGGCTTTGGGCATTCAGGAGGCTATTCAGTGGACAAAGCTCTGTGGGTACGACAAAGTGGAGGTGGAGACAGATTCTCTAATGGTGGCAACGACCTATGCAAAGAAGAAACAAAGGAGGGACTATCTGGGCAACATCGTGGAGGACATCCAGACGATCATGGGGAATTTTAGTTCTTTTGATTTATGTTATAAGAGTCGTAGTAGTAATAAAGTGGCAAATGCCATTTCTAGTGATACTCGTAGAGGGTCAATTTTTTATTTTTCGCTTCTGTCAAACTTTCTGAGCCAGGTATTAGGCTTGGCACATGTCGATTTGGCTGAGTAATAAAGCGACCAAGACAAATTCAAAAAAAAAAGATAATTACACTAAATGGTTTTCTTGAAGTGTAAAAGAAATATATTAATTGATTCCCCCCTCTTACAACAAGGATTGCCAAATCCAAGTTTTTATAAGGAAGTGGTGGTTCCTTTTTTGTGACCTTTGGATTTATATAATAAAAACTTAAGAATTTTTATATAAAGGAATGTAGGAGGAATATATTTCATTATTTCCTTGCATCATGCCTTGCCTTTCTCATAACATTAATTGGTGTTAAGTTGTTGAATAAGAAAAGTATCTTTCTAATACTTATGAGAAGAAGGTAATAGTGTGATTACTTATAGAAAATGTCATTATGTCAAAACTATGTCATTCCAATTTAGGAAATTACTTGGAAAATAAGAAATAAGAAAGAAAGAGAACAAAAGGCATAAAAGGTTGAGTATGTAGAATTTATAATGTATTAGTTCTTGCATTGTGTGATTCATTGCCATATCCGGAATAATAGATAATAGGAAGCAATTATTTCCTTCTATATTAAATAGTAACCACCTCATTTGGGGATGGATACGACCATGAGCCACCTGCAACTGAGAACACACGATCAAGTAGTACCAACAACCACTCTGTTCTCCCTCCCCCACTCTAAGAGATCCTGTGATAGGAGGAGGAGCAACGGTAAATAGAATGCCACCCACCTTGGGTCCTTGATGTTGGGATGTCAACTGAAGATAAATTCATGGTAGGGTAATTGGATAAAGTGGTGAGGGTGGCGAACTAAACCCTTTCCCAGCTTATTTCAAGGAGTGGTTTCTACAATGGCATTGCCTTGCCCTTCCTAACTAAATTTTAGACCACTAGGACTTGATGCTGGTGCAAGTCTGGTGGAGGAAGAAGATCGAGAACTTGGAGTATGAGATGGTGGGTGTATCTTCTGAGTTGTGATGGAGGTAGGAAGAGTAGATGTGATGGAGGTGCATGAGGGGGAGTTCCTTCTAGCGGCCTCGGCTGTAGCGGTCTATGGTGCAACTATTCTGCGAGAGAACACGACTCCCACAGTCGTAAGAGAGAAGGTGGGGTAGAGTCCCCACAACTATCGGGTGGGCCTAGCTACATGCTTTATGGGATGGTGAGTTGGCCTGCTTTGCGGTTCACATGGAATACTATAGGTAATGTCATTTGATTATCTTGAATGCTTGGATGTTTGGATATATGCTCGATGTACATGTTGCATGGTTTCTACATGGAAACAAGGTATGTGATTACGATGATGAATACTCGCCCTTATCAACTTATGAGGTTTTCTGGAGTTTCACCAATGGATTGCAATTAACTGCTTGGTTATTTATTTATTTCTTACAATCTATAAGGCCATATGAGTATCACTTCATATAAACATAAATTGCTCGAAACCCACATGCTATCTCTAGAAGTTTGAACATGGAGCAGTGACCCTAGAAGGAAAATAGAAAGAGAGTCATTAAGATGTCTATTGAAACACCCCATCCTCAACAAAACATGATTACATGCTAACAAGCAGATTACCGAAAATCATGGGAAATTAAAAGTGATTTACAATGAGTACCACAAGATGAGACATATAATATTTGAGCCAACACTTTTCTTTTCATAGCATATTTCCAAGGTGCTACAACATAATTCCCATCATCTCATTACATGAAATAATTGTTCCACATGATGATTTACATCAAGATACATAAACCGAAAACCATACATCGATCGTAATACAAGAAACATCGAAAAGCTTCCCCAAGACCTGAGTGTACAGGGACGACACATAGGACTCTACTGCTAGATACTATCTATTCCACTGTGTATGATACCTCTACATATCATCTGTATCCACATGATCTTCATCTCGCCAGGCACGTCCACCTAAAAAAATGTTATTAACCACCAGGGTGAGACACACAGTCCCAGTAAGAAACATAACCCTCTATCAACTTTATTATGATCCCAAATAACTGGTATAAGCAGATTATAGGAGCAACATACTGAGCAAAGCTAACTTTATTAACAATCTTACCAAAATATCCAGGAGGAATATAACAGACATTCTTTATAGGACATGATTGACAAGATAAGATTTATAAGAATTTATCCCAAGATATGAAAAGTGTACAAATAACTTGCAAGATATAACTAGAGCAACTATACAAGCAAGGCCTCAACCAATGTTCCGTGTTTTTCCTTAAGTAATATATTCTGTACGGTAGGATTACGATTTATTATGCCCTGAGGAAGTGAGCTGTCAGGCTCAAATCCAACCTTCAGCTACGAAGCTCAAAACTGGTTCCATACAAGGTCATTGGGAGAGTCGGACTCCATGACCTCACCTCTTCGTGGTCAGTGCACGTTAGCCAAAGCAGGACCGTAGTCTCTTGCTTGAGTGGCCTCAGCTACAGGGTTAGCTCACACAGTCTTCCCTTTTTATCATGAGCCACAAACCTATTCACTATGCTCCTGAGCCATGAACACATTCATGCTCCTTCACACTGAGCCATGGTCCTGATCACCATGCTCTTATACACATCTTGAGTCCACAACTGCAGTTGCACTCTAATACTCCTATTTTCTGCTAGGATAAACCCCGCATATTCAACAATATGCACTCTGGGTTAACCCACAGGAGAACCCATTTCACCATCACCTAATTACTAACAATGATGGATCTATTTCCAGGGCAAACTACATGAAAGGTTCATCTGTAATTAGTTAATGCATTTTAAGTAGATTGTTGGGGCAACCAAGTTATATTATGCAACCATATATAAAACATGAACAACATTAGATGTCATTACTTTGGTATTACATTGCTATTTCTATTCTCATTGCCCTCAACAATCATCTTATCTCCATGGGACATGAATCCCTTTCATCATCATACATCATCATGGGATATTAGTCCCTCGGTTCATCACATAATACCATTACCCCTCAAGGCATCATCATCAACATGGGATATCAATCCCTCATGTTATCAATAGAGGATAACACTTCATTCAGGCACTCAGCCTTTATTAGGTTATTAAACATTCCTCATCGTACGGATGTTACATGTTATCTCATCAACAAGGTGCATTATCATTACTCAGATATTGCATATACCAAATGCCAGACAAAGCACATAATCATATAATCATCATAGATCTTACCTAGATATGAATCCAATTGATAGTACCTACATGGTTAGAGAGTATAGCAAAGAGATAACTTGATCACCAAAAATAATCTTTACGGAGCATATTATGATTACCATGTTATTAGGATTAAGGTTTGGAGCAATCATCCACTTTTATGAACATATGAAGCATAGAGTCATAGATGGTGTATTAAACAATACTTATTACTGTTATCATAGCATAGGTATCCACCATACCCTAAGCCTCATATCATCACGCACACCATCCCTCAGGATTCATCTTTAAGGATCATACACCATGGTTCAAATATCATCAACCATAGGTAACCCCCATACTAAGGCTTCACAACTTATTCATCATGTCTCGCCATTTTGATCAAAGGAACGGGCCAAAGATAACAAGGTATTACATTGATGTTATGTGTCTCAAGATAACTTTTAGGGTTATTGGGTTAGGGCACAACCCTCACTAGAAGTGTCGCCTATCCTCACCAATACTAGGAAGTGACCACAAACCCTCACTAAAGGTGTATCGGGTAGGGTACTAACCCTCACCCAAAGTTTTCAGCCTCAAGCATGACATGCACCCATGCACAAAGGGGATAACAGCCAAACTTAGACTTAATGATGTGTCATGCAGCCATGAACCAAGAGTATATCGGCCAGCATATGATCATCACAACAACCCTTTTTGGCCAAGACCCCCTTATAGCCCTTCTAGGGTTAAGGTTCATATCGGGAAACCATCAAATCATGTTGCCCAAACCACAACTATATCACCCAACAGGAACCCACTTGGTCAGCACATCATGATGTCCACAAAACTCTCATACCGCCCCAGGTACACTACTACCATCCATCAAACGTTGCCATGGCACCCAAGGTAGCCTATCATACAACTAGGGGTTGGGACCCTATAATGGTCAAGGTACTATATCATCCAGCCCTCAACTTATATCGTCAAAGACCTTATACTGTCCAAACTCACCACATGTATCTGCCAAACCTTCAACCCTAGGACCATCCAAGCTATCAAGCACATACACATGTCAGGTAACCAACCAAGAGAGAGCATGTATCGGGTAAGGCATATCGGCCAAAGTAACATATCTCCTTGTGGGGGTATCGGCCGTGCACTTAACCCTTATGTCGCCCAAGCTATGCACACATACACACTCATAACGTTCTAGGGTTGATGATATCAGGCAGCATATCAAGGGACCGTTCATAACGCCCATCCTCACATCCTTTGTCATTCATTGAGCACCATCTTGGGCACCCAGCATATTGCCCAAGGGATCATTACCACAAAGGCACCCCTATCGGTCAGCTAGGGTTAGCGCAACCCCCAACACTCAAAACTCCATGACGTCCAGGATGCTATATAGGGAAACAAGGGTTAGAGCTAGCCTATCGGCCAAGGCATCTCAATGCCCATGACAACATGTCAGGCACTCTAGGGTTAGGACCATCCCATCAGCCAAAGCAATCATATCGGCTTAAGTTAGGGTTAGGGCATCCATTTCTCCCAAGACACTAATTCTAGGTCGATCGCCCACACCAAGGAACAACCTATCAGTTTCCCTACATTATCAATGATACCTATCACCAAAGGCATTACCACCATATCGCCCATGATACTATCCAAGGGTTCAACCCCAAGAGCTTGTCGTGCAACTAGAGTAGAGCATCCATGTCACCCAGGGCAACCCCATCGCCCAATCTAGGGTTGGAGTTCTATGTCGGCCAAGACACTAAGGTTAGGGTTTCATGTCGGCCAACCACCATATCGCCCACCATTATCATCTTGAGTAGAGGTGAAAATCGGTCACAAGGTCAACAAAGGGTTCACTGAGCATATCACCCAAGGCTCAACTCTAGAAGAGGGTATCAGGCAACAACCTTAAGGAGCCACCATCCATAACGTCCAAACCCCAACCCTAGGGTAGGAAAGAGATATTGGTCACCACATCATATCACCCCAAACATCTAGGCCATAGGCTCACCTTTCAAGTGCAAAGGAGAGAAAGGGGTATTGCCACAAACCATCAACCAAAGTATAAGCTATTGAGCAAGGTACTATGTTAGGCAGAGCATAGTATCAGGCAAGCCCCCATATCGGGTAAAGCACCCTATCGGGCAAGTCATATTCAACCTCTAGCCACCTGTTACCATCTAATGCAAGAAGAACAAGATAAGGACAGTAGTAAAACGTGACCATTTCCATTAAAACATATCTCAAGTTCCACATGCACGGCTATCATGGAGAAGGGTATCAATTTAAAGACAAGAATCATCACATGCACATATGGAGAGTGAACATAATAGAGATGGTTAAGAGTTATGTAACCCGCCTTAAGAGGATCTCCATGAAAGGCATAAAGCTTCCTGATCCAAGCAGTAAACCCATGTTCCTCTCCATGGAAACCATCCATTCGAAGCTCTAAGCTTGTCTTCAGCTCCATCATCATCACCTCAAGGAACAAGAGAAGAAGAAGAAGATACCATGGTTATGTATAGCTCAAGAAGAAGAAAAGAGGGGGAGATAACCATTTCCTTGCCTACTCACATCAAGGGCCCATCCATGGCTGAGAGGAGGAGAAGGATATGAAGAAGAAGGCATAAGGAAAGGCTGGCAAGGAAGCATGACTCACCAAGGTCGGATCTTGAGTAAGGAGTCTCCATGGCCAAAGAGCTCGCCCTCCCAAGCTCCATGGGAGTTTCCTTGAGCTCCCAAGCTCCCATGCTCATCCCATACAGGAAGGGGAAAGAAGTTGGTCGAAAAGGAGCACTTGGTTAAGGAGGAAGGGGGCTATATACACCAAGGAAGAGAGAGGTAGCAAAGGAGAGGTGTCATAACCACATAACCCAAGATGCCACTTGCTCATGCACTTAACGCCACTTGTTGCCACCAAAGATACACATGCACGACCTGGTGATACACTCTAGCATGTGTATCGTGCAGCTGGGTACCTCCCATGGGTGACACACCCTCATGGGCGACACACTCTCAAGCTTCTACCCGATACACTAAAAGACAAGGTAGCATGTGTGACACATATGTGATATAAAGATCATATAAAGATGTTACTCCTCAACTATCAACCAAACAAGACTCCCCAACTTACATCCACGTACTATGATGCCAAAAATATGGGAGGTGACTCTAGAGCTGATAAATTTCATATTGACCCCTCCACTTTGGGTAATTTGCAATTTGCACCAAAACTAGCACATAAGACACAAACATCATCCAACTAAGCTCAAACTTGGAACATAGGTCCTCTAAAAGGCGCCCCACCTCATCATTATATTTCTAATGATGCTAGAGAACTAAAGGAATGCTCTACATGTGAAATATTGCAATATAACCCCTTACTTTGGGTAAATTGCACTTTGGTCCAAAACAAGCAAACATTGCTCAAACAGCATCCAAACAGGACCAAACTGGAAACATGAGCTTGTCACATGATATCAAAACATTTTAAGAGATTAGATTTAGGTTCTAAGCACATTTCATAAGCAAAGAAAAGTGGGATAGCCCAAAACTTGGGTTAGGGTCCTTACAAGTGACGTGGCAAATATCACACTAACAAATTCACTCGGGGTTGAAATCCCCGAGCTTTTACCAAAACCTCATGCAATAATACCACTTGCAAGCAGACGGGTCTTATTGCAATATAGTTAAGGATCAAATCCCAAAGGAAAAATTTTTTAAGAATCTTTGTCAGTCAAATCTAGCTCAAGTGAGACTAATATTTAGAATGATTGATTTGGTAGAGGTTAATTAAACTAATTGCAGGAAAGTAAACAATCAGAATGAAAGTTTGTTTTAGATTAAATGATATGGAATTGTTGGGATGGTATCGGGTTTCACCACCACTGCACATGCAAACACATCCAAACACATAACATCCAGGCAAGCATCTAACTATCCAAATGGAACTACTGCGAACCCTCACAGAGGGATGTTAGGCCCGTGTAAGCATCCACATACACTAGTACAGGAATGGTCTGTAGCGTCAGTTTTTTTAAGCCTGTAGTGTCACTTTTTAACCGACTCCTAAGTGAGCGTCTCTATAGAATTTTACCTATAGGGTCAGTTTTTTAACCAAAGAAAACCGACCCAATAGGTTGTAAAAAATGAGGAAGAAATTGTGGCCAAGGTTGTAAGGTCGGTTATCAAAATCAATATGTAGACCTGTAGCATCGGTTTTCTTAAAAAAACGACCTTAGAGTGAACCTCTAAGGTCAGTTTTTTAAGAAAACCAATGCTACAGGTCTACAAATTGTAACCACACATGGTCGTGCTACGTGGCATGGCCGTGCTATGTGGCACGGCCGTGCTACCATATCCCAACATGGTCGTGCTACACAGCACGACCATGCTACCAAAAGCCAACACGACCGTGCTACACAACACGACCATGCTACACAACACGGACGTGCTACCAGAAGCCAACAGGGTCGTGCTAGATGGCACGACCGTGCTACATGGCAGAAATAGAAACATAACAGAAGAACAAGAAGAACCAGGATATGGGAGAGGGGATCATTGATGCTCAACCGTCACCATTCCAAACCACACATTAATAACAAAAATGATTCATATATTCAGTTGAGTTACACATATTCACATCATAATCTAAAAAATGATAGATTACAAGTCTGAGATGAATGGAGTACTAAAATAACATACATAAATGGAGTTGACATATTTAATCCAATGCTATATTGACTTCATTTAGAAAAACATCTGACCACTCTTTTGAAAATTCATTTAAGTCCTCAAGGGTGGAAGGATGAGTTGTAAAGATCTGTAATAGAAAATGCACATGCTAATATATTATAAAATGACTAAAATCACTTGAAAATTTATGATTTATTATTTATTACCTGATCTATAGTCAGAATGTCATATGATGCTTTGTTTGACAATAGCTTGAATATATTTCATTACATAGTAGCCACAAGCCCAGTCATTATTTTGTATAGGACACTACAAATAACGAATTATATTTAATGTTAGTAAACTACTATAAACAGGAGTTGAGATAAAAATATAACAGTTGACATATAATAGTTGAAAATTAATACATATAAGACTAAGCAGTTGTCAAAGTAGCTACCTTGACATTTTTCACTTGCCATTTTAGAACCTACAAGTATACATATATTAAGTTAAACATCATGTATTGATGATCTCATCTATAAACCCTAAAGTGTCAATCTGAGACTACACAATGTCTACCCTCATATTTCTAGAATGTATATAATGATTACATATGTGATTGATAAAAAAATGTAGATATGAAAAATACATATTTTATTATTGGTTGATTTACTAGTAAAAAATGGCACATTGGGAGAGTGAGAATATTATACCTAACTTGTAGGATGAAGAAGAAATATATGCAAGTCAACAAGAAGTCAATAGCACCTGCAACAACACAAATGCAAAATTGACAAATTTTGAAGTTTCTACAACTCAGCCAGCACGGCCGTGCTACCTGGTCAGTTGCATGATAGTAAAAAGAAAATGGAGGAGTGAGGCGGAAGAGACAACCGTGATACCTTGAGAAGAACCGGATGGTGGGGGAGCTTGTGCGGGAGAAGAACTGGAGAAAGAAGGTGTGCGACCCTTGCAATGCCATAGGCGTCGTCACCATTCAAGGAAGAAAGAGGATGGGTGTTGTCTCCAAAGTGCATGGCGTCGGAGATGGTGGTTGATCTAGAGGCTTCAGCACCATCCAAAGAAGAAAACGATGGTTGGGCATCATCATCCAAGAAGGGGTGTCAATTTGCCTCTCTTCGGGTGTGGAGATGGTTGGGAAGGTGACCTTAGAAGCGGTGGCGATTTGCTTCTCTTCGGGCGTGGGAGCAGGAATGGGGAGACAAACAAAATGAAATGAAACATAATGAAACACGAATCGGCTATGGTCTAATATCAGACCAACCTCTAGGGTCGGTTATCTCAAAAAACCGACGCTACAGAGACTAAGTGGTGCCTGAATTTTTTGAGACCATCTCTAAGGTCGGTTATTTGAAAAAATTGACCCTAGAGGTCAGGGTCTATAGAGTCGATTATTTGAAAAAACTGAGCCTACAGACTAAGTGGTGCCCAAAATTTTTGAGACCATCTATAAGGTCGGTTATTTCAAAAAAACAACCCTAGAGGTCAGAGTCTATAGGGTCAGTTGTTTGAAAAAACCGACGCTAGAGTTCCAAAGCGGTGCCTGCATTTTTTTGTTGACCCTATAGCATCGGTTATTTGGAAAAACCGACCCTATAGAGCGAGGCGTGAAGCCAAATTCACACGAATGTTTGCCGCAGGAAACCTGTAAGGTCGGTTTTTTTGATAAAGTCGATGCAATAGTCTATTAGGTCGGTTATTTTAGTAAAAATGATGCTATGGGCAGCGACGTTACAGGCCAAAAATGTAGTAGTGATAGGCATCTGATTTCTCATCGCCAATTGGATCATGCACTTATGGTTCTGAAGATACAACATCCAACTAAGGCAGTGGTCCTCCCTGAGGGATGTTTAGACCACAGAAGCATCACCGTGGGCTAGATGGCTCATCCCCTCACGGATCATACACTTACGACCTCAAGAAACCCCATTCTATTTCTAGTCCGGGAGTCAACCGCGCTAATTGAAAAGCATGTAGGCAATAAGTCTACAAGCAAACATCGATGATTAATAAGAAGATACAACATCCAGCTAAGGATGTGGTCCTCCTTGAAGGATGTTTAGACCACAGAAGCGTCACCGTAGGTTAGATGGCTCATCCCCTCATGGATCATACACTTACGACCTCAAGGAACCCTATTAGATTTCTCATCAAGGAGTCTACCTCATTAATCAACATTCTATGATACGAAGAGAAGAACAAGATGAAAGCAAGCAGGTAATCAACTACAAGCATATCAATTAGTAATGAAGTGAAAAGTTATATACATTGCCTTGGAATGTTAAATGAAAAGACATGAATGCATGGGCAGTGGGGCTAGTCCCCGCACCCCAGCAAAAATGAACTACTCACTCATGATGCAATAAACAAGAAGAATAAGAAAGAGAGAGGATTCTACCATGAGCATGATGTAGAAGGTGGTCACAACTCAGTGAAGATGATGTGGTCTTCTACGTCATGTTGGAGTAGATTTGGACAAAGAATGAGGGATGCCAAGACAGATCGGGCAGTCTTTCTCACTCCTCCTTCCTTCTCTTCTCGATCTCCTTGAGTTGCCGCAAGAACGGCAGGTGAAGTGAAAGTGACAGGATCAGACCAGCGTACAGGCAGCCTGTTGGCGTCCCAGAACCGATGCCCAAATGAGGACCCTACTGGTCCTATTTATAGGCTTGGATGGGGTCCTCATATTTTTGGTGTGAGTCTTCCACATAGTCTGGTCCAAACATTTTGGTTGTACTTAACCAAACAGTCTTGAGATATTTTCCTCCAAAGGGTCTGCTATGCATCTTTTCCAATCTGTCTAGCAATTTGGTAGCTCCATTCAGTCTTGCAAATATGACCACACGGTCTTGTATTGAAGCAAAGCAAATGGTCTGATAGATTCTCCTTTATCAAACGGTCCTGGAATCCTTCTTTTTCAAATGGTTCTGCATGCTTATCCAAATGGTTTTCTTGCATACATTCTGCTCTATCGGCCTTGGCTGCATGCTTTTTAAACTATCTCAAGCACTTACTTTATCAATCGGTTTGGTACACTAGCACTTTATCATTCGGTTTGCATTGCTTCCACTTTATCAAACGTTCTTCATGATCCACTTTATCAAACGGTCTTGAGTACTTGGATCAATCAGTTTTGATGCATGCCTTCATTCGGTATGCTACCCTTTGCCCCAAACGATTTTGAAATCTTTCTCAAATGGTCTGTGTTTTCTCCTTCAATCGGTCTTTAGTTAATATCTCCAAACAGTGTGTTGCTTCCTCCATATGGTCTTTGTGTAGACCTAGCATTCAAACGGTCTGGTGCCCTTTCGGTCTTGCAGCCCTTTCGGTCTTGATCCTCTGTTGCTGACCGAACGGTCTTGGGCGGTGGTGGGAAAAAATGATCTTGAGGACAGGGCACCGCCTCATGGTCTTGAGACCGTGAGGGCTTGCAGTAGCATGGTCATAGAGGTGGTTGATGGTGCTTGCAATTGCAACACTGGTAGTGATGACGGCTTCTGTTGTTGCAGTAGGCGGTGGGGTTAGCGCGTTGGTGGAGGCGCGGTAGCTGTCGACACTGCAGATGGGCTAGGGTTTGTAGGTTAGGAAAAAGAAGGAGGTAATCAGAGAGGAAAGCTGGGGGTGCTGCAAAGAGGCAGTGCCATAGGGTGCAGGTGGTGCGAGGGATGAAGGCGCCATGGCTAGTGTGGGGGTGTTGCGGATTAGGTTTCACAGAGGTTCAAGATGACAGGAGGAAGGAGGGAAGCGGGAGCAAGAGGTCCTCCATTTGATCTTGAGAGATTGCTTAAACGGTTTCAAGCAGGATCTGCTCACACGGTCTTGAGGGACCAGAACGAGATCGATAGGGCAGGTTGAGACCAAAACCGTTAGCTCAAACGAATGAGGGTCGTAGATCCAAGATCAGATGGTGTGGATATGCTCATGGTCTGAGACCGAATGGATGAACGGCTAAGACCGAAAGGTCGAAACCGAATGGACGAAGCCGCTAGCTCAAGACCATTTGGTAAGACCGAATGGTCAAAACCGATTGGTTAAGGGCGAGTGAAGGCAGATCTAGGGTTGAGAAAGGTGGGTCCCAACTGATTGTTCAACCTCATCTAGACCTGCATCGAATCAACATAAATTCAGTTAAGAGCCTTGATAATTGAACCAATTAGGAAATTTTGCACATTTTGATATTTAGTAACTGAAATTGGATGTATTGAGTTTAATTTGATTCAAGATGGCATATGGATTTCATGATGAATATGCATTCATCAAAACACCCTGAACTTAAACGTTGCTCATCCTCGAGTAACACAAAATTCGAAACAATCACCAAATGAATACTTTCTGATCATGTGATTGCCTCCTCTTCACATCACAATTGTTTCCTTTTTGCTTAGTATGACCACGCATCTCAACTTCCTGAGATCATTGAACACATCTTACTATATCTTCATTCCTGAGTTTGCTTTCCAACTTCACTTCCTCCTTACTGTTTCCAACAACAAGCATGTCAAAGAGGTTCGTAAGAGTCCAGAGATACCCGCAGAACTACAAGTGTGTATCTGATCTGACACTGGTGTATTTTAGGGTGGTGGAGGCATTTATTCGTGCCTGTAGGTAGAAAATGGAGTGAAGGAAGGTATGGAAGGAAGAAATAAATCTATCTTCTATTCGACTCGATATTTTTATTATATTATTTGCAATTTCACTTATTTCATTTTTTGTGTGAATCTTTCCTCTATTCGACTCGAGATTGCATTTCTTTTTGTGTGCGCTTTGGCATCTTTTCTTGGTGGTATGTCCCTATTTAATTGTGAGGGGTATGGAAGAAGCGGATATAGATGAAAGTGGCGTTCCACCCTAAACTTAGGTTTGGCACTATTTTGGCTATTTTTGTTTCTTTTTTATGGATGGAGGGGTATGAAAATGATAGAAGAAGTGTAGAAGAGAGTTCAGATCATAATTCCTCTTGATTTATGATTCTATGCACCAGGTTGTTCTCTTTGTCGTAATATGCTCTAATAATGACTTGATGAGGATCCGGTGGGGATTCCATGTTGTTGTTCCGCTAGTCAGTTAGGAAGCATGATGTGTTTGATCCCTATTAGTTCGACAGACACTTGCCATTTTTGCATAAAGATCATGATGTTAGGATTCATAAGCTTTACAAGATGATTTCAATCAAAAGGCTAGTTTTCAGAAGAAGGTCCTTTTGAGGGTCCGCTTCGAATAAGGAGGGTATAATGATTCAAAATGCATCAAGATTTAAAAAGTGTCAAAACTTCATCCAGTATATGTTCAAATTTCTTTTGAAAACTTTAAAATTTTGAAAATTTTATTTGAAAATTTAGGTCAAAAATACGATGATGAAATCTTAAGTCTGATTTAGATGGGTCAAGGTGGAGAGTAACATACGTACCACCCACCCTCTACCCCGAACTTAGAAATTTTTTTGTCCCGGGAAAACTCTAAATCTAAGATGGAGGGGAAATTTCATGTCGTTTGGACCACCGGATGTGGTTGTGTTTCAATCAGCTTGTTTCCTCCATCTAAAAATCTCAAACATAAAGACCATTCAGAACTCAAAATAGCATCTCGCGATGCAATTTTATTTGGTGTAAAATTATCGAAAAGGTAAAAACAAAATTAAGGAAAAATCCTAATTCGAAATTAAAACTAAATACGAATTTATTTATCGGGTTGCCACCCAACAAGCACCTTTGTTTTACGTCAATGGCTCGACTTGATTCCTTCAACTTTTATGGTGGATATGTTGGATATGTGAGATTCAGCATTGTTTCAGAGCCTGTGTCGGCAGAGGTGAAATATCTCTTCAATCGTTGACCATTTGCCACGAATTCTCCTGACTTTTCACTCCATAAAGAAAAAGCACCATGTGGGGAGATGCTCTTGATGATGTAAGGTCCTGACCAGTGGGAATGGAGTTTTCATGGGAATAACCTTAGTCTTGAGTTGAACAGAAGAACTTGGTCTCCCACTTGAATGTCCTTCCTCTTGATATGACCATCGTGCCACAACTTTGTGCGTTCTTTATAGACTCTAGCATTCTCATAAGCTGTCATTCAGAGTTCTTCCAGCTCCTGGAGTTGTAGAATCCTGGCTTGGTCTGCTTCCTTCATATCAAATTTTAGTTGTTTTATTTCCCACCATGCCTTGTATTCCAATTCTTTCGGCATGTGGCATGACTTTCCATAGATTAGTTGAAAAGGTGTAGTCCCAAGGGGAGTTTTAAAAGCAGTTCGGTAGGCCCACAAGGCGTCATTGATTTTTACTAACCAATCTTTCCAATTGCGGCCTACAGTCTTTTCCAAAATAGCCTTGAGTTGATGGTTAGAAACCTCTACATGTCCACTAGTTTGTGGATGGTAGGGTGAGGCTACTTTGTGAGTTACACCATATTTCCTCAGCAATGCTTCAAAGCTTCTTTCTAGGAAATGAGAACCTTCGTCAGAAATCACAGTGCATGGAACTCCGAATCGGGGGAAATGATATCTTTGAACATCTTGATGACATGTTTGGAATCACTAGTGATGGTTGGTATGGCTTCAACCCATTTTGAGATGTAGTCCACCGTGACTAGGATGTATGAAAATCCATGAGAAGATGGGAATGGACCCATGTAGTCCACCCCCCAAACATCAAATATCTCTAATTCTTGCCACAGGTTCAGTGGTATCTCATCTCTCTTTGTTATGTTGCTTGATCTTTGACATTTGTCACATGACAAGACAAAGTCATGGGAATCTTTGGATATGGTTGTCCAGAAGAATCCACATTGCAAAACCTTCAAGGAAGTCTTTTTAGAGCTCATATGACCTCTGAATGGGCCTGAGTGACATTGCTCCAAAATAAGTTGAGCTTCTTCCTCAGCAATAAACCGTCTGTATAGGCCATCAGCACATAGTTTGAAAAGGTACAACTCATCCGAGTAGTATTGTTTCACATCATGCATAAATTTTTAGTGCATTTTCGGTGCATTGAGGATGGATAACCCCAACAGCAAGGTAGTTTACATAATCTGAGTATTAGGGGGTAACTTCTGAAACTTTCATCAGTTGGTCATCTGGAAGAGAATCATTAATCGGGATCTTCTCGATATCCAGAGTGTGGATTCGACTGAGGTGATCTGCCACAACATTCTTTGTACCCTTTTTATCTCTTATTTCTAGGTCAAATTCTTGTAGTAGGAGAATCCATCTAATTAATCTGGGTTTTGCATCTTTCTTCGCCAAGAGGTAACGGATTGCAGCGTGATCATTATAGATAATGACTTTTGAACCAATTAGGTAGGATCTAAATTTTTCAAAGGCATACACGACTGTAAGAAGTTCTTTCTCAGTAGTTGCATAATTCCTCTGAGCTTCATCGAGGGTTTTCGATGTGTAGTAGATCACATAATGTTTCTTCTATATACATTTCCCTATAACAGCACCCACAATGTAATCACTGGCATCGCACATGATTTCAAATGGATGATCCCAATCAGGATCTCTAATGATGGGTGTTGTTGTAAGGGCTTGTTTCAGGTTATTAAAACTTTTGACACATTCTTCGTCGAAATGGAACTCTACATCCTTTAGCAACAAATTCGTCATCAGCTTGGTTATCTTGGAGAAATCCTTCATGAATCGTTTGTAAAAGCCGGCATGACCTTGGAATGTGTGGACTTCCCTTACATTTGTCGGAATGGCGAGCTTGGAAATCACTTCGATTTTCGCTCTGTCTACTTTGATTCCTATGCTTCTAACTCTATGACCAAGAATAATGCCTTCGTTTACCATAAAGTGACACGTCTCCCAATTCAAGACAAGATGTGCTTCTTCACACCGTTTGAGGACAAGGGAGAGGTGTTTTAGGCACGAGTCATAAGAATCTCCATACATTGAAAAATCATCCATAAAAACTTCCATAATAGTTTTAGTGAGGCCAGCGAATATGGCTGCCATGCAACGTTGGAAAGTTGCACGCGCATTACAGAGACCGAACGGCATCCTTCTAAAAGCATATGTTCCAAACGGGCAGGTAAAAGTTGTTTTCTCCTGGTCATCTGGATGTATAGGTATCTGATAGAATCTAGAGTAACCATCGAGATAGCAGAAATATTCTTGATGAGCAAGCCATTCTAAAACTTGATCAAGGAACGGCATTGGAAAATGATCCTTTCGAGTTGCCTTGTTTAACTTCCTATAATCAATGAACATCCTCCACCCTGTGACTGTTCGAGTGGGGATGAGTTCATTGTTTTCATTTTGTATCATAGTTGTTCCATGTTTCTTTGGGATTACATGCTCTGGGCTCACCCATGGTGAGTCCGATATCAGATAGATTATTCCAGCAGTGAGAAATTTAATGACCTCACGACGGACTACTTCCTTCATGTTTGGATTCAATTTCCATTGATGCTTAATAGTTGGCTTGTGATCTTCCATCATAGGGATCTTGTGCATAAACAGCACTTGCCTAACCCCAGTGAGGTCGCTCATCTTGTAGCCGATGGCCTTCTTCCTTTCTTTTAATTCTCTCAGGAGTTTATCTTCTTGTTCGGTCGTTAGATCGGAATTTATAATAAATGGACAAACCTTGAGATCATCCAGAAACACGTACTTTAGTCCCTCGGGCAGGGGCTTCATTTTAGGGGCCTCTGGATTTTCACATGTTTCTTCAGTAGCTTCCACAGCCTTGAGTTCTTCAATCTTGGCTTCTGGATCTTCTTTGGTAGTGTCAAAGTCAAGAACACACTCTTTAACTTGTTCATTGATGGAATTATCAGCAGATGGGTTTGTTAGAGTCACTTCTAAAGGATCTTCTTGTTCATATTCCTCTTGTGTGAGGAGTGACATTTTCTCAATGCAGTCAATCAGATAGACTTCTTCTTGCATACTTAGTCTTCTCATGCTTTCAAAAACTTTAAACTTGAGGGTTTGTTTGCCTAATCTGAGTAGTAAGGTTCCTGCTTCGACATCAATTAGGGCTCTTGTAGTGGCGAGGAATGGACAACCAAAGATAAGAGGGGATCGGGCATCTTCCTTTATGTCCATAATGACAAAGTCACATGGGACATAAGAATCTTTTCCTACCTTGACTGGGACATCTTCAATGATTCCCAAGGGAAGAGTCACAGAGTTGTCTACAAGTTGTATGGTCATGCTAGTGGGAAGTAATTCTATAAAACCTAGCCTCTTGCAAAGGCTAAGTGGCATGATAGAGATGCTTTCTTCGAGATCCGCCAATCCTTTCTTGCATGATGAGTCCCCAATATGACATGAAATTCCAAAGGATCCTGGGTCGTTCTATTTCTTGGGCATTTTGCTCAGAATGATATCGGATGTGGTTGTTTCCAACTTTACTGTCTCATATTCTTTAGTTATATACTTCCTTGTGAGGAGTGACTTTAAGTACTTAGTCCAGGCTGGTATCTCAGCCGGGGCATCAAGAAAGGGTATATCAACATGAAGCTTCTTCATGGCTTCTTTGAACTTGTTGAAATGGGTATCAAGCTTAGATTGCCTTAGACGAGCTGGAAAGGGTATACGAGGTTTGTAAACATGGATATCAGGTTTCGATGTTGCTTCTTCCTCTTCTTGAGCAGGTTTCTCATAATTTTCTTTGTCTGACTTATCATTAGTTACTGCTTCTTTTGGTTGAGATTCAGGAGTTGTGGAGTCTTGTATAATCATGGGTTCATCCTCATCTATAATAACCATAGGTGGCTTGACAGAAGGATTCAAATAGTCTTTTCCTGACCTGATGGTGACTTCCTTCAATTGTTTTAGGTGCTTAGGATTGTTCTCGGGTTGGCCAGCAAAGGCTCCCGCAGGTGGTTTCATGCTAGCTGCAAGCTGAGCTAGTTGAGACTCAATAGCTTTCTAGTGGGATTGTTGGTTAGCTATCATAGTTTGTTGTGATTGCAATATCTTCTCAATTGTTATTAGTTTGTCATCTGGAGAGACAGGACTGGCTTGTTGCCCTTGATGTTGATAAGGGACTTGGTTGGGATTCTGGAACAGAGAATTGTTCTGATAGTTGTTGAAGTTCCTATTCTAAAAATCACCCCTAAAATTTCCTTGATTCCCAAAATTCTGTTCTTGATTATACTGGAATCCTAGCGGGCCTCGTGGTTGATTGTTTGAACCAAGTTGATGTGGGTTTACTGCTCTAGAGGGGTTTCCATATTGAAAACCTGGATGGTTCCTATTCTGATTCGGATTGTAATACCCTTGGCTAGGAATGGTGTTAACAACATTAAGATTTTCCATTTGACTATTATCTCCTTATCCACATATGTTGCTTAGGACAACATCGTAAAAAACATTGCATGCTAAATTGGAATGATCAGTACCTTTACATGCTTCATAGAATAGTGAAGCAGACTTGATCTGTTCTTGTTGTTCAGGGGGTGAATGTCCTCTTCCAATTGTGGCAAGTGAGGATTCAATATGGTCTTTCTTAGAAACTAAGAGTTTTATGGTTTCAGCGATTGATTTGTACTCAGGAGTAACTTCAGCCATAGCTACTTTCAACACACCTTTACCTACAGATCTACCCCAATTTGCTTGGTTTTCAGCTCCTAGGGTGACAACATTCCATGCGATGTCATAACTTTGACGCATGAAGTTTCCTCCAGATGAGGAATCCAAAAACCTTTTGATATCATCATCCACACCCCTATAAAAAATCTCAATGAGTTGATTCTTGGGAATTCCATAGTGCGAACACTTGTGTAGAAGTTCTTTATATCGTTCCCATGCTTCAGCAAGGGTTTCTCCAGGGACTTGAGTGAAATTTGTTATTCTGCCTCTAATTTCATAGGTGAGAGATGGAGGATAGAATTTTTCCAGAAACACATTTTGGATTTGTTCCCAAGTGGTGATGGGTATTTCACTTTGCAATGAATTGTACCAACTTATAGCTCTATCAGCAAGGGAATACTTGAAGAGACAGAGTCAAATGGCATCATCAGATACTCCATTTTGCTTTGTCATGGCACATAGATCGATAAACCTTAGGAGATGTCCCTGACTATCTTCTCCTTGTTTACCACAGAATGGGTTGTTTTGAAGCAAGGTCATCCAATGTGCTCGTATCTCAAAATTTAGAGCATGGATGGGGGGAGGTTGAACTGGGTGATGTACATCAGTAGCTTTAGGGATTGAGAACTCCCTAAGGTTCTTTTGCAGTTCTGCTGCTTGTGCTACTAGGATTTCTTCTTGAACTGTGGTTCTGGCTTCTTGCATGAGCCTTTCTCTTTGTGCATTGATGGCTTGAACCACCCTTTGGGATATTTCCTCCTCTTGAGACATTCTTGCTTGATTCTCTCTGTTTTGGCGGTGAAAGGTTTTGACAATCTCTGAATCAAAGCTGGCAGTGAGTCCAGGACTGTTCAAACGATGCATGCACTAATCCTTTTGAAATAGAAAGTTTTCAAAAGTGAGATCCACGGAATAGAGTCAAATTCAAGTGAATGATCAATAGTTTCAAAAAGAAAAAGCAAAATCCTATATTAGCCTTAAAAGAACTAGATTTGACTAACTGATTCCATTGTCCCCGACAACGGTTCCAAAATTTGACGTGGCAAATATCACACTAACAAATTCACTCGGGGTTGAAATCCCCGAGGTTTTACCAAAACCTCGTGCAATAATACCACCCGCAAGCGGACGGGTCTTATTGCAGTATAGTTAAGGATCGAATCCCAAAGGACAATGTTTTTAAGAATCTTTGTCAGTCGAATCTAGCTCAAGTGAGATTAATATTTATAATGATTTATTTGGTTTAGGTTAATTAAACTAATTGCAGGAAAGTAAACGATCAGAATGAAAGTTTGTTTTAGATTAAATGATATGGAATTGTTGGGATGGTATCGGGTTTCACCACCACTGCACATGCAAATGCATCCAAACACATAACATCCATGCAAGCATCTAACTATCCAAATGGAACTGTTGTGAACCCTCCCCGAGGGATGTTAGGCCCGCATAAGCATCCCCTTAGGCATATGATTTCTCATCGTCATCTGGATCATGCACTTACGGTTCCAAAGATACAACATCCAACTAAGGTTGTGGTCATCCCTTAGGGATGTTTAGACCACAGAAGCATCACTGTGGGCTAGATGGCTCATCCCCTCACGGATCATACACTTATGACCTCAAGGAACCCCATTATATTTCTAGTCTGGGAGTCAACCCCACTAATTGACAAGCATGTAGGCGATAAGTCAGCAAGAAAACATCGACGATTAACAAGAAGATACAACATCCAACTAAGGCTGTGGTCCTCCCTAAGGGATGTTTAGACCACAGAAGCTTCACCGGAGGTTAGATGGCTCATCCCCTCACGGATCATGCACTTACGACCTCAAGGAACCCTATTGACGTGGCTTGTATTATCGCACTAACAAACTCACTTAGGGTTGAAATCCCTAAGTTTTTAACCAAAACAACGTGCAATAATGCCACCCGTAAGCGGACGGCTCTTATCGTAGTATAGTTGAGGATCGAATCCCAAGGGACAATGTTTTTAAGAATCTTTCTCTAGTCAAATCTGGTTGAATCAAGACTAGTATTTAGAACAAGGTAGGTCGAATTGAGTTTAATTAAGCTAAAAGCAAGGAAAGTAATAGAGCAGGATTAAAGGTTGATTAAAGATTAATGATGGAAATCACTGGGATGGTCCCGGGTTTCACCACCACTACACATGCAATCACATCCAAACATCAAACATCCAAGAGAGATATAACCATTCAAATAGAGCTGTTGCAGAACCCCCCGTACGGGCGTCGGGTCCGCGTAAGCATCACCTTAGGTATCAGATGTCTCGTCACCATCCAGATCACATACTTACTGCTCTGAAGATACAGAAATCCAAATGAAGTTGTGGGCCCCCTATACAGGCATCAGGCACACAGAAGCGTCACCGTGGGTTATATGGCTCATCACCACACGGATCATACACTTACGACATCAAGGAATCCCATTCTATTTCTAGTCTGGAAGTCAACCGCATTAATCGACATTCAAAACCTACGCATTGAAGTTATCGCAACATAGGAAACGAATAAGATATATGCAGGCAGGTGATCAATCCACAAGCACTCATCGACGATTAACAAAGAAATGAAAGATTATATACATGCCATGGAATGTTTAACAGTGAGATATGAAAGCATGGGCAGCGGGGCTAGTCCCCGCACCACAGCAAAGGTAAACTACTCGCTCATGGTGAGAGAAACAAGAATAACAAGAGAAAGAGAGGATTCCACCATGATCATGGTGAGGAAGACGATCACAACTCCATGGAGGAACGGTCTTCTACACAAGGTCGAGGCAGATTTGGACGAGGAGGGAAGAACACCACAGCAGATGGGGTAGATCTTCTCTCTCCACCTTCTCTTTCTTCTCACGGACCTTGCTTGTAGCAGGAGGAGCAGCTCGTGGACGAGATGGCAGCGTACAAATGGCATAGACGTAGCAGATCTTGACCCAGATCTAGATCTAGATCTGAACGAGGTGGCTTGCAGATCTGAGTCTTCACTCCGGATATGGGTGAACAGGCCGCAAAACCACCACGGGGGCAGGTTCTTGGCTATGGAGATCGTCTCCTTAGGCCCAGGATAGACCTGCAGCCTAACGGCATCCGGTTATGATGATTTGACTGGCTAGAGTCGAGTTCTATTTATAGGTAGGCTGAGCACCGACTTCAAATCGTGTCCTTGTCATTTCTGCAGTGGGTCGCGGCATTTGTCATGGTCGCAGCCTTTGTTGTGGTCGTGGCAAATGTCATGGTTGCGGCCTTTGTCGTGGTCACGGCCTTTGTCTTGGTCACGGCCTTTGTCGTGGTCGCAGCCTTTGTTGTGGTCGCGGCCTTTGTCGTGGTCCCGGCCTTTGTCGTGGTCGCGGAAAATATCGTGGTCATGACACTTGCCGTGGTCGTGACACTTGTCATGGTTGCGGCCTTTTTCGTGGTCGCGACCTTTTTCGTGGTCGTGGCCTTTGTCGTGGTCGCGGCACTTGTCGTGGTCACGGCCTTTGTCGTGGTCGCGGCACTTGGCGTGGAACTGCAGGTCGCGATCCAGGGAAGTTGTCTGCGGTTAGGGTAGCGATCTAAGGACCACGAACATGTGTCAGCGGTTGTTGGGAGTTCAGGTCAGGATCAAGCCAAGGCGTTGAGGTGGATTTGTTGGCGTCGATCGATGTCGAGCTGCGGATGCAGGCAGTTCTAGAGGTTGAAGATAGATGGTGGTGGCGTAGCGTTGAGGTGCAGAGGTTGGATGGAGATCTGCTACTGCTGTGAAGTCCAGGTTGGGGTGAGGGTGGCGGATCCGCGGAGGCAGGCAGAGAGGTGTAAGAAGGCCGCGTTCGTGGCATTGACTACTTCAGGCTGCGGGGATTGTGGAGATCATGATCATTTTGCCGCGGTCATGGCTAGGTCAGGAGGAACCGTGGGTAATGTATCCTCCAAGAAGAAGGGTGGCATGAAAGGGAAAGGGAGGAGGGGCCCTCGTTGACCAGCCATTGACCAGAGCTAAACAAAGCCCAGAATTGGGAAATGGACCAAAACTCAGGCCCAAAGCTCGATTTGACCTGCCAAAAACACTATAAGAATCCAATTAAATCTGTGATAATTCAATTAAGCTCAATTACTCACATAATAGAAATTATAGGTAATAAAAGCTCATTAAAGCAGTTTAGCCAAGTCATTTCGCATATTTAGAAGATAAAGCCAATAAAGGTGACTAAACAGTGTAAATATGGGTCAAAAGAGGCGATTGGACTCAGATGAATATGCATTCATCAAAATACCCCAAACTTAGACGTTGCTCATCCTCGAGTAACAAAAAATCTAAAACACTCGCCGGATGAATCCCTTCAACTCGTGCAACTGATTCCTCTTCGCATCATGATTGTTTCTTTTCTGCACGGTATGACTAAGTGTCTCAACATCCTGAGATCACAGAACACATTTTACCATATCTTCATTTCCGAGTTCATTTCCCAACATCACTTCCTCTCCCCTTTTTCCAAAATCAAGCATGTCAGAGAGTTTCGTAAGAGTCCAGAGATACCCACAGAACAACAAGTGTGCACCTGATCTGACACTGGTGTTTTTAGGATGTTGGTGAGCATAGGCATTCATTGTGCCAGTAGGTGGAAAAGGGAGTGAAGGGTGGTATGGAAGGAAGATACAAATCTCTCCTCTATTCGACTCAAGATTTTTATTACATGATTTGCAATTTCGTTGATTGCATTTTTTTTTGTGTGAATCTCTCCTCTATTCGACTCGAGATTGCATTTCTTTTTGTGTGTGCTTAGGCATCTTTTCTTGGTGATACGCCCCGGTTTCATAGCGAGGGGTATGGAAGAAGCGTAAAGAGAGAGAGTGTGCCACCCCAAACTTAGGGTTTTGCACTATATTGGATATTTTTGTTTGTTTTTGATGAACGGAGGGGTAAGAAGATGATGGAAGAAGTGTAGAAAAGAGTTCAGATCAGAGTGCAACTTGATTTACAATTCAGTGCATCGGGTCGTTCTCCTTGTCATACTCTGCTCAAGTAATGACTTGATGAGGATCCAGTGGAGATTCCATGCTATTGTTCCACTAGTCAGATAGGAAGCACAACGTGTTTGATCCCTCTCAGTTCGACAGATACTTGTCATATCTATCGATCATGATGTTAGGATTCATAAGCTTCACACGGTGATTTCTAATCATAGGCTAGTTTCAGAAATTGTTCTCCTTGAGGCTTCACTTCGAATAAGGAGGGTATAATGATTCAAAACTGCATGGAAAAATAGGATAGCTGGCTAGGTAAAGGCTTTGATTGAAACAAAAGCATAAAAACTTCATCAAGTTCCTATACAAACTTGTTATGAAAACGTTTGAAAATTTTGAAAAATTTTGAAAATTTTGCTCAAAATTTCAACGATGAGATCTTAAGTCTGAAATGGATAGGAGAGGGTGGAAAGTAAGGTACGTACCACCCACCCTCCACCTTGAACTTAGAAATTTGCTCGTCCCGAGCAAACTCTAAATCTGAGATGGAGGGGTAAACCCGTGCCAGTTGGTCCACTAGATGTGGTTGCATTCCTTTCGACAACACGTCCTCCATCTGAAATCTCAAAAATGGAAACTATCAAAACTTAAGACTGCATCTTGTGATGCATCATCTACCAGGTGCAAAATTTTCTAAAAACAAAACTAAAAATAAAAGCTAAGTTAAAGATCGGGTTGCCTCCCGACAAGTGCCTTTGTTTTACGTCGATGGCTCGACGTGATTTCTTTAGCTCTCTGGTAGGTATGTTGGTTTGGACAGATTCATCAATTCATCAGTTCTAGTATCAGCTGTGGTGAAATATCTCTTCAAGCGTTGGCCATTTTCCATAAAATCACCTGACTTCTCACTCCATAAGGTAAATGCACCATGTGGGTAGATGCTCTTGACAATGTATGGTCCAGACCATCGAGAGCGGAGTTTCCCTGGGAATAATCTTAGTCTTGAGTTGAATAGTAGAACTTGGTCTCCTACTTGAATGTCCTTCCTCTTTAGATGTCCATCATGCCAAAGATTCATGCATTCCTTGTAGATTTGTGCATTCTCATAAGTTGTCATTCGGAGTTCATCCAACTCTTGAAGTTGTAGAATCCTGGCTTTGCCTGCTTTCTTCATGTCAAAATTCAGTTGTTTGATTGCCCACCATGCTTTATGTTCTAGTTCCACGGGCAGGTGACATGATTTTCCATAGATGAGTCTGAAGGGTGTTGTTCCAAGAGGAGTTTTGAATGCAGTTCGGTAGGCCCATAAGGCGTCATTTATTTTCACAGACCAATCCCTTCGGTTGTGTCCTACTGTCTTTTCCAAGATAGCTTTGAGTTGATGGTTTGAAACCTCCACCTGCCCACTTGTTTGTGGGTGGTAGGGGGAAGCTACCTTGTGCGTTACACCATATTTTCTTAACAAAGCTTCAAAGCTTCTTTCCAGAAAATGAGAACCTCCGTCGGAGATCACAGTGCGTGGAACTCCAAAATGGGGAAAATGATATCTTTGAACATTTTAATGACGGGTTTTGAATCGCTAGTAACCGTTGGTATAACCATTGGTATTGCCTCTACCCATGTGAGGATGGGAATGGACCCATGTAGTCCACTCCCTAAACATCAAAAATCTCAACTTCTTACCATAGCTTAAATGGCATCTCATCTCTTTTCGTAATGTTTCCCGTTCTCTGACTCTTGTCACATGACAAAACAAAATTGTAAGCATCTCTAGATATGGTTGGCCAAAAGAACCCACATTGAAGAACCTTCAAAGAAGTTTTCTTAGAACTCATATGACCTCCGACTGGGCCTGAGTGGCATTGTTCTAAAATAAGTTGGGCTTCTTCCTCAGCGATACAACGTCTGTAGAGACCATCAGCACAGAGCTTGAAGAGGTACAGTTCTTCCCAGTGATATTGCCTCATATCATACATGAATTTCTTTAGAGTATTTCCAGTACACTCAGGGTGGATGATACCGGTAGCAAGGTAGTTCACATAGTCCGAGTACCAAGGGGTAGCTTCTAAGACTTTCATAAGATGGTCATCTGGAAGAGAGTCGTTGATTGGGACCTTCTCAATTTCCAGAGTGTGGATACGACTTAAGTGGTCTGCTACAACATTTTATGTGCCTCTCTTATCTCTAATCTCAAGATCAAATTCTTGCAATAGGAGAATCCATCTTATTAGCCTTGGTTTTGCGTCTTTCTTTTTTAGAAGATAACAGATAGCAGCATGATCGGTGTAGACAATCACCTTTGAACCGATGAGGTAGGATCTAAACTTATCAAAGGCATAAATGACTGCTAGGAGTTCCTTCTCAGTAGTTGTGTAGTTCCTCTGAGCTTCGTCGAGGGTCTTTGATGCATAATAGATGACATGATGTTTCTTCTCTATACATTGGCCCAGAACGGCACCCACAGTGTAATCACTGGCATCACACATAATTTCGAATGGGTTGTCCCAATCCGTGGCACGAATGATGGGTGTTGTTGTAAGGGCATGCTTTAGGTCGTTGAAACTCTTGATACACTCTTCATCAAAATGGAAATCAGTGTCCTTCAGCAACAAGTTTGTCATGGGCGTGGTTATCTTGGAGAAATCCTTGATAAACCTTCTGTAGAAACCCGCATGACCAAGGAATGCACAGACTTCTCTTATAGTGGTAGGGATAGATAGTTTGGAGATCACTTCGATCTTGGCTTTGTCCACTTCAATTCCTCGATTACTGACTCTATGGCCAAGGACAATGCCTTCTTTTTTCATAAAATGACATTTCTCCCAATTAAGCACCAGATGTGTTTCTTCGCATCGTTTGAGGACAAGGGAGAGGTGCCTTAGGCATGAATCATATGAATCCCCATATACTGAGAAATCATCCATAAAAATTTCCATAATGGTTTCGGTTAAACCAGCAAATATGGCCGCCATGCAGCGTTGGAAGGTTGCAGGCGCATTACAGAGTCCAAATGGCATCCTTCTAAAGGCGTATGTTCCAAAGGGGCAGGTAAACGTAGTTTTCTCTTGGTCATCTGGATGTATAGGGATTTTATAAAATCTAGAGTAACCATCGAGATAGAAAAAATATTCTTGGTGAGTCAATCGCTCTAAGACTTGATCTAGAAAAGGCATCGGGAAATGATCTTTACGTGTTGCCTTGTTTAACTTCCTGTAGTCGATGCACATCCTCCACCTGGTGACTGTTCGAGTGGAGATGAGTTCATTTTCTTCGTTTTGTATCACAGTAGTGCCACCCTTCTTTGGAACGACATGAACAGGACTCACCCACGGTGAGTCAGATATCGGATAGATGATTCCGGTAGTGAGCAACTTGATAACTTCTCGGCGGATTACTTCCTTCATATTAGGATTCAACTTCTGTTGATGCTCAACAGTCGGCTTGTGGTCTTCCACCATAAGGATTTTGTGCATACAAAGTGCTGGACTGACCCCAGTGACATCGCTCATCTTGTAGCCGATAGCTTTCTTTCTTTCCTTTAATTCTTTCAATAGTCTATCTTCTTGTTCGGTCATTAGATCAGAGTTTATAATAACTGGACAAACCTTAAGATCATCCAAAAACACGTACTTAAGTCCCTCGGGTAGGGGCTTCATTTCAGGGGCTTCTGGCTTCTTACATGGATCTTCAGTTGCATTCACAGCTTTGAGTTCCACGAACTTAGCTTTAGGATCTTCTTCTACAGAGTCAAGGTGAACGATACAATCCTTAACTTGTTTGTTGATGAAAATTTCAGTAGATGGGTTTGTTAGTGCCACTTCTAAAGGATCGTCTTGTTCATATTCCTCTTGTGTGAGGAGAGACATTTGCTCAATGCAATCAATCAAATAGACTTCTTCCTGCATGCTCGGTCTTCACATGCTTTCAAAAACTTTAAACTCAAGGGTTTCTTTCCCTAGTCTGAGCAACAAGGTCCCTGCTTCAACGTCAATCAAATCTCTTGCAGTGGTGAGGAACGGACAGCCAAAGATAAGAGGGTATCTGGCATCTTCTTTTATGTCCATGATGACAAAGTCACAAGGGACATAAGAGTCTTTTCCGACCTTGACAGGGACATCTTCGATGATTCCCAAAGGAAGAGTCATAGAGTTATCTGCAAGTTGAATGGTCATTCCAGTTGGGAGTAATTCTGCAAACCCTAGCCTCTTGCAAAGGCTAAGTGGCATGATAGAAATGCTAGCACCGAGATCGGCTAATCCCTTCTTACATGAAGAGTCACTGATATGGCATGAAATCCCAAAGGATCCTGGGTCTTTTTGCTTCTTGGGCATGTTGCTCTGGATGATATCGGAAGTGGTTGTTGCTAGTTTAACAGTCTCGTATTCTTCAGTTATGTACTTCCTTGTGAGGAGGGACTTTAAATACTTAGTCCAGGCTGGTATCTCGGCCAACGCATCTAGAAAGGGTATATCTACATGAAGCTTCTTCATAATTTCTTTAAACTTGTTGAATCGAGTATCGAGCTTTGTCTGCTTCAAATGAGCTGGGAAAGGAGGACGAGACTTGTATACTGGCACATCTGACTCAGGTGTGTCTTCAGCCTCCACAGTCAATGGTTCCTCCAATCTTGCTTTGTCTGTCTTATCAGCGGTTGGTTGTTCCTTCGGTTGGGACTCAGGTGTTGCAGAGTCTTGGTCATTTGCAAAGTTATCATCGTTTATTTCCACTATTAGTATCTTAGCAGGGGAGTCAAAATTGTTTTTCTCAGACCTGGCTGTGACAACCTTTAGTTGCTCTGGGTTCTTAGGATTGTTCTATGGTTGTCCGACAAAGGTTCCAGCAGGTGGCTTCATGCTAGCTGCAAGTTGAGCTAGTTGGGATTCAATAGCCTTTTGATGGGCTTGCTGGTTAGCTATCATAGTCTGTTGCGACTGCAGCATCTTCTCAATAGTTGATAATTTGTCATCAGGATGGATGGGACCGGCTTGTTGCCCTTGTTGTTACTGTTGATAGGGGACTTGGGTGGGGTTCTGAAACTGAGAATTGTTCTGATAATTGTTGTAATTTCTATTCTGGTAGTTTCCTCTAAAGTTCCCTTGATTCCCAAAATTTGGTTGTTGGTTATACTGGAATCCCAGCGGGCCTTGTTGTTGAGTATTTGAACCAAGTTGTCACGAGTTTTCCGCTCTAGAAGGGTTTCCATATTGAAAACATGGATGGTTCCTATTCTGATTCGGATTATAGTACCCTTGACCAGGGATGGTGTTGACAGCATTCAGATTTTCCATTTGACCATTATCTCCTTGGGCGCATGTATTGCTCAAAACAACATCATAGAGAATGTTACAGGCTAGAGTAGAATGGTCAGTTCCTTTGCATGCTTCGCAGAAGAGTGAGGCTGACTTAACTTGCTCTTGTTGTCGAGGGGGTGAACGTCTTCTTTCATAAGCTGCGAGAGACGATTCTAGATGGTCTTGCTTTGCAACTAGGAGTTTGAGAGATTCAGCGATAGACTTGTACTCGGGTGTTTCTTCAGCCATAGCTACCTTCAGCACTCCTTTGCCAACAGGTCTACCCCAGTTGGCTTGGTTTTCAGCTCCAAGGGTGACAACCTTCCATGCGCTATCATAACTCTGACGCATGAAGTTTCCTCCAGACGAGGAATCCAAAAACCTCTTGATATCATCGTCCACACCTCTATAAAAGATTTCAATGAGTTGATTTTTCGGAATGACATGATGTGGGCACTTGCGTAGAAGCTCTTTGAATCTTTTCCATGCTTCAGCTAGGGATTCTCCATGGGCCTGGGTGAATTGCGTTATTCGGCCCCTAATTTCATAGGTGAGAGAAGGTGGATAAAACTTTTCCAAAAAAACATTTTGAAGTTGTTCCCAGGTGGTGATGGGTTCACATTGCAAAGAGTTATACCAACTCATAGCTCTATCAGCAAGAGAGTACTTGAAGAGGTGGAGTCTGGTGGCATCATCTGTGACTCCATTTTGCTTTGTCATGGCGCATAAGTCTATGAATCTCAGAAGATGTTCTTGACTATCTTCTCCTTGCTTACCATAGAAAGGACTATTTTGAAGCAACGTAACCCAATGTTCTCTTATCTCAAAATTCGGAGCGTTGATGGGAGGAGGTTGCACTGGGTGACGAACATCCACAGCTTTAGGGATCGAGAATTCTCTAAGGTCTTTTTGTAGCTCAGCTTGTTGAGCTGCTGCTTGAGTTGCCTAGATTTCTTCTTGAACTGCGGCTCGGGATTCTTGCATAAGCCTATTTCTTTGTGCATTAAGGGCTTGAGATACCCTTCTAGCAATTTCCTCCTCTTGAGCCATTCTAGCTTGGTTCTCTCTGTACTAACGGTGAAAGGTTCCGTCTATCTCAGGGTCAAAGCTAGCAGAGAGTCTAAAACTGTCCAAGCGGTGCATACACTAGACTTTGTGGGTACCTAGGATAAAAAGATCTTTTGCTGATGAGATGGATGGAGTAGGACCGAATTCAAGTATATATGATCACTAGTATCAAAAGTAAAAGGAAAACCTAAATTAGCCTCAAAAGAACTAGATCTAACTAGATGATTCCGTTGTCCCCGGCAGCGGCGCCAGAATTTGATGTGGCTTGTATTATCTCACTAACAAACTCACTTAGGGTTGTAATCCCTAAGTTTTTAACCAAAACAACGTGCAATAATGCCACCCGCAAGCAGACGGGTCTTATCGCAGTATAGTTGAGGATCGAATCCCAAGGGACAACATTTTTAAGAATCTTTCTCTAATCGAATCTAGTTGAATCAAGACTAGTATTTAGAACAAGGTAGGTCGAATTGAGTTTAATTAAGCTAAAAGCAAGGAAAGTAATAGAGCAGGATTAAAGGTTGATTAAAGATTAATGATGGAAATTGCTGGGATGGTCCCGGGTTTCACCACCACTACACATGCAATCACATCCAAACATCAAACATCCAGGCGAGATATAACCATTCAAATAGAGTTGTTGCAGAACCCCCCGTACGGGCGTCAGGTCCGCGTAAGCATCACCTTAGGTATCATATGTCTCGTCACCATCCAGATCACGTACTTATGGCTCCGAAGATATAGAAATCCAAATGAAGTTGTGGGCCCCCTATACATGCATCAGGCACATAGAAGCGTCACCGTGGGTTAGATGGCTCGTCACCACACGGATCATACACTTACGACCTCAAGGAATCCCATTCTATTTCTAGTCTGGGAGTCAACTGTGTTAATCGACATTCAAAACCTACGCATTGAAGTTCTCACAACATAGGAAATGAATAAGATATATGTAGGCAGGTGATCAATCCACAAGCACTCATCGATGATTAATAACGAAATGAAAGAGTATATACATGCCATGGAATGTTTAACAGTGAGATATGAAAGCATGGGCAGCGGGGCTAGTCCCCGCACCCCAGCGAAGGTAAACTACTCGCTCATGGTGAGAGAAACAAGAATAAAAAGAGAAAGAGAGGATTCTGCCATGATCATGGTGAGGAAGACAATCACAGCTCTGTGGAGGAACGGCCTTCTACACAAGGTCGAGGAAGATTTGGATGAGGAGGGAAGAACACCATGGCAGACGGAGCAAATCTTCTCTCTCCACCTTCTCTTTCTTCTCGTGGACCTTGCTTATAGCAGAAGGAGCAGCTCATGGACGAGATGGAGGCATAGAAATGGCGTAGACGTAGCAGATCTAGACCCAGTTCTAGATCTAGATCTGAATGAGGTGGCTTGCAGATCTGAGTCTTCACTCCGGATCTGGGTGAACAGGCCGCAAAACCACCACGGGGGCAGGTTCTTGGCTATGGAGATCGTTTCCTTAGGCCCAGGACAGACCTCCAGCCTAACGGTGTCTGGATATGATGATTTGACTGGCTGGAGTCGAGTTCTATTTATAGGTAGGTTGGGCACCGACTTAAAATCGCATCCTTTTCATTTTTGCAGTGGGTCGCGGCATTTTTTGTGGTCGCGGCCTTTGTTTTGGTCGCGGCAAATGTCATGGTCGCGGCCTTTGTCATGGTCGCGGCCTTTGTCGTGGTCGTGGTCGCGGCCTTTGTCATGGTCGCGGCAAATATCGTGGTCGTGGCACTTGTCGTGGTCGCAACACTTGTCATGGTCGTGGCCTTTGTCGTGGTCGCGGCCTTTGTCATGGCCGTGGCCTTTGCCATGGTCGCGGCAAATGTTGTGGTCGCTGCACTTGTCATGGTCGCGGCACTTGTCATGGTCGCGACCTTTGTCGTGGTCGCGGCACTTGGCGTGGAACTGTAGGTCGCGATCTAGGGAAGTTGTCTGCGGTTAGGGTAGCGATCTAAGTACCACGGACATGTGTCCGCGGTTGTTGGGAGTTCAGGTCGGGATCAAGCCAAGGTGTTGGGGTGGAGTTGTTGGCGTCGATCGATGTCGAGCTGCGGATGCATGCAGTTCTGGAGGTTAAAGATAGATGGTGGTGGCGCAGTGTTGAGGTGCAGAGGTTGGATGCAGATCTGCTACTGCCGTGAAGTCCAGGTTGGGGTGAGGGTGGCAGATCCGCGGAGGCAAGCAGAGAGGTGGAAGAAGGCCGCGATCGCGGCATTGACTACTTCAGGCCGCGGGGTTTGTGGAGATCCCGATCATTTTGCCGCGGTCACATCTAGGTCAAGAGGAACTGTGGGTAATGTAGCATCTAGGAGAAGGGCGGCGTGAAAGGGAATGGGAGGAGGAGCCCTTGTTGACCAGACATTGACCAGAGCTAAACAAAGCCCATAATTGGGAAATGGACCAAAACTCGGGCCCAAAGCTCGATTTGACCTGCCAAAAACACTGTAAGAATCCAATTAAATCTGTGATAATTCAATTAAGCTCAATTACTCACATAATAGAAAGTATAGGTAATAAATCTCATTAAAGTAGTTGAGCCAAGTCATTTCACATATTTATAAGATAAAGCCAATAAAGGCGACTAAACAGTGTAAATATGGGTCAAAAGAGGTGATTGGACTCAGATGAATATGCATTCATCACCTATTAGATTTCTCGTCAAGGAGTCTACCTCATTAATTGACATTCTATGATATGAAGAGAAGAACTAGATGAAAGCAAGTAGGTAATCAACTATAAGCATATCAATTAGCAACGAAGTGAAAATTTATATACATTGCCTTGGAATGTTAAATGAAAAGACATGAATGCATGGGCAACAAGGCTAGTCCCCGCACCCCAGTGAAAATGAACTACTCACTCATGATGCGAGAAACAAGAAGAATAAGAAAGAGAGAGGATTCTACCATGAGCATGATGTAGAAGGTGGTCGCAGCTCGATGAAGATGATGCGGTCTTCTATGTCGTGTCGAAGTAGATTTGGACGAAGAACGAGGGATGCCAAGATAGACCGGACAGTCTTTCTCACTCCTCTTTCCTTCTCTTCTCAGTCTCCTTGAGCTACAATAGGAACGGTAGGTGAAGTGACAGTGGCATGATCAGACCAGCATACAGGAAGCATGTCGGCATCCCGGAACTGATGCCCAAATGAGGACCCTGCTGGTCCTATTTATAGGTTTGGATGGGGTCCTCATGTTTTTGGTGTGAGTCTTACACACAGTCTGGTTCAAACATTTTGGTTGTACTTAACCAAACGGTCTTGAGATATTTTCCTCCAAAGGGTCTGCTATGCATCTTTTCCAATCGGTCTTGCAATTTGGTAGCTCCATTCGATCTTGCAAATATGACCAAACGGTCTTGTATTTAAGCAAAGTAAATGGTCTGATAGATCCTCCTTTATCAAACGCTCCTGGAATCCTCCTTTTTCAAATGGTTCGGCATGCTTATCCAAACGGTTTGCTTACATATGTTCTGCTCTATTGGTCTCGGCTGCATGCTTTTTAAATGGTCTCAAGCACTTACTTTATCAATTGCTTTGGTACACTAGCACTTTATCATTTGGTTTGCATTGCTTCCACTTTATCAAACGGTCTTCACAATCCACTTTATCAAATGGTCTTGAGTATTTGGATCAATCGGTTTTGGATGCATGCCTTCATTCGGTATGCTACCCTTTGCCCCAAACGGTTTGGAAACCTTGCTCAAACGGTCTGTGTTTTCTCCTTCAATCAGCCTTTAGTTAATATCTCCAAACGATCTGCGTTGCTGCCTCCATACGGTCTTCGCGTTGACCTGGCATTCAAATGGTCTGGTGCCCTTTCGCTCTTGATCGTCTATTGCTGACTGAATGGTCTTGGGCGGTGGTGGGCAAAAACGATCTCGAGGACAGGGCGCCGCCTCACGGTCTTGAGACCGTAAGGGCTTGCAGCAGCATGGTCAAAGAGGAGGTCGATGGTGCTTGCAATTACAGCACTGGTAGCGATGACGACATCCGTTGTTGCAGTAGGCGGTGGGGTTAGTGTGTTGGGGGAGGCACGAAAGCTGTCGATGCTTTAGATGGGCTAGGGTTTGCAGTTTAAGATGAAGAAGGAGGTAATCGGAGAGGAAAGCAGGGGGTGTTGCAAAGAGGCAGCGTCGTAGGGTGCGAGTGGCGCGAGGGATGAAGGTGTCATGGCTGGTGTGGGGGTGCTATATAGATTAGGGTTTGTAGAGGTTGAAAATGACGGGAGGAAGGAGGGAAGCGGGAGCGAGAGGTCCTCCATTTGGACTTAAGAGATTGCTCAAATGGTTTCGAGCAGGTGTTGCTCACATGGTCTTGAGGGACCATTAGAACGAGACTGATAAGGCAGGTTGAGACCAAAACCGTTAGCTCAAACGAATGAGGGTCATAGATCCAAGATTAGATGGTGTAGATATGCTCGTGGTCTAAGACCGAATGGAAGAACAACTAAGACAGAAAGGTCGAAATTGAATGGATGAAGCCGCTAGGTCAAGACCATTTGGCAAGACTGAATGGTGAGATCGAATGGTTAGAACCAATTGGTCAAGGGTGAGTGAAGGTAGATCTAGGGTTGAGAAAGGTGGGTCCCAACTAATTATTCAACCTCATCAAGACCTACATCGAATCAACATAAATTCAGTTAAGAGCCTTGATAATTGAACCAATTAGGAAATTTTGCACATTTTGATATTTAGTAACTGAAATTGGATGTATTGAGTCGAATTTGATTCAAGATGGCTGATAACCTCCAATTTTGTGATGTTATCTTAGTAATTTTCTTCAATTTCCCACATTCCTTCTTAGATAAATTAGATAGAATCCCTAGTTATCCTCTTTTATTGCAAATATACTATTATATTAACTTTTCTTCTTTTTACTTACAGAAAAAGACACAAACAAATCACAAAAGACTCAAAACGGTCCCAAGACCGCATGGACTCACACGGTCCCAAGACCGCATGAAGCCAACCGGTCTCAAGACCGCATGGACTCACACGGTCCCAAGACCACATGAAGCCAACCAGTCTCAAGACCGCATGGACTCACACGGTCCTAAGACCGCATGAAGCCAACCAGTCCCAAGACCACATGGAGTCAAACGATCTCAAGACCACATGAAGCCAACGGGTCTCAAGACCGCATGGACTCACACGGTCCCAAGACCGCATGAAGCCAACCGGTCTCAAGACCGCATGGACTCACATGGTCCCAAGACCACATGAAGCCAACTGGTCTCAAGACCACATGGCTTCACACGGTCCCAAGACTGCATGAAGCCAACCGGTCTCAAGACCGCATGGACTCACACGGTCCCAAGACCACATGAAGTCAACCGGTCCCAAGACCGCATGGAGTCAAATGATCTCAAGACCACATGAGTCCAAACGATCTCAAAACCGCATGAGTCCAAACGGTCTCGGAGCCCAAACGGTCTTCAAGACCGTTTGGACCCAAAACTGACCAAACCGTTTGGACTTCACTTAAGGCCTATAAATAAGACCCAAGGGGTCATCCCAAAAGGGGGGAAGAATTTTCAGATGCCCAGAGGCTGCCTCTACTACTCCAGAGCTGTTCCAACCTCCATCCTCCGCCCAAAGGCTACCGGTCTGAGATCCACGCTCCATCATGAAGCTACTTTCTCTCTCTTCACCAAAGAAGGTGGGAAGAGGAGACCTCATCATCGAGCAACCTGTGAACTTTGAAGATCATCACTCTATCTCTCTTTCTAAGGGGTTGACTTTCCTCTCTCCTTTATGGGGATGACGTTCTCTCTCTCTCTTCTCGCCTCCTTCCTTGTCCTAGCTATGAGCGAGTAGTCTCTTTCGTTGGGGTGCGGGGAGTAGCCCCGCTACCCATGTTTTCATCTCATGTAATGTAATCCATAGTTTGCAATATATAGATTCTTTTTTTTTCAGTTCAACATCAATCGCTTAATGAATGCTTGTTGCTTGATCACCAACTTGTGTTATCTTTCATCTTTTAGTATGAATTGTCTATGTTTGTACTACTAGATTTGAAACTCGATTGAATGTTGGTTCTTGATGCATGTATCCACCATGCATCTGTTTCGGTATCTAGGAGTGTTTTTCAAGAAGTGGAGTAAACTCACTACCAATGTTGTACTTCCATACTATGAAATGGAATCAGTTGACGTATGAAAGTACAGCCTTGGTAAGTCGAGAAACTCACTTTGTGAAGGGAATGATGCAAAGTAGGTGACCATTCGTTCGGGGATGGCTGACTTTGCAACATCCCTGCACCCCTTGTAGTTAGCTCTCCGAAAGGAAGCTAAATCTACAAAGATACTAACTATCTGGACTCTTTTTGCAGGTTATGTTTTATGTTGCATGTTTTGATCCATGTGTAGTGGCGATGAAAACCAATCACATCCTAGTGGCCTTTTGTCATTGTTTAACATCCTTAAATTTACTTGCTTGCTTTACTTTACTTGTTGTTAGTTTAAAAACAACCAAACCAACCCTTTTGACTTAAATACCAACTATTAAAAAGATTAAGTGAAATCCCAACGTTTTCCATCTTGTTGTTCCCAACAAGACCGTTGTCCCGTGGATTTGACCCTTAACTATACTACGATAAGACTTCCACGTATCTTAGCATACGTGGGTGGAGTTCTCGATCTAGTATAAGAAAGGCTAAACTTAAAGATTTACCATCTTTAGGATTTTTAGTGGTGCACGCAATTACACATAAGTGGAAACTCCATCAAAAATTGGCGTCGTTGCCGGGGACAACGGAACGTTTTTATTTCATCTAGTATCTTGCTATTTGGTTAGGGTTTTACATTTTCTTTTAATCATTAGTTCATATCTTCTTAAGTTCATCATATCTCTGGTATCATCGAAAAGGTGTGTCCCTTTCTCTACTAAGGAAGAAGATGTGTATGCAATCATCGCATAACCTCGGATTCTCCCCTGATCCAGAGTACGACTCTGAGGTAGAGAGAAGCTTCCACCGCCGCATCAGAGTTAACCGCCAAAGAGCCAGGAAAATGGATGAAGATCAATGCCAAGCTGCACTAGTAATGGAGAGGGTCAATGACCTCATAGCCGCTCAAAGAGCACAACTCATTGCTGATACCCGTGCTCAGATTCAAGCAGAGATCCGAGCGGAAGAACAAGCCCGCATCTGAGCTGAAAATGAAGCAGATAACCAAGATGCCCAGTTAGAGCTAAGAAATAAGAAATTAAGAGATTATGCTATCCCCAAGAACTATGAAGACAATCATCCAGTTCGGCCTCCGATCATCAACATACCCAACTTCAAGATCTGGACACAATGGATTCAGATCATGCAGGGCATCTCATTCCCTGGAGGTTCTGGAGATGACTGTATGGATCATTTAAAGAGGTTCAAGGCACTTTGCCGACTGGTCCCACAGGCCGGAGTTTCTTTCGACGCAATAATACTACATCTTTTCCACTTCACTCTATCAGGAAGAGCTTTGAGCTGATACAACTCGCTTGATAGGGAGCCAATAATCACCACATGGGCTCCCTTGGAAGAAAAGTTCCTGGAGAAGTTCTTCCCCCTTCGTTAACTTACAAAATTAGGGGGCAGATTAACCACTTCGCCCAACTTCCTAGAGAATCACTCGCAGAAGCTTGGGAAAGGTTCAAAGAGCTTCTAAGAAAGTGTCCTCAGCACGGCATCTCCCAAAATCAATTAATAGAAACATTCTATAAGGGAGTGAGTGATGACATCAAGCAATTTCTATATTCCTCATATGGAGGAAATTTTATGAGAAAGAACTACGAGGATGCTTGGAAAATCATCACACTTGGAGCTGAGAATCAATCCAATTGGGGACGATCATCTGGCAAGGGAGTTCTCAAAGTTTATAAAGCTGAGGAATCAATGGAAATGAAGGGTAGTGCTGAAGCCTTAAAGACCATAGCTCATAAATAGCAGGCTCTTGAAACTTCACTTGGAGAATTCGATAAGAAGAAAAACCCTCAAATTCAACAGGTTAAAGCTGCCACAGGGACCTGTGAAGCTTGTCACGCATCTGATCACCCAACTCTGTCATGCGGTCTGCTTTACAATGTGATGATGGATATGCACCCACCACAACAGCAGTACGAACCAATCATTGAACAACCTGAAGAGCAAATGCCTGAACAAGTTAATTCCATTCATTCCATACCTGGACAAGTTTACTATAATCCTAATCAACCAAGAAACTACCTAGGTTTTCAATACGGGAACCCTGCAGGGACTGCCAACCCGCAACACTAGACATAAGGCGGATCCTCCAATAGGTTGCCACCTGGATTCCAAACCAACTTTAATCAAAATCAAGGGAACCCCAGAAATAACTTCCCAAGACCCAACTATCCTAGAAACCCCTCCGCCTACTATCAATATACCCATCCTCCTCTACACCCACAACTGCACCCTCAGTTGCAGCAACCTCAGTTAGCACCACCTCCGCAGCAACCACATCAAGGACAACAACAACTCGCTCAGAAAAATGCTCCCTCCCATCCAACGGATGAGATAACTTTGATAAGGCAGATGCTACAATCTCAACAAACCATGCTCGCTAGTCAGCAAGCTCAGTAGAAAGTGGTGGAGACTCAACTGGCACAAATCGCTGCCCAACTAAAACCGCCAGCTGGCACTTTTGCAGGACAACCTGAGTCAAACCCTAGACACGACCAGAATAGACCAGAGTAGTTGAATGCAGTTACTACAAGATCTGGACGCACCCTTCACGAAACTATGAGAATCTCTCTTGATGATGATGATACGCTTGTCCTTATGCCAACTGCATGCCCGAACCTAGGAACTGAGAAGTCCGCAGAGAACACGAAAGACAACGAAAAAGAACAAGCTTCCAAAGAGCCAGAGATTCCACAGTATAAACCAAGGATACCATATCCAGGAAGATTAAGAGAGACTAAAATGGACACTAGGTTTCAAAGATTTAAGGAGGCGATGAAGAAACTCTACATCGACATCCCGCTCCTCGATGCTCTCTCTGAAGTACCGGCTTGGGCTAAATACCTAAAAACTTTGTTATCAAGGAAATACATTACTGAAGAATAAGAAACTATCAAACTAGCTCAAACCACCTCCAATATCATCCTTAATAAGATGCCAAAGAAAAATAAGGACCCTGGTTCCTTTGGTATTCAGTGCTGTATTGGAAATGCCTCAAGCAAAAAGGGATTAGCTGACTTAGGGGCTAGCATATCAATTATGCCCTATTCCATGTGTACATGATTAGGTTTCACATACTTGCTACCCACAACGATGATAATTCAGTTAGTAGATTCCACTATCACTGCACCTCTAGGAATTATCGAAGATATTCTAGTCAGGATAGGCAAAGATGCCTATGTCCCGTGTGATTTTGTCATTATGGATATCAAGGAGGATCTGAGATACCCAATAATATTTGGTAGATCTTTCCTTGCCACAACCAGGGCACTTATTGATATTGAAGCTAGCACGATCATTCTAAGACTGGGAAAAGAAGTAATATAATTTTGAGTCCTCAATAGCATGAAAGGTCCCAGCATTCAAGAGGAGGTCTTTCTCTTAGATGCAATACATCAAATGTCCCAATTAGAAATATTTGAGCCATCTGATGAGTTAGAGAATGTCCTAACCAACCCAGAAGTCGAATTTTCTGCAAATGAATTGGTCCAACAATGTTTGCAACACTTAGAGAAAGTTGAAGCAGCACCGACAGCCACCTTTGAGGAGCTCAAATCTGTCACCATTTTAGAAGTAACAGAAACACCCAAGGCTCCTGAGATGAAGACTCTACCCATGGGACTTAAACACATTTTATTGGACGAAGAAAAATTATGTCCAGTTATCATCAGTTCCACCCTGACGAAAACCCAGGAAGAAAGGCTTCTTGTTGAGCTGAAGAAACACAAGAAAGCCATTGGGTACAAAATAACTGACCTGACAGGTTTAAACCCAGCATTATGCATGCATAGACTACCTATGGTCGAAGAATTCAAGCCATCAAGAGAACACCAGAGGAAGCTGAACCCCAATCTTAAAGAAGTGGTTCGCCTTGAAGTCCTCAAATTGCTGAAAGCCGGCATAATTTACCCAATTTCAGACTCCCAATGGGTCAGCCCCGTCCAATTCATCCCCAAAAAGGGAGGAACCACTGTCGTGCTAAATGAAAAAAATGTGTTAGTTCCCACAAGGACTGTGACGGGGTGGAGGATGTGTATTGACTACAGGAAACTAAACAAATCAACGTGAAAAGATCACTACCCTCTGCCCTTTCTTGATGAAGTCCTAGAACGCTTAGCCCATCAAAAATACTTCTGCTATCTCGACGGTTATTATGGGTTCTACCAAATCCCTATACACCTGGAAGACCAAGAGAAAACTACATTTACCTACCCCTTTGGGACCTATGCTTTCAGAAGAATGCCATTCGGGCTGTGCAACACACCTGCTACATTCCAAAGGTGTATGTCTGCCATTTTTGCAGGATTAACAGAATCTATAATGGAAGTATTTATGGATGATTTTTCAGTTTATGGAGATTCCTTCGATAACTGTCTACTCAATCTTGGACAAGTCTTACAACGATGCGAGGAGACGAACCTCATCCTGAATTGGGGAAAATGCCATTTTATGGTAACTGAAGGTGTCGTCCTCGGGCATAGAGTGAGTGACAGAGGGATTGAGGTCGACAAGGCAAAAATCGATGTTATCTCAAAGTTTTCGCCACCAAAAGATATAAAAGGAGTACGAGCATTCCTGTGTCATGCTAGGTTTTACAGAAGATTTATTAAAGATTTCTCAAAAATAGCAAAACCCATGACCCAACTTCTTACCAAAGACACCGAGTTCAATTTTAATCAAGAATGCTTATAAAGTTTCTCAACTATGAAAAATGTTTTAATCTCTGCACCCATACTAAGAGCCCCAGATTGGTCACAACCTTTTGAAATCATGTGTGACGCCAGCGATTACGCCATAGGGGCCGTATTAGGACAGAGAATCGACAAGAAACCTTATGTAATCTACTACGCATCTAAAACGCTTGATGAAGCATAGAAGAACTACACTAATATAGAGAAGGAGTTCTTAGCTGTCATCTATGCATTCGAGAAATTCCGCTCTTACTTGATTGGATCCAAGGTCATGGTCTACACTGACCACTCCGCCATACGATATCTAATTCAGAAGCAAGATGCAAAACCCAGACTTATCCGCTGGGTGTTGATGCTTCAGGAATTCGATTTGGAAATCAAAGACAAAAGCTGAGTGGAAAATGTCATAGCCGATCATCTCAGCCGCATTGAAGTCAAGGATGAAGATAAATTACCGATCTGAGACTCCCTTCCAGATGACCAACTAATGAAAGCTACCAATGGTTTCCCCTGGTATGCCGACATTGTTAATTATCTGGCTACAGGAATCATTCACCCTTCCACCTCCCATCACGACAAAAGGAAATTCCTCCACGATGTAAAGAAATACTATTGGGATGAACCTTACCTTTTCCGCCTATGCGCAGACGGACTTTTCCGTCGCTGCTTACCTGAAGAGGAGATTACCCCCGTCTTAGAGCATTGCCATTCCGGCCCCACTGGGGGGCACATGAGTGCAAAGAAAACCGCTATGAAAGTTTACAATCAGGTTTCTTTTAGACAACCATAGCGAAATATTCTCACGATTTTGTAAAAGCCTGCAACAAGTGTCGTCTTTCTGGCGGCATATCTAAAAGGAATGAAATGCCCCTCACCTTGTGGCAAGAGATTGAACTTTTCAACGTATGGGGGATAGACTACATGGGCCCCTTTCCCTCTTCATATGGTTTCTCCTACATTCTGGTTGCAGTAGATTGTGTCTCGAAATGGGTCGAAGCTATACTCGCAGTATCCAGGGATTCCAAACCAGTCATTAAGATGTTTAAAGATATCATTTTTCCCAGATTTGGAGTTCCCCAAACCGTCATATCCGACGGAGGGACCCATTTTCTAGAACGAAGCTTTGAAGCCCTCTTAAAGAAATACAGCGTTAACCATAAAGTTGCCACGCCTTACCATCCACAGACCAGTGGTCAGGTTGAGGTTTCAAATAGACAACTAAAGGCAATCTTAGAAAACATAGTCAATAGACACCGCACTGACTGGTCCACCAAGCTTCCCGATGCCCTTTGGGCTTACCGAACTGCTTATAAAACACCAATCAGGACAACCCCATTCCGTTTGGTATATGGGAAGTCATGTCATCTTCCAGTGAAACTGGAACATAAGGCTTGGTGGGCCATTAAACAACTGAATTTTGATTTCAAAAGTGCTGGAGAAATTAGACAACTCCAATTACAAGAGCTAGAGGAGCTCAGAATGATAGCTTATCAAAGTGCCAAGATTTATAAAGAACAAACCAAAATGTGGCACGACGGTCATCTAAAAAGGAAAGACATCATCATTGGTGACAAAGTACTCCTTTTCAACTCCAAGCTCAAACTGTTCCCTGGAAAACTCCACACAAAGTGGTTCGGGCCCTTCATCACCAAACATATATACCCGATTGGAGCTGTCATAAATGTTGACGACAATGGAGGAGAAAGGACAGTCAATAGCCATCGATTAAAAAAATACTACACTCCAGTAGATAAAATGCCGAGACAAACTATTGAGATCAGAGAAGCCACAACATCATCATAATAGATTCCAAACCTCGTCAAGCCAGTGACGTAAAACCCAGGTGCTACTTGGGAGGCAACCCAAGATCTGAGCTTCTTCTTTTATCTTCTATTCTTTTAAGTTACCTTAGGATTATCTTCTGAAAATATAAAAAATTATATAACCAAAACAAATATAAAAATATAAAAATCATAATAACCTTAAACCTCCCAAATGGTCCTAAAAATCATTTGGAGCCAAATGGTCCTGAAACCGTTTGGAGCCAAACGGTCCTGAAACCATTTGGAGCCAAACGATCCTAAACCGTTTGGAGCCCAAACGGTCTCAAAACCGTTTGGAGTCCAAACGGTTGTTAAACCGTTTGACCTAAGGGTTTTATAAGGTCAACCCCCCCCCCCAAATACTATAAATATAACCCCCCTCCTTCTTCTTTCTTTCGACTCCATACCTTTCTTAAACCCTCACGTGAATGGTTATTCCTGTTCCATCTCTGCTCCCATTCCCGCACGACCCGCGACCAAGTTTCTCTTCGCCGTCTTCCTTCTCAGCTCCGTGTGTCTCCACGGTGATCACACCTCTATCGCTGCCTCTCCTCGCATCACCATCGTCATCTCTGATTGTTTCCGCAAGGTACCTCAGCACACAGTTTCAGCGACGCTTCCGTCTGTGCACTGCCGCCATCTTTGCTATCACCGACATCTATGGCACCGCCGCGATTCCCTTTTCTATCGCCACCATCGTCCTTACCGCCGCCGTCTTTGCTTTCACTACCGGTTCCGCCTCTCTTCCGTCCGCTGCGCCCCCAACGTTTTAGCTTCCAAACGGTCATGAAACCATTTCACAATGACCCCCTGTCTGCCATTCCACCTTCTTTCCCCAATTTTGACCTCAGTGCTTGTAAACGACTCTCCGACAATGAACTTCGTCTCATCATGTCAAGGTTTTACACCGAGAAAGATGACATCATTTTCATGTCTGAAGACATTCTGGTCATGGCAGATGCGCTACGAGAAACTGTACAGCTAAAAGGGTCTCTCTCCGTCATCTTAATGGCCGCTTATCAGTTTCTTCTCGGATAGAATTACCCTACAACATATATGGCATCCCCCAACATGAAGGACGATTTATTAAAGCTAAAGAACTTCAGAACAACTGAGGCACTCATCTCCTTCCTACAACATATGACCCTGAAGTTCATCATGCTCCCTTTCCTTCATTCAGAACACTAGATGTTATTGGCAACAAATCTTCATGACGGAACAACAATCATATACAACAGTTCTGACAACCAATACAATCTAGATCAACAACATTACACTACGACACCAAGAACGCCTACAGAGGAGGTGGCGAAGGAGTGTGCTGACCAACTTCATGTCCTTCTCAGCACGCATACACGAGCATACAGCAAAGAACACTTTCATCACCCCGCCTTCAGCCACAAGTGCCCTCAGCAGATACGTGAGTCAAACGATTGTGGTTTCCACGTCCTCTACTAGATATACACCATCATAGTCCTTGGACGACCAGTAGAGGACATGATAGATGTGGATTGCCACGCGTTACGTGGAAAGTTTGCTTCTAATCTCCTTCGCACACATGGCACAAATAAAGGACTAACGGATGCCTGATGCCCTTGTCCTTGTACTTCTCAACCTATCACTTTGACACTCTGAGGACAGAGTGAGTGATAAGTTGGGGGGGGAGTACACTGGACAAGGGTGAGGTATCATTTTCAAAACCCTTCCTTCTCTTCATTTTCATTCAATTCTGTATAAAATTTTATAATTTTTCTTTTGCACATTTAATTTTTGTTTTAAAAAGCTTTTTCCCTATTAAAATAAACTTCGCACATAAAGAAGAACATCCCTTTTTGGAACAAAGTCACCCTCAGCTAACTTTAGAATCATGTTAGTCCTCAACAGCAATAACAAGAATAGCACTTAGACATATAATGGAAACTTAATAATGTCTCTCCACTATTGATCTTCATGCTTTTGTTTCACGTCTACATCTGACTCTCCACAGGTCAATATCAAGGCCGAAATAAGCCAAGCTCTCAAGGATGAGAGAGGCATCAGGCGACATCCAAATCAAGAAGTCTCGCAAGTAGACCATTAAAAAAAAACCAAATAAGTGCATGTTGAAAAACTCTAAGAACAGCTTTCCTCTCTTCAAATAAAAGAGGCTTGTCCGCGCAAAATAAATTCCCTAAAAACCCCAAATCCTAAGCTTGTGAGTCTACGAATAAAATCCAGAGAGTTGAATAAAACTATGAGAGTTGTGCCATAGATCTATATAAAGAACCAATGAAGGTCTCACCCGGACGGTACATTCAGCTACCCTCACGAAGGCAGATGTGTCGTGTCCGGTAGTGGAACCCTAAGGTATCTTAATATATGAAAGGCTTATAAAGGACTCACCCGGCCGGTACATTCAGCTGCCCTCACAAAGGCAGATGTGTCATGCCCGGTAGTGAACTCCTAGAAGCATAGACAACCCCTCCCCCACTTGAAGGGGGAGTTACACATCAAGCCTTTAGCCAACCCTCATACCCACTCTAGCTTCCAGTAGGTCTTTCAAAAAAGTATAAAGTTGATTAGAGTCAACAACATGCACAGAATAAAAAGTGGTCCCAATGCAGGCTATGAGATACAGAAGAAACATGAGACCTAAGCAACTCTCAAATACCTGAAAGAGTCAAGGCAAGCAATAAGACCTAATACGACCTTAGGAGAGCTCGGGTTTATAATTGAAGCAAGAATATGGAAATCTTAACTAAATAACATCGCCTCACCATTACATGCCTCAGCTCTATCTAACTTGAGGACAAGCTAGACACTAAGTTAGGGGGTGATAACCTCCAATTTTGTGATGTTATCTTAGTAATTTTCTTCAATTTCCCACATTCTTTCTTAGATAAATTAGATAGAATCCCTAGTTATCCTCTTTTATTGCAAATATACTGTTACATTAACTTTTCTCCTTTTTACTTACAGAAAAAGACACAAAAAAAATCACAAAAGACTCAAAACGGTCCCAAGACCGCATGGACTCACATGGTCCCAAGACGGCATGAAGCCAACCGGTCTCAAGACCGCATGGACTCACACGGTCCCAAGACCACATGAAGCCAACCGGTCTCAAGACTGCATGGACTCACACGATCCCTGTTAGCTAAATTGGACATCTGTAAATCCCTTTGTTTTGATAATGACAAACATTTCATTCTTGTTGATCTAACGTGCTACTTGAGTGTTGCAGGAATAAAGTGGATGACAAAGCACTAGGGAATCTATATGCTTGAATGCTTGTAAATTTCATGAAATGTAATTAATTGTAAACTTGTACAAATATATAATGTACAAGTACTTAGACTTCATGTAAATCAAATGTTAGATCTTCCCTAGCTAATCACCACACTTAGATAGGTCATCCCCTTCAATAGTGTCACATATGCGCACTCATACACACACTTGATGTATTTATTTGAAACATTGAAACAGGTTCAATCTCGGTCGACAAAATCATCGACCGAGACACTCTCGGTCGACAAACTTCTCGACCGAGAAAGACCCAAGTAGCCGTTAGACACAGCTGACAAGGTAGTTGGCAGTTGGAGATGAACGTTGCAAACACTTGATCCAGAGTGCCTGTCGGTCGACAAGACCTCGACTGAGTAGGCATCTCGGTCAACCATTTCTCGACCGAGATAGTCTCTGACAGCAACTGCAGAATTAATTAACTAGCCGTTGTTAAAGCAACTAACTTGTACCTAACGGCTAGTTAAGCACTTAGAAACCCCTAGAAAGTGTCTAGCACGTCCTTAAGTACTTGTAGGACATTCCTATAAATAGGACATACCTTAGGACACCTAAACTCACTTGTTTTTACAATTGAGCAATCTTTGAGCATACACTTGCATTAAGCAACCTGATTGTGAGCAATTGAGCATATTTGCAGTTGGCTATTTTTCTCTTGGCTCAAATTTTGTGTCCCATAGGCTAGCATCTCCTATCCACAGCAATCACAATTCCATATACATTGGCTAGGAGATCTACACGCTTGATCTAGGCAAATCAAGCTTTGTGCTTCAAAGGAAAAGTTGTGATTTCCATTTTCCTTTTTTGTTCACTTTCATTGCTTGTACTCTCCTTGCTACTCCTAGGTTGGAGGCTGCGGATTGGAGAGGGTCGTGATCTTCTTGGTGAAGAAGGAGACTTTGAACTACTTCAAGAAGGCTGGTGCAACGGGAGGTTACTTCTAAGAGGAAGGCTACTTCAAGGGGGAGCTTGGAGTTACTTCAAGAAGGCTACCTCGAGTTGGTGCATCTACTTCAAGTGAAGGTTGTTCAAAGGGGTGTAAGAAAGTATTGTATTTTGTGTAATTCCTTGAGAAGGTAATAAAATTAATACTTTCAAAATCCCAGTTGGGTAAGCAACCGGGTAGTGGACTGACAACCTTAGTATTTGCTAAGGTTGGAACCACTCTAAACCCTTTGTCTCCTTCTTGGTTTCTCATTTGTGGTTGTTTGAGTTAAATAATTGTTAAATTAGTTTAAAACCCTATTCAGCCCCCCTCTAGTGGTTTTTCAATTGGTATCAGAGCAGGCTTCAAGGAACCCTAACCAGGTCTTGAAGAATGGAGGGTGATGGTGACTACAACCACAATAAAAAGAGCAGCTTGAACAAATCTACAACATGTTGCAATTGGTGCTTAGGAACAAGACACACAACATCTAGGTGCCCATGGAGATCAAAGAAGGAAGATGAGCATAAAGATTGTCTTATTGCTACAACAAGTGAAGAGGAAGAAGAGGTAAGTATTTTTGATTTATCTAAAGAAGAGCTAGTTGCTAGTCTTGAAGAGACGCATAATAAATATATTGAGTGCAAGAAGAAATTAAAGAAATCTAATAAAGAAAAGAATGAGTTACATGCTAAGCTTCTTGCTATTACATCTGAAAATGAAGATCTTAAAAAGATCATTGAAGATCATAATATTAAAATAAAATCTATAGAGGCAGATTGCAATCTTCTTTCTCTAGAAAAGAATAATTTGCAAACTCAAGTGAACGATCTTCAAAAACAACCCATCTTGTGCTCACATCTAGATTATGATACTATAGTGAAAGAAAAAGATTCATTATTATCTAATCTAGAACAAGCAAAGCTAGATATCAAGAAAAGAATGGAGGAGATTGCTAAGCTACAACAAGAAGTTAGTAGTCTAAATAACAATGGCATTCTTGATAAAAATTTAAATGATCCTTACCATCAAATTGGAAGGAGAGGACTAGGTTACAAGCCTAAAGGACAATCTTATCAAAAACCTAGTAAGGGAAGAACACAAGTGCCAAAAAGTCAATCTATGTATGTACCTAAAGGCACAAATACATACGTACCCAAGAACAACCTAAAACAAAATCATAGAAAGAGATATGAAGTTGATTCTATATGTTGTCATTACTATTTGTGCCTTGGTCACTATTCTTTTTCATGTCCTTATAAGAAAAAGGATGTCGAGTTAGTTTGGGTTCCAAAACCTCCAAACTAAATGAATGGAATTAAGTTGAGATATGACCAAGGACCTTAGTTGCATATTTCTATGTCTATCTCAACTCAACATAATGGCATAACAAATTAGTTCAAGTATCTAAATATCTAACTTGGATATATATATATAATTCTTTTCTTACTAAAAATAGTTCTGAAATAGTATAGAACCTTTCTCGGTCGAGAATCTGTTGACCGAGAACAATATTCGGTCGAGAAATGATCGACCGATCTGGTCTCTGTTGTCAACTCTAAAATAAATCTGCTGAATGTATTTTCAATTGATCAAATTACTATTGTTAATGACTGATTTTACATGCAAAACAAAGTTGAAGACCATTTCTGAAAAATTTATAAATATAAATGAGATTGATCCTCTAAATAAGTTAAAACTAAAAATCATGTTTAACTTAATAAAGAAATTATTGTTCTTATTCACATGATTTTGTATCTCCTGATCTACTCATATAGAAATCATGTGTTATGACATCTAGTTTAAAGATGATCATGGTATTTCATGGAATTATCATTATATGCTTTTATTGTTCTATCATTACATCATGGATATGCTTTCACTATTTTATCATTCAGCTCATAAAGATGATGCTATAGATAATGATTATTGTATGCATGGATTCTTGATGATACATAGGCAAGCAAAATGATTCATTTGTGATATGAAAAAGAATTCTAAATGCTTGCAACACATAAGATAAAAATTTCTCAATTGGCATCTATAAGAACTTGAGATATTATTCCTACTTTCAAGAATCTTATATGAAAATAAGAGTACAAGAAGAAATAGAATTTGATATTTACCTACAACAAAGCTTATATAAATATTCTAGGAGAATTTGGACGGATATCTTCATATTAAGTATCACTCAAAATGTCTCAAATTGATATTTAATCGAATTACATGCAGACATATGAATGGTCAAATTGGAAATCTGCAAAATTTCCTCTTGGTTAAAATCAAGTTTGACCAAGGGGCGCTATGGTCGTAGTCAAAGGCGACCTAAAATAAGTTTGGCATAATACTTATTTGAATATCATTCTCTATATAAAAATTGTGATCAAAAGACCAATTAAAATTATGACCACAAAATTGATCAAATATTGGTAATAATAATCACAATATTACTCTCTTAGAAAACATATGTATGATCTACAAATTTAGTCTATCATCTGCATTAAGAATCACCTTAAAAAATTCATTCACAGTAAGTTTGTCAGTCGACAAATTCCTCACCGAAAACATCTAGGTCAGCCTATCTCTTTCGACCGACAGACTTCAAATAAAAATTACATCGGCAGAACCTAGACACACTTTCGGTCGACAATTATTCGACCGAGCCAATGTCGGTCGACAATTGCTCGACCGAGAATTGACTGTTGGGATATAACCATTGGAATCCGACCGTTTATGACCGTTACCAGTCGACCGTTGGGCGGCCGTGTAGTGCGTCTGGGATATGACCGTTGCGGTCAATCGGTCGACAAATTGTCGACCGACATGGTCACTGGATTGCTATAAAAATGACTAAAAACGGGTCATTGCTTCACACTCTCACATTCTTACTTCCATAACTTCTCTCTAGTGCATTTTTGTGCAATCCTTTAGCTTCTTCATCTCCAAGACTTTCTTGCTTCTCCACCCTAAAGCAAAGAAATGGCTTCATCATCTAGACGTGGAAAGAAGAAAGTTGCTGGCAGGAAAGGAAGGGCAGCTTCCCCACCGTTGACGATCATCAATGACATCCCCTTCATCGACGCAGATGCTGGTGATCGCTACCTCAGGCTCTCCTCCAAAACTCCTCTTCCACGACGGCCGGTTGACGTCATGGACTTCCTCAGCATCGTCGACCTGGAGGATCTCTTTGAGGTGCAAAATTTGAAAGAATTTTTGAACCCTTCCTTCTCTTCCAAAGTGGTAAATGAGTTCTATGCAAACCTAATCTCCCATTCCGAAAATGAAAATGACTCCTTCTACTCTATGGTCAATGGGCATAGCTTTCAATTTACTGAGGAGGATATTCTTGACATGCTCAACATCGACTTAGATGAATGTCAAGACACTCTTGACCTTTCCACTGGAAATCCACTCAATACATTTTCCCAAGGTGTCAATACCGTCAGTCTTAGTGACATTAAACGAGCCATTTTTCAATCTAATACAACTTGTCACGAAGATAGGGGTACCTACTATGCCATTAACCTCAAACCTGCAGCTAGGATTGTCAACCTTATTGTTTCCACAAACATACATCCTAGAGAAAACAAGTCTGAAGTCCCTACCTTTCGCATGTGTTTAATTTATGCCATTATCAAACGTATTCCCATAAATTTTATCCGCATCATCCTTAAGAACATGCTTGAGTTTTCTGGCAATCCCCCATATGCTGATTTTGTATGCCAAATCACTCAACACTTTCTTAAGACACAAATTGAGGATATGGGATACACATGGGAAAGAAGACCACAAAAAATAAGCAAAAACACAGTAGAGAAAATGGGAATTGATTTTGGTCACAAGAGGGCTAGGACGGAAGGGGAGACATCTACTCAAGACATACCACCTCCTCCTCCTACCAACCCATCCTATGATCCCATCCAAAACACCCTAACCTATATTGTTGGGTCCCAATATCATCTAAGCAGACAATTAGATTATAGCCACCATGCCATGACCTACCTAAACCAAAGGATGCAAACCCTCTCTCCAAATCAACCATATGAATATCCTTATTCTTTAAATCCTGGCATGATCAACCCATATAATCCCTCTTACAACTACTACCAAACTCCACCTCCACCATCTACAGATCTCACACATAGTTTTCTTCAATACAACTACAAGACATTGCTGCTCATTTCCGCTTTGATCGTGTTCCTACCTTCTTGGAAGCATATGCCTTAACCAAGACAGGTTCTTTGGAGTGGCAAACTTTAGTCCAATATTATGGAGCTGAGCCATTTCTTGGAAAAGACCCTGATATTGATGTAATACTTAAGTCTTTCCAGTGAGATTTGGAGTGTCTGTTGTATTAGTTGTAATGAATTGGTTATCTTTGCATGATTGTAATGAAATGGTTATCTTTACATGATTTGGTTATCTTTGCATAATTGTAATAATTACATCATTGTAATGAATTGGTTATCTTTACTAATTATAATGGATATTTTTCAAAGCATATATGATATGTTCCTTCTATGGCATCATTTGAACATGGCTTATAAGACTATTATAGTAGAGCATACAAAGTAAGGGGAGTAATAAATATGTAATTAATCAAAAAGGATGACATCTTTGCAAAAACCTGAAATTTAAAATTGTGGCTAAATTGACCATCTATTGAAGAGCATTCGTACATGGATTATAATTGGGGATATCTATTTAAGGGGGAGCAATACTCTAAGCTTAAAATGTTTTTCTTATCACCTTCAAGACTTAACATCCTTTACAAGTGATTGAGTAATTACTAAAAGAATCACAAATATTTATCTTGGATATCTTTTTTAAATGACAAAGGGGGAGAAATAAATATAAATCTTAAAACTTAGTAATTGTGCAAAACTCAATCAATGAGTTTCATAAACTCTAGGCTTTACATTGAAAGTTGCTATATTCCCTAAAGAATTGGATTTCATGTTCCATAATTCATGGGAAATAATAAGCACACATTTTATAAACAAGAGAAGAAATTTACAAAGGTAATCTTCAGGTATGAAACTCACATGTTTTTAATTCATATTTAGGAAATGTTTGTCATCTTCCAAAAGGGGGAGATTGTTAGCTAAATTGGACATCTATAAATCCCTTTGTTTTGATAATGACAAACATTTCATTCTTGTTGATCTAATGTGCTACTTGAGTGTTGTAGGAATAAAGTGGATGACAAAGCACTAGGGAATCTATATGCTTGAATGCTTGTAAATTTCATGAAATGTAATTAATTGTAAACTTGTACAAATATATAATGTACAAGTACTTAGACTTCATGTAAATCAAGCGTTAGATCTTCCCTAGCTAATCACCACACTTAGATAGGTCATCCCCTTCAATAGTGTTACATATGCACACTCATACACACACTTAATGTATTTATTTGAAACATTGAAACAGGTTCAATCTCGGTCGACAAAATCATCGACCGAGACACTCTCGGTCGACAAACTTCTCGACCGAGAAAGACCCAAGTAGTCGTTAGACACATCTGACAAGGTAGTTGGCAGTTGGAGATGAACGTTGCAAACACTTGATCTAGAGTGCCTGTCGGTTGACAAGACCTTGACCGAGTAGGCATCTCGGTCGACCATTTCTCGACCGAGATGGTCTCTGACAGCAACTGCAGAATTAATTAACTAGCCGTTGTTAAAGTAACTAACTTGTACCTAATGGCTAGTTAAGCACTTAGAAACCCCTAGAAAGTGTCTAGCACGTCCTTAAGTACTTGTAGGACATTCCTATAAATAGGACATACCTTAGGACACCTAAACTCACTTATTTTTACAATTGAGCAATCTATGAGCATACACTTGCATTAAGCAACCTGATTCTGAGCAATTGAGCATATTTGCAGTTGGTTGTTTTTCTCTTGGCTCAAATTTCGTGTCCTATAGGCTAGCATCTCCTATCCACAGCAATCACAATTCCATATACATTGGCTAGGAGATATACACGCTTGATCTAGGCAAATCAAGCTTTGTGCTTCAAAGGATAAGTTGTAATTTCCATTTTCCTTTCTTGTTCACTTTCATTGCTTGTACTCTCCTTGCTACTCCTAGGTTGGAGGCTGCAGATTGGAGAGGGTCGTGATCTTCTTGGTGAAGAAGGAGACTTTGAACTACTTCAAGAAGGCTGGTGCAACGGGAGGTTACTTCTAACAGGAAGGCTACTTCAAGGGGGAGCTTGGAGTTACTTCAAGAAGGCTACCTCGAGTTGGTGCATCTACTTCAAGTGAAGGCTGTTCAAAGGGGTGTAAGAAAGTATTGTATTTTGTGTAATTCCTTGAGAAGGTAATGTAATTAATACTTTCAAAATCCCGGTTGGGTAAGCAACCGGGTAGTGGACTAACAAACTTAGTATTTGCTAAGGTTGGAACCACTCTAAACCCTTTGTCTCCTTCTTGGTTTCTCATTTGTGGTTGGTTGAGTTAAATAATTGTTAAATTAGTTTAAAACCCTATTCACCCCCCCTCTAGTGGATTTTCAGTCCCAAGACCGCATGAAGCCAACCGGTCTCAAGACCGCATGACTTCACATGGTCCCAAGACTACATGAAGCCAACCGGTCTCAAGACCGCATGGACTCACACGGTCCCAAGACCGCATGAAGCCAACTGGTCTCAAGACCGCATGGCTTCACACGGTCCCAAGACCGCATGAAGCCAACCGGTCTCAGGACCGCATGGACTCACACGGTCCCAAGACCGCATGAAGCCAACCGGTTCCAAGACCGCATGGAGTCAAATGATCTCAAGACCGCATGAGTCCAAACGATCTCAAAACCGCATGAGTCCAAACGGTCTCGGAGCCCAAACGGTCTTCAAGACTGTTTGGACCCAAAACTGACCAAACTGTTTGGACTTCACTTAAGGCCTATAAATAAGACCCAAGGGGTCCTCCCAAAAGGGGGGAAGAAGTTTTAGACGCCCAGAGGCTGCCTCTACTACTCCAGAGTTGTTCCAACCTCCATCCTCTGCCCAAAGGCTACCGGTCTGAGATCCACTCTCCATCCTGAAGTTGCTTTCTCTCTCTTCACCAAAGAAGGTGGGAAGAAGAGACCTCATCATCAAGCAACCTGTGAAGTTTGAAGATCGTCACTCTCTCTCTTTCTAAGGGGTTCACTTTCCTCTCTCCTTTGTGGGGATGACATTCTCTCTCTCTTCTCGCCTCCTTCCTTGTCCTAGCTATGAGCGAGTAGTCTCTTTCACTGGGGTGCGGGGAGTAGCCCCGCTACCCATGTTTTCATCTCATGTAATGTAATCCATACTTTGCAATATAGAGATTCTTTATTTTCAGTTCAACATCAATCGCTTAATGAATGCTTATTGCTTGATCACCAACTTGTGTTATCTTTTATCTTTTAGTATGAATTGTCTATGTTTGTACTACTAGATTTGAAACTCGATTGAATGTTGGTTCTTGATGCATGTATCCACCATGCATCTGTTTCGGTATCTAGGAGTGTTTTTCAAGAAGTGGAGTAAACTCACTACCAATGTTGTACTTCCATACTATGAAATGGAATCAGTTGACGTATGAAAGTACAACCTTGGTAAGTTGAGAAACTCACTTTGTGAAGGGAATGATGCAAAGTAGGTGACCATTCATTCGGGGATGGCTGACTTTGCAACATCCCCGCACCCCTCATAGTTAGCTCTCTGAAAGGAAGCTAAATCTACAAAGATACTAACTGTCTGGACTCTTTTTGCAGGTTATGTTTTATGTTGCATGTTTTGATCCGTGTGTAGTGGCGGTAAAACCCGTTCACATCCTAGTGGCCTTTTGTCATTGTTTAACATCCTTAAATTTACTTGCTTGCTTTACTTTACTTTCTCTTAGTTTAAAAACAACCAAACCAACCCTTTTGACTTAAATACCAACTATTAAAAAGATTAAGTGAAATTCCAACATTTTCCATCTTGTTGCTCCCAACAAGGTCGTTGTCCCGTGGATTCGACCCTTAACTATACTACGATAAGACTTCCACGTATCTTAGCATATGTGGGTGGAGTTCTTGATCTAGTATAAGCAAGGCTAAACTTAAAGATTTACCATCTTTAGGATTTTTAGTGGTGCACGCAATTCCACATAAGTGGAAGCTCCATCAATGGCATATGGATTTCATGATGAATATGCATTCATCAACAAGTCATAAACCCCTAACAAGGATTTCATCCCCCAAAATCCCAAGCAGAAAGAAGACGGGTGTTACTTACATGTCACATCATACATCTCCACAAAGCTCCTAGGTGTCACAGATCCATGACCAACATATTGGATCTTCCTCCAGAGCCAACATAGGGTTTCCTTGTACTGGTTATAGACTCAAACCTCTATCTTACCATCCTTTGTCTGGTAACACTCTTAGATATTGAAACATCACACGCAACTCATATCACTCAGGTATCAGTTCCTTTACTGATATATCACATTCCTCATTATGTTTCTGCTGCGCTATTCTGATCTCACAGGCTTGACACTTAAGCTTTGCATAACTTGTATCACTATCCTTCTGCTATATATGTTCCAACTATTTCTTCTCCTTCCACAAAGGATGTCTTAGTCCAAGGAAGATCTTTCTAAGAAGGGGTTTTCACAAGATACCTACTCTACAAAACAGATGTATGCACATGACAGGGCTCATAAGGCACTACTATGTACTGCTTAAGTCTTAACACAAAAGGAGTTATCGAACATCCAAGGAACCAAGCATCTTGTTTAACAACAACCACATCATCCTGGTTTCCTGCCATGTCTTCCTGTCAGCTCCGAAATGTACAACAAGCACCAACTCATAGGGTGACAGATATGCACTATCTCAGCTGATCTAGATAGGATTCACAAACCTCATTCATCCATCTCTATTCGAGACACATCCTGCCTGGATCTTCCTTTACTCAAGACTTAGCTAGGAGTATTCCAAGGAATCAGGCTTAACTTGATGAACTTTTCCCAAGACAACATGTCCTCGGTTTCTTTCCTTGGGTGCATACCTTCCGATGTCATGTTTATGCGGAGCATAAACCCCTAACAAGTGATAGCCATACTATAGGCACTTAGCCAGGTCAAACCAAAGACAACCTCTCTAGAAGCATCTTCCAAACACGCTATAAGTGTTCAGAGGAGGGTACATCCTAAACGGGATCAACAGAAGTAGAAGGGATTAAATCCATCTGACCTGCCAGCATACCTTGGTCATCTCACCATTTCTAGCCAGCTCATGCCACGAGATCTATCTGTTGCCTATTGCCCTCTGCTTCCTGGTCAAACCATCCAGTCCTCACTTGCTTATCCTTATCATCGCTCCTATATGTTGCTGAACTGCTACCTCGAGGGTCACCACATAGATCCAGACCACAAAACAAGCTTCAAGCTTGTTGGTTCAAGGTCAAGGATGAGCTATCAATATGGTTCACCACCATACCTTCACGATCTAGGCATCTTGATTCTCAACCCTTTACCAGAAGGCATGTTCTCATGTTCTCATATGTTTGGCACTTCTCATATACTAGTTTTCCTTACCTTGGTATCCATCTCTTGAGTCAAAACACATCACTTCTGGTCTCTCCTTCATAGTCTACCATTGTCACTGGTTCAAAACATGTCAAGAGGATCCTACCATCATCATCTATCACATATATCTCTATATTGGAAGCTAAAGTCCAAGATCAACTGATACTTTTCGAAGTATCCAACCAGAGATCACTCAAAAAGTACACATATCAAGTGACACAGGGTCCACTTGACAGCCACTCCCTCAGAAGGAAGGAACAAACTCCTCCAAACACCCCAACAACACCTATGGTTTCATATCAAAGGGGAGGATATTATCACTTTCTTTTGATCCTTTCATGAGCTTTCAACTATTTGTGCATCGTTAAACCTTGTTCCATCTGGTTTTATCCTATTTCTTCTTAGTTTTCTTGCACTCAGCACAGGAAGCATCAAGACCATTATGTGTTATTATTCTTTTTTTCTTGTCGTCGTTTCATCGTAATCATGATTATTTCCTGATTATATCAAAATTTTGTTTCTTTTTTGTGAAAAAGATCATTATTCTTCACATATTCTTTACTGAACAAGGATCCTCTCCCTTGTTCCCTTTTTCTTATCACGAATTTACACTTTATACTCTCTCATTTTTGCTTACATTCATTGGTTGGTATGATATTATCTCAGGTTCCATCTTATTTATTCATTACTTGTTCTTCTCTTTCTTCCAACCTTTTGCTTTCTTTCAAGAATTTTCTTTATCTTGAGTAAGTTTTATGTTTTAACTCTTCTTGTTATCACAGATTAATCTGTCTTTTACTTGATGTATCTCTTAAGATTATGGTTTCAAGAACTTATCTCATCATATTCTTATATGGATTTTAGGTTTCATAGAACCATTACTTCCTCTTTGGATTACCAAACATCCAGGTTTTAAAGAGTTATGGTGCATTTATTTACTCCCTTTATAATAAGATGAAGGTATTAGCATCATATTCCTGATTTGCTATGCTCTTTAGATTTCTCCAGAATGACTACTTGATCAGAGTAATCAAGGAGGAAACAATCTAAGGATCCACACTTACCAATGTCTTCAATATTTGAATACCTAGCCAGGGCATCCAATTACTGATATTAGGTAGTATGCACCATATTTTATGTCACGGTCCAACCTTAGACACCATCCTAATCCTAGTCCTAGTGTCTCTATAGACTCAGCGAACCTAGAACTCCGATACCAAATACTTGAAACACCCCATCCTCAACAAAACAAGATTACATGCTAACCAGCAGATTACCAAAAATCACGGGAAATTAAAACCAATTTACAATGAGCACCACAAGATGTGACATATAATATTTGAGCCAACACTTTTCTTTTCATGGCATATTTCCAAGGTGCTACAACATAATTTCCCATCATCTCATTACATGAAATAACTGTTCCACATGTTGATTTACATCAAGATACATAAACCGAAAATTGTACATCGATCGTAATACAAGAAACATCAAAAAGCTTCCCCAAGACCTGAGTGTACAAGGACGACACATAGGACTCTACTGCTAGATACTATATATTCCATTGGGTATGATACCTTTGCATATCATCTATAGCCACATGATCTTCATCTCGCCAAGAACGTCCACCTAAAAAAATGTTATTAACCACCGGGGTGAGACACACAGTCCCAGTCAGAAACATAACCCTATACCAACTTTATTATGATCCCAGATAACTGGTATAAGCAGATTATAGGAGCAACATACTGAGCAAAGCAAACTTTATTAACAATCTTACCAAAATATCCAGGAGGCATATAACAGGCATTCTTTATGGTACATGATTAACAAGATAAGCTTTAAAGAATTTATGACAAGATATGAAAAGTGTACAAATAACTTGCAAGATATAACTAGAGCAACTATACAAGTAAGGCCTCAACCAATGTTCTATGTTTTGCCTTAAGCAATATATTCTATACGGTTGGATTACAATTTATTATGCCATGAGGAAGTGATATGTCCCGCTCAAATCCAACCTTCGGCTGTGAATCCCAAAACCGGTGCCATACAAGGTCATTGGGAGATCCAGACTCCATGACCTCACCTCTTCATGGTCAGTGCACGTTAACCAAAGTAGGACCGCAGTCTCTTGCTTGAGTGGCCTCAGCCACAGGGTTAGCTCACGCAGTCTACCCTTTTTATCATGAGCCACGGGCCTATTCACTGTGCTCCTGAGCCATGAATGCATTCATACTCCTTCACACTGAGCCATTAGCCTGATCACCATGCTCTTATACACATCTTGAGTCCACAACCGCGGTTTCACTCTAATCCTCCTATTTTCATCTAGGAGAAACCCTACATATTCAACAATATGCGCTCCAGGTTAACCCACAGGAGAACCCATTTCACCATCACCTAATTACTGAAGATGATGGATCTATGGCCAAAGCAAACTACATGAAAGGTTCATCTATAATTAGTTAATGCATTTTAAATAGATTGTTGGGGCAACCAAGTTGTATTAAGAAACCATATATAAACATGAACAACATTAGATGTCATTACTTTGGTATTATACTGCTATTGATATTCTCATTGCCCTCAACAATCATCTTATTTCCATGGGACATGAATCCCTTTCATCATCATACATCATCATGGGATATCAGTCCCTCGGCTCATCACATAATATCATTACCCCTCAAGGCATCATCATCATCATGGGATATCAATCCCTCATGTTATCAATAGAGGATAACACTTCATTCAGGCACTCAGCCTTTATTAGGTTATTAAACCTTCCTCATCATATTGATGTTACATGTTATCTCATCAACAAGGTGCATTATCATTACTCAGATATTGCATATACCAAATGCCAGACAAAGCACATAATCATATAATCATCATAGCTCTTACCTGTCTATGAATCCAATTGATAGTACCTGCATGGTTAGAGAGTATAGAAAAGAGATAACTTGATCACCAAAAATAATCTTTACGGAGCATATCATTATTACCATGTTATTAGGATTAAGGTTTGGAGCAATCATCCATTTTTATGAACGTATGAAGCATAAAGTCATAGATGGTGTATTAAACAATACTCATTATTGTTATCATAGCATGGGTATCCACCATACCCTAAGCCTCATATCATCACGCACGCCATCCCTCAGGATTCATCTTTAAGGATCACACACCATGGTTCACCTGTCATCAACCATAGGTAGCCCCCATACTAAGCCTTCACAACTTATTCTTCATGTCTCACCATTTTGATCAAAGGTGTGGGCCAAAGGTAACAAGGTATTACATTGACGTTATGCATCTCAAGATAACTTTTAGGGTTATCGGGTTAGGGCACAACCCTCACTAGAAGTGTCGCCTATCCTCACCAATTCTAGGCAGCGACCACAAACCCTCACTAAAGGTGTATCGGGCAGGGTACCAACCCTCACCCAAAGTTGTCGGACTCAAGCATGACATGCACCCATACACAAAGGAGATAATGGCCAGACTTAGACCTAATGATGTGTTGTGAAGCCATGGACCAAGAGTATATCGGTCAGCATATGATCATCACAACAACCCTTTTTGGCCAAGACCCCCTTATAGCCTTTCTAGGGTTAGGGTTCATACTAGGCAACCATCAAATCATGTCGCCCAAACCACAACTATATCGCCCAACAAGCACCCACTTGGTCAGCACATCATGATGTCTAAGGAACTCTCACACCGCCCAAGGTACACTACTACCATCCATCAAATGTTGCCATGGCACCCAAGGTAGCCTATCATCCAACTAGGGTTTGGGACCCTATAATGGTCAAGGTACTATATCGCCTAGCCCTCAACTTATATCGTCTAAGACCTTATACTGTCCGAACTCACCACATGTATCGGCCAAACCTTCAACCCTAGGACCATCCAAGCTATCAAGCACATACACATGTCAGGTAACCAACCAAGAGAGAGCATGTATCGGGTAAGGCATATCAGCCAAAGTAACATATCTCCTTGTGGGGGTATCGGCCATGCACTTAACCCTGATGTCGCCCAAGCTATGCATACATACACACTCATAACGTTCTAGGGTTGATGATATTGGGCAACATATCAAGGGACCGTTCATAACGCCCATCCTCACATCCTTTTTCATTCATGTAGCACCATCTTGGGCACCTAGCATATTGCCCAAGGGATCATTACCACAAAGGCACCCATATCGGTCAGCTAGGGTTAGTGCAACCCCCAACACTCAAAACTCCATGACGTCCAGGATGCAATATCGAGCAACAAGGGTTAGAGCTAGCCTATTGGTAAAGGAATCTCAATGCCCATGACAACATGTTGGGAATTCTAGGGTTAGGACCATCCCATCAGCCAATTTAATCATATCACCTTAAGTTAGGGTTAGGGCATCCATATCGCCCAAGACACTACTTCTAGGGCTATCGCCCACACCAAGGAACAACCTATTGGTTTCCCTACATTATCAATGATACCTATCACCAAAGGCATTACCACCATATTGCCCATGATATTATCTAAGGGCTCAACCCCAAGAGCTTGACATGCAACTAGAGTAGAGCATCCATGTCTCCCAGGGCAACCCCATCTCCCAAGCTAGGGTTGGAGATCTATGTCGGCCAAAACACTAAGGTTAGGGTTTCATGTCGGCCAACCACCATATTGCCCACCATCATCATCTTTGGTAGAGGTGCATATCAGTCACAAGGTCAACAAAGGGTTCACATAGCATATCATCCAAGGCTCAACTCTAGAAGAGGGTATCGGGCAACAACCTTAAGGAGCCACCATCCATAACGTCCAAACCCCAACCCTAGGGTAGGAAAGAGATATCGGTCACCCCATCATATTGCCCCAAACATCTAGGACATAGGCTCATCTTTCAAGTCCAAAGGATAGAAAGGGGTATTGCCACAAACCATCGACCAAAGTATAACCTATTGAGCAAGGTACTATGTCGGGTAAAGCATAGTACCGAGCAAGCCCCCATATCGGGTAAAGCACCCTATCGGGCAAGTCATCTTCAACCTCTAGCCACATGTTACCATCTAACGCAAGAAGAACAATATAAGGACAGTAGTAAAACGTGACCACTTCCATTAAAATAGATCTCAAGTTCCACACGCACGACTATCATGGAGAAGGGTATCAATTTAAAGACAAGAATCATCACATGCACATATGGAGAGTGAACATAATAGAGATGGTTAAGAGTTATGTAACCCGCCTTAAGAGGATCTCCATGAAAGGAATAAAGCTTCCTGATCCAAGCAGCAAACCCACGTTCCTCTACATGTAAACCATCCATCTGAAGCTCTAAGCTTGTCTTCGGCTCCATCATCATCACCTCAAGGAATAAGAGAAGAAGAAGAAGATACCATGGTTATGTATAGATCAAGAAGAAGAAAAGAGGGGGAGATAACCATGGCCTTGCCTACTCACATCAAGGGGCCATCCATGGCTGAGAGGAGGAGAAGGAGATGATGAAGAAGGCATAAGGAAAAGCTAGCAAGGAAGCATGACTCACCAAGGTCGAATCTTGAGCAAGGAGTCTCCATGGCCAAAGAGCTCGCCCTCCCAAGCTCCATGGGAGTTTCTTTGAGCTCCCAAGCTCCCATTCTCATCCCATATAGGAAGGGGAAAGAAGGTGGCCGAAACGGAGCACTTGGTTAAGGAGGAAGGGGGCTATATACACCAAGGAAGAGAGAGGTAGCAAAGGAGAGGTGTCATAACCACATAACCCAAGATGCCACTTGCTCATGCACTTAACGCCACTTGTTGCCACCCAAGATACACATGCATGGCCTGGTGATACACTCTAGGATGTGTATCATGCATCTGGGTACCTCCCATGGGTGACACACCCTCATGGGAGACACACTCTCAAGCTTCTACCCAATACACTAAAAGACAAGGTAGCAAGTGTGACACATATGTGATATAAAGACCATATAAAGATGTTACTCCTCAACTATCAACCAAAAAAGGTGCCCCAACTTCCATCCACATCCTATATGATTCCAAACAGAAGGGATGTGACTATAGAGTTGATAAATTGCATATTGACCCCTCCACTTTGGGTAATTTGCAATTTGCACCAAAACTAGCACATAGGGCACAAACATCATCCAACTAAGCTCAAACTTGGAATATAGGTCTTCCACAAGGCGCCCCACCTCATAATTATCTTTATAATGATGCTAGAGAACTAACTTCATGCTCTACATGTGACATATTTCAATATAACCCCTTACTTTGGGTAAATTGCACTTTGGTCCAAAACAAGCAAACATTGCTCAAACAGCATCCAAACGGGACCAAACTGGAAACATGAGCTTCTAACATGATATCAAAACATCTTAAGAGATTAGATTGAGGTTTTAAGCACCTTTCATAAGCAAAGAAAAGTAGGTTAGACCAAAACTTGGGTCAGGGTCCTTATATCTATTACCAAGCCCTAGATAGGGAAGGCCACAAGAGGTCAAGCCCCATATTGGGAAGGCCGACATGGCATCAAGCCTCAGATAGGGAAGGTGTCCCAATTCCACTGCAAGGACAAAACCCCATGAGAGGGTATACAACAGTTGTTGAGAAAAGTAGGGTTGAGAAGTTATAACAAAAAATGCATGTTTGATTATGTAATAAAGATTATTGCTATGGTTGTCCATGTTGTTATACCTACATGTGTGTATTTTTTCCCCCACATACCCACTATAGAGATATACTGACCACGTTTTTTTCACACCATTTTAGGTTAAATTACAAATTATTTAAAGATATGGATTTCTATAGAAGATGATGCCAAAAGAAAAGATGATTAAAGTCTACTAGAGGATTTATAGTTAAATTTTCTTTATGTTACCAACATTAGTTTCCCTTTTTGTGTAACTCCATAGAGCAGATTCTATCTTCATATCATTATCAAACTCTTTTCCATTCAATGAAATCTCTAACTATTCTTAGTTATTTTCTAAACCTTGATCATGGGATTATGATAAGGGTCCTTGCCCTATCGGTCTGCCTTGACTGGGGATATTACATTTGGTATTAGAGACCAAGTTACCATTTAACCTTTAATAATTAGTAATTTAAGAGAATATTGTAGAGCCCAAGGGAATTATTATGATATTTTTTATGGTAATGGTGTCTAAAAGGATCATAATCTAGGAGCTCGCAAAACTTTCCTACGCACCACTAGTCGGCTTACAAGGACTCCTGGGCCTCTATGAATCTTGCCTGGCCAAAGCCGAAAGATTTTTCCTAAAATAAAATACCTTTAGGTTTTTCTTCTCATCTTGTTGTACATCCCTTCTCTACCCCCTACTTCCCTCACATAAACCTAGGGAACCAATAACTATTTTCTTCTCCCCTTCTAAGATACTAGTGTTATGAGTATTAGGGTTAAGTCTTCCTCACCAATTAATGTACATGATATGTGAGAATAATGATAAAGTTAAAGGAAAAAATTCTTTATGGGTTTTTCCTTGTAAGTGTAAACGCTAGATAGAACTAATATTAGCTTAGGAAAACCCTAAGTAGGTCAAAGGATATAGAAACCCAAAGATGTAGGGTGTACTCCCTAACCCTAAGCCTAAAATCTAATCTTAGGTTATGGAGAAGTATGAATAAAATTATAACCCCATGTAAAATAAACCTTCAGAAATGGAAAGAGGAAGGAGAAAACACAATCCCTAGTATTCGCATGCATGGTACATGGAGTAATACATGCATGATGTATGTGAGGGGTTTTGGAATATGTAAAGATGAGACATAAGCAATCAATGGTTATAGAAAAATGGAAGTATGGAACCCTCAATTCAAATTTTAGTGTTGGTGTCCCGACCTGGGGTGGGTCAACCCAAGGATGTGGAGTATACCTATGGGGAAGGCAAAACCCTAAACCTGTGAGGTTAGGTTGTGGATAGAAAGTCTAACCTCCTCTTTCTAGGCACTGTGATAAGAAAATGTGTTCCTACTCATGTACGAGTAGGAGGTAGTCATGCACCTAAGTGAAATTGAGTGACATCAGGCTAGAAGAGGGATTAGTTCTATATCAGATGACTAAAACCTTGTTGCAATATGTTATATATGGAATATATTAAATAAGTTTATATGAAATGATCAAAGTTTTTTATAATGTGATAATATGTTTATGGTGATCTCAATTGAGTTTTATAATTTGGTTCCAGTTTTGAGTATTTGACATAAATTTGACAATACAAGTGTGTGTGTTTCTCTGAGATAAGATAAGATAAGTTTAGCTAAGATGTGAATCAGTAAGAGCCTCAATTTCTTATACCAGGGAGAACCTCTAGTGTTAGGACTAGATATAGGGTTAACTCTAGAGAGACTAAAACCCAGAGGGAGAAGGCCAGAAACCTAAAATCCAAGATATGAGAAATTATGAAAAAATTTGTTGTGATATGTCCTAAACTAGACTAGTCCTAGATGAATGAGTTGTGTTATTTTGTAGAAGATTCCTATTGGATTGTTGTACCCTAGAATCCTAGCAAGGACCAAACGCTTAAGATAGAGGAAGAGGCTACTTACACACAATGTTCAAAAAATCGATCTAATTGGTCGAATAATTGATTTTGGTGGTCTAGCGCTTCGCATATGGATAATCGGCCTATAATCAGTCCAGGACCGATTAATCGACCGTTCGGGGGTATAATCGGTCGATTAATTGGTGATTTTCAAAAACAAATGCTAGTAATAATTATTTTTTACATTAATTATTTCTAATACTACTATTGGTCATTACAATTACATTCTCTTCTTCCAAATTTACATATTTGGTCTTCTCCCCATGTTTTTTCAATAAGTTTATAGTTAATGTTTATTGAACTGATCCTTATTGTTGATGTTTTCTTCTCTAATTTCATCAATGTTTCTAATTACTTATTAATGCAATATTAGTCTATGACTTATCAATGTTTCTAATTACTTATCAATGTTTCTTCTCTAATTTCATCAATGTTTCTAGTTACTTATAAATGCAATATTAGTTTATTACTTATCAATGTTTCTAATTACTTATTAATGCGATATTAGTTTGTGACTTATCAATGTTTCTAATTACTTATGAATGCAATATTAGTCTATTACTTATCAATATTTATAATTACTTATTAATGTGATATTAGTCTATGATTTATCAATGTTTGTAATTACTTATCAAGTTTCTTCTCTAATTTCATCAATGTTTCTAACTACTTATGAATGCCATATTAGTCTAGTACTTATAAATGTTTCTAATTACTTATCATTGGTAATATTATATGGTCAATATATAATTTACATATCTTTATGATTAATATTTAAAAAAAATCAAAACTGATTAAAACTGAATATTCACCCGCTTATACTCCTGCATACCGTATATACTCTATTTGGTACCCTCTCTGCCCGTACACCGATTACCGCTTTTCAGAACACTGCTTACACATATGTGTATATGATATGAGTTCCTACCATATAGGTGAGGGGCAAAAGAGAGTCCCAAGATCATGAGGAGGTAATGAATGTTAGTATGTTGTGAAGCCTCATGCTCGGGTTGATGGTCCTTTGCATAAGGATCTAGAGGTCATTTAGGAGAAAGAGAGAGTTGGTTAAGAATACTTCTTGAGTGGGGATAAATGAAGAGAATACCATGTCATTTTTGGTTTTGTCTATGCTTGAGTGGATAGATCTTACAATTGTTATGATCGGTGCTAATGAGGTAGACGTGAGAACCCTAGACCAAAGAGGGTAGACAAAGCTAGTGCATATAATACTCATAGAGTTGACTTACCTCATAGAGGTTGAGCATGGCACCACCCTCAGGTAATGGGTTAGGGAAGCCTCAACTAGCCTTTTAACAAAGTTTGACAAGCCACACATACAAGTTTGTTTAGCACAACCATAATATAACATACGTATGAAACTAATCTAACCTTGAGAGATAATATATGGATATGATATGATAGAAAACTTAAAAATTGTTTAATACTTCTCTGTCTATAATTGGTAGCCATATGTATGAAAAAAGTTATATTGGAATAGTTGGCTAATCTCGGGATGAACCTTTAATGAAGTTTACAACCTAATAAGAAGTGAAATGAGATTATATTCATGATAAACATCAAATGTGGTTGTAGTTGATATGAGGAATACGTGGTTATTATATTTGTCTTCTTCAAGGTACACTTTACGTCTTACTTAGCCTACTATGTAGTATGGTTGTATTATGTGTACATAAAATACTTGACGTACAATATTTGAGGAAATAATTGTTGTTGATTTTTTCTATATATAGTCTTGAACACATGAAACATAATATATCCTCTCCATCATATCAAAGAACTTCAACTCCTTGGTAGTGAAGTGCTCAAAAGTAAAGTACTTCAACTCTTTGGTAGTAAAGCACTTTGTTTAATAATCCAACTCTTTGGTAGTAGATCATAAGTCCTTAATGAATTCAACTCTCATATAGTTAATGCATGGATGGTATAATAGAAAATATTCCTAAAAAAACATGTTCTCTTTGGTTAATATACATCTTGGTTTAGATATGCTTCAGTTATCATTCAAACTGCCAAGTATTAGTTTTATCTTGTCCTGGGTTACGATCACCCTAGAGGGGCGAGTTCACAAATAAGTTTAAGAATTTAAGTAACCTTCAATGTCACCTAAAGCTTGAAAGATTAAGTATATGAAGCTTGAAAGCACATATATTGAGTATAATTCTTTGAACCCAGGTATGTCGTCTCTGAGGAACATGAGGAAAAGCCAGGACAAAAGTGGATGAGAGTATGGGACCAAGCCTGGAAATAAAGGTTGCCTTGAGCCCAATGAAAGGACATAAAGTAAATAATGTGTACCCGACGAGATGAAGACAATTTGGGTTAAAGAATTATAAAGGGTATAATGTGCTTGAATATTATCAAAGGAACCTCGGGAAAAATGTGTAATGAGATAAAGTTATGACATCTCAACAAACCCTATAGAGGTTAGAGTCCTAAGTCAACCCTAAAGTCAACTAGTGATGATTAAAGGTTCATAGGACCTACGAGGTCAGGAGGTGATCATGCTTTGAGTGCCTAAGAGCAAGGAATCAGGAGATATCCATCCATATGTACCTAAGGCCCATGGGCCATGACACTAACACCTTCATGAGTTGATGAGTCTCAAGGGGTCAATGTGAGAGGCATTCTATAAGTGTGACACCCTTTGCCACACAAAACAAGATTACTCAAAACAAAGCACAGAATTATAACTAATAATAATACTACCATAAAATAGGTTAAATTAAACTGGTCTCATGATAGGGTCTCAAGCTCAATAAACACAATTGAAGCTATAAACTTGTGTCAGTTGCATTTCATTCATTTCCAAAAGAGGTTACATATCATTATCCACTGGCTATCTAGCCACAATCTGTTACATATGATCACTTGTTATCATATACAAATCATTTCTATACTATCATGGTATAAAGGAAAAACTCAAATTGATGTACAATATTCACAAAACATCCCCAAGGACAACCTGAGTGTACTGGGATGACACATAGGACTCTATTACTAGACATTGACAACATATCCATGATCTAACAACTACAACTCCTTTTACTGCCAGTCTTAGCCGCACAATCTCTGTCTCAGCTTGCCCGTCCATCTAAAAAGTTGTGGAACCCACGGGGTGAGACCAAACATCCCAACGAGAGATATAATTCTCCATAAACATCTATTATGAGAACAAATAACTAAAACAAGAAGTTATACTTTTGATAGATAAGCATATTCAACTAAATGATATAATCATGACAATTATCATAGTTTAAGCAATTAGGGCATCTACACTAAGCAGTAGATCATCTTACGCCTTAAGAAGGAATATGAAGAAAATGTATAATTTTTATAAAATAAACTATATAAGAAACACAACAAGGGGGTCATCCAATGTTATTTGTATGTGACCCTAAGCAATAACAATACATGGCTCTATTATATCTTTAATTATTATTCCCTGATGATTGGAGGCACACCACTCAAATCCAACTGACCACTGCTAATTCAAAATTAGTACCATACAAGATCAATGGAAGAGTCAGACTCCATGATAATCACTGATACTACTTGGTCAGCATGAGTCTGCAATGCAGTGACATATAGTCATATTACAAAGACTACAACTTATAACCAAATCTATAGTCATGTAAAGATAGAAACTCATAGTCAAAGTTGTGGTCCTTGGAAACAACAAGCCTGCCTTAGTACATGGCACAATGATAGAGAATAGGATCATGCATGGTCATTCTATAACTCAACATTATACCATGATTTTAACAAATTAAGGATATAGGGAGATACCTCCAGTGATACCCCGCATATTCAACAATATGTGCTCTAAGTTTCTCATAGGAGTTACTCATTTCACCGTTTGGCTAGATACTGACACTGAAGATGGATATATGGTAGATGGCAATGACATGGTTAAGGTTTCACTTTATTAGTTATGCCAATTGGGGGAATTAAGGCTCCATCATACAAGTGGACAAACAAAACCCTAATTCAATCGAGCAAGCATAACTATGAAACAACTTCAAAAAATATGAAACTTATAAGGTGTGAACTTGTCACATTATCTTAGGACAACATTGTCTCATTTCCTTAGACAAGGCCATTAACATCACCATCTGTTAGCAATGACATATTCGGCTATTCATCATTATCACATCACTGGGGATAATAATCCCTTATCACATCAGTGGAGGATATCACCTCACATTAGGCATTAAGCCTTCACTAGATCATAAGACCAATCACATTATTCTTACAACTCACTATTGTCTCATCATGCCTAATCAAGCATATAAGCATCACTTGTATCACACCACATATACACCATAGCAATCATTAGCTATGATAATCATTCCACTCGCATGGTCAATGTTATACAATAGGAGAGAGAAAGCATCACAATGTGTTAATCATTTTAAACAATGTAAGCAGTTGCATCATGTGTACCCTCATTTAAGGGTTAGGGTTTCATGATTAACCACTTAAGGTTCCATGACACTATTTAATTACCAATATCCAGATTCATTATCTACAATAAGTTTAGAGTGTATTAGGGTTAAACACTATAAATTATAATGAAGTGTGCACATTCACATATTTACAATTGTAGTGAAATTTATCAAAGCTCATGGTCATCATCTAGTATCATTTAATCATCTTTATAATATTCACAAGTTATGACACTCAATTAACCTACAAGTCTAGAACCATACGTGTAGGATAGAGAGGAAGTATAATCACATGCTATTCATCCATGTATATTCAACAAGTATAACATACCCTAGGATTAGGGTTGGGGTTCACTCCCATTTCCATTTAGAGTTTACATCATAATTATTGCTCCAAACCCTAATTGGGTCACTTCCCACTTTCTTGGAGTATATTAGGGTTAGGGAACATGAATAGGGTTTTATATCATTAGTTGAACATGATTTGGTCATGATATCTACAACAATAAGTATCATCATAATTTACCTATGTAAGTGTACCATCTTATGATGTCCATGCATGTATCATTACCATGCATCACATAAGTATATTAACCATGCATTAACATGGTATCGAGAGTGTACCATCTTATGATGTCCATGCATGTATCATTACCATGCATCATATAAGTATATTAGCCATGCATTAACATGGTATCGAGACCCACTATTAACAAGATGTCTCATCATTACATGACACTTGTATTACTGCCTCTCACAAGGTCATTAATAATATCACATCACTATGGGATGTCAATCCCTCAATCTCACATCTAGTGGATTTCACTTCAAATTGTACACAAGGCACTTATTAGGTCATTAGACTCATTTTTATAGTTCCTACACAATTGATAGCACACTATATCTCAACAGTGCTCACAATCACCACCCTGTATTATACAAGGTTCACCATAGCACTCACATGTCTATTCCAATCACCTTAGATACAAGACTGGGATTACCTAAATAGGAGAGAGAAGGCATTATCATATAATACAAATCCTCAATTAGAGTGAGCACATATATCACATTATTGCATGATTAGGGTTAAGGTTCATTCAAAACTAATTAGGGTTTTATAACATTATCCAACCCCTAAATCCTATTTGAGTTACCTCCCATATGTTTGGAGAGCATTAAGGTTAAGCACAATCATTAATAATTAGCCATGTATATTTATGTCATCATGTGTAAACCATTACACTATGTAAAGCCCATATACATATCTAAGTGTATCAACATTGCTTCACACAACATAGTGTCATGACTTGCAACGCATGAAGCAGGTGACTCTACCTGCAACGCGTACAACAACACCATGACCCGTAACATGTGCATGGGTATTAGTCACAATGCGGTCAAGGTCGTTTCGCCCACAACGCGTGCAAGGATGCCTCGCCCGCGACACGCGTAGGGTGTGTCTCTCCCACAGCGCATGTAGGGCTCATCTCGACCACAACGTGTGCATGGTCTCGAACTGTGACGCGGACCATGTTTTGAATACAACGTGTGTAGTAGGTCATGGCCCGTGACACGTGCATCTTGACTCGACCGCAACGTGTGCAGGGTCTCGACCCGTGGCAGTGTGTTGCGATCAGATAAGTGTGCAACACCCATCCCTTAGTGTTATTGAGTTATCATCAACCATTTATGCATTGTTTCGACCCATAAGATGAATCAAAGGTTGTCTCGACCATAGGTTAGTTATTTGTCTATCATCATAATAGGTTTGAATAATGTCAAAATAAGGTTTAACCACAAGGAATACCAAACGTCAATAGGGTAGGTAATAGCCTAACCCATGGTGTGTATCAACCCTAAAACTTGTTCTTGAGACATCATCATAAGTGTTGTATGGAAAGAGAAAATAAAGATTCTTATGCATATTAATCATACACAAAACCTACAATAAATTATGGTAAATGAACCATATATCAGATTTTAATGTTCCATAGATGATGGTCCAAAGATAACACACAAATATTTCATTTACAAAAAAATGGATATTATTGTTGGGTTTTAGGGGAGACAGAGAAGGCAGCGGAAACAAAAATGTTCTTCTCCCAAACCTAGAACAAAGGAAATGCGTCAACATATATACAATAGTAAGGATGGTTTGTAGAGGCATACCTTGTCCCAAGGCTTGCTCGGCGACGTTACCTCGTGGCTTGTGTGGTCTTCGCCTCCGGTCTTGGACGGTGTTTGTGCAGCTCCTGGTCGCACCGGGACTGACACCTCCTGGTCTCAACGGGACTGTCGAGATTTACAGTGGTCCTCTGAGCGGCAGAAGTATCCCGCCTCTGAAGTAGTCCACACAGACCACCTTGAACTCCAATATCCTTGTCCCATAAGGAATCGGAAGGAGTCGCACCCTCCTGTTGGTGTACTAGTCACCAACACACTCTCACTAGTACAGGAATGGTCTGTAGCATCGGTTTTTTTAAGCCTACAGCGTCACTTTCTAACTGACGCCTAAGTGGCCAACGCTATAGAATTTTCTCTATAGTGTCGGTTTATTTGACCAAATAAAACTGACCTTACAGAGTAAACACCAACGCAAAAGGTTGTAAAAAAATCCGACCCAAGCGAGAAAAAAGGAGCATGTAAGGTCAGTTATTCCAAAAAAACTGACCCTATAAACGATCTCGGTCGAGAAAATTTTCGACCGAAATATTTTCAGTCGACAATTTTTCGACCGAGGGAGTTTTACAGGGTCAGTGTTTTGGAATAACTGACCCTAAAAATTGAATAAACACTTCAGTGTGATGCTCGGTCGAGAAAATTGTCGACTGAAATATTTTTGGTCGACAATTTTCTCTACCGAGGGAGTTTTACAGGGTCGGTTTTTTTTGGAATAACCAACCCTAAAGATTGAATAACCACTTCAGCATGTGATCCTCGGTCGAGAAAATTTTCGACCGAAAACATTTCGGTCGAAAATTTTCTCGACCGAGGATCACACTGAGGTGGTTATTCAATCTTTAGGGTCGGCTATTCCAAAAAAAACCGACCCTGTAAAACTCCCTCGATCGAGAAAATTGTCGACCGAAAACATTTCGGTCGACAATTTTCTCGACCGAGGATCACACTGAAGTGATTATTCAATCTTTAGGGTCGGTTATTTAAAAAACCGAAACTAAAAGTTACGATTTTTTTAAAATTTCTGTAGAAAATGAAATAGAATAGAAGAACAAGAAGATTCATATATTCTAGGAGAGGGGGGCTTTGATGCTCAACCGTCACCATTCAAAACCACACATTCATGACAAAAATGATTCATAATCAGATAAAAATTTACAAAATGATAGATTGCAAGTCTGAGATGATATTAATCAGATACAAAAGTAAGTATGAAAGAGTACTCAAACCACATACATAAATGGAGCTGACATATTTAATCTAATGCTATATTGACTTCATTTAGAAAAGAATCTGACCACTCTTCTCGGAATTCATTCAAGTCCAAAAGTATGTAAGGCTGAGTTGTAAAGATTTGTAACAGAAAATGCACATGCTAATATTTTATAAAAATGACTACAATCACTTGTAAATTTATGATGTTATTCTTTATTACCTGACTTATAGTCTAAATGTCATGTGATGCTTGTTTGATAATAGCTTGCATATATTTCATTACATAGTAGTCACAAGCTCAGTCATTATTTTGCATAGGACACTACAAATAATGAATTATACTTAATGTTAGTAAACTACTATAAACAGTAGTTGAGATAAGACTATAAGATTTGACATATTAGAATTGAAAAATTAATACATATAAGACTAAGCAGTTGTCAAAGTAGCTACCTTGACATTTTTCAAAGTCAATGTCTTTAATTTTGTGGGTATTTGTCCTCCTGCATCACGAAAAGCCTTTATACCCCTATCAATTAAATAATAGTTGGTAAAATAGAAATTCTAAATAGAAATATCATGTTGAAGCATTGACTAAATTTATACTTACTCCATTGCTGGCAATTTCAGTTTGTGACTCCTTGTTGTTTTACCCATTGGGTCAAGATAATAAAGAGTCATCAATTTAGGGGCAATCACCACTAATTCCCAATGTCTAGCTCTGAGTAAGAATAAAAAAAACATTAAAATAAATAATTTTATTCATTATTAAAATTATATTGAATAATAATACATACTGCACGTTAAAAGGAATTAGGATAATTTCCTTCCCTTCACTAGCAAAATATTTGAATGCAGTAGAGAAGTACTCATTCACATCCTCAAAATTTGTCTCCACTTGACTAGTGATTGAAGGAACTAAGAATCCAACATTCCTTATATCAAGGTTTGTGATCTCAGTATATAAATGGTTGTAAAACATTTGTAATTATTTCCATATATAGAACTAAGATAAAAATGTGTATTGGAATTTGATATATATATATATATATATATATATATATTGATAGATTCCTTACCTTATCCATACTTCTATTATCAAAGTATTTAGCTAATCATACCGGAACAACTCTATAATATCATCAAGAAAAATAAAATTCTCAAAGTCCCTCTCAGCTGCATCTTCTATTAAATTGACCAACATATGTGATCCTGAGCTTTGGTTGGCTAAGTATCGACACAAACATTTACATTTGCTTCCCAATTCATCGAATGTAGCTTCAGGAATGAAAGATGGCTTGGGCATAGGAGGACGACTAGTAGAATATTTACTTTTTGGTTTACAAACCTGTTAATTAAATTACATACTTATATTACACAAGTTCATATATGCAGTCAAATATGAAAAATATGGTAGAAATAAGGTATACCTTGTCATTGATAACCAAGTGTCTAGGCCAACCCACCATAGCACCCTCAGCTTCTTCAACTGTACTATATTCAGGATTAGGTATGGGTAGTGGTATGTCCCCCATTCCGTCATACACAAGATGGATGGACACACGGAAAATGTCATCAGTAATTTGTTGGCAATGCAATGTACCACCAAGGTTGTACACCTTACTCGCTGCCATAACATTATATTCTGGAACCTCCACTGCAAGTTTACAGTTCATACCAACCTAGATTTAAATAATATAAGTTATATAAGAAGTAGTAGAACAGAAACCTGTTACAACTATATATATTATCATATAATATCATACTAATAACACAACATATAGAACAAAAACTTACTGCAGATTGTTGTGGTGGGTCATTGGGAGTGCTCCCATGACCTTCTACAATTGGAGCATGGGCTTGTACCTCATCACTTAAGAGACGCACAGTATGAATAGGTTGAGAAGGTTGAGTAGGCTGAAATGAAGACATTATTTCTTTTACTTTCTGCACTACTAATGCTTCAACCTCCTCTTGTGTAAGACCTCCTACACGACCTCTTTTAGATTGTGAAGGGCCAAAATAAGACTTGAATCCTATGCCAGCTCCTAATCCCCTAACACAGCCAGGATGCTCCTTCGTACCAAGAGCAACTGATAGTTCATCCATGTGGCCAGTTGGGATGAACTTTCCTTCCTTCCTTTGCTCATGGAGATCAATCTATTCATAGTTAATAAAAATATTAAATCATAATATCAATTAGATATAAATAAATCTAAGTTTGTGGGAGTTACTCTTTACTTAGTTGGGATAAACCTACCATCTTTTGTGCCACCTCCTTAGTTGCAGGGTTGACAATTTCACATGCTCGATTCTTTCTAGCATCAATCCATGTCAAGTGTTGGGGTGGACGCTCAACTTGAGTTGTACTAGATTCTTCTCTAGAAGAGGATTGCTTCTCTTGTAGTTGGCGGCGGAAGGCATAATCACCGGGCCCCAAGCGATGGTCATGCATATTTTTGGCCTGTCTTTCCTTTTGGGCCTGGTGGATAGCCTGATCATTTAAAATGAGGTATTGCAATTTAGACTTGGCAAACATGTATAAAAAGATTCACCTCCTTAATTGTATAAAACTAAAGATTCATACAATACATCACAATCTTTATTACCTGAAACTCTTTCGATCTCCTAGCTGCAACAAATCTTTCCCACTCCTTAGGATCTATAAAAATATATACATTTGTTGCTTTCTTCTTTTGTTTAGGATTATCTATAAATTCCCTTGCGAGATATGTATTAAAACCCCTCCATCTTACACCACAACGTTGTAGCACTCTTTTCTTGTGATCTTTTTCATTTGGATGAAAAACACCCTATACATAAAAGAAGAAATTAATAATGTTGTTTTGAAAAGGAATTTAATTCCAAGCAAACTAAATTAGAATCAATAGATAAAAAAACATATTAAAATAATATAACTTCCACTCACAGATATATCTTTCCATATGAGGTCTTTTTGGCATTAGGAACATCATGCCAATTTTCTATATCTATTGGCACCTTACTGCGTGTAGTCGCCCCTACGTAATGCTTGAAATCACTAGCATGTTCCCCAACAGGTGCTCCTGTGATATCAAATTGGATTGGCAATTTGTCCCCTTTAGCCCTGAGCTCCTGCAGCCTACGCATCAGTGTGGGACCTCTACTTTTCTTAGCATCACCACCACCATCCTCATGGTGCTCATGCTCATGCTCATGATCAGAATGTTCATCTTCACTCGCCATTTTAGAACCTACAAGTATACATGATAAAGAACAAGTGATAAGGTATACATGATATATGATGTATATTAAAAAGATTATTTGCTTGAATGATAATGAAATAAATAATTCAAAGAATGCATGCCTTTAGTATTGGTTGAGTTGTTAGTCAAGTAAAATTCCTTCAGCATTGTCATGACGTTTATGATATTCATCATTGTTATCTTCAACATTTACACTTGGCAAACCAACTGAGAATGGACTGGAATCATCATACTTTTCGTAGTATTCTTCTTCATTTATAGGATCTACAGTAAACTATCTTTTCCCATGAAGAACGACAGACCAATTTTTATTTGTAGGGTCATCAATATAGAATACTTGTTTTTCTTGGTCTTCCATGATGAATGGCTCATCTTTCTCACCATTTTTTTCAAAATTCACCAATTTGAAACCCAACTCATCCACTAAAACTCCTTTGTTGTTGTCAATCCAATTACACCTAAAGATAGGAACTCTGAAATTTGTATAGTCCAATTCCCATATGTCCTCAATGACACCATAATATGACATCTCAGCTTCGCATGGTCTTTTATCTTTGGCACTAGCAAAATACAACGAACAAGCTTGAACAGTAACCCCACTATTTTGGACCACACTACTTTTGTATTGGTGCTTTGTGTAGTATGAAAATCCATTTATGTCATAACCTTCATATGACATGACATCCATTTTTGGCTTAAAGGTGAGCCATTTTATGTTCTCAGCAACATTATTCAGTGATTCAGATAGTTGATTAAATACTTTCTCTTCAAACCACCTAATAAATGTTCGATTATGCTCTCTTGCAAGCCACATTGAACTGGATCGCGGATGAATTCTCTTGATAAGATCATTGTGTTCTTTGATGTAGCTACTAACTTCATCGATATTGTGTAAAATATACAAATGCACTTGTTCCCACAACTCACGATGGATTCCTTTCACTCGTCCTCCTAGAGTTCCTTTGCCACAATAAGATCCAGTGTGATGGGAATTTTTTAGATCTCTATTGCAATTCAAAAAATCATTACAAAAGTCCATCACCTCCCTAGCCACGTAACCCTCAACAATACTCCCTTCAGGACGATAACGATTCTGAACATCATCTTTAAAAACACTCATGTAGCGTTCAAATGGATACATCCAATGTAAGAAAATTGGACCCAACATCTTCACCTCCCTTGTAATATGTACTACAAGATGAACCATGATATCAAAAAAGGAAGGAGGAAAGTACATTTCAAGCTGACACACGGTAACAATTACATCTTTCTGTAATTTATCGAGAGTATCAGGATGTATCACTTTGTTGCATATTTCATTGAAGAAGAAATAGAGTCTTGTGATTGCAAACCTTACATGCTTCGGCAATATAGATCGAATAGCCACAGGTAAAATTTGTTGCATTAAGGTGTGACAATTGTGAGATTTGAGACCTATAAACTTCAGATCCTTCATTGATACCAATTTATGAATATTAGAAGAGTATCTTTGTGGAACCTTAATATTATACAAGCACTCACAGAAAGTCTTTTTCTCCTTCTTTGACAAAGTGTAACAAGCTGGTGGTAAATATGTGCGGCGACCCCTGATCTCCACTGATAATTCTTTTCTTATACCCATTAATTCTAAATCGTTTCTAGATTTGATGCCATCTTTAGTCTTTCCTGGTATGTTCAATAGCGTACCAATGATGCTATCACAAATATTTTTTTCAACATGCATGATGTCAATGCAATGTCTAATTTACAAAGATCTCCAATAAGGAAGATCCCAGAATATTGACCTCTTCTTGTATAGAGATTTGTCACATGCGAGTGGATGAGTACTTGAACTCTTTCCAAATTCATTAACAATATGTTTCACCCTATCATATACAACATTTCCTGGTATAGGTTTAGGAGCACTTCATTCCTCAGTTGACCCATTAAAGGTTTTGTGTTGCCTTCGATAAGGATGCACTGGTGGGAGAAATCTATGATGACCAAGATATGCGATTTTACCACCATGTTTCAGTCTGATTGAATCAGTATTTTCCTCACAAATAGGACATGCTTTGTATCATTTTATGCTATATCCAGACAAATTTCCATAAGCTAGAAAGTCATTAATCGTGCAAAATAACATAGCACGCAAACTGAAGATCTCTTTACGTGAAGAATCATATGTCATAATACCTTGTTCCCATAGTTTCATTAGGTCATCAATTAGAGGTTGAAGGTAAACATCAATATCATTTCCAGGTTGCTTGGGCCCTAATATCAATATTGACAACATCACATACTTATTTTTCATACACAACCAAGGAGGAAGATTGTATATAACAATCATAACATGCCACGTGCTATGTTGTCTGCTTAATGTACCATAGGGATTCATTCCATCTGTACAGAGTCCAAGTCTTAAGTTTCTTGGTTCTTTACCAAATTGAGGGTATAATAAATCAATTTTCTTCCATTGTGGTGAATCAGATGCATGTCGTAGGATGCCATCATCATTGGCCTTTAACTCCCCATGCCAAGACAATTTTTGTGCATCTTCTGTATTAGCAAATAAGAGTTGAAATCATGGTATTATTGGTAGATATCACATCACCTTGGAAGGAGAGCCATTTTTAGCCTTAGCTGGATTTATAGTCTTATACCTTGACGCACCACATTTTGGACAATTTATCAAATTACTATAGTCCTTCTGAAATAACACACAATCATTTGGACATGCATGAATCTTCTTAGCCTCCATTCCCATTGGGCACATTATTTTCTTTACTTGATATGTTGAAATTGGAAGCTCGTTGCCTTCAGGAAGAATTTCCTTTAGCAAAGACAACAGTGAAGTGAAACTCTTATCGTTCCACCAGTTTTGAGCTTTAAGAGTATATAATCGCATCACAGCACTCAACCTTGTGAACTTAGTACAACCCTTATATAATGGTTTTTCAGCATCATGGACAATGTTTGCAAATAAAGAAGGTGGATCAATGACATTGTCCCGAAAACTACGTAGCATCTCATCAACCATATCATCATGAATCTGGTCATCTTGAATCGTATCATCATTAACATTATCATCATTATCTATATCTTCTATGCCACAACTATTAGTATTGACATTTTCTGATCCATAATTCAATTTATCTCCATGCCAATACCATTCATTATAACCTTGTATGATCCCATTGCATATGACATGATTCTTAATTTCCTCACCAGTATCAACTTTCAAATTGTTACAACAATTTCTACATGGACAATATAGCCTATCTATAGGTAGTTTCCTATGTTCCTCAACAAATCTGATAAATTCATCAAGACCTTTGGCAAACTCTGGACTGCAACGGTTCTTGATAGCCATCCAACTTCAATCCATTTTCTATATCACATTAAAATTAATTATAAAACTAACCGTTTAATATTGATACTATAATCATATATAAGTTTTTATTGATGGGAAGTTAATTACTTATATACTAAAGTGTACCACCTATCCCATTTTTGAATATTTAATCTCACTAGTAACTGTATAATGTATGTTTAGTTTTGAAGAAAATTTCAGCAGCATTTCCCCTAAGTTCTCCAAGTACACCGATGTAAATGGAAAATAACCACTCACATATGTACCCAGAGAACAAATGAAGAAATCCTACTGAAATTTTCTATAAAACTAAACATACATTATACAGGTACATCCTAAGTGAGATTAAATATCCAAAAATAGTCCCAAACTGGGGACTATCTAAAGTTTCCTCCTAATGAGTAAATTTTGAATAGGTTTCTAAGTTAATATATAAATGCATTCTTTTCATATTTATATATTAAGTTAAACATCATGCATCAACCCTAAAGTCTCAATCTAGGAGTACACATGTCTAATCTAGTATTAATTTCTAGAATTCATATAATGATTACATATGAAAAAAGACATGTTTTTATTATTGGGTTATCAAATCATATAAAATGGAAAATACTTGTACAAATTAGCAAAGTAAGGCCGTTTCCAACAGTCCAAAGATTGAAATCATTATAATATTCAGAACTATTTGTGAACATTACAGCAAATATGATTAAAACATTTATATCTCCCACATAAATAAGGAGCAGGTCCACTCTCGGTCGACAATTACTCGACCGAGAGCCCACCTGCGCGCAGCGTCCAGGTCCACTCTCGGTCGACGAATTTGTCGACTGAGAGTGGACATGGACGCTGCGTGTAGGTGGGCTCTCGGTCGACTAATTGTCGACCGAGAGTGGACCTGGACGCTGCAATGGCGGTGGGTGGGAATGAAGGAAGGTGGGAACGAAGGAAGCGGCGAACTTACTTGGAAATGGCGACGACCTTCGTGGAGGATGAGATGACCTTCACAGAGAGGCGGCAACCTTTGTGGAAGAGTGGAGAGGCGGCGACGGCGAGCTCTTTTCACAGAGAGGAGGCAAAGCTTTGGCGGCGCGAGGAGGTGGCAACGTCTTCACGTACGGACACCACGATCCTCTTGGCGGCGCGGAGAGGTGGCACGGCTTCACGGCAACGGCTTCACGGAGAGGAGGTAAGGCATTCGCCACGGAATGACACAAGAAAAAGCAAGGGCTTCGCGGCACCGCGGGAGAGAAAAAATAGAATAGAAAAGGTTTTCGTGGAAGGAAGAAAGACTAGGTTTCAGCTTTTTCACGGAGAGAAAGACCTGTAGCGTCGGTTAACACCAAAAAACCGACGCTAAAGATAAACGGTACTCATGTCGGGTTATTTAAAAACACTCAAATGCATTCTCGGTCGACGAATTTGTCGATCGAATGGTTATCGGTCGACAACATTATCGACCGAAGAGACCTCTAGGGTCGGTTTTAAGGAATATCCGACGCTACAGGTGTTTATACAAAGGAAATCCGGCTCTCTCTCGGTCGACGATTTGTCGACCGAGTGGTTATCGGTCGACAAATTCTTCGACCGAGAAGTAGCAAGATTTCCTTCGTATAAGCACCTCTAGGGTCAGTTTTTTCCTTATAACCGACCCTAGAGGTGCTTATACATGTGTGAAAAACTAAACTGGATCCTAAGTTTATCTCGGTCGATAATATTGTCGACCGAGGAGGACTTTAGGGTCGGTTATAAAGAAAAAATCGACCCTAGAGGTGCTTCTACAAAGGAAATCTGGCTCCTTTCGGTCGACGAATTTGTCGACTGATATCCATCGGTCGACAAAATCGTCGACCGAGGAGCCAGAGGTGAAATCTGGCTCCTTCTCGGTCGACAAATTTTTCAACCGAATGGTTATCGGTCGAGAAATTCGTCGACCGAGGATGCATGAACTAAACTGGATCGAAAATTCATGTTGTTCGACAATATTGTCGACCGAGGAGCGCTTTAGGGTCGGTTATAAAGAAAACACCGACCCTATAGGTGCTTATATACGTGAAATTTGGCTCTTTCTCGGTCGATGAATTTGTCGACCGATAACCACGACAAATTCGTCGACTGAGGGAGCTCTAAGGTGCTTGCACAACCCTAATAATGATGTTATGTGAAACCCTAATATATGGTGATGTCGTATGAAACCCTAATATGGGATAATGTTATGTGAAACCCTAATATGGGATGATGTTATGTGAAACCCTAATATGGGATGATGTTATGTGAAACCCTAATATAGGGTGATGTTGTGTAAAAACCCTAATATGGGATAATGTTTTGTGAAACTTCAATATGGGATGATGATATGTGAAACCCTAATTGATAAAGATGGGAAACTCTAACCCTAATGAGGGAATAGTGATGTTATATTTATATTGCATGATGTTGATATGAAATTGATATGGTTGATATGAAATTGAGATGCTTGTGTAACAAGTATCCTGAATACCTTGGTCAGATGGCCTGAAGGTAATAGTTACCTGATAAGTGATAACCATGTTTAGTGATGAACTAAGGGTTTGAATACCCAGATCCAGCAAATGTGATGATGGTGGTATTGATGGATTTGAATTCCCAACAATGAGACAAAGGATTGAGATCCCAATGCTTTATAAACATTTTGAAAAGTACTAAACTCGATCCAAAATTTATGTCGGTCGACAATATTGTCAACTGAGGAGCCCTTTAGGGTCGGTTATAAGGAAAAACCGACCCTAGAGGTGCTTATACATGTGAAATCGGGCTCCTTCTCGGTCAATGAATTTGTCGACTGAGAGCTTATCGGTCGACAAATGCGTCGACCTAGAAGAGCTCTAGGGTCGGTTAAAAGTACAAACTGACGCTAAAGATGCTTATACATGTGTGAACTAAACTAGAACCAAAATTCGTGTCGGTCGACAATATTGTCGACCGACATGCCCTTTAGGGTCGGTTATAAGGAAAAACCCGACCTTAGAGGTGCTTATACATGTGAAATTTGGCTCCTTCTCGGTCGACAAATTCGTCGACCGAGAGGTTATCGGTCGACAAATTCGTCGACCGAGAAGAGCTCTAGGGTTGGTTATAAGGAAAAAACCAACCCTAGAGATGCTTATACACGTGAAATCTGGCTCTTATTCGGTCGATGAATTTGTCGACCGAGGAGCCCTTTAGGGTCGGTTATAAGTGAAAAACCGACCCTAGAGGTGCTTATACACATTAAATTTGGCTCTTATTCGGTCGACGAATTTGTCGACCGAGGTGCCTTTTAGGGTCAGTTGAAAGTAAAAAAGTGACGTTAGAGGTGATGAACTAAACTAGATCCAAAATTGATATCGGTCGACAATATTGTCGGCCGAGGAGCCTTTTATGGTCGGTTATAATGGAATAACCTACCCTAGAGGTGCTTATACACGTGAAATATGGCTCTTATTCGGTCGACGAATTTGTCGACCGAGGAGCCCTTTAGGGTCGGTTATAAGGAAAAAACTGACCGTAGAGGTGCTTATATGTGTATGAAGGCAAACTGGATTCAAGATGTCTAATTACCCGCGTTTTTTGTAGACATATAAGGTCGGTTATTTGGAAAAACTGACCTTATAGATTGAGGCGTGAAGCCAAAATCAAGCAATTTTTTTCCGCGGGAAACTGTAATTGACTTTCTAATCCAATTGTCTATAAAGTCGCTTATTTTATAAAAACCGGCCCTATAGAGATGCACTACAAGGTCGGTTATTTTAAGAAAAATGACCCAAGAGGTCTTAAGTGGCGCCCGTATTTTTATATACAAATAAGGTCGGTTATTTGGAAAACCGACCCTATAGAGATATACTACAAGGTCGGTTATTGTAAGAAAAGCGACCCAAGAGGTCTTAAGTTGTGCCCATGTTTTTTATAAACATATAAGGTCGGTTATTTGGAAAACTGACCCTATAAAGTTACACTACAAGGTCGGTTTTTATACAAAAACCGACCCAAGAGGTCTTAAGTGGTGCCCGCATTTTTTTTAGACATATAAGGTCGGTTATTTGGAGAAACCGACCCTACAGGTAGTGACGTTATAACCCATTTCTGTACTAGTGTCTCCTGCAACCAGTTGCCTTTATGCAGTTGTCTTTCCCTTGATGTGCCTCCCTTGTCGGGTAGCACTTGCTCGGGCTCTCTCTCGGTTACCAAAACTAGAGAGAACGACAACTTTATAGAGCAACTGGTGCACTGAGTAGTTGTTCCTGAGAAGCCCTCACTACCCCTATATATAGGAGGGTCATGGGACAGGGTTCTCTACCCCGAGCAATGCGGGATTAAAGCAGGAGTAGAAGGGTTTGGAATTTTCCACAAAACAATCAACTTGCGCCAACTGAACCGATCGTTTCAACCCTGAAACGGTCGTTTGGTGACCTCAACCGATCATTTCAAGATGAACCGATCGTTTGGGACACCTGAGCCGATCGTTTCATCACATGAGCCGATCAGTTCGTAGTCCTTGTCCAACTCAAATTGACTTTCAAATTTGTCTTCGATTAATCAAATATTAATCCTTGTCCAAATTGAATTTGTATAAGTGAAACAAATTGTATTTGCAAAATAGTCTTCTAACTTTCCAAACGATCTCTATTGGTCACATGAGCCGACCGGTTCAACATTTGATCTGATCGTCTCATTTCTTATGAGCCGATCATCTCACCTGTTGAGTCGATCGGTTCATCCCATGAGCTAATCGGTTGGGACAACATACTTGTGCAAATCAGTCAATCGCAGTTTCAATCAATCTGATACTCTAATCAATCGGTCCAACACCTTAAACACTATGATATTGAGCTATCAATTGATTGGGTGTTTAATTGAACTACTAAAATCCTTTAGTAATCAATCTAAACATCGTTTGTGGATAAACTCCTCTTCCAGGTTAAATCCTATGTGTGTGACCCTGCAGGTCCATTTCATGTTGGCAGTGAAAGTCTATAACACTTATGACTTCACAAGCAAAGAGAGTTGCCTAGTCACACATCAGTGCTACCCAAGTGAAATAGAAAGTTGGAGAACAACTTTCAATCCTACAATCCGTGAATGGTGTTACAGCGAATGTATAATTCCTTTGTCACTGATATCCCGAATGAACTCAAGGCATGGAACAGTCATCCTGTCAACGTTCATTCACTTTCTTGATCTCAAAGTAGATTGGAGGAGATATGTATGACATCAGTATCACATATTGATTCACACATGCGTGCGCACTCCTATCTCAATCCTACTCATCAATTGGCCATGGATATCAAACTCCCTCAGGAGGGACAAATCCCATATCTATCACTCACCCCTCAAACATGTGTCAAAGTCACCCAATCATCCCCTTTATAACAACCCATGTTTCAAGACTGCGTTTGATGATGTCAAAGTGTACCCAACGACATGTGTTGAGTGTAGTGATTTCAGGTATAAGAATCACACTCACCACCATCATTGTGAGAACTGACTGTGACTACCATGTCATGGTTCCATGTGTCAAACTCACAGTGGGTCTGTCTGGTAAACTTGTTCTCTAACAAGTACATATGTGTTTGGTTTGATATCTCCATATCATGACTAATGAGATTCCATCATCAACCAACACCACAATCTAGTCTTGTGTGTCATTGTTGTCTATCTACCTTCCACAATGACATCCGACTAGGGACATAATAAGAATGTACAAACTCTCAGCATCCAATGATCTCATCGTTTAGGTCCTAAACCTGAAGGCATACGTCATTGAGTATTCTCATTCTCTAGACATTCAATTTGTTCTATTACTATCTCATATGACTGAACCAGAAAGAATTGGAAGCTTGCCTTTGATCTTTATCAAATCAATCTTAATGTATCCCTCCAATCATCCCATGATTGGCTCTCAGGGCATACATACCAACAGACTCCCACTTGCACTGTGAGCCAATCACCCTTGAATCATATTCATAGTGATCTTCAAGCATGTCCCACATGTTACGGTGCTCTAGTGCTAACATAGTGAGTTATGGCAACACCTTGCCAAAGTCAGTATTAACTGCATGTCTCTCTCATCTCTTCATTGTATGTCACATGTATGAGATGGAGTTGCCGTAATATGCAATCTAGTATTCCTGTGCTAACCTTTAGCCACATTGCATGACCAAGTGTACCTTACTTATCATCAATGACCAGAATAACTATAAGTTCATCTTATGAACTTACAGATCCATATAGTATCCATTGTTGTTCTCTAACACACGAATACTCGGCCTTTCCTTTTAAATATCTTTATTGGAACGTTTCCAATTATCAACAAACATTCACTTTTATATATCCCATATATATTTTGCGATTAATTTGTTGTCCTTTTCGAAAGTCCGCATCAGTGTAACTCTTTATAGTGAACCCTTCCTTATTTCCATAGAACTAGTACTTCTCAAGTACTTATCAAGTTCTTATGGTAGTCCAGTAACCCTTACTGGAACTAGACAGACATCCACTCATCATATCTCACATACAAGTTATTAGGATGAGCATATCATATTGTCATGTCCTACATACAAGATGAATGCCTAGTGTTCTTGCCATGTCTATACATGCAAGATGATGGGATGATTACATACATGGTAGATCCATATCTATTCTTAGTGTTCCCTTTCTCTATAAGAATTGGACACTTGGCCTTGGGATACCAATTCCATGTAACATGGACAAGTTTTCTCCCACTGAATCTGTGCATACTGAACTCTTCAGTATAGATTGCTAATGTATGCTCTCTCCTTTCAAGTCAAGAGGTTTTCGAGAACTATCTCTATAGATCTCTATTCCTATCACATAGGAAACATTTCTGTCTTCCTTAAATATAATTTCCACTTTGGATTTCCATTCTAGAACATTTTCATTTCACATCAACATGTGGAATGTGAATACGCTCCCACTAAATCACAGATCCCTTCTTTATCTTTGACATATCAATCACACCCTTTGACTATATTATCAAAGTAAAGATCCAGCTCTGAGTTGCTTGTACTTAATCAATCACATTGATTAGTCCATTGTAACTTATAGACTTCATTTGCATTAATGGATTCATAAACCTTATAGGTTGTGTCACGTACACATCCTTGTTTTATTCTTCATAGGAATGTAGTTTTAGTATCCATATGCCAAATCTCTTAGTCATTAAGTTGCAATCTAACAAGTATCATCCTTATCAAAATGTTATCCATGTGTCTTAATATTTAAGACTCATTTGCACTTATGGATTTTATCCCAATGGGTGCTACCATCAAGGTCATACCTTATGGTGTACATGGAAGTTATTTAGGATGTAATGGTTATAAACCATAACTCAAAATCTGGTTCCTCATAGTCATCTAGATAGTTGATTCATCACACGACCAACTCATCACATAGATAATTGAGGTGTATCTATCAAGGATATAAGAACTCACAACTCCTTGTGATTCTTAATGTCCTTTATTAGTGTGGGGTATTCTTTATTTAAGAAGAAATTAGTTATTTGATAATCATCCTCTAACTCCCTAGAGTATGACTCCTTTTTTATTTAGACATCACCATGCCTTAATCACGAACTCACTATGATACATTATCATAATCACTCACAAGGATCTCAAACATTTGGTTCAAGTATTTCATTCATTGATCTCATCAAGAATTAACACTTTACCAAATTTGTACTTCATCTATGATATTCTTGAACACTTCAAGATATTCATATTGGTATTTCTCTAAACACCATTTGAGGTATTAGCATTAACTCTAATAGCTATGTAAATACATCACATGTATTATACCTAATAGGATAATCATTCTCCCACTACCTTAGTGAAGATTGATTAATCATGTCCAAGAGATTCATGTCTCTCACTGGTTCTTTAACCAAAAGAGTCTAGATTTATCCATCATATGGAAACTAGAAATGAATTTCTCATTATTTATGCTAATTTGATTGTTTGAGTTATCAATCACTTTTAGGTATCATTTTATCTTATGCATACCAAGTACCACAAGATAAACAAGGCATTGCCATAAAGATCATATCTTTTGAGATTGAAACATCAACTTTATTAATTGCAATCATTGTCATACAATATGCAAAAATAATATGTTTCTATCCATTGGAAAATATGAAATAGCAGTTCATAACTCTATTACATGCCTTTAAGGCTGAAAATAAACTAAAGTACTCCAATCTATGGCGGCAACACTTGCCCCATTTATTGAGTGATTTACATTTTATATCTTGGTATCATATACCTCAAAAAAATGTTATAAGTTTATTTCATGACACCTTTAGGTGGAGACGTATGTCGCCTCCTTCTTCTTTAGTTCTTCCAGATAGAGTGGACAATTCCTTTTCCAATATCCTGGCTTTTGACAATGGTGGCAATTGCCTCTCTTGGTCACACCTCCCTTGGCCTTGAGAGCTGAAGACGCCTTGGGCTTCTGGCTAGCATCAAAACCCTTCTTAGCTTTGCCCTTGCCCTTGCGCTTGGACTTGCCTTTCTTGTTGTTGATCATCATCACAGACTTATGCTTGTCCTTCTTCAAGGACTGATCGCAATGAGAAGTGATTGTTGTTTGTTGTCATTTGAACTACAAAAGTAAATATATGCAATTTAGTCCAAAACTCAATTTTGACTTGATTGATTTGAAAGGTTGACGATATAATTAGGACTTTAATTAATTATCACTCCCACTATTTTGTTCAAATTGATAGCTCTCACCATCAATTTGGAAGATTGTAGCGAATAATCTTCTAGTGGGTTAAGATCTTGAAATCCTCTAAGTCATGGACCAGCTAGGGTTGTCGCCCACAACTTCGATCTTCCAGGTAGGCAACTTTTTCCAATTGCATCATATGCAACTCTTGAAAGATGTCATATGCAACTCCTTGCCATGATCACCTCCATGCCTCAAGGTGCTAGATCCTATCTAGGTCGCCTTGTTAAGTCCGACCCAAAGCCAACACGATGAATATGCACCCTGCTAGGGCAGACCCACATATCCATCCTTTACGCTTCCACGAGATAGACGGTGCACCACGCTAGGGTGTGCCCACACTTGGCCGATCAAGCTTTTCACGTGTGTTGCTTTTGGAAGCCATCTAAAACTTTAATATTAATGAGGGATTTGGTATTATAGGTACATATACATATCCAATCACCACAATATATAATACGTATCATATACATCCCACAGAAAACATGTGAAATGATAAAAGCAATGATTATGGCCATCCTAACGTGATTCCTTGAGCCAAGAGGAATCATGGTCATCTAGGTCTACATCGCATGCAACCTGTATAAGATGAACTATGTGCTTTTGCCTTTACTGGGTTTGATCAACTCATCTCCATGATTGATCGGCTCACCATCAGGCTAGTCGGTTGGGTGCCACCAGCCGATCAGTTGGCTCCTCCAACCGATCGGTTCGCCTGGTCATCGTGCATCTCCTCATGGCCACCATCTGATTGTCTCGCTCCTCGAACTGGTCGTCTGGATCGCCAACTGATCGGTTCACTCCTTGAACCGATCGTTTCAGTCGTCGTCAGGTTGTTCGTCGTTCTTTGACATAACAGGAAATAAAAGATCTATCCTATTTTACATTTGAATTGGGGAATCCTGAGTTACATTCGGGGGGAGAAAAGGTAGGAAAGAAATCTCAAATTATTTCGATTTACATCAGGAATAGGAGATAGGGAATCGGTGCACAGACTGAGATGCAAGCAACCACATTCAACCAAGCACACAAACATAGGGTTTATTGGCCATAACCACGCTATACATCCACCACAAAACTCGTTTAAGGGTGACGTGTATTGAATGCATTCATATTACATATCATATATGTATATTGGGATTTGTGGATTTAGGATTGGACATGCATAAAGCCAATTTTATTCGCATCGTATGCAGTAAATAAAGGCTACAAACCAAAATCGATCATATCGACAATCCTAAAGTATAGAGCAGCTGATGTGGCTCTGATACCACTGTTGGGTTTTAAGGGAGATAGAGAAGGCAGCGGAAATAAAACATTTCTTCTCCCAAACCCAGAACAAAGGAAATGCGTCAACGTCTATACAATAGAAAGGATGGTTTGTAGAGGCATACCTTGTCCCGAGGCTTGCTCGGCAACGTTACCTCGCGGCTTGCGTGGTCTTCACCTCTGGTCTTGGACGGAGTCTGTGCAGCTCCTGGTCACACCGGGACTGGAACCTCCTGGTCTCACCAGGACTGTCAGGATTGACAGTTGTCCTCTGAGCGGCAGAAGTCTCCCGCCTCTGAAGTAGTCCACACGGACCACCTGGAACTCCGATCTCCTTATCCCGCAAGGAATCGAAAGGAGTCACACCCTCTTGTTGGCGTACTAGTCACCAACACACTCTCATGCAACCAGTTGCCTTTCTACAATTGTCTTTCCCTTGTTGTACCTCCCTTATCGGGTAGCACTTGCTCGAGCTCTCTCTCAGTTACCAAAACTAGAGAGAACGACAACTTTGCAGGGCAATTAGTGCACTGAGTTGTTGTTCCTGAGAAGCCCCCACTACCCCTATATATAGGAGGGTCATGGGACAGGGTTCTCTACCCCAGGCAATGCAGGATTAAAGTAGGAGTAGAAGGGTTCGGAATTTTCCACAAAACAATCAACTTGCACTAGCTGAACCGATCGTTTCAACCCTAAAACGGTTGTTTGGTGACCTCAACCGATCGTTTCAAGTTGAACCGATCGTTTGGGACACCTGAGCCGATTGGTTCATCACATGAGTCGATTGGTTCGTAGTCCTTGTCCAACTCAAATTGACTTTCAAATTTGTCTCTGATTAATCAAATATTAATCCTTGTCCAAATCGCATTTGTACAAGTGAAACCAATTGTATTTGCAAAATAGTCTTCTGACTTTCCAAATGGTCTTTGTTGGTCACATGAGCCGACCGGTTCAACATTTGTGCCGATCGTCTCATTGCTCACGAGTCGATCGTCTCACCTATTGAGCTGATCAGTTCACCAACCTGAGCCGATCGGTTAGGGCAGCAGACTTGTGCAAATCAGTCAATCGTAGTTTCAATCAACCTGATACTCTAATCAATCGGTCCAACACCTTAAACACTATGATGTTGAGCTATCAATTGATTGGGTGTTTAATTGAACTACTAAACTCCTTTAGTAATCAATCTAAACATTGTTTGTGGATAAACTCCTCTTCTAGGTTAAATCCTATGTGTGTGACCCTACAGGTCCATTTCACGTTGGCAGTGAAAGTCTATAACACTTATGACTTCACAAGCAAAGAGTGGTGCCTAGTCACACATCAGTGCTACCCAAGTGAAATAGAAAGTTGGAGAACAACTTTCAATCCTACAATCCATGAATGGTGTTATAGTGAATGTATAATTCTATTGTCATTGATATCCCAAATGAACTCAAGGCATGGAATAGTCATCCTGTCAACATTCATTCACTTTCTTGATCTCAGAGTAGATTGGAGGAGATATGTATGACATGAATATCACATACTGATTCACACATGCGTGCACACGCCTATCTCAATCCTACTCATCAATTGGCCATGGATATCAAACTCCCTCAGGAGGGACAAATCCCATATCTATCACTCACCCCTCAAAAGCCCCATGTGTCAAAGTCACCCAATCATCACCTTTATAACAACCCATGTTTCAGGACTGTGTTTGATGATGTCAAAGTGTACCCAATGACATGTGTTGAGTGTAGTGATTTCAGGTCTAAGAATCACACTCACCACCATCACTGTGAGAACTGACTGTGACTACCATGTCATGGTTTCATGTGTCAAACTCATGGTGGGTTTGTCTGGTAAACTTGTTCTCTAACAAGTACCTATGTGTTTGGTTTGATATCTCCATATCATGACTAATGAGATTCCATCATCAACCAACACCACAATCTAGTCTTGTGTGTCATTGTTGTCTATCTACCTTCCACAATGACATCTGACTAGGGACATAATAAGAATGTACAAACTCTTAGCATCTGTATGATCTCATCGTTCAGGTCTTGAACCTGAAGGCATACGTCATTGAGTATTGTCATTCTCTAGACATTCAATATGTTCTATCACTATCTCATATGACTGAACCAGAAAGAATTGGAAGCCTGCCTTTGATCTTTATCAAATCAATCTTAATGTATCCCTCCAATCATCCCATGATTGGCTCTCAGGGAATACATACCAAAAATTATGATTTTAGGGTTCATAATAAGGATAACTCTTTCAAGAATACTACAACACCAAACCCTACAGTTCATCATTCTCCTATCATAAAGAACATGCTTTTAAAATCTAGAACAATAGCAATTAGATCAGATTTAATATGTGAATAACATATGTGGGAAAAGTTATATAACCTGCCTGTTTTTGAAGAGAATCAACCTCCCAAGGTTATAAGATCTAAGATATTGAACCAAACTCCAATACTTTGACCAAAGGTTACTTCAAGAAGAGAAATAAACCATGGGCACCATAGAGTTCAAGAAAGAGGGAAAAACAATTCTTTGGCCGGACCAAGAAAGAAAGGAGAAAGAAAGAAGAGGTCTTCTTCTCACTCGGGTACCATCTTGTCATAACATGGCCTATGACCCTTGTGAAGAAGATATCTCCAAGAAAAGTCACCATGGATGATCCAAGGCCAAGGAGGAATAAGAAGATGGATATTTCATGGGGGGACGTGATTAGAGTTTGAGACCACTTACCAAGAGAAGAATCTCCAAGAAACCACCATCAAGAGTTGATCTAGCACTAGATCTTCAACATGTAAGGTGAATCAGCCACCCAAGCTTCAAGATCTGATCTTCCTTTCTCCCAACACTCCAAGGATGTTCCAAAGGAAGGAGTAGAAGTGTAGGGTCGAAAAGATTGTTCATGTGTGGTGAGAAGGGGTTATATACCCAAAGGAGGAGGATAGTAGAATTTTTATTGATGTGTCAACATAATAGACCATCAAGGGACACATGCCCTTCAAAGAAACAACCTTTTCTCCACTCACATGCAAATTACAAAATGTTAATGTTTATCCAGCCAATATGTCATGACCAACTAGGTCGGTGACCCCTTTATCTCGGTCGAGACACTTCCATCAACTTGTCTCGATCCAGAAACTTCATGTCTAGGTTGAAACCCTAACTCAAATGTACACATGGTCGAGACACTAGATGACATAGTGTTCCAACCTACCCCTCACAAGGTTGTCTTGGTCAAGATCAACCCTTTGTCTCAGTCGAGACACTTCCATCAACTTGTCTTGGTCGAGACACTTCATTTCTATGTCGAAACCCTAACTCACATGTACACATGGTCGAGACACTAGATGATAAAGTGTTTTGTCCTACCCCTCACAAGGTTGTATCAGTCACGACTACACATCCAAGGCATGTGTTTCAGTCACTACCCTCACTAAAAGCGGTGTAGGGGTCGCAACACTCAACCCAAGCATAGTCACTCGATCAATTTGAACAAACCCTAGAATCACCATGTAATGTCATATCACTAATCATGATTCAAACAAGGTGCCCCATTTCATCATGTTCTCTCTCATGATGCTAAAGCATAAGAAACATTCTCAAAATGTGACAAATAGCAAGATAACCCCTCAACTTTGGTAAATTACATTTTGGTCCAATACAAGCAAACCTAGCTCAAACATCATTCAAACATGACAAAACATGAAACATAAGCTTGTCACATGATAACAAAACATCCCAAAGGGTTAGAAAAAGATTCTAAGCATCTTATTAAGCAAGGTAAGAAAAAATTAGCACTTAATCTAGGTCAGGGGCCTTACAACCATAAACCCCTAACAAGGATTTTGTCCCCAAAATCACACGCGAAAAGAGATAGATACTTCCCAAGAATCATGTCTTCAAACTCCCACATGCCCTTCTCTACTACACAGTGATGTCATAGAACTTCAACCAACATGATGCCCTTTTTCCAAGATTATCACAAGATTTGCCACATAGGACACTCCCTCAACTATATCTAATACTACTGGTTGTAGAGTCAACTCTATGTTAAGTAACACTTCTTTAACATAAAAGCATTGTATGTACCTTGTACAACCTAGGTGGAAACTTTAACTTATATGCCACCTTCTCAACTTGTAACATCACGGGATAAGATTCACAGACTTGGGAGTTTAACATATCTTAGGGTAAAGGTAAGACTACAAGTTTAAGGGTATTGTCCATCAAAATTATCATCATTAGAACCAAAACATCATACTATAGACTTCATTATAAATCATTAGATGTTATAGCATTCCTTCACAACTATTGGATTAAGTGTAACATTTCAAAACTATTGTTTGATATGTAGGTTTAACCCTTAGACCACATAACCAAAGAAACATTAGTTTAGGTATTAATTAAAGAAACTCATGATACCTAGTTACACCATCGTGTGGTAACCTAAACCACCATCAGTTGTGACACATCATGTCACCATATGCTGATGGGGCCAATACTACCATCATTGAACATCCTTAGATGTTGAGCTTAAAGTCACCATTGGTTCATGTCATCTTTAGGGCACACTAAAGAATACAATTATGCTTGTTTAGCAAATGATGACAAGAAAGATTTTCTACTCAAGATATTTGTAACCCAAACCATTCCTTGATGCATCACAGGATATTATGTAACTCTTTCCTTATCTGGAAGCAAAAATTCTAATGCACAATTATATTATCATGATTTCAATACACCTCTGGAATAATTCAAGATGTTATACTTAAATATCCCCACAAACTGATCTAGTTGGGGCTTGAACACCTTGTTCATCTTATATGTAACCAATGCACAATGTCATGGATCCTTACTTCCTCCTATATTAACACAACAGAATCACCCTGAGGAGGCGTGCTTGGTCTGATAAAACTCTTTTCCCAAGTATATATTACAACGGTCTCTTCAACTCTTGCATCCTCACCAACTTCATCCTATACGGTGCATAAACCCCTAACAAATGATGTTTATACTATAGGTTGGATATCGGTACCTAGTTTTAGTCCTAGTGTCCCTGCAGACTGAGCAAACCTATAGCTTTGATACCCCAAATGTGACACCCATTGCCACACAAAATGAGATTGCTCAAAACAAAGTGTGAAATTATCACTAATAATAATATTACCACAAAATAGGGTAAATTAAACCAATCTCATGACAGGATCTCAAGCTCAATAAACACTATTGAAACTATAAACTTGTGCCACTTGCATTTCATTCATTGCCAAAATAGGTTACATATCAATTTTCACTGGCTATCTAGCCATAACCTGTTACATATGATCACTTGTTCTTGTATACAAATCATGTTAGTACTATCATGGTATAAAGCCAAAAACACAAATTGGTGTACAATATTCACAAAACACCCCCAAGGACCTGAGTGTACACGGACGGTACTACTCTATTACTAAACACTGACAACATATACATGATCCAACAGCTAAAACTCCTTTTATTGCCATTCTCAACCACACAATCTCTATCTCGGCTTGCTTGTCCACCTAAAAAGTTGTAGAACCCACGCAGTGAGACCAAACATCCCAGCCAGAGATGTAACTCTCCGCCAACATCTATTATAAGCACTAATAACTAAAACTAGAAGTTATAATATTAACAGATAAGCATATTCGGCTCAATGATATAAGCAGGGCAATTATCACAGTTTAAGCAATTAGAGAATCTACACTAAGCAGTAGATCATCTTATGCCTTAAGAAGGAATATGAAAAAAATGTGTAACTATTATAAAATAAATAGTATAAGAAACACAGCAAGGGGGTCATCCAATGTTATTTGTATGTGACCCTAAGCAATAACACTACACATCTGTGTTATATCTTTAATTATTATGCCCTGAGGATTTGAGGTGTACCACTCAAATCCAACTGACGCAATGCTATCAAAATCAATACCATACAAGATCAATGGAAGAGTCGGACTCCATGATCATCACCAGCACTACTCTGTCAGATTGAGTCTGCAACGTAGTGACATATAGTCATATTGCAAAGACAACAACTTATAGCCGAAGATATAGTCCTGTAAAGACAACAACTCATAGTCAAAGATGTGGCCATGTGAAACAACTAGCATGTCTTAGTACATGGCACAACGCTAGAGAACTGGCTCACGCATGGCCTTTCTATTATTCAAAATTATACCATTATTTCAACAGTTTAAGGATATAGGGAGATACCTCCATTGATACCCCACATATTCAACAATATGTGCTCCGAGTTTCCCATAGGAGTTACTTGTTTTACCATCCAGCTAGATAATGACACTGAAGAAGGATCTATGGTATAGGACAACTACATGGTTAAGGTTTCACTTTATTTGTTATTGCAATTGAGTGAATTAAGGCTCCATCATACAAGTGGACAAACAAAACCCTAATTCAATCTTGCAAGCATAACTATGAAACAACTTTAGAAGATATGAAATGTATAAGGTGTTAACTTGTCACATTATCTTAGGACAACATTGTCTCATTGCCTTAGATAAGGCCATTAACATCACCATCTGTTAGCAATGCCAAATCAGGCTATTTATCATTATCACATCATTGGGGATAATAATCCATTATCACATCACTGGAGGACATCACCTCACATTAGGCATTAATCCTTCACTAGGTCATAAGACCAATCACATTATTCTTATAACTCACTATTGTCTCATCATGCCTCATCAGGCATATAAGCATCACTTGTGTCACATTACATATACTCCATAGCAATCATTGGCTATGATAATCATTCCACCTGCATGGTCAATTTTATACAATAGGAGAGAGAAAGTGTCATAATATGTTAATCATTTTAAACTATGTAAGCAGTTGAATTGTATGTACCCTCATTTTATGGTTAGGGTTTCATGATTAACCACATAAGGTTCTGTGACACTATTTAATTACAAATCTAGAGTTTCATTACCTCCCACAAGTTCAGAGTGTATTAGGGTTAAACACTATAAATTATAACTAAGTGTGCACATTTTCATATTTACAATTCTATTTATCAAGGCTCATGGTCATCGTCTAGTATCATTTAATCATCTTTATAGTATTCATAAGTTATGACACTCAATTAACATGCAAGGTTAGAACCATACAAGTAGAAGAGAGAGAAAGTATAATCACATGTTATTCATCCATGTATATTCCAAAAGTATAACATACCCTAGGATTAGGGTTGGGGTTCACTCCCATAGAAATTTAGAGTTTACATCATTATTATTGCACCAAAACCTAACTGAGCCACTTCCCACTTTCTGGAGTATATTAGGGTTAGGGAACATGAATAGGGTTTAACATCATTAGTTGAACATGATTTGATCATGCTATCTACAACCCTAATTAACATTATTATTTACCTATGTAAGTGTACCATATTATGATGTCATGCATGTATCATTACCATGCATCATGTGAATATATTAACCATGCACTAACATGGTATCGAGACCCACTATTAACAAGATGTCCCATCATTACATGACACTTGTATTACTTCCTCTTACAAGTTCATTAACAATATCAGATCACTATGGGATGTCAATCCCTCAATCACAACTCTAGAGGATTTCATTTCAAATTATACACAATGCACTTATTAGGTCATTAGACTCATTTATATAATTCCTACACAATTGATAGCACACTATGTCTCAACAATGCTCATAATCACCACCCTATATTATACAAGGTTCACCATGGCACTCACATGGCTATTCCATTCACCTGACCTGTAAGATTGGGATTGACTAAATAGGAGAGTGAAACATTATCATAGAATACTAATCCTCAATTAGAGTGAGCAAATATATCACATTATTGCATGATTGGAGTTAAGGTTCATTCAAAACTAATTAGGATTTCATAACGTTATCCAACCCCTAAACCCTAATTCCATTACCTCCCATATGTTTGGAGAGCATTAAGGTTAAGCACCATCATTAATAATTAGCTATGTATATTTATTTCATCATGTGTAAACCATTACACTATGTAAAGCCCATGTATATATCTAAGTGTATCAACATTGCTTCACACAACATGGTGTCATGACCTGCAACGTGTGGAGTAGGTGACTCTACCTGCAATGCGTGCAATAGCAGCTTGACCTGTAAAGTGTGTAATAGGTATCAGTCGCAATGTGTGCTAGGTTATTTTGCCCACAACACGTGTAGGGTTGTCTCACCCATGACACACGTAGGGTATGTCTTGCCCATGATCCGTGCAAGGATCATCTCGTCCACAGTGTGTGTGCGGTCTTGACCCATGACACGCATGATGTTTTGGCTACAATGTGTGCAGTAGGTCCTGACCCGTGATGCGTGCAGCTTAACTTGACCGCGATGCATGTAGCTTGACTTGATCGCAACGCATGCAGAGTCTCGACCCGCAACACTACGTTGTAATTGGATAAGCGTGCAACACCCATCCCTTAGTGTTATTGAGATCTAATCAACTATTTATGCATGGTTTCGATCCAAAAGATGAATCAAAGGTTGTCTCAAACATAGGTTAGCTGTTTGCCCAACATCATAATAGGTTTGAATAAGGTCAAAATAGGGTTTAACCATAGGGATTACCAAACGTCAACATGATGTGTAACACCCTAACCCATGGTGTGCATTGACCCTAAAACTCGTTCTTGAGACATCATCATAAGTGTTATGTATAGAGAATGAAAACCAAGATTCTTATGCATATTAATCATACACAAAACTTTCAATTATTTATGGTAAATGAACCGTATATCAGATATTAATGTTCCATAGATGATGGTCCAAAGAAAACACACAAATCTTTCATTTCTTTCAAGAATACTACAAGACCAAACCCTACACTTCATCATTCTCTTATCATAAAGAACATGCTTTTAAAATTTGGAACAACAACAATCAGATCAGGTTTAAGATGCGAATAACATATGTGGGAAAAGTTATATAACCTGCCTATTTTTTAAGAGAATCAACCTCCCAATGTTACAAGCTCTAAGATATTCAACCAAACTCCAATACTTTGACCAAAGGTTACCTCAATAAGATAAAGAAACCATGGTCACCATAGAGTTCAAGGAAGAGGGAAAAACAATTCTTTGGCCAAACCAAGAAAGAAAGGAGAAAGAAAGAAGAGGTCTTCTTCTCACTCGGGTACCATCTTGTCATAACATGGTCTGTGACCCTTGTGTAGAAGAGATATCCAAGAAAAGCCGCCATGTATGATCCACGTAAAAGGAGGAAGAAAAAGATGGGGATTTCATAAGGGAGAAACGTGATCAGAGTTTAGGATCAGTTACCAAGAGAAGAATCTCCAAGAAACCACCATCAAAGAGTTGATCTAGCACTAGATATTCAACATGCAAGGTGAATAGGCCACCCAAGATTCAAGATCTGATCTTCCTTACTACCAAAGCTCCAAGGACGTTACAAAGGAAGGAGAAGAAGTGTATGGCCAAAAAGATTGCTCAAGTGTGCAGAGAAGGGGTTATATACCCAGAGGAGGAGGGAAGTAGAGTTTTTATTGATGTGTCAACATAATAGACCATCAAAGGACACATGCCCTTCAAAGAAATAACCTTTCCTCCACTCTAATTCAAATTACAAAATGATAATGTTTATCCATCAAAGATGTCATGATGAACTAGGTTGGTTACCCCTTTGTCTCAGTCGAGACACTTCCATCAACTTGTCTCGGTTGAGACACTTCATGTCTAGGTCAAAACTCTAACTCACATGTACACATGGTTGAGACACTAGATGACAAAGTATTTCAACCTACCCCTCACAAGGTTGTCTCAGTCCAACCATACATCCAAGGCATGTGTTTCTATCTCTACCCTCACTAAAAGTGGCATGGGGGTCGCAACACTCAACCCAAGCACAGTCATTCTATCAATTTGAGCATACCCTAGAATCACCATGTAATGTCATATCACTAATCATGATCCAAACAAGGCTCCCCATTAAATAATATTCTCTCTCATGATTATAAAGCACAAGAAACATTCTCAACATGTGGCAAATAGCAAGATAACCCCTCACCTTGGATAAATTACATTTTGGTCCAACACAAGCAAACCTAGCTCAAACAGCATTCAAACGGGACCAAACTTGAAACATAAGCTTGTAACATGATAACAAAACATTCCAAAGGGTTAGAGAAAGGTTCTAAGCATCTTATTAATCAAGGTAAGCACAAAGTAGCACTTAAGCTAGGTCAGGGGCCTTACAATAAGTGTAACATCCCAGGATTTAAGGCCTCGGATGAAATGATCTTAAAATGAATGATTGGACTACCCATATCACCAAGGTGCACCTCCTTTTCCGAGAACTCATTACTAAAGAACTCCATAGTTAAGTGTGCTCATCTTGGAGTAGTACTAGGATGGGTGACTAATCGGGAATTTGATCATGGCTTGGTAATCTGTGGGGCCAGTCGTCATTCCTAAAACTCTACTAGAGCCTTGGGCAGTTGGCTCGGGTGTTATAAATGGTATCAGAGCCATAAACCCTCCAGTAGGTGGGGCCCACCTGGGCATGTTGCATGCCAGACTGGAGTCGTGCAGTCCAAGCGTGTTGGAAAGGGTTGTCCATGGTTGATGTAGCCACCCTTGCACTGGTATTCCGTGATCGGGAGCTGGGTGTCCATGGGCCATTCTGGGTCTGTACTGAAATGGGAAAATATTATGAGGTCATATAGTTGAACCTTGACGAGGATGTCAAGAGTCTAAGTGGGGGAGATTGTAACATCCTAGGATTTAAGGCCTCGGATGAAATGATCTTAAAAGGAAAGATTGGACTACCCATATCACTAAGGTGCACCTCCTTTTCCAGGAGCCCATTACTAAAGAACTCCATAGTTAAGCATGCTCAGCTTGGAGTAGTACTAGGATGGGTGACTAGTCGAGAAGTTGATCTTGGCTTGCGCATCAGTGTAGAAAAAGTGCACATTTAAGGCTAGTGGTAGTCTGTGGGGCCAGTCGTCATTCCTAAAACTCTACTAGAGCCTTGGGCAGTGAACCTGGGTGTTACAATAAGTGTACAAGACCCTTGGCGATCAAGATTAGATCGCTCTAAAAGTACCTATACCCCTAGAGAACTTAAGGGAATGACTAAGGATAATGAAACATGAGACATAGATATAATTAATACAAGAATTCATGTAATGGTGTTTGGAATAAATTATTAAAAGGAAATTGCACACAAATGCAAGAATTATGAAAAGTATTTTTCCCCTATGAATGCATGAAATTTAAGAAAAAAGGTTGTGGAATTAAAAAGCATTCATGATTTGGAGTCATTTTTTAGAGTGATTCAACCTAAGAATTCGAAATTAAAGATAATGGTTGTGAATACACATTCTCTACTCTTGGAATGGGATGAACTTTATATTGGGATTGCAGCCAAATGCACATTTCATCTTATTATGAGTGAGAGAGATTGGGTAGACACATGCTTTGCTTAAAAGTGACATATTAGAATGAATACTAAGTTGAAACTTAATGACACAAATCAGGGTTTTGCTCACCCTTATATAAGGGTAAGTGAATAATAGTTTGGAAACCTAGTCGAAGAGGTAATCACCAAGTGAAATCAAAATCACTAGATAAAGTGGCATGTAATGGATGAGGTTGTGGATATTCCCTGGGATTTCATTCGGGTTCTAACCTTAGTAAAGTGAGAAATTTGCATATAAATAAAAGGTATTGAAGATTATCTAGATCAAAATATCCAAGAAGGATTGCTAACCCTAAAATTTGAAGTTCAGTTGAGTTATCATTCACCTCAAGCTTACCAGGTTTGAATTATGGGGACAAAATTCCTTTTAAGGAGGGTGAATGTAATATCCTCAAATTTGGTCAATTTGAAATATGCATAAATATTGCTTGAATTGATAAGTAAAATCCCTAATTGATGGAAAAATAATGTTACCTTTGTGGCATGGGTCCAACCCATGGCCCAGGTGAGTCCCATGAGACTATTTACTTTGCAAATATGTCCTTGTGACAGATGTTTAAGAAATAAAAGGAATTACTTCACAAATATAGGATAACGACCTTATGGTTTGTTAGTAAATGTAATTATGGAATGATAGACAAGTTTCCAAAATATTATAAGATAATTTGTAATTTACATAATTCATTGATTAATTATCTAACGATGAATGACAACACAAGTTTTGACGCATCAAATAAAGATAATTCAATTTGGGTTTTAGGACACTTAAAGTTAATGTGGAAAATAAGAGAATTCTAGAATTTGAGATAAAAAGGGTATTCCATGAAAAAACACTAGAGGGGGGGTGAATAGAGTTTTTGAATTATTTTAACAATTTATTGAATTCAAACAACCACAATTGAGATAGGAAGAAAGAGACAGGTGTTTAGAGTGGTTCCAACTATAGCAAATACTATAGTTGTCAGTCCACTACCCGGTTGCTTACCCAACCGGGATTTGAAAGTATTTATTTTATTACCTCTCGAGGATTTATACAAAATACAATACTTTCCTTTACACCCTTTGAACAGCCTTCACTTGAAGTAGGTGCACCAACTTTGAGATAGCCTTCTATGAAGTAACTCCAAGCTCCCCCTTGAAGTAGCCTTCCTCTCTAGAAGTAATCTCCCATTGCACCAGCCTTCTGAAGTAGCTCAAAGTCTCCTTCTTCGCCAAGAAGATCTTCACCCTCTCCAATCTGCAGCCTCCAACCTAGGAGTAGCAAGGAGAGTACAAACAATAATAGGGAACAAGAAAGAAAAAGGAAATTACAAATTATCCTTTATAGCTCAAGGCTTGATTTGCCTAGATCAAGCGTATAGATCTCCTAACCAAGTGTGTGGACTTGTGATTGCAATGGATAGGAGATACTAGCCTATAGGACACGAATTATGAGCTAAAGAATGAAATGGCCAATTGTCACAATGCTCAAATTGCTTACAAACAGATTGCACAAAGTATGCTCAAGGATTTCTCAAGTGTAGCAAGTGTAAACAAGTGTGTATGAGTGTCATATGGCTTGTCCTATTTATAAGAATTGCCTAAGGATGCTTAAGGACGTTCTAGACAACTTCTAGGGGTTTCTAAGTGCTTAACTAGCCGTTAGGTACAAAGTTGTTGCTTTAACAACGGCTAATTAATTAATTCTGCAGTTGCTGTCAGAGACAATCTCGGTCGAGGAATGGTCGACCGAGACACCTACTCGGTCGAACTTTTGTCGACCGACAGGCACTCTGGAACAAGTGATTTGCAACGTCTTTCTCCAACTGCCAACTAACTTGTCTGTTGTGTCTAACGGCTACTTTGGATCTTTTCTCGGTCGAGAAGATTGTCGATCGAGAGTGTCTCGGTCGAGGAGTTTGTCGACCGAGATTGATCCTGTTTCAATGTTTCAATTTAGGCACTAATTATATGTATGAGTGTGCATATGTGATCCTATATGAAGGGGATGACTTATCTAAATGTGGTGTTTAGCTAGGGAAGATCTAACGCTTGATTTACATGCAATCTAAGTACTTGTACATTATATATTTGTACAAGTTTTTACAAAGTGATTACATTGCATGAAAAACATAAATGTAAGCATATGGATTTCCCTAGTTGCTTTGACATCCACCTTAATCATGCACACTTAAGTAGCTCGTTAGATCAATAAGAATGAAATGTTTTTCATAATCAAAACAAAGGGATTTATAGATGTCCATTTAGCCAACAATCTCCCCCTTTTTGAAGATGACAAACATTTCCTAAATATAAAAATAAAGGAAATATAGACCATATGAGTTTCATACCTTTAAATTACCTTTTGTAGCTTTTCCTCTTGTTTATAAAATGTGTGCTTATTATTCCCCTTGAATTATGGAACATGAAATCCAATTCACTAGGGAATATAGCAACTTTCAATGTAAAGCCAAGAGTTTATTTATGAAACTCATTGATTGAGTTTTTCAAAGTTTTAGTTTTATATTTATTTCTCCCCCTTTGTCATTTCAAAAAGATATCCGTTTAGAAATAAAAACTCCCCCTTAATTAGATATCCCATCAAATCTAATGAAAAAGATGTCCATTTAAAAACCAAAATATCATGATGTAAATAAGAGTTTTTGTTTAAGTAGCACAAATATCAAAGAAAACATCTTCCAAAGGAGTGATAAGTAATTTCTTCCTAATTTTGTTAAATTGATCTAGTGGAAGTGGTTTTGTAAAAATATCAGCCAATTGATCTTCCATATCAACATGATGAAGGGAAACATGATTCTTGGAGATGTGATCCCTTAAAAACTGATGACGGATTTCAATATGTTTAGCTCGGCTGTGTAAAATAGGATTGTGTGCTAAGTTTATAGCGCTCGTGTTGTCACAAAAAATAGGCGTAGATGAAAGAGTAAAACCATAATCGTTTAATACGTGTTGCATATAAAGCACTTGAGCACAACAAGATCCAGCTGCCATATATTCAGCTTCAGTTGTAGATAGGGCAACCGTATTTTGTTTCTTGCTAAACCAAGATACTAAAGCTCTCCCTAACAAGAAACAACCACCACTAGTACTCTTGCGATCAAGGCGACAACCAGCATAATCCGCATCAGTATAAGCTTTAAAATCCAAGGATTGTCCTTTTGGATACCATAAACCAAAACAAGTAGTGCCGGCTAGATAACGAAGAATTCGTTTAACTGCTAGAAAATGAGAGTGCATAGGTTGCGATTGAAATCGAGCACAAAGACCAACTGGAAACATAATGTCCGGTCTAGAAGCAGTTAAGTAAAGTAAACTACCAATCATGGCTCTATATAAGGAATCATCAATAGGTTCCCCATTTTCATCCTTATCAATTTTAATAGAAGTAGCCATAGGAGTAGTAGCATGTTTGCACTGATCCATCCCAAAACGTGTTAAGAGTTCTTTAGTATATTTTTCTTGGATTATGAATATTCCGGCAGGTGTTTGCTTAATTTGAAAACCAAGAAAGAAGGTTAGTTCACCCATGAGGCTCATTTCAAATTCTTTTTGCATAATATCACTAAATTGTGTGCACAATGAATCATTAGAAGCTCCAAAAATAATATCATCAACATATATTTGCACAATAAGGAAATCAGATGTATATGTTTTGAAAAATAAAGTAGAATCTGAATTTCCAATAGAAAAACCATTATCAAAAAGATATGTCTTGAGCCTTTCATACCAATTTCTAGGTGCTTGTTTTAAACCATAAAGTGCTTTCTTAAGTTTATAAACATAGTCACCTTTTTCCGATATTTCAAAACCAGGTGGTTGGGCAACATATACTTCTTCTTGAATGATGCCATTTAGAAATGCACTTTTTACATCCATTTGGTAGAGTTTGATGTTTTTATGTGCAGCAATAGCTAGTAACATTCTAATAGCTTCAAGTCTAGCTACTGGTGCATACGTTTCATCAAAATCTATTCCTTCTTGTTGATTATATCCTTGTGCTACTAACCGAGCTTTATTCCTTATTACTTCTCCTGACTCATTTAGCTTGTTCCTAAAAACCCATTTAGTTCCTATTATGGTTTTATCTTGTGGTTTAGGAACTAAATCCCATACATCATTTTTAGTGAATTGATTCAATTCTTCTTGCATGGCTATTATCCAATAGTCATCTTTAAGAGCTTCAGATATCTTTTTAGGTTCAATGCTAGAAACAAAAGCCATGTTTGCAACATCTTTAAAGGAAGAACGAGTTTTGACTTTATCATTAGGATCTCCAATAATTAATTCTTGAGGATGATCTTTAATAAGTCTAGGTGTAGGTTGTGGTTCATCTTGGTGATTATTTGTAGCACCTTTCTCACTATCGTTTGGTATGTTTAAATTTTCGAATTGATTAGTGAGATCTATGATTTCTAGATTTTCAGATTTGGATTCTTCATGAAAAGAAACATGAATAGATTCCTCAACTTTTCTAGATATAGTGTTATATACTCTAAAAGTTTTGCTAGAAGTGGAATATCCCAAAAAGAATGCTTTGTGTGATTTTGAGTCAAACTTATCTCTATCATCTTTGGTATTTAAGATATATCATGTGGAGCCAAAGGTATGAAAATAATCAACTCTAGGTTTCTTAGAATGTATTAGTTCATATGGAGTTTTCTTTAAATGAGAGTGAACAGTTACTCTATTTAGCACATAGCATGCAGTGTTTACAGCTTCAGCCCAAAAGGTTTTGGGTGTGTTATGTTCAAGCATCATAGTTCTAGCCATTTCTTGCAGTGATCGATTTTTCCTTTCAACTATACCATTTTGTTGTGGGGTGCGTGGAGCAGAAAAATTATGAGTGTACCCTTGAGATGTACAAAACTCTTCAAATGTATGGTTTTCAAATTCTCCACCATGATCACTTCTAATGGTACATATTTTGCTTTGTAATAGATTTTCAATTTTTGAACAAAATTGTATAAAAACATGAATAGTATCATCTTTAGTTGCAATAAAGTGTACCCATGTGTATCTACTATAATCATCAACAATAACAAAACAATATATTTTACCACAAATAGATTGTGTCCTCATGGGTCCAAATAAATCCATATGAATTAATTCTAAGGACCTACTGGTGCTAAGTACATGTTTTGGTTTAAAAGAGGTTTTGATTTGCTTTCCCATTGTGCATGGTTCAAAGTTTTCAACTTGATCAAAAGATAAAGTAGGCAATCCACGAACAAGATCATATTTCACTAACTTTTTAATAACATGTGAACTAGCATGTCCTAGCTTTTTATGCCATACTTGTAAGGTGTTTTCATTTGCAAGCAAGCATTTTCCCACTACTGATTTCATAGAGTTAGGTTTAAGAATATAAAGATTTCCAACTCTATTTCCTTCATAAACAACATTTGTAGTGTTTTCTATCAATAACTTGCAGCAAGTTTTGTTAAATAACACATCATAACCACTATCACATAATTGACTAACACTTATCAAATTATGGTGCAAACCATCAATGAGTAGAACATTCTTTATTTCGAGGTTTGTACCAATATTACATATTCCAACGATTTTGCCCTTACCATTGTCTCCAAAGGTGACTGTTCCACTTTTCTTTTCTTCAAAGGTTTGGAATGCATCCTTGTTTCCAGTCATATGTTTGGAACATCCACTGTCAACCACCCATTCCTGCATTAAAATGTAGATTTTGGTACCCATGTGATGGTCCGATATGGTTAGAATCATTTAAGTACATATTTGTATAAAAGTTCTGAATCAGAAGTCCAGTCGGTCGACAATTGTTCGACCGACATATGTCTCGGTCGACAAATTGTCGATCGAGAAGACTACTGTATTTCAAACTGGAAAACACAGAAATGTAGCTCGGTTGACCAATTTTCGACCGAAATAATTGCTGTAAATTTTGATATGTTACAGACATTCGGTCGGTCGACAATTCTTCGACCGATTAATGGTTCGGTCGACAATACTTCGACCGACAAAGTTTCTGTTTCAGTACAATAATGCAGAAAATTAACAATAAGCATGAAATCTTTTGTTTAGTTGAGATAAGACAATATAAATAGCAAGATGGAGCTTTTTGGTCATATCTCAACTAAATTCTATTTGATTCTACTAAGTTTGAGGTTTTGGGACCCAAACTAACTCGGAATCCTTAGTTTTATAAGGGCATGAAAAGGAATAGTGTCCAAGGCGTAAACAAAAATGGCAAGTAATAGAATCAACTTCATTTCTCTTTCTAGCCGTTGTGTTCTTGGGTACAAACATAGTTTGAGTTCTTTTGGGTTGATTTTTCTTTGGAGTATATCCCAAACCTTTTCTTCCGTTGAAAACATTACCAATGCTTAGGATGTTATCAAGTATATCTTTTCTTCTTAACTCATAAATTTCTCTCTGCAGCTGAGCAATACCATTCGTTTTCTTGTGTAAATCTTTTCTTGCTTGATCTAATTCAGATAGCAATGAATCTTCTTCTTTTATAACATTATCATAGTCTAGATGGTTACACAAAATAGGTTGAGTCTGAAAATCTTTTAGTTTAGATAACAAGTCAGTCTTTTCTTTAGAAAGAAGATCAACATTTGTTTCTAAAGTGAGTAACTTTCTAGTGCAATCATCCAAGGATGTTTTTAAAGACAAATTTTCAAGATCAATGTTATTCTTGTCCGAAGAAAGAGTATCTAATTTAGCACTTAGCTCATCATTTGATTTGATAACCTTTTTTAGTTTCTTCTTGATATCAACATACTTATCATGAATTTCTTGTAGACTAGTAACTAACTCTTCTTTAGAAAGATCAAGTAGGCTTACCTCTTGAGAATCTTCATCATCTTCTCTTGCCATTAGACAATCCACCGTTTCTTCTCCGCTTTCACTACTTGACTCATCCCATGCAGCTTTATAGGCTTTTTCTCCCTTCTTCTTGTGTGAGCTTTTCTTTCCTTTCTTTGCTTTAGGACATTCATTTTTGAAATGCCCTTTCTTCCCACATTCAAAGCACCTAGGAGGGGTAGAAGAAGAGCTGGAAATTTTGTTAGATTTAAATCTTCTGTATTTCTTACCATTTACTATCAAGGCTTCTTCTCCCTCTTCTTCACTTGACTCCTCACTTTCTTGTGTGACAGCCTTTGAAGCTTTTAGAGCCACATCCTTCTTCTTTCCTTGCTGAAGTTCACGTGCTCTTCTTTCTTCCTCTTCTAGGGTTGCTTCATGAGCTTCTAAGTTGCCAATAAGTTGCTCCATTTTCAGTCGAGTGAGGTCGTTTGCTTCTTCGATGGCTGTCACCTTTGGCTTGTATTTTGGAGGAAGTGAACGAAGGATCTTTGATACCTGATCTTCTTCAAGGATAGGTTTTCCTAGAGCACTTAAACCATTAACAATAGTAGAAAATTTTGCAAACATTTCACTAATAGATTCATCAGGATTCATACGAAAGTGTTCAAACTTTTGTTTAAACATGCTAATTTTGGAATTTTTGACTTGAACTGTTCCTTCATAGGTTATGGATAATCTATGCCAAATATCATAGGCTGTGTCACAATTAGATATTCTATTAAATTCTCCTACCGATATAGAACAATATAAAATGCTTACAGCTTTTGCATTCATTTGAGCTAGCTTTACCGTATTTGCATCCCATTCTGCAAATTGAATTTGAGGGAGCTCATATGGAGTTGACACCATTCTCCATAGGTCCCAATTGATGCCTTGGAAGTAGAACTGCATCCTTCTCTTCCAATATTGGTAGTTTGTTCCATCGAATGCTGGAGGCCTAGCAACAAGTGTCCCTTCGAGGTTGAGGTTGTTGAGTACTCCATCACCCATTTCTTCAAGACTTGGTTAGGGTTCCTTGAAGCCCGCTCTGATACCAATTGAAAAAACACTACAGGGGGGGTGAATAGAGTTTTTGAATTGTTTTAACAATTTATTGAATTCAAACAACCACAATTGAGATAGGAAGAAAGAGACAGGTGTTTAGAGTGGTTCCAACTATAGCAAATACTATAGTTGTCAGTCCACTACCCGGTTGCTTACCCAACCGGGATTTGAAAGTATTTATTTTATTACCTCTCGAGGATTTATACAAAATACAATACTTTCCTTTACACCCTTTGAACAGCCTTCACTTGAAGTAGGTGCACCAACTTTGAGATAGCCTTCTATGAAGTAACTCCAAGCTCCCCCTTGAAGTAGCCTTCCTCTCTAGAAGTAATCTCCCATTGCACCAGCCTTCTGAAGTAGCTCAAAGTCTCCTTCTTCGCCAAGAAGATCTTCACCCTCTCCAATCTGCAGCCTCCAACCTAGGAGTAGCAAGGAGAGTACAAACAATAATAGGGAACAAGAAAGAAAAAGGAAATTACAACTTATCCTTTATAGCTCAAGGCTTGATTTGCCTAGATCTAGCATATAGATCTCCTAACCAAGTGTGTGGACTTGTGATTGCAGTGGATAGGAGATACTAGCCTATAGGACACGAATTATGAGCTAAAGAATGAAATGGCCAATTGTCACAATGCTCAAATTGCTTACAAACAGATTGCACAAAGTATGCTCAAGGATTTCTCAAGTGTAGCAAGTGTAAACAAGTGTGTATGAGTGTCCTATGGCTTGTCCTATTTATAAGAATGGCCTAAGGATGCTTAAGGACGTTCTAGACAACTTCTAAGGGTTTCTAAGTGCTTAACTAGCCGTTAGGTACAAAGTTGTTGCTTTAACAACGGCTAATTAATTAATTCTGCAGTTGCTGTCAGAGACAATCTCGGTCGAGGAATGGTCGACCGAGACACCTACTCAGTCGAACTTTTGTCGACCGACAGGCACTCTGGAACAAGTGATTTGCAACGTCTTTCTCCAACTGCCAACTAACTTGTCTGTTGTGTCTAACGACTACTTTGGATCGTTTCTCGGTCGAGAAGATTGTCGACCGAGAGTGTCTCGGTCGAGGAGTTTGTCGACCGAGATTGATCCTGTTTCAATGTTTCAATTTAGGCACTAATTATATGTATGAGTGTGCATATGTGATCCTATATGAAGGGGATGACTTATCTAAATGTGGTGTTTAGATAGGGAAGATCTAACGCTTGATTTACATGCAATCTAAGTACTTGTACATTATATATGTGTACAAGTTTTTACAAAGTGATTACATTGCATGAAAAACATAAATGTAAGCATATGGATTTCCCTAGTTGCTTTGACATCCACCTTAATCCTGCACACTTAAGTAGCTCGTTAGATCAATAAGAATGAAATGTTTGTCATAATCAAAACAAAGGGATTTATAGATGTCCATTTAGCCAACATTCCATGTAATGTGGGTAATTATTTTAAAGAAGTCAAAGAGCAAGTTTCGTATATGAAAAATATCCCAATAAATCACAAAAATTAGATATATGTTTGGAAAGGTATTAATGAGTTTCTCTCCAAAATCCATAGTGAAAGGATGCTCCTAGAATCCTATAGAAAATTTGTGAAGGATGAGGGATCTACTTGTAATAATTAAATGTTGTTCTCTTGTTTAAAGAGAGAAAAAAAGATATCTAGAAACACCTCTTTGTTACCAAACTTAACTCAATGTGAGACTATAGGATTATAAGGAAATTTGGGACCAACCAGAATACATATGAAAGAGATATGGATTTTGAAATATTTGCATAAAGTTTCTTGCTAAATGTCCTAATGAACAAATGTAATATATTTTGGTTTCCATAAAACATCAAGTCTAAAGTAGCCGACCAACCTTGTTGGATCCAACCTTTTGAATGAATGTGGGATCATGATTTAGTAAAGATAAATCTAGAACTTGAAAGGAAATTATGATTAATTCGGATCAAGATAATTACACTAGATGATTTTCTAGAAGTGTATCAATTGATTCCCCATTTCACAGCAAGAATTTCCTAATACACATTTTTATAAGGAAGCGGAGGTTCCATTTTCATGACCTTTGGATTTATACAATAAAAATTTAAGAGGTTTTATATAAAGGTGTAATGACCTCACTTTTAAGAAAACCCCAATTAAGGAAGGCCAAAAAGATGAGAGACATTACCTAAACTTTTCCCAAGGATCCAAATTTAGCAAATAATAAATAACAGTAAATAATTTCCATTAATTCAAATATATTGTTTACAAGATGTTCCTCTAGAACTTACAAAACTTTCCATCATAATAATTGTACATATGAGAACTATATGAGAAGAAGTATCTATCTAAACCTTCTTACAAGTTAACTTTAATTTCATCAAGTAATTTCATTTGTACATCATACTAGCATGTACCTAAAACACCATGAAACAAAAGCACATATTAGCATATCAAAATATACTATGTACGTGGGGTGCATGCAAACATGTGCAAGTAAACTAACAACATATATTCAATCAAATACTTGCAAACAAGAACTGGCATTTTCTTCACATATTCTTATCTTTATGTGATACTCATAGTGGCATTATAATGAATAGAATGTAAATAAACATCCAATAGTCTAGTTGTTCAATCCTCAAGAAACACTCCACAAACACTGAAAAACTAATCCAGGTAGTCATAAGTAAAAACATGTACCTCAATGGTGAGCCATGTGGATTATGCAATTACACTTCAAGCATATTCAGTTTGTCCAATCAACAGATGTGAGAAATTCAATAGTTAATCTGGATGTATGTAAATCCTAAAGTGTCACCATCTCATTAATCACATTAAACCCCACTCGGGTCCTAATCTAGGCTTTAGGTTTCCTTGGCATCAAGTTATCATTACGGTTAAGTTTGATACTCTAGTTCCTATGTTCATTCTTTGAATAACTCAACAACACTACTTCATATCAGGTGTAATCATGATTATTAGATCTATCATGTTATAACATTATGAAAACTTTTATCAGATTATGGGCATTAACAACATAGCAGATCATGATCTTTAATCTCTGATTCTTCATATGCATAATTATTCAAATTAGAAATACTAACTACCCATCATTATTATCATGATCGTCTTAATTTCTCATCTTGTTCAACAATATCAGTTATCATGGAACATGAATCATTTTTAGCATATTCAAACATCTTATTACACAAATATAGGGTTTATGTGGTCTAATAATCACTTTAGCACATGTTAGCATTACTTTTAGAAAAGGAAGCATAATTAGTTCTCAATCATATTTTGTTTGTGTTCCTCTTGTTTCTTCAATCATTTTGGAATATAATTTTGATATACTTGTACAATCCTAGCATTTTATATGATTAAATCAAGATATGCCTTTATACCTTAATTATGAGGCCACGTGGCACCTCCTTGTTGATCCACCCGCCACGCTGGATAAGTTAAAATGGCATGTGACACCTGGGTTAGGATCGAACCGTTCGATTCAAGGTCCTAGTCTTCTTCCTCCTTGTGAGGTCTCCTCGCTGCCACCTTTGAGGAGTCAACAATTATGTTGTCTCTCCTTTCCAGAGCGTGTAAGGACCGCACAAGGGTTCCCTAACCTCCACCACCTCCCTATTGATCCTGGTGGGGCAATAGGCCAGCACTGAGATAGCTGAATGGCAGAACCCTAGTAAAGGATGACGCCCCTCGGAGTAGGTTCTAACGTGAAGGTGGTCCTCACCTATGCATGTACGGCGCATAATTGTAGAAGGAGTTTACTCTAATGGCATTTCTACATCCAAGGGCCCAACAGGTAGGTCGCCATGAGCATCTCTCACCATGGATCTGGTTGAAGAAGAACATAAGGGTGTTGGGGTCTGACGGTAGAGTTCCTAATTCTACCATGAAGTCTCTTGAGTTTGGGTAGAACCCTAGACTTAGGAGGAGGAGGAGGATGAAGGATAGGAAGCATATATATATATATATATATATATATATATATATATTCCATGCCCATGTACCCAAGCACAATTACATTATTTAACATCATTCTCATCTTGTGTCATCCAACCAGGGTGGGGGCCAAAGTTTTCCCTTTGCCAGTAGTTATAGAAGTATGCAGTGTTTGCAGTCCTAGTGTCGTGCTCATATCGTATACTTGTCCACCACAAGGATTTCCTACTATGGGGAATTGTTGATCCATGGCTCTAATCCACTGGCTCAACAGGATAACGCAAACATAATCCCACGGAGAAGCTATGATTGACCAAATTGTTACCGGTGATTTACATATAAGAGAAAAGGTTGCGCGTTGGAACACTTACTGTGATCCATCATGTTCACGGATGTTTGATACAGAGAAGAGGAATTGCATATTTTTGTGAGGAACCGGTCAGACATGAAGGGGAAAACACAATGTGAACTTTGGCCATTGGGACACGGATGTGTGAAAAAGGCGTATAGGAAGTTGTCCGCAGAAGTCCGTAGAATTGGCGGTCCACAGTAGAACACGCCTATATATATATATATATATATATATATATATATATATATATATATATATATATATATATATATATGTATGTGCGTTGCTCATGGAGCCCTCTCATCTGGTCCCACCTCTTTGAGGCTTGTTTCTAATCCTAGGCAATAAATAACAGACATTACCTAAACTTTTCCCAAGGATCCAAATTTAGCAAATAATAAATAACAGTAAATAATTTCCATTAATTCAAATATATTGTTTACAAGATGTTCCTCTAGAACTTACAAAACTTTCCATCATAATAATTGTACATATGAGAACTATATGAGAAGAAGTATCTATCTAAACCTTCTTAAAAGTTAACTTTAATTTCATCAAGTAATTTCATTTGTACATCATACTAGCATGTACCTAAAACACCATGAAACAAAAGCACATATTAGCATATCAAAATATACTCTGTACGTGGAGTGCATGCAAACATGTGCAAGTAAACTAACAACATATATTCAATCAAATACTTGCAAACAAGAACTGGCATTTTCTTCACATATTCTCATCTTTATGTGATACTCATAGTGGCATTATAATGAATAGAATGTAAATAAACATCCAATAGTCTAGTTGTTCAATCCTCAAGAAACACTCCACAAACATTGAAAAACTAATGCAGGTAGTCATAAGTAAAAACATGTACCTCAATGGTGATCCATGTGGATTATGCAATTACACTTCAAGCATATTCAGTTTGTCCAATCAACAGATGTGAGCAATTCAATAGTTAATCTGGATGTATGTAAATCCTAAAGTGTCACCATCTCATTAATCACATTAAACCCCACTCGGGTCCTAATCTAGGCTTTAGGTTTCCTTGGCATCAAGTTATCATTACGGTTAAGTTTGATACTCTAGTTCCTATGTTCATTCTTTGAATAACTCAACAACCCTACTTCATATCAGGTGTAATCATGATTATTAGATCTATCCTGTTATAACATTATGAACACTTTTATCAGATTATGGGCATTAACAACATAGCAAATCATGATCTTTAATCTCTTATTCTTCATATGCATAATTATTCAAATTAGAAATACTAACTACTCGTCATTATTATCATGATCGTCTTGATTTCTCATCTTGTTCAACAATATCAGTTATCATGGAACAGGAATCATTTTTAGCATATTCAAACATCTTATTACACAAATATAGGGTTTATGTGGTATAATAATTACTTTAGCACATGTTAGCATTACTTTTAGAAAAGGAAGCATAATTAGTTCTCAATCATATTTTGTTTGTGTTCCTCTTGTTTCTTCAATCATTTTGGAATATAATTTTGATATACTTGTACAATCCTAGCATTTTATATGATTAAATCAAGATATGCCTTTATACCTTAATTATGAGGCCACGTGGCACCTCCTTGTTGATCCACCCACCACGCTGGATAAGTTAAAATGGCCTGTGACACCTGGGTTAGGATCAAACCGTTCGATTCAAGGTCCTAGTCTTCTTCATCCTTGTGAGGTCTCCTCGCTGCCACCTTTGAGGAGTCAACAATTATGTTGTCTCTCCTTTCCAGAGCGTGTAAGGACCGCACAAGGGTTCCCTAACCTCCACCACCTCCCTATTGATCCCGGTGGGGTAGTAGGCCAGCACTGAGATAGCTGAATGGCAGAACCCTAGCAAAGGATGACGCCCCTCGAAGTAGGTTCTAACGTGAAGGTGGTCCTCACCTATGCATGTACAACACAGAATTGTAGGCGTTTACTCTAATGGCATTTCCACATCCAAGGGCCCAACAGGTAGGTCGCCACGAGCATCTCTCACCATGGATCTGGTTGAAGAAGAACATAAGGGTGTTGGGGTCTGACGGTAGAGTTCCTAGTTCTATCATGAAGTCTATTGAGTTTGGGTAGAACCCTAGACTTAGGAGGAGGAGGAGGATGAAGGATAGGAGGCATATATATATATATATATATATATATATATATATATATATATATATATATATATATATATATATATTCCATGCCCATGTACCCAAGCACAATTACATTATTTAATATATGTGCATCATTCTCATCTTGTGTCATCCAACCAGGGTGGGTGCCTAAGTTTTCCCTTCACCAGTAGTTATAGAAGTATGCAGTGTTTGAAGTCCTAGTGTCGTGCTCATATCGTATACTTGTCCACCGCAAGGATTTCCTACTATGGGGAATTGTTGATCCATGTCTCTAATCCACTGGCTCAACAGGATAACACAAACATAATCCCATGGAGAAGCTACGATTGACCAACTTGTTATCGGTGATTTACATATAAGAGCAAAGGTTGCGCGTTGGAACGCTTACTGTGATCCATCATGTTCACGGACGTTTGATACAGAGAAGAGGAATTGCATATTTGTGTGAGGAACCAGTCAGACATGAAGGGGAAAACACAATGTGAACTTTGGCCATTGGGACAGGGATGTGTGAAAAAGGTGTACTTAATATATGTTTTGTGCATTTATTTGTCATTTTCTTGATTATATTTGCATAAATCACTATTGTTGGCCTGTACACTCTATTTGTATCAAATTATGCTTATTTTATCATATTTATATGATTTTATATATTCCTTGGACTTATATGCATTTTTCTGCATTTTTTAGGTACTTTATGTACAATGCAAAGTTGGTGCCACTGACTTCCAAGTCGGTGCCACCGATATTACATCAGTAACTGATCCAAGAGAGCAGAGTCAGTGCCACCAACTTCCAATTTTGTGCCACAGACTTTTCCAAAAATCAGCACTCAATTAGATCGTCTAGATCCGACGGTCCATGTTATGTGGTACCGTAAGTGACCTAGGACAAAAAGGGAGGACGGACAGGCCTAAAGGGGATCAGTTTTTGCACCGCACAACAGCCAGAGAAGAGAGGGAGAGAAGCACGGAGCTGAAGGATGACAACCAGAAGATTCGATCACCTCCGACGGATGATTCTATTGTCAGAAGACTGCATAATGCACATTTCTCGAGGAGGAGGATCCGAAGCACCTTCTTTCCTGGGGTTACACGAATCTCCTTCATGTTTCCCATGTTTTTCTTCTCTCCTTCTATGTGTTCTCAACTGAAAACCATGTGGGGCTAAACCCCTCTTTTCCTTAGGACCCGGGAGTAGCCGGAGAATCATTGTATTGACTGTTTACATGATTTAGTATAAATTTTTCTTTATTCCTGAATATATAAGTGTGGATTTGAATGACTTATCATTGCTTGATCACCATCGATAGGATTACAGATGATAATCACTCTGGAAAGGGGATTAGAGGTTAGAAAATCATAACTTGTACACTTCCCTATGCGTTCCTTGGAATAGGTGTCGTACGGGTAGTGGGAAGAATCCAGAGTTTTTAATAATGCACCTAAACTAAGAATAAATTCCACAGACGTGGAATTGGCTTAGATTTATGTAGTGAATTGTATCGCAGAAGTGAGCAATTCTGACTACATGCTTTCTATCCAGGTTAGGAGTAGGAATTTTTATTAATTTTGTAAAAATAATATACAAGGAGACACCATGGTGAAATCGACAATCCTAAGGAATTCATTTCATTTGAATCAACCGTTTTCATTTTCTCTTAATTTTATTTTATTTTGTTAAAACTCAATTCGACATTTTTAACTGGCTTAGCTGATCGCACCGTAGTTAGTAGTAGTCACTGAGACTACATCTCCCTAAGTTTGACTCGGGCCTCACATAGGTCTATATTACTCGACGCGTGCACTTGCATTTTACGCATGGCTTTGGCATGTCACATGCACATAGGGCCTGAGTTATGTATTTGAATTAGCCAACACTAAGGGCATGGGCCTCATGACTTGCACAAAGGGCCTAGGTCATGTCTCTTGAGTTGACATGCATTAAGACCTGGGTCTAACTTCATAATCTGATGCCATCTTATTAAATCTGATCATATATGAATTTTTATGCATCTATACCTCGTGATCTTACCATGATCTTAAATCTTAAATGTTATAACATGAATCTTATAAAATCTATCTTGCAAACTTAATCATAGATAATGCATTCTACTTTTATAATCTTATCATATACTTAATTATTAGATCTTAATCATCTAAGAAATCTGGATAACATATCTCTACTTGAGATCTTAGGAACATGTAGGGACATAACCATGGATACATGAAAGTCTTATGTTAGTATTATTCTTAATGACTTTCTTCATCTTATCATGGTACTCTAGGTAGGGTGAACCCAAGGTACTACGAGTCACTACTTTCTCATGAAATCATTCTTATCCCCACTAAATATGAATCAAACCTTAGTACTTGTCTGATGGCCATCTACAATTAGTAGTCTAAATATCAAAATCTGAAATCTAGATTCTTGTTGTCTGAATAAGTCGGTCTAAAACTCTTATATAAGAGATGACTGACATCTGAGTCTAAAGGCTTGAGAAAATAAATTGAACTTGAGTACAGAAATACTAAGTATCTAAAGTTATGTAAATCTCAATTCTTGAAATCTGATAAATTGGATAACTCAAACTGAATAAAATCTAATTTCTCTAAGTATGACAAGATATGAAACACTAAAGTCTAAAAGTAACTTAATATCTAAGTTACTTGTCAAAAGGTACAAGTTCGATCATAAAAATAATGAAATTCAATGGACATGACCCACTTACTTTTAATACTGATGATTTTTTTTGTTCTCGATTTCGTTGTCCATAACTTAATCACGTGGACATCAAAAAATGTCTATAAGTCCATGTATATTTCCCTTCTTCATTTCTAATCCTCAAACCCCATCATTCTATCATTATATGCCAACTTAGGATCCATATTTATTGAAACTAACTCTACTTTAAAGTAAACATTAAATTAAACTCAATTCACACATTATATAACATACAAATACTGATATATCCATAATAATAAAAACTATCATATGCACTAATATATGAGTATATACCTCATATACCAAGAGTAAACTCCAAACATACTCACATATACAGCTCTTACTGGCCTATTTATAAAATCAGATAAAAATATAATTAGAATCATTTTCCATACTAAATAGGCACATAAAATATATGTTCTCACAAATAATATAAATCATCTTACATAAGACCACTTGGCCCAAAAACTAAATACTAATATAATTATACATGAAACTCTAGAATCATACATTGTACTAGAGTCTATATAAAATATCATGTCGTTTTATAGTCAACTCATGGATGAAATACCCAAAATATACTTATTGATATTTACCCAAAAGTCTTGGTAAAACTTCAAATCACAACGATCAGGATTTGGGATCATGTTAAACATATCAAAATACATCTTAGGTAAAATATTCACCAATTTTGAAAGTCGTTTGCTATTTTTTATTTTTAAGAAAAAATTGAAATCTCGTCTAGTAGACACCACTAACTTTTCATTCATACCTTTGTTAAAAACCAAACTCCGTATTCCAAGATATGAATTTTTGAAAATGTTAACTCTCGAATGAGTTCTGGCCGTTCAAACTTGATCCAGTGGCTCTGTTGAGTCACATCACGCACACGTGGTCTTAGCGAACTCGCGCTCGCGGATCTCCAACCTGGATCCGGTTATACTCCCTCCATTCTTTTCCTTCCGTTTCTGATTCACGCGGCTTCGTCTGCGACTCCCCGCACTGTCGGGCAGCGCTCCTTCCAACAATGAAGCAGCCGCCCTGCAACCTATCCTCCCTCTGGAGCGCCCTCACTAGGCCGTGGGGATATCTCTCTCCCTTAATCTCCTTGCCTTGAAGCTTTATAGTCGTTGTGGTTTCAGATCTGTGTGTGCTTCACGTCATACAACACCATAGACTGCACCTCGAACAGGTTGTCGACGAGCTTCCGGTACCCACGAAGACTGTGGCTTGTCCCTAGTGGCGTGCAACCACTTTCCGCATGGGTGCTCGCCGGCAGAGCTTACAGGCCCCATCTCCTCTTTGTCTACCCTATGTCTTCCTCCACAACACCCAGATTGGAAGGGGTTGTGTCCGCTGCCACGGCCCGGAGGCGTGGTGCTTCGAACGGCAGACACGGTTCTTTGGCTCGTCCGGTCCTACCTATACCCGGTCGTCTTTCATCCTCAATGTTGTCACCCGTCAGCCTGCACTTCGCCTTGTAGAAGAGACCGGTGGCTGGGAACCTCAAGGACATGGCCCAGTATTATCTATCTTCGAAAGATCACCATTGTACCTGTAAGTAACTTATGATCAACCAAGTCGAGAGAAGGAAGTCCTTTGGTCGTTTTTCTCTTCTTGGCTAGCCCCCATATCCCTCCATCCTTTAGCCTGCGTTTGGCACGGGACCGAAACCCGGTTTCGCGTTGTCTTTTAGTGCCAACCCTGCCAAACAACTGGCGGTTCAAAGCTGGTTCGTGTTTGGTTCAAAACCTAGAAAATCTTCTGTTATGGGATAACGGAAACCCCCAATCCGGGTTGTCCCAGTCCCACGAGGGGCGGGATTCCGATTCACAAACCGGTTTAGGCGATCCTCTCCTCTCCTCGCCCCACACCCATTCCGACATTCTTCTCCTTTCCCCTCTACCTGCTCTATCTTCTGCTCCTTCTGCTATGTGGTCTATCCTCTCTTCTCTCCCGAGACCTCCTCTCCCGAGACCTCGAGACGAGCTATGTGGTCTATCCTCGCCATTAATAAAGCTGAGGCATCGTTTCCATCGGTCGTTTCCAGCGGCAGCCATGCCAGGCGACTGGCGTACCCTAAACCCTGCCCAATGGAGTAGGCAGAGTAGCAGGTCAATCAAGCGGCAAAGCTGTGGTGGCTCGTCTGCAAGCTCGTCTGCAAGCGCCGAGCTACTCCCGAGTTGTCAACTCACATCAAAGCGCCGTGCAGTAAACCCTAGGAAGGGCAACCAGTGTCGCGCCTGCTATTTAGTTGTGCACTTCGTCATCGATCTCGTCGCATTTCACCTTCGAAGGCTCCATACAATCTTCTGTTCCGCCGCCGCTGCCGAGCCGCTGTTGTGGGAAGTCGCCGACCTGCTTGCAAGGTAGGTATCCGCCGCCCCTTTTCAGTAACATTGCAAGGTTTTCAGTATAAAAATGGTATATGTCTCCGCCGACCTGCTATTTAGTAACATTTCAAAGTATCAAGGTTAGAGTACCTCGTAATTAGACTAATTTCGGGGACAAAATGGTATCTTTGACTTCCATTGTCAAAAAGACTGCAAGGAGCCAGCTTGAATGAACTGAAAAAACGTGAGCCTCAAAGCTACTGTGGTGATGATTATAGAAAATAATTGCTATACTGCTTAATAATCCTTCCCATGTTTAATTTTCTGGGATTGTAGTGCATTGTTTAGCTTCTCTGTATATTACCTTCTATATATCAGGACACATTCAAAAAACGAACATTTGGTCATCTATGCTTATTGTCCACTCCTATTGGATTGTGGATTTCTAGCTACCCAACATATGATGGATATGCCACACTTGCTACTACGGACTCTTTCATTTCCCACTCCACTGTCATCTTGTCAAAGTGGTCAACTAAATGGGCTGACAAATGTGGTTCTATCCATGTTTCTCCCACTTTAAACTATCCTCTATCCATCATGTTTTTATTTTTCTACACACATCAATTATGTGGGTAAACTTGTTGGCCTTTATGTCATACTTGTCCAGGTGCCCCAAGGGGGTGAGCCTTGACCTGCGCCTTAACTAAAATGTTGCCTTAAAATGTCGCCTTAAGTTTTTTATGGAGTCCTGAGTCTATATATAGGTATTTAATTATTTATTTGCTATACACATGTCCTAATATACAAATGAAGTATATATATCTATGTTTGTTGTACAATGTCACTATTTTCTGGATAGTACTCTTGGTATTTATTTTACTATTTTTCCTGTGGTAGTTGGTTGAATCTGATCTTGATGTTGAGGCATCCCTGTATAGCTATCCAATTGTACTATAAATAGATTGCTACTTATAACAAATCCCTTCTTGCTTATTTTAGGAAGCTTGAAGCAGCCATATTAGCTGCAAAAGCTCTGTATATAAGCTGAATATAACCCTAAACTAATGAAAATTATCTACTGAAATAAAAAATTATCTACTGCTTCTATTTAAGCACTGCTATCCTTAATCCCTTACTTAAGTCTAAAACTGCTATATAGTGGATTACAGAATTTATATAAATCTGTTTTGTATATTAGTGGAACCTCAAATACCCATTATTGCCACATTTACGTCTATGCATACAAGTATCACTTTCAAAATTATGTATATATCTATGTATGTAACAATACAACTGTATATATTGAGGTTTAGTTGTGTTTAAATGTATATATCTATGTATAAAAGAATAAAATATTTATCTTCCTGTAAGACATGTATATCAGTGGATTAACCATAATTTTATGGATTGACCTACATTTATGTATCTGAAATATAACATATATATGAAAGGGGAAATGATATAAAGATCATAAGATGTGTATTGATATAGGTAAAAATAACATATACATGAAGGGGGGTGTTATAAAAATCATAACACATGTACAGAACTTTAATTTTTCTTAAAGCTTCTCTGTATATTACCTTCTATATATCAGGACACATGCTCCTGACTAGCTAATTAGTGATATTTTTGCACTGTGGTCCTGAGTCTATATATAGGTATTTAATTATTTATTTTCTATACACATGTCCTAATATACAAATGAAGTATATATATCTATGTTTGTTGTACAATGTCACTATTTTCTGGATAGTACTCTTGGTATTTATTTTACTATTTTTCCTGTGGTAGTTGGTTGAATCTGATCTTGATGTTGAGGCATCCCTGTATAGCTATCCAATTGTACTATAAATAGATTGCTACTTATAAGAAATCCCTTCTTGCTTATTTTAGGAAGCTTCAAGCAGCCATATTAGCTGCAAAAGCTCTGTATATAAGCTGAATATAACCCTAAACTAATGAAAATTATCTACTAAAATAAAAAATTATCTACTGCTGCTATTTAAGCACTACTATCCTTAATCCCTTAAGTCCAAAACTGTTGTATAGTGGATTATAGAATTTATATAAATCTGTTTTGTATATTAGTGGAACCTCAAATACACATTATTGCCACATTTACATCTATGCATACAAGTATCACTTTCAAAATTATGTATATATCTATGTATGCAACAATACAACTGTATATATTGAGGTTTAGTTGTGTTTAAATGTATATATCTATGTATAAAAGAATAAAATATCTATCTTCCTGTAAGACATGTATATCAGTGGATTAACCATAATTTTATGGATTGACCTACATTTATGTATCTGAAATATAACATATATATGAAAGGGGAAATGATATAAAGATCATAAGATGTGTATTGATATAGGTAAAAATAACATATACATGAAGGGGGATGTTATAAAAATCATAACACATGTATAGACATAAGTAAATTGTACAAAACTTTAATTTTTCTTAAAGCTTCTCTGTATATTACCTTCTATATATCAGGACACATGCTCCTGACTAGCTAATTAGTGATATTTTTGCACTGTGGTCCTGAGTCTATATATAGGTATTTAATTATTTATTTGCTATACACATGTCCTAATATACAAATGAAGTATATATATCTATGTTTGTTGTACAATGTCATTATTTTATGGATAGTACTCTTGGTATTTATTTTATTATTTTTCCTGTGGTAGTTGGTTGAATTGGATCTTGATGTTGAGGCATCCCTGTATAGCTATCCAATTGTACTATAAATAGATTGCTACTTATAAGAAATCCCTTCTTGCTTATTTTAGGAAGCTTCCAGAAGCCATATTAGCTACAAAAGCTCTGCATATAAGCTGAATATAACCCTAAACTAATGAAAATTATCTACTGAAATAAAAAAGTATCTACTGCTGCTATTTAAGCAATGCTATCCATAATCCCTTACTTAAGTCCAAAATTGTTGTATAGTGGATTACAGAATTTATATAAATCTGTTTTGTATATTAGTGGAACCTCAAATACCCATTATTGCCCCATTTACGTCTATGCATACAAGTATCACTTTCAAAATTATGTATATATCTATGTATGCAACAATACAACTGTATATATTGAGGTTTAGTTGTGTTTGAATGTATATATCTATGTATAAAAGAATAAAATATTTATCTTCCTATAAGATATAATTTCGGCTAATCTGTGTTCCCTCTGAATTTCTTGTATGTACCGTCCCTGACCCTGTCGCTGGCCGTGCAACTCTTTTCAACCTTCACTTGGGCTTACCAGGTATATCTCATGAGCAATACAAACATGTTTAATGCGAATGCCATGCTGAATGCTTGCTATTTATGTAGTTTTCCTGTAATGAACATATTTGATGATGTGTTTGCTACAACCATTTCAAATTTAACTACAATTTAAAATTTGTTGTACACATTTTGGATCTTATGACTGGTCTGGGTAATGGATCTTGTCTTAGCCTACTGTCCATTACATCATAATAACCTTAGCCATGAAAAGAAAACTATATGGCGGCAATTGTGCAAATTGTGGTTGTTGTGCTAGGGTTGTGATACATCAGATATATACCAATATTTTTACAATGTTACTATTGTACACACGAATTCTGCTGATTATATTGCAAATAATATCACTACTTCGGCTAATCTGTGTTCCCTCTGAATTTCTTGTATGTACCGTCCCTGACCTTGTCACTGGCCGTGCAACTCTCTTCAACCTTCACTTGGGCTTACCAGGTATATCTCATGAGCAATACAAACACGTTTAATGTGAATGCCATGTTGAATGCTTGCTATTTATGTAGTTTTCCTGTAATGAACATATTTGATGATGCGTATGCTACAACTATTTCAAATTTAACTACAGTTTAAAATTTGTTGTACACATTTTGGATCTTATGACTGGTCCAGGTAATGGATCTTGTCTTAGCCTACTTCAATACAAGTTATTGCTTTCAACTGCATAGTCTCATACTAGGTTCGTATGACGGTTTCGTTTAAACACCCATACTAAATTGATATATCGCAGTGTCATTGCTACTATGGCTGCACCCGACCCGAGGTTCCGTATTGTATGGTCGAAAGAGTTGGATGAGGCTATGGTTGCGGCATTGAGGAGACAATATGACATGGGTAGGTGCGTCGATGGAATATTTACTAGGGACGCGTGGAGGGAGACGCTACGTGATTGGCATATCAGGATGGGGAGGAACGAGGGTACATTGGATCAGTTAAAAACTCGGTGGAAGAACCTCGGGAGAGACTATGCAAAGATAAAACTGATAACCAACAAAAGTGGTGTTGGATGGGATGACAACAGGCACAAGCCAATTTTTCCTGACACCACAGAGTGGAGGGAGGCACTTGCGGTATGTCTAATAATATATACTCCCCTGACTATTATATATTAAATTAAACTAGTTACTTTTGACCTAATCAGTAGTTGTCCCCTATTTTAGGCAAACAGGGAACTAGCGAGATTGATCAACAAACATTTCTACCACTACCACGACGTCGAGCTGATGGGGGGGAGGAACATAGCTAGGGGCCATCATGCAATGTCCTCAACTGATAGACAACATCCTTCTGATGTTGCATCTGAAGATGATGTTGCTGTTGACCTAGATGCATCTGATTCATTTGTCAGCCCAGAACCAACCGGTCCAGCCGATTTCACTGAAGACATGGTTAATTCTGGGACACAAAGTGAGGGGACCAATGGCGGATCACACAACCAAGGTGTTGGTGCAACGACTCCCACCACGATCAGACGTAGGAAGCAAGCGTCAATCTCACAGGACAGTTGTGTCTTGTCTAATGATGTTGTGTCCAAATTCACAAAGGTGTTTTCCAAGGTACATGAGATGGGCAGCGGAATTGCTGCTAGGTGTAATGATAAAGACGAATACCAAACCATTTTGCACCACTTTCATGCAACCTACCCTGACACCCTTGTCCCAGTTTTTACCACTCTTGTGCACGCCATAAAAGATCCAGCTAACCGTAACATTTACCTAAGCCTTATGGACACCCCACAAAAAATTACCATTTGGTTGCAAGACTTGTAGGAAATGAAGAACACAGCTTCTGCATCACAATCACCCTTCACGCCACAATCTCCACCGTACTTTTAAGGTTGACTAATTTAATAAGTATATCAGTATCCTGCCTTTTATTTTATGAACTTTATCAGAAGTTGTTGTTGTACTATTTTAATCAGTTGTTGTTGTACTATTTTATTCTGTTGGGAACAAGCTCTGAACTATAGTATTGTGTAATGGTTTTAATGGAACTAGCCCTAATTTCATTTCTGCAATATCTCAATATTTTCCTGATGCGGATAATCACTTTTAATTATAGACGTGATGGCTGGTATGCATCCATATGAAACAACTGATGACATTCTACAACTACTGCATGTTACGCAATATCCGGCTTATGACATTGCTAACGCAATATCCTACCAAATAGCCGACCAAATTTCCCACAATATCATGGCAAATTCAGACACCTCAACCACACACCAACCAATACTAAGATCGGTTAGTATTAGGAGCGGCCATCAAAAGGTTTTAGAAATAATAACCGGCCATGAAAGGAGGGCGTACGATCTGTACCGTATGCTACCCAACACGGTTTTAGCCTTTGTTGACAAACTTGAGGACCGAGGTTTGTTGAAAAGTACCAGAGGTGTGTCATCAGTGGAGGTAGTTTGCTACTTCCTTCAGATGGTTGGCCATGGACATACCAACCGTGTTCTTGCTGAGGACTACATTCACAATGGTGAGACCATAAGTAGAAAGTTTAACGAGGTGTTGGATGCAGTGTGTGCTTTGTGCAGCAAATATATTGTCATGCCAACTGCATCCACAACTCTGCACCGCCGCATCGGCGAGAGTCTAAGATTTTGCCCTTATTTCAAGGTATGACCATCACTTAGTTGACCATTGTCCATTCCATTGTTAATATTACCACTATCGTCATCGTTGAGTTTGGTATTTACTTGCATATTTCTTATATACTTGTCTTAGGATGCCATTGGGGCAATTGACGGGACACACATCCCCGTTTTGGTGAAGCGCGAAAAGCAGAACCGATATAGAAATAGAAAAGGGAATGTTTCCATGAATGTCATGGCTGCAGTCGACTTCTCAATGGAGTTTACATATATCATGACTGGTTGGGAGGGATCTGCTGCTGACCAAAGGGTACTTCAGGCAGCTACAACCACAGGCGGGTTCAAAGTTCCCGCTGGGAAGTACTATCTTGTTGATGTAGGGTACGCCAACACCAGGCAATTTCTTACACCATATCGAAACGTTGCTTACCATATAGCAGAGTATCGGGGTAACAGAGGCTCATACACAAGCAAAAAGGAAATGTTCAACCACCGACATGCTCAACTACGTAACGTTGTCGAGCGAGCCTTTGGTGTGTTGAAGAAGAGGTTTTCCTACTTTCGTAAAGGAGCAACTTTCCCGTACAGTCTCAGTCTCGGATTGTAATGGCTCGTTGTATCGTTCACAATTTTATCCGACGCCAAAATGATGGCGATCCTATGATGGACGAAAACTTGGATGACCCTCATACTACCATTGACATCTCGAACGAATTGAGTTCTCTGTAACAAACAAGCCAGGCCGATGCTAGAGAGGGAGATGTCTTGCGCGAAACTATTGCCAATTCTATGTGGGCAAATCAGTGATTTATACACTTGTTTTGTAACTTGCAGACATTGAAACATGTTCTACAACATGTTTCACTTACTCCCTTTTTTGTGTAACCTAACGGCCAACTTTTGTTCTCAAACTGTATTGTTCACTACAATTTCACCTACTTATAAACAATGTGAAATTATGTCTCATTAGGTTTTCTGTCTAGAAATGGACAATGACATGCCGTCATGCCCATGTGGTATGCAGTGCACCGTACGAGTGTACATGGATGTCACAGATGTGGCAAATGGACGGTTTGAAGATAACAATCCCCACAGGCCATATTTTACATGTGGTAGGGGCCTTGTACAAACCAGATGCCATATGAGGTTGCCAACGCAGCAAGTACCAGCTACAGTGGCTACACTGACTGCAATTAGGGATGCAATGGTATCACAACTCGCATATGCACGTAGTGAACGCAAGTTCTGGTCAGAACATTGTGCCTTTGTCTGTTCAACCAGAGCAGACACAGATAGGTTACAAGAAGAAATTTCAAGTATGCATGACAGGTGCCGATATCTTCGCCACCGACTTTAAATTACGAGCAATAATGAATCTTCATCAGAAGAAGATGGATACAATACGTCATAGATATACTATATTATGATATGTCCAAATGAACTCCACTTGTCTGTTGCAACAATTAGCTACTCCTGAACAAATGGTCTTCATATTATCTTCGAAAACTATGTCATAAACCCGATATTTTTCTATTAATCGTCAATTTTGTTTTATTAGATGTCGATGATTCCATCTGAGGTTCCGAGGTGTGATTGTGGGCTAAATGCAGCCTTACGGCTTAACACAGAGGATGCAGGGTTAAATAACTTTGCCATTCTGAGTCAAAGGCCGGGCAAAATGTATTACATATGCCCTACTCGTGAGGTGTGATAGTACATCAATAAATAATAGACTGTTCTTGTCGAGGTTCCGCATTCTTTGCCATTAACTTGTACCTCATACTACATTTTAGGGAAAAGACCGATGCAGATACTTCCATTGGGCAGTCGATCTCCCCCCAATAATTGATTCATTGAAAGCAGAGATTATGTTACTAACTGTTGAGTGCAAGTCAGTGTGGGGTCAGGCGATGAACATGAAAGACTTCGTTGAAATGCATTACAACTACGATGAATTACACTCTAACAAAAAGTATGAGCATGAGGTTTTAGAGCGCAACGTTGCCAGTCTGGAGGAAGAATGTCGTCTGCTTCTGGACATCCCTTCACTTCAAATGACTCCATAACGTTGAATGGCAAATGTATTTACATTGTCTTCTCTGTTTAGAATGACTATCAATGGATGTTATGAACATCATACACTTGTTTAATTTAGGCACTTTTATAAACGTCATATTACATTTTAAGTGGTATGAAAATTTTCTTCATGTTGATGAGTGTTTTATTAATGATGTATGTTATTATTCGAATTTTTTGTTAACGTTAGCTCAAACCAAATAATACAATTAATTGTGATATACAGCCTTACTTTTGAAAAATATATTACTTACAGAATCTGTTATATGGCTGGCCAACCGCCGACACCGTCTTTTATCTGGTCACACGAGCTTGATATGGTTCTCAGGGGTTTGATGAGAACCCAATATCACGTGGGTAGATGTGTAAATGGAGTATACTCTACACAGGCTTGGATGGAGGCATGGCACCAGTTCTTATACATAACAAGAGGACCTTACATTTCATTGCTAGAGTTGCAAATGCGATGGCAATACATCAAAAGAGAGTTTGTAAGAGACAATATATTCATATTGGCAGATTTATTGCCTCCCCCCACATTGGCCGCGCAACAAAGCATTGAACGCAACTTCTCGACGACGTGTCGCACTTACCCACCAGGGATATTTTTTAGCACTGGCGATTGAAATAAACAAATGAACTTGTAACATTTGTGCTAAATGTAGTTGTGTTTTTGCGTCGCAACAATATACATTCTCTACTTATGTGTTACATTATTATATGTTGCTACCATAATGCGATCAAATTTCCTACTTCATTATTATCTTATTGCCACAGTTACTTTACGAATTATGTTATTTGTTCATACCTTTGTTTATATTAATTTTAGATGTCGACATCGCGTGCAAAGGCAAGGGCAAAGGCAAAATTTGAAAAAACTTTTGATGTCACCGGAAAAAATTCATAAATATGTTGAAGATAACCTTTTATGCATAAAACATTGTTGCACTCACACAAACGAGGAGGAGGGCAAAATTGGGACAGATGATCAAGTCAAGGGCAAATTCCTCAAGGCCAAAGTCAGTCAGCATGTTCCTCATTTGCCATTGTTGTTTGATTGGCCAAAAGACGACATCAAATAACAAAACAAGCAGCTGGTGCAGGAACCATGCCCAGTGTCATGGGACGAGTACGATGAGGCCATAACGTTGGCCTCATTTTAATCAAGAGCCACATCCAACCATGTCTCCCCAAAGTGCCTTGTCAAAATCTTAGCTTTGGTTTGGCTGTTTATTGCTCCCATGTTTTGTCCTTGTCCCCTGACGAAGATCACCCGTAAATAATTATGTTATTATCAGTGATCGTTTATGTTTTACTAATGACGACAATATGATTATTATCAGTTGCTTTTACTGACGATAATGTAATTTGTTTATGTCATGAACAAAATATATTAGGCCAATTTCATATTTCATGTAGCTTGACTGTTACTGACAATAATGTAATTTGTCACACTATTGACGACAATTAACTATGTTAAAATTACCACATGCAAATGTACCACATGCAAATGTCATTCCAGACTACAGTAACGTTTCATTACTTTTTAATCACTACGTAAAAATTAGAATTGTCATATCTTATTTGCACTATTATAAATATACAAAATAACACCCACACAACACAAATAAAATATATTTTTAATATATTCTAAACTTAGGTTGAACTGACATCACAAATACACATTCTGCGTACTTGTTCAAACAGTGATGCAAGAACGTGACAGTTAATTGTTAATCACTACGAAAAAAAGGGACAAATCTCATTTCGTATTTGTACTATTATAAATATACTAAATAACACCCACACAACACAAATAAAATATATTTTTAATATATTCTAAACTTAAGTTGAACTGACATCACAAAAACACATTATGCGTACTTGTTCAAACAGTGATGCAAGAACGTGACAGAATAAGCAGATACTGACTACGCTGCCAAACAGAATCAGACTTCCAGCCAAACAGATTCAGACTGCAGTCAGACTGAAATCAGACCAGCTGACCAGAATCAGACTGCGTTGCCAAATAAAATCAGACTGCATCCTGACTGCCCCAGCACCGGAATCCCGACTAACCGTGACTAACACAGTCCAGATTCCAAAATCTCAGTCTTGTGCCAAACGCAGGCTTAATAGGCCGCAGCCGAAATCCTACCCATGCCCATACCAGATAACATGATCCCGATTAGGACTTTCTTAACCGTCTTGTATTTGTTGGACTCCGGTCTCCATGTTCGGAGTGCTGACCATCCGTCGTCTCTATATCTCCCAATGTAATTAGGACTGAAAGTCACGATCAAAGTGGGAAAGACCTTTACTTTAGGAAGTATTTTCCTTTTTCGGTTTTGCTATTCCGTTCTTTGCGGTTAGCGGTGAGAGTCATGTGTATACATTAAATAATAGGTCCCCATTCAATCGGCACGTTTGTTTAGCAGGATTTACTAAAATCTTGTATTCTGTCCATCCTGTATTACTGAAATGCTGAATTCCCAAAATCCCGCAAAGTAAAATTTTATGTTTGGTTTGCTGGATTTTGTAAGTGTGGAATTTATATTTTTCGTATCTACCATCTTGCCCATGATGGATTTTGGCGTCCGGGAGAATTTTGATGGAGACCAAAATGCGGGATTCCTATTATGTCTGAAAATCCCGGGATTATGCTCATTTCTCCAATCCTGCAAACCAAACATAAAATTTGCTGAACTGGAGTCCAAAATACAATCTAATACGGCAAAATCCAAGTAACCAAACATGCCCAATGTGGCTTCCACGCCAAAAGACAAAAAGACAAATAGGAACGTATTAACTCCCTTCCTCAATTTCCTTTAATCGAATACGTTACTTCTCATTTATTGTCAGCAATTTCAGATTATTCGTCTTGCCACATTATCATTTCTCATAGTGTTTATATAGCCAAGCAGCTCCAAACATAAAATTGATCTCCTAATATCTTTCATATATGACATTCTAAAATCTAAACCTACTATCATTACTTACACTTATTCACCTATTCGAGAGCTTTAATTTATGGAAAAGTCCAGATAGATTCATGTATAATATCTTCTTCCTTATTCATCTAAAAATCCCTATGATTGGATGGAGTTTTGATTCTCAATATAGATATCAATGCTTAATTTTAATGGAACCATTTTAGCATCATAAGATGGTCAAAGGAAATGTTCACCCCTAAAAGAATAGCACTCATATGGGCTCAAATTGGACAGGAAACTAATACATTTAGCACATATGTCTCATTATCAACATAGGTATACATCAGTAACTTTATCATGTACAGCTGGGTTCCACAAATTAGGGTGTGATAACACGAGTTTAAGAAATAAGAGATTCTGTGCATAAATAAAGGATGATGGCTTAGTGATTCGTTAGATAATTGAAATATGGAATAATAAGAAAGTATTCAAAATATTATAAGATAATTTGTGATCTAGATAATAAATGGAGTAATTATCTATCATGTCTTGCAACACACATTTTGAGGCATCAAATAAATGTTATTCAACATGATTTTGGAAACACCTAAAGATAATGCATGGGCTAAGATAATTATAGAATTTGTAATAGAAAGGACTTTACATATGATGTGGGTAATTGTTTTAAGAAAATACACAAAGGGAAAGTTTTACCTACGAATGTTATCATAATAAATCCCATAAATTAGATGTAAGTTTATAAAAATATTAATGGGCTTCCCTTAAAGTTTCATAGTGAAAGGATACTCCTGGAATCCTATGCAAAATCGAGAAGGAAGAGGGACTTGCTTGTAATAATTAAAGGGTGTTTCCCTTGCTTGAAGAAAGGGACAAGCCCTAGAAAGGGAATGTCGATATGATGACTATAACCAAGCCCTAGGAGAGGAAGGTCACAAAGAGGTCAAGCCCCAGAAAGGAAGTTTGATATGGCACCAAGCCCCAGAAAGGGAAAGTTGCACTAGTCCACTATACGGACAAAACCCCATGAGAGGATATACCATAGAGTGAGCAATTATGGGTTGAGAAGTTATAACAGAAAATGCATGTTCAATAATTCAGTGATAATTGGTGATATGGTTGTTATGTCATTACACCTACATGCATATATTTTGGTTGCACCTCATACACAAGATAGAAATATGTTGATCGCATTTTGATTGTTAGTGTTTTAGGCAATTGCCAAACAAGAAGATAACACAAGACATGGTGAACCCGATGAAATCAATTGAAGATACTAAAACTACGTCAGGAGGACTAGTTAGATGTAACACTTCATCTCATATGTAATAGTTTAGGTTGAAAATCATGTAACTCATTGAAAGAGTCATATTATACATTTTATAAACAATATTTGGGATATAATGGAAATTATTTGCTATTATTTGTTATTTGCTAAATTTGGATCTTGGAAGTTTATGTAATGGATCTTGACTTTAAGGTCCTTCCTTAATTGGGAGATACTAAAATGTGAGGTCATCATGGGATATGTATGAGGATGTTTAGTTGCAATCTAATGGTACACTTGATATATGTTTCTATGAATGTTGATGACTTATGCAATATGTCTCAATGTGTAACAACTTAGATTTTATCTCTCCTCCAACTATGCACATCATGAATTATAATATACTCTTTTTCATCAAGTGACCTTCTTATCATCGATTGGATGTTTTGGAATCACATATTGCTCAATGGGTGAGATGTGATTGATACATTGAATTTTTGAACTCAATCATGCTAAGTTGAGGGCTTAATTTATATTGAGAGTGTTTGGATTTTTGATACCACTAAACACACCAATCTTTATCTGAAACTTTTTTTAGTATATAGAGGATTAAATTCTTCATCCAATGGTGAATATTTCACCCAAATTGTAGTTTCAAGGATAAAGTTATAGCTTATGCAATTTGTCCCTTTTGTAGCCCTTTTCTTCTTCTTTATTTCCTTCTTGGGACTCGACCCATTGCTTTCATCTTGGGCCAACCCCTTTGGGTATACCCAGATAGTTCCTTGCATTGTGTGCCCGAACCACTGATCCGAGGGCCATGAACCCCTTTGCCAGATCAGACAATGGTGAGTCATCTTCTATCTTGGACATTGATGCCATAATGCCCTAGGACATGACTACCATAGAAGCTAGGTGCCTCAGGCCACCTTGGTCCCATCGAAGGATGCTAAAGTCTTTTTTCTACTCTCTAAACCTCTCCCCTACTCTTATATATCCTTATGGGTCATGTGAGGGGCATGGGGCACTCCTCATACCATGACGCCACCTTTGACACCAATCGAGATTGTCCTTGGGTCTGTGTGGATGAGGCACATCCGGGCAGTGTGCTCTTGGGGTCTACAACGGCCTTCCACCCCTCCTACTACAATCTCTAGAGATCTAGGAGCCGTAATGCCACCATAACTACCCTACAAAGGTGCATACCTTTGTTGGGAGAAGAAGGCAGAGGACCATTGTCGATCGCGTAGAGGATCAGATGGTCCTTTAAGCCAAGGGACCAGATCATGTGGGCCCCAATCCACCATCTCCCTCTTTTGTCTGCTTCATGACCACTGTTGACCAATCAAGGTGGGCTATGGTGGACCCATGGGCATCCCATCACGGCATGCCACATCAACACTCCATTTTGGCACCTCTCTCTCTTTTGTACTAAAAAAACCTAGATCTCACAAACTTCCATAGAAAATCATCCTTGGTGTTAAAATGACATATTATTTACAAAAATGATATAGAGAATGAGATATATCCAATTATTATCATGAAAAATTCCACTGTGGACCCTATTATGAGAAGGATGGCACCAAATTGACCTCTTTTACAAGGTTAATGATTGTAAATGTTGAACCAACGTCATATCATGATCCCACTTGATTTTTATGACCCTAATCAGTAAATATTCTTTCTTGTGAACTAATATTCAAATTTTATCAAAGGGATGCCTTATAATGGTACTATTTAATTAAATGTACCTCCAATGCCAATTAATATGATATTTCATACTAAAATCATGAGATTTGTGCAACAATATAATCTTGTGACCCTAAAAATCTTCATAATCACTCTAGATAAGTAATGTTTGATGCATGATTAAGCTAAGAATCAAAATTTCCCATACTTGAACTCTATTTCAACTTGATGACATGAAAAGTACACTAAAGTGATATTTATGAGCCTTCCATGATGATCTTTAAAACTTGTGCTAATGTGGATCAAGATACGATGAAAACTTTATCTTGTCTTGTACATCAGTCTTTATGATGACTTGTGACATGAAATACCATGTGACACACTCATACTCACTTTTTGACTATATGTCACACACATGTGACATGTAATGCGACCTTGATGCAAATCTTATAGATTTTTCTATCTAACCTTGTACAAGGCTTTCCCTATTGATGATGCATGCTATTTTATACTTTTAATCTGTAATATTTATGATGCTTATGATTCTAGACCAAAATTGGTCTCTCTAATACTCCAATATTAACTATCTTGTATGGAGATGACTCAGTATGACTTAAATGGAAGTTATGATGATTATGACATTTTAATTATTTAAATTTTATGATTTTCCTATTAAGATCATGAAAACCCAAGTTTGAAATCTCTGATCTTGCTAAGATGTTTCACCCTGGCTCAAAATGATATATGATGTAGTATGTAGCTTTATGATGAATATCACATGAACATTAGAGATGTGAAATCAATCATTGAGAAAAATGGAACTTAGATTAGGTGAAATATCCACCCTTAATTAATATGTTTAAGAGTATGTAAAAATATGATATTAATCACATCACACTCATTTGTAATGTTATAATCTCTTTGGACTATTTTTAAAATTTTAATATAGTCCTTAATACTAGTTTACTCGTATGTATGTTTTTATCTTCCAATTGGCTAAACTAGTGGTATTGATAATTGGTTGTATGTATGTAATCTAAATGCTTGGTTTTATATATTTGTTTGAGATACATGTTCCTTACAAATTATATGTTCGGTTTTAATTACTCTATGTTGAACAAACTTGAAAACATAACCATAAATATCCATTATATAACTGTGTGCACCTACCTATATTCTTGGGGTAAGGATACAAGGATGGATGTTCTACTTAATTTATTAAGAAAGGGAAAATAATGTTGATAAAAGGGTTAGATTTTGGCAATGGTCTTGAGTTCCCTTATGAAAAGGGGTAACCCATGATGTTTAGCCTTGTGGCCCCTCACGTTGAAATAGGGTACATACATAGCTTTAGCTGAAATGTCCCTCACAGACTCCTTTGAGAAGGTGGTCAAAAGTTTACGATATTGTTTGTATAATAGAATTAAAATTAAGATATGTTTGCATGTTAATAAGAAATCATTGATGTTTTTGTTTTATTTTTTTATACCAAGTTTTTATCAAGCAATATATATTCTTTTAAACCTGTGATTTTATATGTTTGCATAATGTACTAAGTATAGTTTATTCTGTCATTTTTGGGAAATATGGCATCAAATATGGAAGCAGAAACAAAAAAAAATCTGGAAGATTCCCCTTGAACAGTAGATCATGTCAACAACTATATAATGGGAAAGAGAGTTTTCAAGGTATATACCTGGTCTTGGAGTAAGTCCATCGACTATCCCTTGTTGTATGGTTCTATTTTCTCAAGTTGCACCTGGACAGATGTTAGCAGTGGCCTCCTGGTTGATCACCACATACAACGGTTGATTGCATCCTCCTAGCGGGTGGTAAAGGCCTCCTCACCTTTATAGTATTCTAGATGAACAGACAAGAAAGAGATGTTCCTTCTAGTTAGTGTGCTAGTGCCAACTTGCTCTCCCAATTGTCTCTCCCTTGCTATCCCTCCCTTTGATGGGTAGGACTTGCTCAGATTATCATGTTACCACAACCATGAGAAGACAACAATTGTCAGAGCTTATTCTTTTGTCCCTAGAAGGCCTCCACTACCCCTCTATTTATAGGAGGGCTGGGGTCAGGATTTCTACTTTATCTGGGGGTCAAACAGATGGAATTTCATGAATTTTTGAACCTACAAACATTGAACCAGTCGGTTTCTACTTAACTGGTCAATTCACTATTGAATCAGACGGTTCACATGTGATTTGATAGTTCAACTCTTGAATCGTTTGTTCCACACTGTTTTCCAATCACAATTGTATTGGTAATTAATATTGGATTAATGCACAACATGACGTCAACATCAAATCCTTGATCCAATCACATTGATCAACCAAGTAGTCAGTTCACAACCTGAACCAGTTAGTTTATACATTTAAGTTGATTAGTTCACTTGGTGAACCAGTCATTTTAGAGTCTTGATTGATGATCTTGTTTAAACTGAATACCTAACAATTTAGTAAATAAGTTTAAACCACATTCATGAATAAACTCCTATTCCAAGTGTATCATATGTGTGTGACCCTATAGGTTCCAAGTTACATTGACAGTGAATGTCTATAACTGATTTATGACATCACAAGCAATCAGTGGTATCTAACAAGACATCATTTGCTATCTAAATAATTCAAAAAGTTGGAGAACAACTTCAGCCTACAATCTGTGATCACTGTTATAGTGGTCGTATAGTTCCTTTGTTTCAATTATCCAGATTGAACTCTAGGCATGGAATTGTCATGTTCTCAATGATCAATCTATGTTCCTTAAACTATAGCAGACTGTCTAAGATAAATGTGAGTTCAATATCATATTTTGACTCACATGTGCATGACCATATTTCTCTCTTCTCGCTTATCAAGTAGCTAGAATATCAAACTCCTATAGGAGGGATAAATCCCATCTACATCACTCACAGTCAATACTCATTTGTCATAAGGCATTTGACCATCACCTTTATGGCAACCCTTATTCAAGATCACATTTGATGATGTCAAAGTACATCAAACAACATGTGATGAGTGCAATGGTCTTAGGTCTAAGAACCACAATCACCATCGCTATGAGAGATGATTCTGACTACCAATCATGATTTCCATGCATCACTCAAGATGGGTCTATTCGTTACACTATTATCTAACAAGTATATGTGTATGGTTTGATATTACATATCATGATTAATGAGGTTCTATCATCAACCAACACACACTCTAGTCTTATGTATTATTGTTCTCTATCAACCCTCTACAATAACATCTGACCAGGAACATAACAAGAATGTATATACTCTTAACATATGTATAATCTCATTGTTCAATCCTCAACCCAAAGACACACATCATTTAGTAATATCATTCTTTAGACATTTATTATGTTACATCATTATCTCATAATTTAATAAAATAGAATAAATTGGCAGATTACTTTTATTATTAATCAAATCATTTACAAGATATGCCATTACAATTATCATATGATTGTCTATCTGGGCATACATATCAATAGACTCCCACTTGCACTTAGAGCTAATCACTCATGAATTTCATCCCAAGTTATCTAACATGACCTTCATGCTTCTGTTGCAAAAGTGCTTTTGTCAAGGAGTCAGCCACATTACTCTCAGTTAGTACTCTGCAAATCTTCACATCTCCTTATTGTACAATCTCTCATATGAGATGGAACTACCTTTGTATATTCTTAGAATGTTGATGTGATTTGGGTTACTTAGTTTGTGAAATAGCTCCATTGTTGTCACAATATAGCTCAATTGCATCATTGATTCGTGGAGCCACCCCAAGTTTTGAGATGAACTTTTTGATCCATATAGGCTCCTTTGCTGGATTGGATGCAACATAATACTCAACCTAAATTGTAGAATCAACAATTGTCTCTTGCTTGGAACTTTTCCATCTTACAACTCTATTGTTTAGGCAAAATACAAATCCATATTGCAATCTATAGTCATCTTTGTTAGTTTGGAAAGATGCATTGGTGTAACCCTTTACCACCAACTCTTCCTGTAACATCCCTGACCTGGGTTATAAGCTAACCCTAGGTGTTTTGCCTAATTATGTAATGAAATATTTGTGATTATATTTTGGTATGTAATTAAGGCTCCTGAGAAACATATGTCTCCATTTCTATCCCTTTTAAACAATGTTGTAGTATTGTTTTGTAATAAAGGGACCTAAGTGAAATTTACCCAAACAGAGGGGTTAACTTGCAATTTATACATGTTAAGATGTTCTTTTGGTGTTGAGACATAATAATAATGAATATGATGAAGTATGATGGATTTCCCAAGCTTGGGCATCAAGATGCAGCTTGTGGAGCAATCCTTGTGCTTAAAACCCTAGTTTTGGTGTAAAATGAAATTTGCCCAAGTAACCGACCTGTTCCAAGGTTGAAGATAATGGGCGTGATTCCCTAGGTTACTTTACCAAATGACCTTGGACCATTTGGTCTAAACGGTTTGCAAGACCGTTTGAAACCAAACAGTCTTACAACTGTTTGATTTCATGCGGTTTGCAAGACCATTTAGGTTCAAACTGTCTCCAAGACCGTTTGGTAGGGTTGACCAAGTGAAGACCATTTAGAGGTTTGTTGGGTACATGTTGAATTAATCAATTATAAAATATCATAACCTAATTGCAAATCAATCACAAATTGAAGGCAATTCAATCATCTAAACCCTAATCGGGTTCAATTGCTGAATTCAAGGACCACTTGTGTTGAATTTGGGGTTGAGTGGTCCAAACGGTCTCAAGACCATTTGGAAATCACTCAAACGGTCTTAATACCGTTTGGTGACACCCCAAAACCGTTTGGAGGTCTAGGGTTAAGGTAATTTCACCAATTGAGGGTCCAATCACCTTAGGTTGTTGAATTAATTGAAAATGCTGATTAAAGACTTAATTAGGGTTCAACCCTTATCAAATTGACTTAGTTTTTTATGAAACTTTGGGCAAATGGTCTCAAGACCGTTTGGAGGGTGTCAAAATGATCTCAAGACCGTTTGGGCCAAGTTGGGGCCCAATTGAGTGTCAATTGATGGGTTCAATCTCAATTAGATTCACATTGGTGATTGTTGATGGTTGAGTGACTTCAAACCCTAATTCAATTGGTTTCAACCCTAATTGGCTAGAAATTAAGGGTTGATTGAGTGTTCAATTGGTTAAAGATAACCCTAATTAGCCCAATTGATAAGTGATTAACAAGGATGTGGCCAATTGAGGGCTTCAACATAGATAACCATAATCGATTATAACCTTTGATGCACCTTTGAGGTCCATGCGGTTTTGAGCCCATTTGGACCAAACATTCTCAAGACCGTTTGGGGCCAAACGGTCTCAAGACCATTTTGGCTCAAACGATCTCAAGGTCGTTTGGTCCAATCGATCTCAAGGTCGTTTCATTTCATACGGTTTCAAGGTCGCATAGATTCAAACGGTTTGGAAGTCAACTCTTTCAAACGGTCAACGCACTCATGCGGTCTTGGAGGTCATGCGGTCTTGGAGGCCATGCAGTCTTGGAGGTCAAAGTGTCCAAACGGTCAATGCTTCCAAATGGTTTTGACCATTTGGAGGTCAAGGTGTGAAACCGTTTGGGGACGTTTAGAGCTGTGATTGCTTAGTCACCTGAAGGTTTAATTAGTTCAATGGTTGTCTAATCTAAACCCTAATGATACCTAAAGACAATAAGGGGCTAAGTGATTAGTATATTGAACTATGTGATGATTAATGGTGTACATTACCAATGTGCCCTTGAAGGGTTCAAGTAGATGACACCTTTGTTTAATCAAAACCCTAACGACATGACAGTGGTAAATTAGCTTATGATAATCAAGATTGACTTAACCTAACCTAACCTAATCTAGAGTGATGTAATCACCATCTTTTAGTAAGAGGAGAGAGAAGGTGCCATTTATGGTTGAAACTCAAGTAAAATACCTTCAATGTGTATGAATGTGCATGATTAGGGTATGATCCACCTATGTGAGATCATGAAAACCCTAATTATGATGATTAATGAATCTTAACCTAATTTGAAGGCATATAGGAAGATGATTTCATACATGGTGATGTTATGAGCTCAATTCACTATGAAGTGAATAGTAAACCCTAATTCTAGGTTAATAACATGTAATGTGAATAGTAAACCCTAATTGAGGGTGATGTGTTGAAATGTACAATAAACCTTAATTCCAGGTTATGCTTTTAAGCATGAATCTTCATGATTAAATATGAGATAAGGAATCATTATTCCTAATCATAATGAAAAGGATTGAATAACCTTAATTGATGTAAATAAGGGAACCTAGCCTTAGTAAAGGCATGAAGGTACAGGTTCATATCAAAAGATAGATATGATGTATATGAAAACATGAGGTAGATAACATCCTGAATATAATGATATCTAGAATAGTTGATGATGGATTATCCTACATCAACAATGTTTAAATCTATATCATTAATAATAATTGGATAATTTTGATATATGATACATAGGTCATATGAGGAAAGAAACAAGTTAGTGGTTGAAGTATCAAAAGAGAAATATATTAATATTGAATGAACCAATTATTTCAAGTAAGATAGTAATGAGAAGAATGTGATATATCAAATTATGATAGATATCACATTCGACAGTCCAGGGTATTATACATGTATGAGCCTCTAAACCCTTATACTTAAGCAAGGGACACAAAGAGTATATAATAGGTAGTTACCTATGATAGAGACATAATGAACCCAATATACTCAATAAGTACAGATTTTATATCTTGAGAGGGGAGTAAATCCATTCAAGGATATGAATGAGAAACGGACTAATACTTAGAATTGATGAACATTAATGATTTATGATGGTTATAGTAATTGAAAGTAAACACATTTGATACCTTTGTATGCTAATAAGGGTGGTGAAGTAGTATGTTAAGGTTGAACAGAAAATGTAAACAGGAAATCCTCATTACTGAAGGATGGGATACATTAACCCTAAGTTTGGGTTATGTTCTTAAACGTGGAAATATATGCATGAAATATGTAATAAAGAAGCACTATACCTTCTTACAGGTAAGAAAGGATGGAATAACCCTAGTTAAATTAACCAAGAGTTTAATGGTACAATTCTTGAATTGAAAGGTTATCTTTGTTTTATACCATGCTGATATAGAGATAAATTGTTCATTATCAAATATATTCACCATGCAGGTTTTTATAAAGTAATAATCATAACCAGGTAAGGGTTATGATGTCATATTCATTGAAGGCATGTTATAATCTTTATGAAATGTGATATATGCTATGTTGCCTCAGTTAAGTGACAATATATGAGGTTAAATGGGTTGTAAGAGCCATGAGTAAACATCAAGGTCATGCTGATTAGATGACTTATGATGATCTAAGGGTTGAGCACCCTATTCTTAATTCATAGTAATGAAATGATTAAGAATTTATATCCATTTGATTACTGATGTGAGTTGGACTTGATACATTTAGTATTCTAATTTCATAGTTGTTGTTCTAATGATTAATGCTTGGAAACATGCTTGATGCTAAAAGAATGCTAGAATGTACCTAACTAATCAAGTATAATCATATCATGTAGAGCCCTGATCATAGATCCATCATTGTCAGAGACCAAATGATGGTGAAACAGGTTTTTCAAAGGGAACTCCTGGAACATATACTTTTGAGTATATGGGGGAAAATGGATGCAAATATCCTTACGTCCTAGTGTAGGAATTGATGTAGATGTAATTTAATCTATCAATCCTTCACTATAGGTCTATACCGGGTGATGTACTACAAATCTCCTAAAGAAATCACTAATGCCGCATCGATGAGAGATAAACAAGAGATCTTTCGATAACGAAGAGAGTACAGAACGCCACTGTAACTCTATAGTGAAGTTTCCAAAATACCCTGGATAGCTACTACAGCAGAGACACAAGATGTCCTACAAGTAAATCCTCTTACTGACTGAGGAAGATGAGGTCATAAGAATCCGACTCTTTTGATGACCTATGTATGTTACTGATGTGACTTAACAGTGATCGGTTGGAGTTTGAGCGGTATACCTCATCTCCGTAGGGCATAATAATGTTTGTAAAACATAATCAACCACGTAGCATATCTACTTGGGTTGAACTATGAGAAACAATGATTGGTGTTACATTGTTTACATTAATGATCTATTCAAGTATTTAGTGTACATGTTCTTCATATGCTTTAAAGAAGTGATTGCATAAGTAAAAGTTACTTTACTTATTATTAAACCTGCTGTTGAATGATTTAAGTTACCTTGCTTATGTTGTTTCTTAAATGTTATAATAAAGCTTCTGGCGGAGAGTTATAACTCTCGCTGGGACAATTATTCAAATTGTCTCACTCCCGTAGATTTCTACTTTTTAGGTAGATGCCAAGGATGAAGGAATCCATTTAAGAATGAGAAACAATAGCAGCAACAGCATCAAAGGCAGTAGTGAATCTTAGGTGGAGATACTGACTGTCCAGTCTTGTAGATAGTGTGTCTTATGTTGTCTCTGTACTCTCAGGTCCTAGGAGTTAGTAGGTCTGAGGTTTTTGGCTATAAGCCTCGAGATTTTGTATCTAGATGTACATAATCACTCGAGAGGTGATTTCACAAATGATGTAAACTGTTTATCTTGTTTATGATAAAGGAGTCTTATGATTTACAGATCTTCCTTAAAAAGTTTTAAATTTCTAGTAATTTTCAGTAATTCACTTCCGCATTAGTTAATCTTGTTTTTTCGAAGTAAGACGTGACAATTAGTGGTATCAGAGCTTTAGGTTCGCTGAGTCTACAGAGACATAGGACTTAGGTAGTAGAGTTTGTTCTAAGTGTCATCCAGTGTATCTGATGGTATCTTCTGCTCACACAGGAGGAGAAGAACTTGAAGATGACTGGACCGGACGAAGAGTTTGTTGCAGAAAGTAACAATGCTACACCAAGAAGAAGTGCAGAGGAGCAAGCAATAGAGGGACAATTACCTGAGATTCCCCTAGTTAATCCAACCATGATAAGGAATCCTTCCTTAGGAATCACTGTTGAGGAATTTAGGGCAACCATGATGTATCTAGTGGATCAAGCACTAGCAATAAAACCCAGATTGCCAGCTCCTAATGATGATGTTTTGGATATCCATAGAATATGTAGCCCTCAACAGCAGGTTGAAGCATAGGTAAATGATGAAGCTTTGAACTTAGAGCAAGCCTGTGCTCAACCTCAGTCTGATGAATCAGTATATAGTAATATAGGGGTTAGGATACAACCAGAAACCAGGACCTGCCATAGGTGTAGGAAGCCTGGACATATTAGACCTAATTGTCCGGAAAAGAAATATAAGTGGAAGGATTGAGAAAAGGCCTATCCAAACCCAGAAGCAGAAACCTGGTAGTTCCAGAAGGAAGAAGTTTCTGGTGTCACCAACACAACCAGGACCTAGTATACCAAGGCAATGGTTATCTAGAAAGGGTAAGGAACCCTTTAGACCACACAGGGAACTCAGAGCTTGCTATCAATGTGGACAGGTAGGGCATCTGATGAGAGATTGCCCAACTAGAAATGTTATGGCAAATCAACCTCTGAGGCAGAATCAACCTGAGATAACAAATAATCCTCGAGCCATGACATGTTAGACAAGATAAATGGTATTTCTTATATGTCTTTTTACGATCTTTTGGATAAAATTTAAAAAGCAATTGATTGAACCTTCCTTGATTAGTCCTATAAAGATTTATTATGTTGTATAAAATAGATGTTTCATGTTACATATTTGCCTTCATAAGAAGATAAGGTACTAAAGAATTGATCTGGATATAAAATTCAATGGAATTAATATTTATACTTGTGATTACAAGAAAAGAGAAGAAATATGGTAAAATACAAGTGCATATTATTTTATCTCAGTATTTATATACCCTGGCCAGGTATACAATTACTGAGGATAAAGTAAATATGGAAACTCTTAGATTATTATCTTTTTTATTGCTCTGATCAAGCAGTCATTCTGAAACAACCAAATGAGTATCATGAAATAAGAAATATGAGAATAAGGAAGGTTGACCCTGATCAGTAAAGGTTGAAAGAATAAAAATAAAGATGTCCATATGATGAATACTTATAAAGGTATCAATTTAACCTAAACATTGGTTCTAAGGTGAGAATATATGTAATAAGTAATGTCCCATGATAAAAGGAAGAAAGAGATGTAATGTATTGATAAAAACATGTGATAAGTACCAAAATAAGAATGCAATAACATATCAAATGATTATATTAATATCTTGGATTGGTCAACTGTGAAATTAAATTAGACATATAGAATGTTATGAACATCACATGTTAGGGGTTTATGTTTTTCATAAGCATATCCTTCTCCAGGATTTCTGCCAAATAAATCCTTGTTTGACAAGTAACTTTTCCCTATGATAAGAGAATGTACAACTAATGAATTAGTTAGTGCAAATAATAAAGAAAGTTAGTATAGTAATTATCGGATGTGATGACACACTCAAGGTACGAAAGCATTTATATGGTCTCAAATAAATAACAGAATATGAGTGTGATCTTAAGAAAAGTTGAATCAAAACTCTATAACATCTCCCTAATAATGGAATGTTACCTAAGGATGTAATAATATGATGCTTGAATAATATCTGCTTTCCCCTTTTCTTCCTGGGATTTCGGGGACGAAATCCTTGTTAGGGGTTTATAATTTGTAACATCCCTGACCTGGGTTATGAGCTAACCCTAGGTGTTTTGCCTAATTATGTAATTAAATATTTGTGATTATATTTTGGTATGTAATTAAGGCTCCTGAGAAACATATGTCTCAATTTCTGTCCCTTTTAAACAATGTTTTAGTATTGTTTTGTAATAAAGGGACCTATGTGCAATTTACCCAAACAGAGGGGTTAACTTGCAATTTATACATGTTAAGATGTTATTTTAGTTTTGATACATCATAAGAATGAATATGATGAAGTATGATGGATTTCCCAAGCTTGGGCATCAAGATGCAGCTTGTGGAGCAATCCTTGTGCTTAAAACCCTAGTTTTGGTGTAAAATGCAATTTACCCAAAATATGGGGTGCAACTTGTAAAATACACCTTATAGAGTATCTTTTATGACTCTTGACATCATTTAGAGTAGTAATTATGAAGGGGTGCTTCATTTGAATAATCATATAATGAGGAACACCTTTGTATTTAAATAATCAAGTTGTAAGTAAGAAGATCCTTATATATGTGTATCTTAGTGATAAGTTGACCTTCTTTGCCTTTAGTTCTTGGTATTAGAAGGAGTTTTACCTTATAAATAAGAAGAAGGGACGTGTAAATAATGAAGGAGGGACCTAGATGAGAAATGGAGAATTAGATGTCCTTATGTTGAAGTTTCACCCAAAGATATATATACAACTTTCCTTTGCAAATGAAGGAACGTTTCTCTTCTTCTATCACTTATCACCTTGCTTGGACCGACTAAGCCAGAGCTTAGGAACATAGGAGAACGACTAAGGAGAAGCTAGGTAAGCTTGGACCATCTTCTTGCTCGAATTCATGGAGGAAAGTGGATAACAAGGTTGGTTTTGTAGTTATCTTACTTAGTTCTCTCTTTCTAGCCGATCTTCCCCAACCTTTTCTTGGAGAAACAACTTTGGCCGACCTGTGGAGCTCAAGACGCCATTAAAGGCTTGAATCTTGGAGGCTTGGAGCTCTAGGAACAACCATAAGGTGGGTTTTATAACTCTTAACCTCTTGCTTTCTTATGCATATTCTTGTTCTTGCAATTAGTACTTAGTTCTTCTTCTTCCCCACTCTTCCTTGCTCTTTTGCAAGCAAAACCACAAAGTAACCGACCTGTTCCAAGGTTGAAGATAATGGGCGTGATTCCCTAGGCTACTTTACCAAATGACCTTGGACCATTTGGTCTAAACGGTTTGCAAGACTGTTTGAAACCAAACGGTCTTACAACCGTTTGATTTCATGCGGTTTGCAAGACCGTTTAGGTTCAAACGGTCTCCAAGACCATTTGGTAGGGTTGACCAAGTGAAGACCGTTTAGAGTTTTGTTGGGTACATGTTGAATTAATCAATTATAAAAGATCATAACCTAATTGCAAATCAATCACAAGTTGAAGGCAATTCAATCATCTAAACCCTAATCGGGTTCAATTGCTGAATTCAAGGACCACTTGTGTTGAATTTGGGGTTGAGTGGTCCAAACGGTCTCAAGACCATTTGGAAATCACTCAAACGGTATTAAGACCGTTTGGTGACACCCAAAAACCGTTTGTAGGTCTAGGGTTAAGGTAATTTGACCAATTGAGGGTCCAATCACATTAGGTTGTTGAATTAATTGAAAATGCCGATTTAAGACTTAATTAGGGTTCAACCCTTATCAAATTGACTTAGTTTTTTATGAAACTTTGGGCAAACAGTCTCAAGACCGTTTGGAGGGTGTCCAAACAATCTCAAGACCGTTTGGGCCAAGTTGGGGCCCAATTGAGTGTCAATTGATGGGTTCAACCTCAATTAGATTCACATTGGTGATTGTTGATGGTTGAGTGACTTCAAACCCTAATTCAATTGGTTTCAACCCTAATTGGCTAGCAATTAAGGGTCAATTGAGTGTTCAATTGGTTAAAGATAACCCTAATTAGCCCAATTGATAAGTGATTAACAAGTATGTGGCCAATTGAGGGCTTCAACATAGATAACCATAATCGATTATAACCTTTGATGCACCTTTGAGGTCCATGCGGTTTTGAGCCCATTTGGACCGAACGGTCTCAAGACCGTTTGGGCTCAAATGATCTCAAGGTCGTTTGGTCCAATCGATCTCAAGGTCATTTCATTTCATACGGTTTCAAGGTCTCATAGATTCAAACGGTTTGGAAGTCAACTCTTTCAAATGGTCAAAGCACTCATGCGGTCTTGGAGGTCATGCGGTCTTGGAGGCCATGCGGTCTTGGAGGTCAAAGTGTCCAAACGATCAACGCCCCCAAATGGTTTCAAAACCGTTTGGAGGTCAAGGTGTGAAACCGTTTGGGGACTTTTAGAGCTGTGATTGCTTAGTCACCTGAAGGTTTAATTGGTTCAATGGTTGTCTAATCTAAACCCTAATGATACCTAAAGACAATAAGGGGCTAAGTGATTAGTAGATTGAACTATGTGATGATTAATGGTGTACATTACCAATGTGCCCTTGAAGGGTTCAAGTAGATGACACCTTTGTTTAATCAAAACCCTAACGACATGATAGTGGTAAATTAGCTTATGATAATCAAGATTGACTTAACCTAACCTAATCTAGAGTGATGTAGTCACCATCTTTTAGTAAGAGGAGAGAGAAGGTGCCATTTATGGTTGAAACTCAAGTAAAATACCTTCAATGTATATGAATGTGCATGATTAGGGTATGATCCACCTATGTGAGATCATGAAAACCCTAATTATGATGATTAATGAATCTTAACCTAATTTGAAGGCATCTAGGAGGATGATTTCATACATGGTGATGTTATGAGCTCAATTCACTATGAAGTGAATAGTAAACCCTAATTCTAGGGTAATAACATGTAATGTGAATAGTAAACCCTAATTGAGGGTGATGTGTTGAAATGTACAATAAACCTTAATTCCAGGTTATGCTTTTATGCATGAATCTTCATGATTAAATATGAGATGAGGAATCATTATTCCTAATCATAATGAAAAGGATTGAATAACCTTAATTGATGTAAATAAGGGAACCTAGCCTTAGTAAAGGCATGAAGGTACAAACCTTGAAATGAAAGATTAATTCTACTTTATGAATTGCTGATCTGGAAATGAATTGTTTACTTTTGTCAATTGAATTAATATTGCAGGTTCATATCAAAAGATAGATATGATGTATATGAAAACATGAGGTAGATAACATCCTAAATATAATGATATCTAGAATAGTTGATGATGGATTATCCTACATCAACAATGTTTAAATCTATATCATTAATGATAATTGGATAATTCTGATATATGATACATAGGTCATATGAGGAAAGAAACAAGTTAGTGGTTGAAGTATCAAAAGAGAAATATCTTAATATTGAATGAACCAATTATTTCAAGTAAGATAGTAATGAGAAGAATGTGATATATCAAATTATGATAGATATCACATTCGACAGTCCAGGGTATTATACATGTATGAGCCTCTAAACCCTTATACTTAAGCAAGGTACACAAAGAGTATATAATAGGTAGTTACCTATGATAGAGACATAATGAACCCAATATACTCAATAAGTACAGATTTTACATCTTGAGAGGGGAGTAAATCCATTCAAGGATATGAATGAGAAATGGGATAATACTTAGAATTGATGAACATTAATGATTTATGATGGTTATAGTAATTGAAAGTAAACACATTTGATACCTTTGTATGCTAATAAGGGTGGTGAAGTAGTATGTTAAGGTTGAACAGAAAATGTAAACAGGAAATCCTCATTACTGAAGGATGGGATACATTAACCCTAAGTTTGGGTTATGTTCTTAAACGTGGAAATCTATGCATGAAATATGTAATAAAGAATCACTATACCTTCTTATAGGTAAGAAAGGGTGGAATAACCCTAGTTAAATTAACCAAGAGTTTACTGGTACAATTCTTGAATTGAAAGGTTATCTTTGTTTTATACCATGCTGATATAGAGATAAATTGTTCATTATCAAATATATTCACCATGCATGTTTTTATAAAGTAATAATCATAACCAGGTAAGGGTTATGATGTCATATTCATTGAAGGCATGTTATAAGCTTTATGAAATGTGATATATGCTATCTTGCCTCAATTAAGTGACAATATATTAGGTTAAATGGGCTGTAAGAGCCATGAGTAAACATCAAGGTCATGCTGATTAGATGACTTATGATGATCTAAGGGTTGAGCACCCTATTCTTAATTCATAGTAATGAAATGATTAAGAATATATATCCATTTGATTACTGATGTGAGTTGGACTTGATACATTTAGTATTCTAATTTCATAGCTGTTGTTCTAATGATTAATGCTTGGAAACATGCTTGATGCTAAAAGAATGCTAGAATGTACCTAACTAATCAAGTATAATCATATCATGTAGAGCCCTGATCATAGATCCATCATTATCAGAGACCAAATGATGGTGAAACAGGTTTTTCTAAGGGAACTCCTGGAACATATACTTTTGAGTATGTGGGGGAAATGGACACAAATATCCTTACGTCCTAGTGTAGGAATTGATGTAGATGTACTTTAATCTATCAATCCTTCACTATAGGTCTATACCGGGTGATGTACTACAAATCTCCCGAAGAAATCACCAATACCGCATCGATGAGAGATAAACAAGAGATCTTTTGATGACGAAGAGAGTACAGAACGCTACTGTAACTCTATAGCAAAGTTTCCAGAATACCTTGGATAGCTACTACAGCAGAGACACAAGATGTCCTGCAAGTAAATCCTCTTACTGACTGAGGAAGATGAGGTCATAAGAATCTGACTCTTTTGATGACCTATGTATGATACCGATGCGACTTAACAGTGATCGGTTGGAGTTTGAGCGGTATACCTCATCTCCGCAGGGCATAATAATGTTTGTAAAACATAATCAACCACGTAGCATATCTTCTTAGGTTGAACTACGAGAAACAATGATTGGTGTTACATTGTTTACATTAATGATCTATTCAAGTATTTAGTGTACATGTTCTTCATATGCTTTAAAGAAGTGATTGCATAAGTAAAAGTTACTTTACTTATTATTAAACCTGCTGTTGAATGATTTAAGTTACCTTGCTTATGTTGTTTCTTAAATGTTATAATAAAGCTTCTGGAAGAGAGTTATAACTCTCGTTGGGACAATTATTCAAATTGTCTCACTCCCGTAGATTTCTACTTTTTAGGTAGATGCCAAGGATGAAGGAATCCATTTAAGAATGAGCAACAACAGCAACAACAGTATCAGAGGCAGTAGTGAATCTCAGGTGGAGATACTGACTGTCCAGTCTTGTAGATAGTGTGTCTTATGTTGTCTCTGTACTCTCAGGTCCTAGGAGTTAGTAGGTCTGAGGTTTTTGGCTATAAGCCTCGAGATTTTGTATCTAGATGTACATAATCACTCGAGAGGTGATTTCACAAATGATGTAAAGTATTTATCTTGTTTATGATAAAGGAGTCTTATGATTTACAGATCTTCCTTAAAAAGTTTTAAATTTCTAGTAATTTTCAGTAATTCGCTTCCGCATTAGTTAATCTTGTTTTTCCGAAGTAAGACGCGACACTTCCTCTCCATTGTATACAAGGAATTGATCCATAGTTCTTCTAAAGTACTTATAGATGTTCTTCATGATAGTCCAATGGGTATCACCAAGATCTGACTGATATTTGCTCATCATGCTTAAGGCATATGAGACATCAATACGAGTATATAACTTTACGTACATGATAAATCCAATTGCAAATGCATATGAATTCCTACTCATGTGTTCCCTTTCTTTACAAGAATTGGGGCATTGAGCTCTAGATATAGTAACACCATGAGATATGGGTAATTTTCCTCTCTTCGAGTTCTCCATGTTGAACCTCTTCACCACTTTGTAAATGTATGTGCTCCAACTTAGTCCAAGAAGCATCCTAAATCCATCTCTATAGATCTTGATTCCTAAGATGTAGGATGCTTCACCTGAGTCCTTTATAGAGAATGTATTTCCTAGCCATGTCTTTACCATCTATAAAATAGGGATGTCCTTCCCCATAAATATTATGTCATCCACATACAACATGAGGAATACAATCATGCTCCCACTAACCTTATTGTAAACACATGGTTCATCTTCATTTTGACTAAAGCCAAACTCTTTGATGGTTTCGTCAAATCAAAGATTCCAGCTCCTACATGCTTTCATCAATCCATAAACTGACCTCCATAGCTTACAGACTTTATTTGCATCCTTTGGGTTTATAAAACCCTCAAGTTATGTCATGTAGACATCCTCAAGAAGATTCCCATTAAGGAATGTGGTTTTAACATCCATATGCTAAATATCATAGTCATAATAAGCTGTAATGGCAAGCATGATCCTGATGGACTTAACCATACAACTGGATAAAAGGTTTCACCATAGTCATCACCTTGAACTTATCTGAAACCCTTTGCAACCAATTGACACCTTTGTAAGTTTATACATTACCATCTATGTCGGTCTTCTTCTTGAAGACCCACTTGCACTCTATGGGTTTTACTCCTTCAAGTAGATCCAACAAGGTCCATTCCTTGTTGGTGTACATGGATTCCATCTCAGATCTCATGGCCTCAAGCCATTTCTTATATTTTGGTCCCTTAAAACCTTCTAGGTAGGTAGTTGGCTCATCATCAATGACTGACTCATCACCTTCTTGTGTCTGAAGATAACCAAATCTATCTCGATCAAGGTGTGTCCTACTAGATCTGTGAGGTTCCTGTATTACACAAGGAATCTAAGATTCCACAACAATTTGTGATTCTCTATGATCCTTTTTCACCTCTATATGTTCAATGTTGTCTTTGTTTATCTCAAACCTCTCCGAGTTCTACTTTACTCCCACTAAAATGAATTCTTTTTATAGGAATGAAACATCCATGGCAACAAACACTTTGTTGTCAAATGGGTTATACTAGTAGTATCCCTTAGTTTTTTTGAGGTCATATCTGATCTAGGGCCAAGCTTTTTAGGAAACATTTTCTTGACAAAAGCTTCACACCCCCAAATCCTCATAAAACACATTTTGGGACGCTTCTTAGTCCATATCTCATATGATATCTTTTAAACCGGTTTAAATGATACACAGTTTAGTGTAAATGTTGTAGTTTCTAGAGAATAACTCAGAAGAAAGTTGGAAGATCAACAAAACTCATCATTGATCACACCATATCTAGCAATGTGTGATTTCTTCTTTCTGATACACCATTGTATTATCATGTTCCAGGTGGATTCCATTATGATACGACACCATATTCTCATAGAAGGTCCTAAAACTCTTGGCTTAAGTATTCTCCACCTCGATCAGAATAAAGTGCCTTAATGCTTTTACCAAGTTGATTTTGTACTTCATTCATGAAATCCTTGGAACTTTTCAAGCGTTTCTGACTTAAGGTTTATCAAGTAAACATAGCCATACCTATTGAAGTCATCCTTAAAGGTGATGAAGTACTGATAACCCCCTCTAGCATTTGTTCTAAAAGGGTCGCATACATAAATATGTATGAATCTTAATAGATCACTAGCCCTCTCATTGTTACCAGTGAAGGGATTCTTGGTCATCTTACCCAAAAAATAAGAGTCACATGTCTCTATTGAATCGAAATCAAAAGAGTCTAGATAACCATCTTTATGGAGTCTAGATATGTGATTCTCATCGGTGTACCCTAGATGAAAATGCAAAGATATGTTCTATTTGAGTTGTTGAGTTTTAATCTTTTGGTATTAACATTTTAAACATTTTTCTTTAGATTCATAAAATAAAGACCAGAAGATATTGGGGTACTACCATAAAAGATTTCATCTTTTGAAATACATTGACCATTCTTTATATGAAATTCATATCCAAACTTGTCCATACAAGATGCAGAAATAATGTTTCTCATTATGGTAGGTACAAAATAGCAGTTCCTTAACTCTATTACAAGCCTCGTGGGTAGAGATAAATTAAAGGCTCCAAATGCAGTTGCAACAACTCTTGCTCCATTTGCAATGTGTAGTTCAACCTCACCATTTTGTAAAGGCTTACTTCTTTTCAGATCCTACATATTCGAGCATATGTGAGATCCACGTCCAGTATCAATTACTCAAGATGAAGAAATAGACAAATGTATCTCTATAGCATATATACCTAAAGTGGAGATATCTATCACCAATTTTATCATCATGAATCCCTTCAAGTACAAAGGATGGATTCCTCTTACACTTTTCTTTCTCCTTATCTTGAGTGTTGAAGACTTGGACTTCAGTTTAGCCTCAGAACTCTTATCGTCTTTGCTTTCATCCTTGTTTATATATATACATATATTTATATATATATATATATATATATATATGGATGTTTATTGAATGCCCGTGCGGGTAACTTCAGTATTCTACCCGTTCTAGAAACATGGTGGCATGAGATGTAAATATGGTACTGAATTCCATTACTTTCATTCCCCATCAACGCCTCCCAACAGCGATGAGAAGTAGAGTTAAACGTGGTCGGATCAGCTACATCCACCGTCGAATGGCTCATAGTACTGCATCTCTTCCGGGACCATGACCCTTTATTATGACTTCTGCTCGTTGCATACCCTGATCCACCACCATCCGAATGGCATTTTGTGAAAAAAGGAAAGATGGAATTTCCACTTTTTCTTACTTAAAAAGCATTTGTTGACAACTGTTTTCTATGGATTTAGTTTCATCGGAGCTCGACTCTGACTTTGAAGAGAGACTTTCCTGTATCCTATCGGAATTTGATTTACTAGTCACAAATGAAGCTCTTATGGATGGTACATTGCTTGCGGAAACACTAAAAACCACGACGAATTTCTAGAGGTCCTCAGCCCGCCTCCACACCCCATCACCGCACTGGACACCGGAATCCAGATGTTGTGTTTGTGTCTTCTGGTTGTTTCCGACTAGTCCACACCAAATCGTATCTCATACCCCCATGATTGGTCATGTTATTGGGTTCTAAATCTTTTGATAATCCTCGTCATCCCCTTTATCCTAAATTTTCTCTATCTGGGATCTGCCAGCGAAGTGGATAGAAGCTCAGGGATAGCATGTGACTGCTATGAGGATGACAATAATGCTAGGCCAGAATAGAAACCTACTGTGATTGGGCGGGTGAGCGTTTCACGACCGTGATTTTCTTATTTCTCATCGCAAAGGGTGAAAGCCAGAAAATAGAACACATGGTTGTCTCTTGATAAACAATTATTATATGTTGTTAAACAAATTGATATTTATTTTTACAGTGAACCTTCGGATGACTTCATCCAAAGGAAGGAGCACATCATCTATGGAATTGGGAGGAGGCGTTATTATTGATCCAACCATAGGAAGGTCATGGAGGATGCATAGAAAGCCATCACTACAACATATATGCAATTCATACCCTTCGGCTTGACGTTGTCATCCTTGTCCTTCAACCAAAGTTTACTTCTTGGTGCTATCTTTTAGAATTGTTTGTGTGGGTACTGCTTAGGTTCAGAGTTATTCTTTGTCACGTGACATGTGATATGGCACATGAACCATTTGTAGAAATGTGTCATAAAGTATAATAAATTTATAAATTTTATGATGGCTTCTATGCCGCCTTTGTATTGTAATTGTACTTCAAGCATTTGTACAAATTTCGATGACAAACTGACAACTAGTCTAGCTGCCGCATTTGCATGAACTGTATGAACATGGAGTGCTTCTCTCCCTATGAACCCTCACCTTTCTTTTGTAACATTCAAGTTTTATTTATTATTTCTTATTACATGGAGTGCTTCTCTCCCTATGACACTTGGTTATTACAATATGACTATCCATATTACAAAACTGGAGTGTTGATCTGCTGCACCTTATTTTAGAGGGAGTACGCTGCTCCTACAATCATCCATGTATATTTATATCAACACATTCAATGGTAGGGTCAGGATTATATACACTTGACATGTGTTGTTATCTGCAAGAAGGTGCAGCCTACTCCTAGATTTATCAGGACCAATAGATCATGTAGAACAAAACTGTCACCTACATTACAATTGGCTCTTGCCTATTACAATGTGACTGTCCATATTATAGATGACACTTGCTTATTACAATATGACTATCCATGTTACAATGTGACTGTCCATATTACGTATGACACTTATTACAATATGACTATCCATATTGCAAACTGTCTCCTACATTATGGTTGGCTCTTGCCTATAATAATGTGACTATCTATATGACATATGACACTTGCTTATTACAATATGAATATCCATATTACAAAACTGTCACCTACATTACAGTTGGCTCTTGCCTATTACAATGTGATTGTCCATATTACATATGACATTTTCTTATTACAATATGACTATTCATATTACAAACTGTCACCTACATTACTGTTGGTTCTTGCCTATTACAATGTGACTGTCCATATTACAGATGACACTTGCTTATTACAATATGAGTATCCATATTACAAAACTGTCACCTACAGTACGGTTGGCTCTTTCCTATTACAATGTGATTGTCTATATTACATATGACACTTGCTTATTTCAATATGAGTATCCATATTACGAAACGGTCACCTACATTATGGTTGGCTCTTGCCTATTACAATGTGACTATCCATATTACATATGACACTAACTTATTACAATATGACTATCCACTTGCTTATTACTAAGAAAGACAGTAGGTATTAGCAGACAGTCTAAATTCCACAGATGCCCAAAAATTAAGTTAGTGGCTATTAAGCCAAGAAAGATGATCAAGATATGTAACACATGATGAGAGACAAAATTGACAGCATTGTGAATGCATGAAAATCCTTGAACACAATTCAGCTGAACGCTTTCCAAACCAAGGCATACCTCAACAACAATATACGTGAACTGCCCCACCATGAATCCAGCAAGATGGCATCGTCCATGAGGACATATTCCTTAACTCACACATGATTGACCCCCCCACATATTTCAAACTAGTTTTCTATAAACGAATAAATGACATTGTTGATTTTCTATACATTAACACTTTGATCCCAATTGCATATTTATCACAATATTTTTGGTGGGAAAATCTTGAAAGCGTGCCAATTACCATAAAGGCGTGTTTGGTTGTATGTATGAATTTAACCAAGGTCAATCATGTGCATGTATTCTTCCCCGGAAGCAGTCCTGTGGAGTCGAAAGAGTTGCTAAAAAATTCACCCACCTTACAATTTGTTCTTAGATACAAATTACAAAGCATCACTCACCTTATGATTTATTTTTTCAAGTTATAGTTTTTCTGTGTACATTACAAAATGTTCACCTACTTTATAATTTGTCCCTTCATATTATAATTTGTCCCTTCATGTTTTCAACTAATGTTATAATGATGAGATGTTTTGATTTACACCATTCGAATTTGGACCACCGAAATGACTATCCATATTTCAAACTGGCACCTACAATACGGTTGACTCTTGCCTATTACATTGTGGCTGCCCATATTGCAAATGCCACTTGTTTATTACAATATGAGTGTAACATCCCTGACCTGGGTTATGAACTAACCCTAGGTGTTTTGCCTAAATATGTAATTAAATCCTTGTGATTATCTTTGGGCATGTAATTAAGTTCCTGAGGAACATACATTTCCTTTTCTGTCCCTTTTAAACAATATTGAAATGATTGTTTTGTAATACAGGGATCTATGTGCAAAATACCCAGTTAAGGGGTTAACTTGCAAATTGCACATGTTAAGATGTTCCTTTGATGATATGGCATCATATGAGTGAATATGATGAAGTAAGAGGGATTTCCCAAGCTTGAGCACCAAGGTACAGCTGTGGAAACAATCCTTGTACTTGAAACCCTAAATTAGAGTAAAGTGCAATTTACCCAATTTGAGGGGTGCAACTTGTAAAATACACCATCTAGAACATCTTTTATGACTCTTGTCATCATTTAGAGAAGAAATTATGAAGAGATCACTTCTTTTGAATAATCATATAATGAAGAACACCTTTGTGATTGAATAATCAAGGTGTAAGTATAATAGCCCTTTTATGTGTGTACTTTAGTGATGGGTTGATCTTCTTTGCCTTCATTTCTTGACCTTAGAAGGAGTTTGTCCTTATAAATAAGAGGAAGGGACGTGCAAAGAAGAAAAGAAGGACTTAGATGAGAAATGAGGAAAACATATGTTATTATGTTGAAGTTTCACCTAAGTATTTATGCTACTTTCCTCACTTAGCAAGGAAACGATCCTTTTCATTTCTTCACTTTTCCCCTTGCTCAAAACCAACCAAGGCTAAGCTCTGGAGTAGAGAAGGACGACCAGGGGTCCTAGGTAAGTTTGGATCATCCCTTTTTGCTTGAATTCATGGAGGAAACTCGATTTCAAGGTTGAATTCATGGCTAGCTCACTTAGCTTTATCTTTATAGCCATTCCTTTTCAACTCTCCTTGGAGTATATACCTTGGCCGACCTGTGGAGCTCAAAGACGCCATTAAAGGCTTGGAGCTTGGAAGCTTGGAGCTCAACGAACAATCTTTAGGCGGGTTTTATAACTCTAAACCTTATGCTTTGATTATACATCTCTCTCCTTGCATTTAGTTGCTAGTTCTTCTTCTTCCCTATCTTCCCTTGCATCCTTGCAAGCAAATCCTGTTGGATCAATGGGCTCTAGAAGGGGGGGTTGAATAGAGCTTCACAAACTTCACAAAAGTGATTAGACCACCAAATTATATTAAGTGCAGAACACAATTCAAAACAGCAATTTGATGTCCTAAACTAGCATACAAAGCAAGGATAAGAGACAAGGAAATCATGCACTTGGACAGGTGGTTTAGAGTGGTTCCATGTCCTAAACTTAGGAGCGATGTCAGTCCACTACCTAGAGTTGGTTAGGCTCTAGGATTTGTAACTTGGTTCTCTTATATATATCACACAATAAGATTACAAGCTACAACTACCAACCATCCAAGGACTTATATATCAAGCCAAGATCTTCTACCTCACCAAGGACTTACCCACCAAGCAAGTAGTCTTCAGCCTTCTTCAAAGGACTTACCTACTCTTGCTCTAGTCTTCGGCCTTGCAGGAATTACCCATCTTGCTTGAGCTTTGCCTTGCACCTCTCCTTCACTTGGAGAGCTTTAGCACCTTCCTCCTTCACTCGGAGGCCTGGAGCAGCTAGCCTTCTTCTCCTTCACTTGGAGAAGAACAGCAACCTTCTTCTCTTTCACTCGGAGAAGAAACTTCAATCAATCTTCATAGAGAATGGAGATGGGAGAAGTGGAAAGGAGATCTTTACAAGATTACAAATGATAGCTCTCATACATGGGATCCTAACTCACTCATACTCACGAATTTGCTTTGAAGGTAGAGAGAGAAAGGGGCTCAAAGGATTAGAAACCACTCAACTAAGGCTAGGACCAAGCATATGTGAATGAGCAACCTTGGAATGAAGTCCAAGAGGTCCTATTTATAGTTGAGGGTGTCCCTTTGAGGTTGGGTGAGTTAAGTGGCACAAACTAGCCGTTTTACAACTTGCAACGGATCTATTTTGAGTCCCACCAACTCCTCCAACGGTTGGAATTGCTTTTTCTGCATTCCAGTACAGTTCGATCGGCCGAGTTTCATTAAAGGCAACTCGGCCGACACACTAGGCGACAAGTCTGAGAGGCAGACTGTCGGCCGAGTTTCCATGGGGAAACTCGACCGATCAGTCGACCTTCAGTCTTGACTGACCAGTGGATCGGCCGAGTTTCCTCTCATTGAAACTCGACCGAACAGGGATCGGCTGAGTTGGAAACTCGGCCGACAGCCCAGAAAATTCCACAATACATGGATCGGCCGAGTTTGTAATTCGGCCGACAAAATCCCTGTTAAGGGTATTTTGGAATTTTCATAAACTGTACAAACGATGGATTTTTGAGTCCCAATCATTTTATCCATCTTAGATACAATGCAAAACATGATTATGAGTGATTACATAAAATGTTCTAAGCCTCTAAGGGCTATATTACAAAGCGGTTAAAAGTCACATGTTTTGCATGTGCCGGAAGAGAAGCTATGGAGATAAAAGTGATTCTTTTCCTGTATCTAATATCTGCAATGATCTCAAATAGATTTGTTAGATACATATGAATGGAATGGTTGAGTCATTATCAAAATATGGGCAATGTGCGACACCTAGGTCAACAAATCCATGAGGAACTACTACTGTTCTCGAGCTAGAAGATGAGGGTGTTATTTCCTATGCTTATCCACGAATTTCTACTTTATGAAACGACCTTGAACCTTTGGCCAAACGGGTTCATACTCATTTAGAGGCCAAATGTGTTCACCAAGGTCGGTTTGCCCAAACGGGTTCCAACCCATTTGAGGGCGTTGACCAAGTGACGACCATTTGGGGTTACTGTTCATAATTATGTAGGCTAATCACCCACCAAGTTTGAGGGATTAACTCTAAAGGAATCGTGAAATATAGGCTAACAAATTAGCAAATCTAATTGAATTAAGTCCTGATTTTCAACCTGTTTAATTGGACCCTTTTGGGCAAACGGGTTCCAACCCATTTGAAGGAGTTGACCAAGCATTGACCGTTTGTTATTACTGTTCCTAATGACATTGGTTAATGACTCACTAAATTTTATGGATTAATTCCAAACGAGTCATGAGTTGAAAGCCAATCAACTAAGCAAACGATTTGAATTAAGTGCTGATTCACCAAATTGAATAACTTGAACTTTTGCCCAAACGGGTCCCAACCCGTTTGAGGGCATTGACCAAGCATTGACCGTTTGGGATTCCTGTTCATAATATATTGAATTTCATTTCTACCAAGAATCATCATCTAATTCCTAACCAATTAAGAGTTGAAGGTACTTTAATACCCTAACCCTAATCGGGTCAAAATTACTGATTTAAAGAATAGATTGTGTTGAGTTTTGGGTTGAAGGACCCAAACGGGTTCCAAACCGTTTGGGGGTCCTCCCAAACGATCCCACACTCGTTTAGTGACACTCCATGATCGTTTGGAGGTCTAAGGTTAAAGGAATTTGATGAATTGAGGGCCCAATCATAAGATATTGATAATTGATAAAAAAGTGCTGATTTGTAAAAAAATTAGGGTTCAACCCTTATCAAATCAACTTAGTTTTTGGTCAAACATTGGCCAAACGGTCTCAAGACCGTTTGGAGTTCATCCAAACGATCTCAAGACCGTTTGGGCCAAGTTTGGGCCCAATTGGAGTTCAATTGATAGGTTCAACCTTGTTTTGAGTCACATTGTTGATAATTGATAAGTGATCGATTGGAAACCCTAATTGGATTAGATTTAACCCTAATTGGCTTGCAATTGAAGATCAAATTGGTGAGAAATTGATTGAGTCTCATCCTATTTGACTCAAATTGTAAGTGGTTGATATGGCTTGGGCCAATTGAACGTTTCAATATAAGAAACCCTTTTCAATTATGACATTTGTATCAACTTTCATGTCCATGCGGTTTGGACCCAATTGGGTTCACACCCGTGTAAGCCCAAACGAGTGCACACTCGTTTAGACCCAAATGAGTCCACACTCGTTTAGACCCAAATGAGTGCACACTCGTTTAAGCCCAAACGGGTTCACACACTCGTTTAGGTCTAAACGGGTTGACACTCGTTTAGGTCCAAACGGGTTCACACTCGTTTGGACTCAAACAGGTCCACACTCGTTTGGAATCAAATGGGTTCACACCCGTTTGGAGGTCAAGAGTGTACACACTCGTTTGGAGGCCAAGTGGGTCCATACCCATTTAAGGAACAATGGGTTGAAGGTTGAAGGTTCAACCCTAACCCAATTGAAGAAATTCAAGGATGATTATACTTAACCACTTGAAGGCCTAAATGGTTCAATGATGATTTCATTTAATCCATAATGGTAACCTAAGTCATTAAAGGAACTAAGTGACTAATGATGTGAACCATGATGATGATCAATGGGAAATTTACCAAAATGCCCTTGAAATGTTCAAATTGAGTGAAACCTTGTTCTAATCAAACCCTAATCACTCAATAGTGGTGATTTGGTTTATGTTAATCAAAGTGACTTAACCCAACCTGATCTAGAGTGGTGTTATCACCATCTACTAGTATGAGGAGAGAGAAAGTATCTTAAGAGAAAGAAAGTACCCTTTTATGGTGGAAATTCAAGTAAAGTACCTTCAATACACATGAATGTGCATGATTAGAGTATGATCCACCTATGTGAGATCATGGAAACCCTAATTATGATAAATGATGAATCTTAACCTAAATCTGAGAGCATCAATGATGATGTTCCTCATACATGATGATGTTATGAGTTCAATTCACCATAATGTGAATAGTAAACCCTAATTCTAGGGTGATGACATGTAATGGGGATAAGTAAACCCTAATTGATGAGAATCATGGAACTTAGCTCTTATGGCAAGAGTAGAAGGTATAATTCTTGAATTGAATTACTTTTATCAGTTGAATTAACCATGCAGGTTCTTATATGAGGATGATCATATCCAGGTATGGATGATGATGTTACATTCATTGAAAGCATGTTGTTAGCTTTATGAATAGTAAAATATCTTGATGCCTTGTCAGTGGAATTTATGAGTTTAATGGGCTGTGAGAGCCATAAATACCATCAAGGTCATGCTTTAGAGATGACTTGTGATGAGGATGTTGAGAAATGATAATTGATGTGAGTTAGACTTGTTAAATTTAGTATTCTCCCTTCATAGTTTCTATGCTAATGTTATTATTTGAAGAACAATGTATGATGTTAAAAGAATATTGAATGTACCTAACCAATCAAGTATAACCATACCATATAGAGCCCTGATCATAAATCCATCATTGTCAGAGATCAAATGATGGTGAAACAGATTTTCCTAAGGGGACTCCTGGATCACATACTTTTGAGTATGTGGGGTATATGGATGTGTAGAACCTTACATCCTAGTGTAGGTATTTGATGTAGATGTGTAATCCGTCAATCCTTCACTATAAATCCATATCGCATCAGTGGAAGGTAAACATGAAATCTCCTGATGGCGAAGAAAACACAGATACCGTATCAGTGGAAGGTAAACACGAAATCTCCTGATGACGAAGAGAGTACAGAACGCCACTGTAACTCTAGAATAGCGAAGTACCAGATTACCCTGGTAAGCTATATAGTAGAGACACAAGATGTCCTGCAAGTAATCCTCTTACTGACTAAGGAAGGTGAAGGTCATGAGAATCCGGCTCTTTCAATGACCTAGTATGATACCGAGGCACGTAACAGTGATCAGTTGAAGTATGAGTGGTATACCTCATCTCCGGAGGGCATAATATTAATGTTTGAAAAACATAATCTACAGTGTAGTATACCTGTTAGAGGTAATTATGAGCTAATTGATTGATGTTACACTGTATAGTGCATATGATTTTCATGTTTCATAAATGTTGAACTCTTGATTACTACCAAAACTACTGTTGTTTACTTTAAATCTTTTAATTGCCTATGTTGTTCTTGATATGTTATAATAAAGCTTCTGGCGGAGAGTTATAACTCTCGCGGGGACAATTATTTAAAATTGTCTCACCCCGTAGACTTCAACTTTTTAGGTGGTCGCCAAGGACGAAGGGACCAATCTCCAGGTGACCAGTATCAGCAGCAGTAGTACCCGGAGCAGCAATAAATCTCAGGTGGAGATTCAGACTGCTGAGTTATATAGATAGATAGTCATTCCTATGCGTCCTCTGTACTCTCAGGTCCTTGGGGTCATGGTCTGAGTTTTGATTCGTCCCTTGAGATTTTGTAGCATGCTGTGTTTAATTACTCAAGAAGTAATTAACAGAGATGTAAACAGTTTATCTTGAATCTATGAAAGGAGTTTTTATGGTTTCAATGTCTTATCTCAAAAAGTCTTAATTTCCGCTGATTTTTGGTATTCCGCTGCTAAACGAATCGCTTCCGCTATGTTTACTTCGAAGTTTATGTGTTTATCTCAGACTTTGGAGATCAGAGCCCACAATTAGTGGTATCAGAGCTCTAGGTTTGCTGAGTCTACAGAGACATAGGACTTAGGATGTCGAGTCTATCCTTAGTGTTCCTTCCTTATCTAATAGAACCTTCTGCTCCTCAGGAGAAGAAGATATATAAGGATGTCTGAGCCACATGAAGAGTATGTGGCAGAAAGTAGCGTTGCTGCACCACAGGGAGGTGCAAGGCACCCAGAAATGGAGCAACCCTTACCTGAGCAACCCAGGGAGCCACCCCAGTTTGACCCAGCTGAGATAGAAAACCCAGCTGTCCATGCCTTATTTGATAAGTTTCTGACAGCCATAACACACATAGCAGATAGGGTGCCACCGTCTGCACCTAGGGTACCAGCCCATCAGGAAGGTTATGGAGCTGGCAAGACTTTCGAGAGACTTCGCCGGGTGGGAGCCATAGACTATGCTGGTACATCTGACCCAGCAGATGCTGATCTATGGTTGACAGAGCTGGAAAAGGCTTTCAGGATCCTTGATATTCCTGAAGCTGAAAAGGTAAAACATGCGGTATACCTCCTAAAAGGGAGTGCTGGTAATTGGTGGATGATAGAGGAGGATAAGAGACCAGGCGAAGAAATAGGATGGGAGGTTTTCCGACGAGAATTCATCAATAGATACTTCCCTAAGACGTATCTAGATGAGAAGATCTTTCAATTTGAGAAGATCACACAAGGACACATGAACGTTAGCGAGTATGAAGCTAAGTTCATGGAGTTACTACAGTTTTGTCCACAAATGGCAGTTACCGATGAAGAAAGAATTCGACATTTTGAAAAGGGTTTGAAATCTGAACTAGCCACTCCTGTGTCTGCTCTAGAGAATAGAGAAAGGTTTGCCACCTTTGTGGAGTCAGTAAGAAGGATAGAGAGGTCAGAAACCATGAAACAACAGACAAGTAGTAAGAAGATGTACACCCAGCCTCAAGAACAAGGGCCTGAAAGTTTTAAGAAACCAAGATTTTCTACACCATCAGCTTTGTCAGGATTTCCTACCCAGACACAATGGGTGTCAAGTGGAAGTAGGGATCATAGTAGTATTCCAAGAGGACCCTCCGACATAGCATCAGCATCGGTAACTGGATCGTATAGACACTTTGCACCCAGGATCTGTTACCTATGTAGACAGCCGGGACACCTGGCAAGGGATTGTCCAGACAAGAATACAATAATGACTCAGCCCCAAGGACAGAGTCTGTAAGGCTCACAAGGGAGGCTCTATAATAATAGAGGACGTGGACAAACGTCCCATACAGGTCAGATGAAATAAGTTTTGTTTTAATATTACATATCAGGATTCTATGTGTTAAAAATATGTAATTTTGCTGCTTGTGAATTCCTTGACTAGATCCTGGAAGAACACAAGGGAGATAAGAACTTGTATCTTACTCAGTATTCTTTAAAACAATTTATAATCTCCCTTAAGTGTGCATGAAAAGGATGAAATATAGATGTGATACCTGAAGAATAATCTAGTATGGTAAATTCTGTGTGTATAATGATATGAAGAACGAGGAATATGTTGATAAGTAAAATACATACTACCTAATCTCAATACTTATATACCCTGGCCAGGTATATAGTTATTGTAGATAAGGCAAGTATGAAACTCCTAGATTGTTATCTTTTGATTACTCTGATCAGGTAAATATTCTATAACAATCTAGAGGGTATAAGGAAAAATTAAATAAGAAAAGCTCAGTGAATACTTAGTGAATATACTCATTGAATACTTAGTGAATATGCTCAGTGAATATACTTAGTGAATACTTAGTGAATATACCCAGTGAATACTTAGTGAATATACTCAGTGAATACTTAATGAATATGCTCAGTGAATATACTCAGTGAATACTTAGTGAATATGCTCAGTGAATATACTCAGTGAATACTTAGTGAATATGCTTAGTGAATATACTCAGTGAATACTTAATGAATATGCTCAGTGAATATACTCAGTGAATACTTAGTGAATATGCTTAGTGAATATACTCAGTGAATACTTAGTGAATATGCTCAGTGAATATACTCAGTGAATACTTAGTGAATATGCTTAGTGAATATACTCAATGAATACTTAGTGAATATGCTCAGTGAATATACTCAGTGAATACTTAGTGAATATACTCAGTGAATACTTAGTGAATATGCTTAGTGAATATACTCAGTGAATACTTAGTGAATATGCTTACTGAATATACTCAGTGAATACTTAGTGAATATGCTCAGTGAATATACTCAGTGAATACTTAGTGAATATACTCAGTGAACAAACTTAGTGAATATGCTTAGTGAATATACTCAGTGAATACTTAGTGAATATGCTTAGTGAATATACTCAGTGAATACTTAATGAATATGCTTAGTGAATATACTCAGTGAATACTTAGTGAATATACTCAGTGAATACTTAGTGAATATACTCAGTGAATACTTAGTGAATATGCTTAGTGAATATACTCAGTGAATACTTAAGTGAATATGCTCAATGAATATACTCAATGAATACTTAGTGAATATACTCAGTGAATACTTAGTGAATATGCTCAGTGAATATACTCAGTGAATACTTAGTGAATTTCCTCAGTGAATACTTAGTGAACAAACTTAGTGAATATACTTGGTGAACTTCCTCAGTAACTACTTAGTAAGCATACTCAATGAACTCCTTCAGTGAAGCCTTTGAGGCAATATACTGAGTAAAATATATGTGTTAAGGTATGTATGTTCCTCTGATGGTAAGCATTCTTGAGTAATATTGGAAGAATGTTCTTTTATGCTTTTTTTTCCTTTAAAAAAGTATGGACACCTTTTGTTAGGGGTTTATGCTTTACACAAGCATAAATAGTGATAAGAAGTAATTAACAAAAGGGACTTTGTACGAATTACAAACCCATAATATCATCATAATGATCAATCTGTTCTTCCTTTCCCTGGGATTTCGAGGACGAAATCCTTGTTAGGGGTTTATAATTTGTAACATCCCTGACCTGGGTTATGAACTAACCCTAGGTGTTTTGCCTAAATATGTAATTAAATCCTTGTGATTATCTTTGGGCATGTAATTAAGTTCCTGAGGAACATACATTTCCTTTTCTATCCCTTTTAAACAATATTGAAATGATTGTTTTGTAATACAGGGATCTATGTGCAAATTACCCAGTTAAGGGGTTAACTTGCAAATTGCACATGTTAAGATGTTCCTTTGATGATATGGCATCATATGAGTGAATATGATGAAGTAAGAGGGATTTCCCAAGCTTGAGCACCAAGGTGCAGCTGTGGAAGCAATCCCTGTACTTGAAACCCTAAATTAGAGTAAAGTGCAATTTACCCAATTTGAGGGGTGCAACTTGTAAAATACACCATCTAGAACATCTTTTATGACTCTTGTCATAATTTAGAGAAGAAATGATGAAGAGGTCACTTCTTTTGAATAATCATATAATGAAGAACACCTTTGTGATTGAATAATCAAGGTGTAAGTATAATAGCCCTTTTATGTGTGTACTTTAGTGATGGGTTGATCTTCTTTGCCTTCATTTCTTGACCTTAGAAGGAGTTTGTCCTTAGAAATAATAGGAAGGGACGTGCAAAGAATAAAAGAAGGACTTAGATGAGAAATGAGGAAAACATATGTTATTATGTTGAAGTTTCACCTAAGTATATATGCTACTTTCCTCACTTAGCAAGGAAACGATCCTTTTCATTTCTTCACTTTTCCCCTTTCTCAAAACCGACCAAGGCTAAGATCTGGATCAGAGAAGGATGACCAGGGGTCCTAGGTAAGTTTGGATCATCCCTTTTTGCTTGAATTCATGGAGGAAACTCGATTTCAAGGTTGAATTCATGGCTAGCTCACTTAGCTTTATCTTTCTAGCCATTCCTTTTCAACTCTCCTTGGAGTATATACCTTGGCCGACCTGTGGAGCTCAAAGACGCCATTAAAGGCTTGGATCTTGGAATCTTGGAGCTCAAGGAACAATCTTTAGGTGGGTTTTATAACTCTAAACCTTATGCTTTGATTATACATCTCTCTCCTTGCATTTAGTTGCTAGTTCTTCTTCTTACCTATCTTCCCTTGCATCCTTGCAAGCAAATCCATGAGGAACTACTACTGTTCTCGAGCTAGAAGATGACGGCGTTATTTCCTATGTTTATCCACGAATTTCTACTTTATGAAACGACCTTGAACCTTTGGCCAAACGGGTTCATACTCGTTTAAAGGCCAAACGTGTTCACCAAGGTCGGTTTTCCCAAACGGGTTCCAACCCATTTTAGGGCATTGACCAAACGACGAACATTTGGGGTTCCTGTTCATAATTATGTATTCTAATCACCCACCAAGTTTGAGGGATTAACTCCAAAGGAATCGTGAAATATAGGATAACCAATTAGCAAATCTAATTGAATTAAGTCCTGATTTTCAACCTGTTTAATTGGACCTTTTTGGGAAAACGGGTTCCAACCCCTTTGAAGGAGTTGACCAAGCGTTGACCGTTTGGGATTACTGTTCCTAATGACATTGGTTAATGACTCACCAAATTTTATGGATTAATTCCAAACGAGTCATGAGTTGAAGGCCAATTAACTAAGCAATCGATTTGAATTAAGTGCTGATTCACCAAATTGAATAACTTGAACTTTTGCCCAAACGGGTCCCAACCCGTTTGAGGGCGTTGACCAAGCGTTGACCGTTTGGGATTCCTGTTCATAATATATTGAATTTCATTTATACCAAGAATCATCATCTAATTCCTAACCAATTAAGAGTTGAAGGTACTTTAATACCCTAACCCTAATCGGGTCAAAATTACTGATTTAAAGAATAGATTGTGTTGAGTTTTGGGTTGAAGGACCCAAACGGGTTCCAAACCATTTGGGGGTCCTCCCAAACGATCCCACACTCGTTTAGTGACACTCCATGATCGTTTGGAGGTCTAAGGTTAAAGGAATTTGATGAATTGAGGGCCCAATCATAAGATATTGATAATTGATAAAAAGTGCTGATTTGTAAAATAATTAGGGTTCAACCCTTATCAAATCAACTTAGTTTTTGGTCAAACTTTGGCCAAACGGTCTCAAGACCGTTTGGAGTTCATCCAAATGATCTCAAGACCGTTTGGGCCAAGTTTGGGCCCAATTGGAGTTCAATTGATAGATTCAACCTTGTTTTGAGTCACATTGTTGATAATTGATAAGTGATCGATTGGAAACCCTAATTGGATTAGATTTAACCCTAATTGGCTTGCAATTGAAGATCAAATTGGTGACCAATTGATTGAGGCTCATCTTATTTGACTCAAATTGTAATTGGTTAATATGGCTTGGGCCAATTGAACGTTTCAATAAAAGAAACCCTTTTCAATTATGACATTTGTATCAACTTTCATGTCCATGCGGTTTGGACCCAATTGGGTTCACACCCGTGTAAGCCCAAATGAGTGCACACTCGTTTAGACCCAAACGAGTCCACACTCATTTAGACCCAAACGAGTGCACACTCGTTTAAGCCCAAACGGGTTCACACACTCGTTTAGGTCTAAACGGGTTGACACTCGTTTAGGTCCAAACGGGTTCACACTCGTTTGGACTCAAACGGGTCCACACTCGTTTGGACTCAAATGGGTTCACACCCATTTGGAGGTCAAGAGTGTACACACTCGTTTGGAGGCCAAGTGGGTCCATACCCGTTTAAGGAACAATGGGTTGAAGGTTCAACCCTAACCCAATTGAAGAAATTCAAGGATGATTATACTTAACCACTTGAAGGCCTAAATGGTTCAATGATTATTTCATTTAATCCATAATGGTAACCTAAGTCATTAAAGGAACTAAGTGACTAATGATGTGAACCATGATGATGATCAATGGGCAATTTACCAAAATGCCCTTGAAATGTTCAAATTGAGTGAAACCTTGTTCTAATCAAACCCTAATCACTCAATAGTGGTGATTTGGTTTATGTTAATCAAAGTGACTTAACCCAACCTGATCTAGAGTGGTGTTATCACCATCTACTAGTATGAGGAGAGAGAAAGTATCTTAAGAGAAAGAAAGTACCCTTTTATGGTGGAAATTCAAGTAAAGTACCTTCAATACACATGAATATGCATGATTAGAGTATGATCCACCTATGTGAGATCATGGAAACCCTAATTATGATAAATGATGAATCTTAACCTAAATCTGAGAGCATCAATGATGATGTTCCTCATACATGATGATGTTATGAGTTCAATTCACCATAATGTGAATAGTAAACCCTAATTCTAGGGTGATGACATGTAATGGGGATAAGTAAACCCTAATTGATGAGAATCAGGGAACTTAGCTCTTATGGCAAGAGTAGAAGGTATAATTCTTGAATTGAATTACTTTTATCAGTTGAATTAACCATGCAGGTTCTTATATGAGGATGATCATATCCAGGTATGGATGATGATGTTACATTCATTGAAAGCATGTTGTTAGCTTTATGAATAGTAAAATATCTTGATGCCTTGTCAGTGGCATTTATGAGTTTAATGGGCTGTGAGAGCCATAAATACCATCAAGGTCATGCTTTAGAGATGACTTGTGATGAGGATGTTGAGAAATGATAATTGATGTGAGTTAGACTTGTTACATTTAGTATTCTCCCTTCATAGCTGCTATGCTAATGTTATTGTTTGAAGAACAATGTATGATGTTAAAAGAATATTGAATGTACCTAACCAATCAAGTATAACCATACCATGTAGAGCCCTGATCATAAATCCATCATTGTCAGAGATCAAATGATGGTGAAACAGATTTTCCTAAGGGAACTCCTGGATCACATACTTTTGAGTATGTGGGGTATATGGATGTGTAGAACCTTACATCCTAGTGTAGGTATTTGATGTAGATGTGTAATCTGTCAATCCTTCACTATAAATCCATACCGCATCAGTGGAAGGTAAACATGAAATCTCCTGATGGCGAAGAAAACACAGATACCGTATCAGTGGAAGGTAAACACGAAATCTCCTGATGACGAAGAGAGTACAGAACGCCATTGTAACTCTAGAATAGCGAAGTATCAGATTACCCTGGTAAGCTATATAGTAGAGACACAAGATGTCCTGCAAGTAATCCTCTTACTGACTGAGGAAGGTGAAGGTCATGAGAATCCGGCTCTTCCAATGACCTAGTATGATACCGAGGCACGTAACAGTGATCGGTTGGAGTATGAGTGGTATACCTCATCTCCGCAGGGCATAATATTAATGTTTGAAAAACATAATCTACAGTGTAGTATACCTGTTAGAGGTAATTATGAGCTAATTGATTGATGTTACACTGTATTGTGCATATGATCTTCATGTTTCATAAATGTTGAACTCTTGATTACTACCGAAACTGCTGTTGTTTACTTCAAAGCTTTTAATTGCCTATGTTGTTTTTGATATGTTATAATAAAGCTTCTGGCGGAGAGTTATAACTCTCGCTGGGACAATTATTTAAAATTGTCTCACCCCGTAGACTTCAACTTTTTAGGTGGTCGCCAAGGACGAAGGGACCAATCTCCAGGTGACCAGTATCAGCAGCAGCAGTACCCGAAGTAGCAATAAATCTCAGGTGGAGATTCAGACTGCTGAGTTATATAGATAGATAGTCAGTCCTATGCGTCCTCTGTACTCTCAGGTCCTTGGGGTCATGGTCTGAGTTTTGATTCGTCCCTTGAGATTTTGTAGCATGATGTGTTTAATTACTCAAGAAGTAATTAACAGAGATGTAAACAGTTTATCTTGAATCTATGAAAGGAGTTTTTATGGTTTCAATGTCTTATCTCAAAAATTTTTAATTTCTGCTGATTTTTGGTATTCCGCTGCTAAACGAATCGCTTCCGCTATGTTTACTTCGAAGTTTATGTGTTTATCTCAGACTTTGGAGATCAGAGCCCACAATGAGTATCCATATTATAAAATTGTCTCCCACATTACGGTTGGCTCTTTCCTATTACAGTGTGACTGTCCATATGGCATATGACACTTGCTTATTACAACATGACTATTCATATTACAAAAATGTCACCTACATTACAATTGGCTCTTACATATTAAAATGTGACTGCCCATATTATAGATGACACATATTTATTACAATATGAGTATCCATATTACAAAATTGTCACCTACATTATGGTTGGCTCTTGCCTATTATAACGTGACTGTCCATATTACAAATGACACTTGCTTATTACAATATGAATATCCATATTACAAAAATATCACCTGCATTACGGTTGACTCTTACTTATTACAATGTGATTGTCCATATTACAGATGGCACTTGCTTATTACAATATGAGTATGCGTATTGTAAAACTATCTCCTACATTACGGTTTCCTCTTGCCTATTACAATGTGACTGTCCATATGACATATGCACTTATTTATTATAATATTACTATTCATATTACAAAAATGTCACCTACAATACAATTGGCTCTTGCCTATTACAATGTGACTGCCTATATTACAGATGACACGTGCTTATTACAATATGAGTATCCATATTAAAAAATTATCACCTACATTACAGTTGGCTCTTGCCTATTACAATGTGACTGAAATTGTTACATTTTGGGGGTTGGTATGAAATTGTTGTCTCAAAATACATTACGAATTCACATTTTTCACCCGACTGCAACTAAACAGAATAAGAACCCAAGAGAAAAGAGAAAAAGGTGTTGAAGATGGACGAAACAAGAAGAATCAATCAATCAATCCCAAAACCCAAGAGGAGATATGCAAGCGCTTGGCCTGGTCTGAAATTACCAAACAAGGGCATGAGTAGGTGTCAAACACAAACAACGCATCTGGGGAGTGGAAAATGGAGGAAAATAATTAATTGTGAGAGAAACGACAACCCTGGCACCGGCCGAGAAAAAGCAAACAGATCTTAGTTTTAGCTGTGGGAAGAAAGGTGAAAGAGACGGGTCCCCAACTAGAATTTCCGATCAAGAGAAGTGCATGGTTGGCTTGAAATAAAGAGGGGTAAAGTCGGTACCTTTGCCGGTGGATGATCGGAGAAGGGAAAGGGAGCACCTTTTGTTGCTTCACAAATATAATGACCAGTGTAGCTTTTAGGCTAATAGAAGCACCAAATGCAGTTGTTCCCAACGGAGCTCCTCAAGCAAGAGAACCATGAGAGAGAGGTGGAAAGGAAGCAGATTGGAAAGATGTTGTAGCCGGAAGACCCAGATAGAGGTGTAGAATTTGTGTGGTGGTGGTGATGGTTCTATCTACTCCGATGGAACATGCGGAGGAGGTGTGGTGAATTAAGGGTGGAGCAGGTGAGAGGAACGATAGCTATTGACCTTCAGACTGAGATAGAAGAGGATGGACTGGTTCCATCTCGTCCACCAAGCTGGCGGCTGGTGATTCTACTCTTGAAATATGAAATCGGGTGAATGGGAAAGTGGCGATTCTGCTGGCTGCAACCAAATAAATTCATAATTTTCACATTATGGTGATCTCGCTGTCGTCGTCGAAGAGGTCAAAGACGCGGCACAGGAGGAGGGTGTTAAGGCTCTGGCTCCATAGATGGAAGGATGGGGTTGAGGGTTGGAGGTTGTCCTGTGGGATTTTGTTCATGATTGGCGATGGAAGCAAATTGGAAGATGTAGAGGATGAGATGGAAGGCAAGAGACAGCCGGATTGGTCAAGCAGATCTTCATATGGAGGAATCAAGAAGGCAAATGGGATTGTAAACATCCGTCGGTGTCCGTGGAGGCTGGCAGCCTGGCGCAGCGGGAGAGAAGAGACGGTGGCAGCGAAGCGTAAATAACTCAATCTATTTTCACGTATATTTGTGAAACGGGTAACTAATAGATGCTACCCGTGTGGGCAACAAAGTAATCCTCTCTCTCTCTCTCTCTCTATATATATATATATATATATATATATATACACACACACACATATCCAATCACTACATACTTATAGTATGTAGTATATATGCTATATCCCATAAACAAAAACTTGCAATTATAAACACAAGCAATGGTTATGGATATACTATTGTAATTCCTTAGAGACACAAGGAATTACTACCACCTAAGGTCTACATCATATGCAACAACCCGTTGTTGATGATGATCTATGCTAGAACCAATTAGGGTCGATTGGTTCAACTATTAAACCAATTGGTTCACCTCCTGGTCGGTTGGTTGATCTCTTGGAATGGTTGTTTGGTCTCCTCTCCAAGTGACTTCTGGAAACCTCCAGTGGATTAGTTGGGCTAGTATTCGACCAGTTCATAACCTCATATTGTCTGACCTCTTCGTTCCTCTAGCTGGTCAGTTCATTTTCTAAAATGGGTGGTTCGTCTGGTGCAGAACATCTTCTTTGCCATAACAAGCATTAAAACTATCCTAATTCTATTCAACATATTACACGGTAATAGAAAAACCTCAAGTTACATTCGAGGGGAGCATAGGAAGGAAATAATTTAATATTTTTACATATGGAAGAGAAGATAAAGGCTTGGCATGCAACTCGAGATATGAAACATGATTAACAACCATCCAATAAAACACAAAGATCTAGGAGTTATTGGCCATAACCATGCTAACATCCACCATCAAAACCAATTTTAGGATGACATGTATAAATTGCATATATATATATATATATAATATACATATATATACATATATACATATATATGTATATATATGTATATATATATATTAGTTGGGACCATATTTGATAATTAATTGGATATCCATATTAATTATTTTAAGTATTCACATCGAATGCAACAAATAAATGATAAAACTAAAAATTGATCATATAGATTAAATCCTAAAATATAGTAAATTGATGTGGCTTTGATACCACTATTGGGAAATATGGCATCAGATATGGCAGTGGAAACAAAAATTTTGCTGCCATATTCCCCTTGAATAGTAGATTGAGTCAACAACTATGTAATGGGAAAGAAGGCTTGCATGATATATACCTGATCGTGGAGCAAGTCCATGCATTATCCCTTGTTGCAACATGCCATTTTCTCAAGTTGCACCTAGATAGTTGTCAACAACAACCTCTTGGTTGATCACCATGGACGACAGTTGATTGTATCTTCCTATCCTCCTATAGGGTGTCAAAGGCCACCTCACCTCTAGAGTAGCCCATGCCGACCACCAGGATCTCATGTCGTTCTAGATTAAAGAACAAGAAGGAGATCTCTCCCAATTGTCTCTCCCTTTCTATCCCTTCCTTTACGGGTAGGACTTGCTTGGGTTCTCACATTACCACAATTGTAAGAAGACAACAATTGTTAGAGCTTATTGTTGTGTCTCTAAAAGGCCTCCACTACCCCTCTATTTATATAAGGTTTAGGGTCATGATTTCCAGTTCATCTGGGAGTCAAAGAGATGAAGTATCATGAATTTTCTAGAACCTGCGAATGTTGAACCAGTCGGTTCACTACTGAACCGGCCAGTTCAAATGTGAGACTATCATTCAACTATTGAACCATTCGTTTCACGATATTTCCCAATCGTAATTGTATTGACAACTAATATTCAATTAATGCACAACAAGACGTCAACATAAATCCTTGATATAATCATATCGATCAACCAAAGGGTCAGTTCACAACCTGAATTGATCAGTTCAAACATTTGAGGCAATCGATTCACTTGGTGAACTAGTCATTTCAGAGTCTTGATTGCCAATATTGTTTAATTGAATACCTAACACTTTAGTAATCAAGTTTAAACCACATTCATAAATAAACCCCTATTCTAGAAGTATCATATGCATGTGACCCTATAAGTCCCAAGTTACATTGGTAGTGAATGTGCATAAATGAATTGTGACATCACAAGCATGAGTGATATCTAGCAAGACATCATTGCTACCAAGGTAATTTAGAAAGTTGGACAACAACTTCAACCTATAATATATGATTAGTGTTATAAAGATTGTATAGTTCCTTTGTCTCTGATATCCAGATTGAACTTGAGGCATGAAATCTTAATCCTCTCAACATTCAATCCATGTTCCTTGAACTAGAGCAGTCTATCTGAGCTATATGTGAGCTCAATATCATCTAATTACTCACATGTGCATGGCCATGCTTTTCTCTGTCTCGCTTATCAAGTGTACATGATATCAAACTCCTGTAGGAGGGACAAATCCCATCTACATCACTCACAATCAATCCCTATCTGTCATAACACATATGAGCATCACCTTTACGACAAACCTTATTCATGATGATGTAAAAGTACATCAAACAAAATATGATGGGTGTAGTGATTTTGTGACGCCCCAACATGCCACAAACAAGATTACTCAAAACCAAATGTGGAATTAGAAGTAAACATGCAGATTACCAGAAAATACAGGAAATTGAAATTGATTTCTCAAAAGCACCATATGACAAAAACTTATCCCATATAAGTCTACAAGCTTGCCACATACATTACATATCATATCACAAGCTGCTTACATCATTGTACACCGTCATTCCTATCATGAGCATGTTACATGAGATATTTGTTCCAGATATATATGTATACACATGCCATATCTTACATACATGGATCACAAGCCCAAAAGCCTCGTATCGATAATGTATCCACAAAACACATCAAGAACAATCCCAAAGACTTTAGTGTACAAGGACGACATCTAGGACTCTATCACCAAAAGTGTAACACCCCAATCTTATTATGCAAAATTTCCAGATTATTTTATTCTCTACATGCTCTTTTTCTAATAAGATAATTTTTGAGGACTTAAATGAAATTTGCCCATGTTAGTTTTGCAAAATCATTTTATTATGCTCAATAGCTCTCTTATCCTTGTTTTATTTAAAGAAAATCTTTTCATATATATATCTATGACCTTTTGTTTTAGAAAATGAGGATAAATGATTTTATGTCAAATTTTCTCTCTCATATGGTAATTAGTGATTTATATGTTTAATTGCTTTCTTAATGGCCTTCATCTTGTTATTTGAAAAGAGATAATATGTAGTGCACATTTTCATGTTTTTTAATTCTTATTTGAGAAATTAATAGATTTATATACACTAATCATGGTTATTTAAGTGCACATAAGGGTTTTGCTATTTTAGGCCTAAAATGGGTACAACCACAAAATATATTGGCATAGGAATATTCTAGACCTTCAAAACTACCTATGGTTCAAATTTGAACTCTGTTGACCCACGTTTGACCCCCCCTAATGAAATAAATAGGGTTCCGTATGATTTTAATAGTAAATTGATTACAATTTTCATTAATGGAACCGATTTTCCTAAAGTCTGGGATTTAATAGCTGTCACGCGCCTTCAATTTTGTTTTACTTCTCTGTGCACGTCTGTGACTGTTGGATCGAGATCCAACGACGTCCGTATCATCTCCTTCCTCCGTTCTGTCCGTGGAACTCAGCCGTTACCAGCGGCTTCAATGCGAGCCTTCAATCGCCTTCGTTACTCTACGGTTTCCTCTCATTCCTTTGCTAATGAATCCGTCTCGTCTCCCCAATGTGAACGAGCCTCAGCTCGCCCCCTCTCGCTCTCTGTCGGGCAAATGCCCAATATAGGGCTCACAACCCCCTTGCACATATGGCCATCTAGCATCCTCCGTCACCACCTAAACCCTCCAAAAGCATCACTGACCTACAAGCTCTTCTCCTCCTCTGTCGATTTCTCCCCCAGCGGCCTCAGAAATCCCAACCTACTCGACCTGCAACTCTGACGACTCCGGCTTCGTCCAGCCTTCTCCGACCACCCCGGTCCAATTCTGATCGCGGTGAGTATCCTCGAGCTCTATCCTTCCCTCTGGTAGCTCCCCTTTGACTCATGATGGTCCCAATCGCCGTGTCCTATAGGACCAGTAGGAGCGCTCGCTGGCGTGTTGACGCCATGGCACCTCCAGGGCCCCTTTAGCCAAGGGAAGCATGCTTCGACCTTCGTTTGACCACGACGAATGTTTCCGACCCCCCCAGCGTGCCCTTTCTGGCTTTGTTCTTCGCCGTTTTGAACCTGACCACCACCCCTATTTCCCACGACCGTTCTCTGTTTCTCGTCGTGATGATCTATCCGACTTTCTTTGCCTCAGATGATGATACATGTGCCTCCTTCGGACTAACCCGAGCAAATCTGTGCTCCCTGTTGGGTCTTCCGACTCTGTTCTCAGGTTCCACTCCCCCTTGCGACCTCGCTCCAGCCATGGACATGAGCTCTGTGCTCCAACGTGCTCCGGCACCTGAACCTTGGCCCTTTGGGTTTGGTAGAGTGTGAGGAAGACCGATGTTCCTTCTTCCTTTCTGTCAGTTGATCACAGCACTGCGTTCCGCTTTGGATCTCGCCAGTAGATGGCTTGCTCACTCCATTAGCTCAAGATGGAGCAACATGGGAAGAATCTAGGGTGTTCAATGACCCCTGAGTCCCCACATTTTTTATTGGATGCATTTTAAGCGTGAGGGTATTTCAGGGTTTTCATCTGTTCTCCCTTCTTTGATCTCGGGTCCTCAGTGGCGAGCCTTCTCGCTAGATTGGCCAAGCTCGATTGGTCCAGCTCAGAAGCCACATGGCTTTTCTTTATTTTTCCGATTGGTCGATTCTTTGCAAATTCGTATTAAATCACCTGATTATCAGAAAAATACGCAAAAGTAGGTTTTGGAAAGTATTTTCAATAAGGAATCCGATTTTCTAGTTTTTATCGCCTGATTTCTCTATTTTCACATCTCAATTATTATATGACAGAAATTAGTGTTTAATTTGTATGATGAAGGATGATATGTTAATTTCAGGTGATTAAGAGGATCCAATCAGTCAAACCAGGTTTGACTTAGGTGATTTAGCTCAAGGTAAGTGGGCCATGCCCTTGGCATAGTAAACTTGATTTATTGAATGATTATGATATGTTTATGCACTTTATATTCAAGTCATGATATATTTATGTTTTTCTTCAAGGTATATGATTATTGGATGTTGATTGATCTAATCTAAGTCTAAGAATAGAAATCACATTAAGATTATGAACTATGATTTCGATACATGAAACCAAGATTAAGAGGGAAGAGATTCCCATCCATGCTTAAGAGGGAGAAATCCCATTATGTTTCATGGGGAGAAATCCCATTATGTTCAAGAGGGAGAAATCCCAATTAAGTTCAAGTTTAGGTTATTAAGAAGATAAGTAAAGTCTAATAAAGATCATGGTTAATGGAAATTGATTTAGATTTATATGCACCTTGTTATGGGCTTTCCAAGCATTATGGGCTTTCTGAGCAGTTATGGGCTTTCCGAGCATTATGGGCTCCTTATGGGGCATTAAGAGAGGACCATATACTTCTAGTCAAATTCCTTATGTAAAAAATGCCAAGAAATGATTAATGTTAATGCATGTTCATGTTTATGTTAAATCACTTTATAGGTTATTTTTATGCTTTATAACATGACAATGTCGCTTACTTACCATGTTTGTTTTCCTTTGCATGGCTGGGGACGAGATGTCCGCAGACGTTGGAGCTAAAGGGAAGGAGACATCTTGAGAAGATTCCAAGGATACAATACCTTAGAAGTTGTTGCCTGGTGGGACATCCATCTATGGAGATCCTATCTTTCATATGTTATCTAGAATATGTGTAGCTTTAGAACCATGATGTAGTTTTCTTTCCAAGAACTTATGTATGAATCTATGCTTCTATGTATGCCAAGTGTTGTTTATTTCTTGATATGAGATCATGTATGTGACAACCCTCCCTGGTATGCCAAGTACCCCACATTATGGATAATGTTGGGGATTAGGCTGTGCTTCTGCTGGTTACGTAAGAAACCCTAGGGAGGGGTGTTACATTAATGGTATCAGAGCAAGGAATAGATGGACACTAAGGCAATAATAAGGATTCATACAAGTCACCCTAGGATGAAGAAATAGAAGTAGAGAACATGATTATGTATTCTAGTATGTCTAGAGAACCCTAAAGATGACTAGAGCCCTCACCTCATTAGAGAAGTACATGTTAGCATGCTCAGGTAGTTGAAACCAAACCCTAGATGATGACATGTTTCTCCTTGTCTCAATGGTAAGGGCCACCCAATTGAGATTTAAGGAATATGTCATTTAATGTTACTTTTTATGTGTCTTACCTTCTTAATTGTGTGTGTGGTATGGGACACATGTGCAAATAAGTTGGTGAGATGTAGCATGAAAAGATCCAACATTTCTAAATATGTTCTTGATCACCACATATAAAGAGATGAAGGATATATGACCTAAGGATAGACAACTATGAAGATGTAGCCATGGTAAGTGAGAGATAGATTCCCTAAGTGTAATGAGTTAGGTGTAATGTTAAGGAGTATGAGACTTAGGAAGGGTAGTTAAGTAATTTTGTTGAATAATAATGCTTTGTTTTATATGCCTCCTTATAAAATGAAAAATTGTATGGAAAATTTGCAAGTTTATGTGAAACCCTTAAGGTGGGTAGAAACTCTAGGAAACTTTGAGGATGAAATTTATTTAAGGTGGGTAGTATTGTAACACCCCAATCTTATTATGCAAAATTTCCAAATTCTTTTATTCTCTACATGCTCTTTTTGTAATAAGATAATTGTTGAAGACTTAAATGCAATTTTCCCATGTTAGTTTTGCAAAATCATTTTATTATGCTCAATAGCTCTCTTATCCTTGTTTTATTTAAAGAAAATCTTTTCATATATATATCTATGACCTTTTGTTTAAGAAAATGAGGATAAATGCTTTTATGTCAAATTTTCTCTCTCATATGGTAATTAGTGATTTATATGTTTAATTGCTTTCTTAATGGCCTTCATCTTGTTAATTGAAAAGAGATAATATTTAGTGCACGTTTTCATGTTTTGTAATTCTTATTTGAGAAATTAGTAGCTTTATATACACTAATCATGGTTATTTAAGTGCACATAAGGGTTTTGCTATTTTTGGCCTAAAATGGGTACAACCATGAAATATAATGGCATAGGAATATTCTAGACCTTCAAAACTACCTATGGTTCAAATTTTAACTCTTTTGACCCACGTTTGACCCCCCTAATGAAATAAATAGGGTTCCATATGATTTTAATAGAAAATTGATTACAAATTTCATTAATGGAATCGATTTGCCTAAAGTCTGGGATTTAATTGTTGTCACGCGCCTTCAATTTTGTTTTACTTCTCTACGCATGTCTCTGACTATTGGATCGAGATCCAACGATGTCCGTATCATCTCCTTCCTCCGTTTTGTCCGTGGAACTCAGCCGTTACCAGCGGCTTCAATGCGAGCCTTCAATCGCCTTCGTTACTCGACAGTTTCCTCTCATTCCTTCACCAATGAATCCAGCTCGTCTCCCTGATCTGAACGAGCCCCATCTCGCCCCCTCTCGCTCTCTGTCGGGCAAACACCCAATATAGGGCTCACAACCCCCTTGCACAGATGGCCATCTAGCATCCTCTGCCGCCACCTAAACCCTCCAAAAGCATCACCGACCTCCAAGCTCTTCTCCTCCTCTGTCGATTTCTCCCCCATCAGCCTCAGAAACCCCGACCTACTTGACCTACAACTCTAATGACTCTGGCTTCATCCAGCCTTCTCCGACCACCCCGGTCCAATTCCGGCCGCGGTGAGCATCCTCGAGCTCTATCCTTCCCTCTGGTAGCTCCCCTTTAACTCACGATGGTCCCAATCGCCGTGTCCTATAGGACCAGTAGGAGCGCTCGCTGGCGTGTTGACGCCATGGCACCTCTAGGGCCCCTTCGGCCAAGGGAAGCATGCTCTGACCTTCGTTTGACCACAATGAATGTTTCCGACCCCCCCAGCGTTCCCTTTCTGGCTTTGTTCTTCGCCGTTTTGAACCTAACCGCCGCCCCTATTTCCCGCGGTCGTTCTCTATTTCTCGTCACGATGATCTATCTGGCTTTCTTTGCCTCAGATGACGATACCCGTACCTCCTTCAGACTTCCCCAAGCAAATCCGTGCTCCCTGTTGGGTCTTCCAACTATGTTCTCAGGTTCCACCCCCCATGCGACCTCGCTCCAGCCATGGACAGGAGCTCTGTGCTCCAGCGTGCTCCAGCACCTAAACTGTTACGACCCCATCTGAGCTTAATTGGTAAATTAGGGTTTACCTAGACAATTGCAAAGATTAATTGGAATAATCATTCTTGAAATCTAATTAATGACAATAACACAATTAGGATGTTTTAACTATGATAATAAGTCTTAATGTTCTTTTGTCTTGAGAATTAGGGTTTGAGAAGCATAAACCCTAATCGGCCCAAAATAGGGTTTTAATGATGCATGAATACAGAATTTGATAAGTAGAATGTCTCACTAAATGATTTTTAGTATTTTATGTGTAACTCTGATTTACTTCAGATTTGGATATGATTTGGATATATAAAATTTGAACAATATTGGCAAATATCAGAATTTTTGAAGAATGCCCTGACCTGTTAATCGGCCGAGTTTCAAACTCGACCGATCACATTTCCAGAATTTTACAGCAGTGTGGTAATTGAATTTTATCTTTTTATTGGTATATCCAATTGATCTCAAATTTTAACTGTGCCTGAAAAACACAGTTTTAGACACTCTGTTAAATTCTAATAATTGTTGGATGACTTTTGAATCCCTACAGTAAGGGTGTCGGTCGAGTTTGTGCAGGACAAACTCGGCCGAATATATTCTGCAGACTGCAATATAGCAGTGCACTGTTCTATTTTTAATTATTTATTGGTAACTCCAAATGATCCCAAATTTTAACTGAAGCTTTATAGAATAATTATAAACAACGTGCTAAATTCTCATAATTGTTGGAGAATGTTTGATCTCTGAAATAAACGAATTACAGTAACTTTTGTATAACTGAATATTCAGCCTATATAATTAAAGTTAAGTGTTGGGTCAATATGCAATTGACCCAAGCAGCTCAATTGACTTATATGAACGACCACACACACAAGCAGCTCTCATTCTTCGTCATTCACTCCAGAGAAACGAGCTCCTAGAGAGAGAGGGAGAATTAGGGCTTGAGTGGAGAAAGTGGGGGAATTGCTGAATTAGGGTTTTGCGATTCCAGGAAGGGTGAAATCAAGTAAGTTCGGATTCCTTGCATAGACTTTTATGGTGAATCTTCTCTCTCATGTCAAGATTCCGTCCATGCTCTGATTTGATCCAAGATTATGTCGAAATTCCCTCTTTTCTCACCCTTTCTTCATAATCCCTCTTTTTCAAGGTTCCCGAGTTGAATGGAAGAAGAATTGGGAGATTTGCTAGGGATTTGATAGGAATTCGAGATTTCCCTGAGTTGAGCTGCAGTTTTAAGGTGTTTTCACACCTTAGGGTGAGTGGGTTCTTCCTTCAAACATTCTAATGCACGAATTTGATTATAACATCCAAATCCCTAAATGCTTAGCATGTGAATTCTAAATCCTGAAATGTCCGTTTGATTTAAGTTATTGTAAATTGATATGATACGAATTCCTTCTTTGTTTGAATGACTTTTTGATGGTAGATTCATATCAGATATGTATACAACACTTCTTAGTGAGAATGCTTTTCAGATTTATATCAAATGACATAATTAGGGTTTAACCTAATTGTGACATCACTAGAGTTTCAACCTTATTGAAAAGGACTAGTAATCCTATAAGTGGTTACGATGTACCTCGTGGGTTATCTTAATTGAATCTTATTCTGGATACATGAGATCGCAGTGATGATATGGAAAACCTAAATTTAGTTAAATTTCCATGGTTTCATGTCTATATTGATTGCATACGATTTGTTGGAAACAATCTTTATTTAGTGAATTCTTATATCCTATGAAATCCTTATGAGAGCCATGTGACAAGTGAATGAGGTAAATGAAAAGGTGAATGAGGCAAATGCAACCCTAAGAGTAGGGTGTTGGCATGTGATAAATGAATAAGGCAAATGAAACCCTAAGGATAGGGTGTTCAATGAATCATGTTATGGTGACATGAAAGGTCTCGATATGAGATGTGGTGATACTTAACTGTTAAATTGTATGTTTCTAGTGCATTTAACTTTATATGCTTGTTCTCCCTGAAATGATATTTACATACTGTAGGGCTTCATATATTTCAATACATATCTCGTCAATTGCAGGTGATGAGATATGACATGCCCTAGAAAGGGATGTTATTGAGACATGGTATATGTTGAATACATGAGCTATGATATTTATCTGTTAAACAGTTAATAGACTTAGGTGCCCCAACATCGTAGAACCCCATTGCGCGGTCTGTACCTTTGGGGTGAAACGGTCAGTTCTGGGGATACGCCCAGGCATCGGAGACTCGTGTCCAACAAATACCGATTGTCTCGGTGACACGTAGTCTGAGTGGTAGGATTCCGGTCAGTTCTGGGGATACGCCCAGGCATCAGAAATCCAAGAGTACGTTCCGGTCAGTGCTGGGGATACGCCCAGGCATCGGAGAAGTCCCGGTCAGTTCTGGGGATACGCCCAGGCATCGGAGACTTAGAGACCCTCCACTGTGCACTACAGGTTGCGGAGGAGTCCAGAGCACTCAGAGTTAGTGCAGTGAGGCCTTGTGAGCCTGAGAGTCCTGTGCAGACCAGGACGAGAAGTTAGACTTAGCATTTCACGGGTGTGTCGCTAAGTCTTGTACGGTGGACTCGTAGTGCACTGCGAGTTTCATATGCAGAGTGCACTGCATATGTTTGGGGCATAATCTAAAATATGATCATATAGGTTCACAGAGTTCTTTATAAATGATAGAGTTAAGGAAGACTAGAGCATAGTCTTCTAGTAGTTATTCTTTGGATGCAATATTTACATTCTTTGTTATTTCAATTATATTGTTTTAGAACTGCTCAGTGTAGTATTTATTGCTGTTAATTCTCATATCGTTTACTCAAATTATATCTGTAATCACATTAGTGCATTAGTCTGTTTCCATGAAGTACTCATTCACTGAGCGAGTAGGCTCACCCCTCTACTCAAACATTTTAGGGTTAATCGTGTGGACTTGAAGATGATCAGAGCGTCAGAGTAGATCTGCCACAGGAGTCAAGTATGAGATTAGTTGAGTCAGTCGGTCCTTGTCACTCTAGGTCCTCAGTAAGAGTTAAGAGAGAGAGTTGTAATTACAATGTGTAATATTGTTCCTCTTTGATATGTATGCTAATTACAAGTTTCATGTGCATAATGTGTGAGAGACATCATGAATGTTTATACATGTATCCTTACTATTAAAGTTTGATTAGTAAAGGAAATGTTCAGATTCCCTTGCTAAGATGTTTTATGTGGTTCAATGCAAAGAAACAAGAGTTTTTAAGAAAAGAAAAAGTTAAGGGTGTTCTTTGTGTTACATATAAATCCTATCTTATGCCCTAATCTCATGATTTGAGGAAATTGTGAGATTGGGGTGTAACATAAACCTTGGCCCTTTGGGTTTGGGTGAGTAAGACCGATGTTCCTTCTTCCTTTCCGTTAGTTGATCACAGTACTGCGTTCCACTTTGGATCTCGCCAGCAGATGGCTTGCTCACGCCATTAGCTCGCGATGGAGCAACCTGGGAAGAATCTAGGGTGTTCAATGACCCCTGAGTCCCCACGTTTTTTATTGGATGCATTTCAACTGCGAGGGTATTTCAGGGTTTTCATCTGTTCTCCCTTCTTTGATCTCGGGTCCTTAGTGGCGAGCCTTCTCGCTAGATTGGCCAAGCTCGATTGGTCTAGCTCAGAAGCCACATGGCTTTTCTTTATTTTTCCGATTGGTCGATTCTTTGCAAATTTGTATTAAATTGCCTGATTATCAGAAAAATACGCAAAAGTATGTTTTGGAAAGGATTTTCAATAAGGAATCCGATTTTCTAGTTTTTATCACATGATTTCTCTGTTTTCACATCTCAATTATTATATGACACAAATTAGGGTTTAATTTGTATGATGAAGGATGATATGTTAATTTTAGGTGATTAAGAGGATCCAATCAGTCAAACCAGGTTTGACTTAGGTGATTTAGCTCAAGGTAAGCGGGCCATGCCCTTGGCATAGTAAACTTGATTTATTGAATGATTATGATATGTTTATGCACTTTATACTCAAGTCATGATAAATGTATGTTTTTCTTCAATGTATATGATTATTATATGTTGATTGTTATAATCTAAGTCTAAGAATAGAAATCATATTAAGATTATGAATTATGATTTAGATACATGAAACCAAGATTAAGAGGGAAGAGATTCCCATCCATGCTTAATAGGGAGAAATCTCATTATGTTTCATGGGGAGAAATCCCATTATGTTCAAGAGGGAGAAATCCCAATTAAGTTCAAGTTTAGGTTATTAAGAAGATAAGTAAAGTCTAATAAAGATCATGGTTAATGGAAATTGATTTAGATTTATATGCACCTTGTTATGGGCTTACCGAGCATTATGGGCTTTCCGAGCAATTATGGGCTTTCCGAGCATTATGGGCTCCTTATAGGGGTTTAGATGTCCGCAGACGTTGGAGCTAAAGGGAAGGAGACATCTTGAGAAGATTCTAAGGATACAATACCTTAGAAGTTGTTTCCTGGTGGGACGTCCATCTATGGAGATCCTATCTTTCATATGTTATCTAGAATATGTGTAGCTTTAGAACCATGATGTAGTTTTCTTTCCAAGAACTTATGTATGAATCTATGCTTCTATGTATGCCAAGTGTTGTTTATTTCTTGATATGAGATCATGTATGTGACAACCCTCCTTGATATGCCAAGTACCCAACATTATGGATAATGTTGGGGATTAGGCTGTGCTTCCGCTGGTTACGTAAGAAACCCTAGGGAGGGGTGTTACAAAAAGACTAGCAACACATCCAACCTTATTAGCTACTACTCTTGGTGCAATCTCTTCCTTAGTTTCACAATCTCTACCTCTTCGTACATGACCACCAAAAAGATGTGGAAACCCACGGGGTGAGACCAAACGTCCCAGTGAGAGATATAAATCTCCATCAACGTATATTAAAGCACAGATAACTAAGTAGGAAGATAAGATACTTGACAGGATGAGCCGATTCAACTAAACGATATGTATCCAACAAATAAAGCATATTAGGCAGCTAAGTAGTTATCTCTAATTAGTAGAATGATTAATATTATAAGAATGAATATGAAGCACATGTATAACACTCAACTTCTCTTACCGCCTTATAATTCAATAAATCAATACAAAGATTAAGGAGAAGGGGTCATCCAATGTTATTCATATTTGGCCCTAGGCAGGTACACTACACGGTTGTGTTACATATTTTATAATTGCCCTGAGGATTTGAGTCGTACATGTTGGTATGTATGCCCTGAGAGCCAATCATATGATGATTGGATTGGCATACATCATGATTGATTTCATAAATATCAAAGGCAAGCTTCCAATTTATTCTAGTTTAATCACTTATGAGATAAATGATGGAACAAAATGAATGTTTAAAGAATGACAATACTCAATAATGTATGTCTTTGGGTTAAGGACCTAAACAATGAGATCATACGGATGCTAAGAGTATGTAAATTCTTGTTATGCCCCTAGTCAGATGTCATTGTGGAAGGTTGGTAGACAACAATGACGCATAAAGACTAGAGTGTGTTTTGGTTGATGACAATGTCTCATTAGTCATGATATATGATATCAAACCAAGCACACAAATACACGTTGGAGAACAGTGTATCGGAAAGACCCACCATGAGAATGACACATGGAACCATGACATGGTAGTCAGAATCATCTCTCATAGTGATGGTAGTGATTGTGATTCTTAAACCTAAGATCACTGCACTCGTCAAATGTGATTGGGTACACTTTGACATCATCAAACGCAGTCCTGAAACATGGGTTGTTATAAAGGTGGTGATTGGGTGGGTTTGAAACATGAGATAGATTGTGAGTGATAGAAATGGGATTTGTCCCTCCTAATGGAGTATGATGTCCAGGCCACTTGATAAGTGAGACTGAGAATAGCATGTGCATGCACATGTGAATCAATATATGATATTGAGTTCACATATATCCCATACAGTCTACTCTAGTTCAAGAAACATGAATGAACGTTGAAAGGATGACAACTCCATGCCTTGAGTTCATTCAGGATATCAGAGACAAAGGAATTATACATTCACTATAACACCAATCATAGACTGTAGGATTGAAAGTTGTTCTCCAACTTTCCATATCACTTGGGTAGCACTGACATGCGACTAGGCACCTATCTTTGCTTGTGATGTCATAAGCTAGTTATGGACATTAACTGCCAACGTGATATGGGGCATATAGGGTCGCACACATAGGATTAACCTAGAAGAGGAGTTTATCCATGAATGATGTTTGGATTGATTACTAAAGTGTTTAGGTAGTCAATCAGATATTCAATATGCATCTTATTAGATAATATATAATGTGTCAATCCCATTTCTAGAGTTGAATGACAGTGGGATTTTAAAAGAAATTGTAACAATGCCCACACATTTTGTTTTTAAGCTAATACTATTTTTTGACTCCATCTTTTTTTAAGTTGACTGTTGTTTTAAGTTAGTTGTGTTAGGAACATGTAGTTTCATTTTTCAACTACTATACCATGTGTTGATTGATTATTCATACAAGCCTATTTGTTTTCTTAATTGATAATAAGATATTTAAGGGGATCTTAGAATATGCATCTGATCAATTTCATCACACAAGGGAAAGCAACCAGGATGTACTCGTCCTTTTTATTGAAGTTGTGTAGTACATACCGTGTAAGAATGATGATTACAAGATGTGTAAAGAAGTGAAACCACTCCTCTACTAGAAAGAAAAGATCACATCCCTTAAAACAAACACCACGTAAAATTTTTCACAAAAGGGATGAAGATCAATTCATTCAACATGTATGTATCATTACACAATGAGTAGCAGCGGAAAAGAAATATTATCTAACAATTTACAAAGCTTGATACAACACTTCACCACATAAGGTGATCTAAAAGAAAACTAAACATATAGCCAAAGACCAAGCTGAGGGTCATCTAACCACCTCTTCAAGTCTCCCAAAGATCAGCTACAAGGTTGATGTTGAAGTTCACTCTCCTCAAACTATCCTAGGGTTGGAAGCATACCCCAGCAAAAGAGAAACAAAAGGAAATAATCAGCAAAAAGCTGGTATGTGTATACTAAAAGAAACTTTGAGCAATTTAAGAAATAAGGACTACAAATGTAAAATACTTCCCATACAAGAGATAAGGACTACCCACATGGACATAAAAGAATAAGATCATAACAATAGAGATAAAAGAGGATACTTGCCATAAACAATAAAATGTGTGCAACAAAAGCACATAGATAGGTAGTAGGGCACACACCCCACAACCAGTCATCAAACCTGCATGCATGTGAGATAAACATAGTCCTAGAAAAATATAAACACTAAGGCGGCCAAGGCTTCACATCCTTGAAAACCTGATAGAGAATGACTCACCGTCAAACTCCCAAATATATATAAGTTGAGCCAAGGCTTCACATCCTTGAAACTCGGGTATGGGGCACCCCCACCACCATCCCATAAACAAAATGGGCACACACCCAAAAACCAAAGTAATTTACATTATTCTAGTGCTACTGATTCACATTGCATGTAAATATAGAGGCAAGTAAATAGTTTAGTCAGAATATGATACAAAGGTTGCCATCACACAATGGACAACACAAACAATTTAACATCCACTTCAAAGTGTAACATTTCAATATAAGAGAGCAACATGCACCAAGGTACATAAGAGAGATATCAAGAAAATATCCAAGTACATAACAAGTAAGATAGTTAACACGAACCATGATAACAAGAGATAAGACATTTTGTGTAGGCAAAAGTCAAAAGAAAGATAAGATAGGTGAATTGCTCAACATAGATAAATAGGAGATACAACATACCTTAGTATCAAAGTCCAACAGGTCCTAAGCACTTCTGAATCCAAAACTAGGTCACCAAAGAGCCTAATAAACACATATACCGATTTTATGTTAATTTCATATATATAAACCAAACCCTAAAAACTACCTTTTTATATATATGTGAATTAGGTTTCCAAAACTATGCCATATTTTAGGTTATATTTTCCTGAACTCAAAACATATTTTATTATATTTTTCTGACTTATATATTATTAGTTATGATTTTTACAACTTAATTATCATAAATTAGATCCAAAGAAAAACACCTATTATTAATATTTGGATTTAGTTATCAAATACCATTAGATAGATCTTATTTTTCTGATTCCAACGAATATTTTTCCATAATTTTCTGATGATCCAATAATTAGTTATTGATTTTTAAAGAGCGGCCAATCAGATAATTAATTAATGCTGTGCAGGCGAGAAAAATCCTCCAAAATAGACCGGGCCCGCATGACTTGGCCCAATGATCTTTAGCCAAGTCAGCAGGTCAAGGTCTCGTTTGACCCGATCCAAAACCAGAGACAAGAGGTGAAAAGACGGTTTCACCCTTCGATGAAAAGCAAAACAAGGAAGGAGAATAGAGGGGTAAAGAGGAGATTAGCCGATGGGGATTCATCCCCTGACTCTCTCGCCATGGCTTCTCCAGGAGCCGACGAGGTCAGCGACCCCAGCTCCACACGGAGGTCTGGTGCCAAACCACAAGGCCAACACTATGACCGGGAGTCCCACTACCCTACGCGATCGCCCAACCCAACCTTGGGTCAGACAGGCACCAAAGCGCCAGGCTCACCAGAAAAACAGAGCCGGCCAAACGACGAAGCATTACCAGGTGAAACTCGGTCAAACAGAGAAGTAAACGAGAAGACCTTGTCAAAAACGTGACCAAGGAAGCAAGCGGCGAGTTTGTAGAGTTCTCGAAGCACAAAGGATCAAAAGCATTCAGAACGCCGGCGAAGCACAAAGCCGTTCTATAGGATACATCGCTCGAGAAGGATTTAGAGACAACAAGCAAGGCAGAGACGAAGAACGAAGGTACATGAAGCTTACCGATGAGTCAATTAGGTCGGAGGCGGAGGAAGAAGTTGGGGCGCTCAAGGTGCTCGTTGGAGAACAAACTGAGTTGGTTGGAGATCCTCGGGTCGTTCGTGATGAAATTGAGGGTGGGGAAGGTTTTCTATAGGCCATGCGGTCGTTTCCGACCCCTTTTATAAAGGTATGAACATGGGGAGAACTTCCTGCAAAACTAGGGCGGCGAAGAGGGTTTTAGCCTCATTGGGTGTTTCCTCAATAGGGCACAAGGTCCCTAGAAAGTGAGGATGGTAGGGTTCGTCTCAACCTCCCGATCACACTGGGACAAAAATCAGGGAATTTCGTCGAGAGGGAAAAGAGTATGATCAAAAGCAAGATTTGGGTACTGTTCATCCGCGATTCAAACTCCTACCAGAGGTAGGAGACGACCGGATGCCGCCCAGAAACAATCCAACGGTCATCGTCGATCAGGGCATAAGTAAAGCGCGTGACAGCAAGACTTTAGGCAGAAATCAACCATAAATCATGACATTTAACCCGATCAAAACTTAAAGTGAGATTAATTTAATATATATATTTTCTCTTTCCTCTTTTAAGGGTTCTATTCTTATCCAAATTAGACCAAACTTGACACACAAGTTAAGTTAAACATGTAGATTCCGAATATCCAATTAGTTTTGCCTTTTGAAAACCTTTAATGGGTTAAATAAATCAAATATCATTTTCTCTTTCTTTCTTCATTTATGGCTTTAGGATTATCCAAATTTTATGAAACTTGACACACAAGTCATAATTAATGTGTTGGATACGAATTTGCTTTTAATTCCAACTTTTGGTGTCATGATTTGCATCTAATTATTAATTACACCTTTTAGGCATTTTCTCACTCCTAAAATTACCTAATAATCAAACATTATCCAAATTAGTTGCAAACTTTCCCAAAGGCTTATTTTTATGTTTAGATTACGAATTTGGAGTTACTTTCCTGATTTGAGAACATTGAGTATTTTATTTTACTTTATTGGCCTATTTCCTATTTTCTTTAGATAAGGACATTAATATATACAATTATCTTCCAAATTAAATGATACTTGGTACTTAAGTTACTTTTTGGACAAGAAAATGAATTTTAGTGTCAAATTATCCTGATGGGTTTCCAATTATAAATTTTGGTACATTATCTTTCTAATTATCCCATTAACTCCCATATTAACTTTAATTTTGCATTTATCTTCTCCTTTATATAAAATTCGGATTTTCTCTTATTTCTCTTATTTTAGGAAGTGCTAGAAAATTCTAAAATGAAATACTTTTTGATTTCTATTACTTAGTGACAAATTATACTTCAACCCTACATTAAGATTATATGAGGAGGTATTTATCCAACTAAGTTCTTTAATTTCTTATTATCACCTAAATGAGTTATTATTAAGCACAAAGTATTTTGTATTCCCTTAATTACATGTATTAGCTTATTCTTGTTTGGCTAAGACAAAAGGGTAAAACTACCAGGGTAGGGTTCTAGTTCTAGTATGTTACAGCACACCACCCCTTAAAGGGATTTCGTCCTCGAAATCAAAACATCCATAGGAAACTTATTCACCACCCCTTAAAAGGGTTCATCTCATAACTCCAGTTGTAGAAGTTTCAACTATACTCCTTACATCCATTACATAAGCAACATGCAAAAGGAAACATAACTTGTAAAGACTAATCTAAGGAACTATGGGTTAACTTGCTCTTGCTCAGCATCATCAGCTTCTTCACCATCCAAGGCAAAAACTCTACCAGCTCTTCTTTCCACAGGTCTTCCTCTATTATTGTTACCATTATTGTTGCCCTGATTCTGAGGAGGTGCTTGCTGATGTGGTACTGGAGCTTGACCATTACGACGCTTAGGGCAATCAGGCCGTATGTGTCCTGGTTCATTGCAAAAGTGACATACCAATGGGGTGTTATGACGAGGTTTATCCCGAGAACACTTTCCTGGAGGATGGTGACCATTGCACTTAGCACACTTGTCCCTTCTCTGATCATCACCTGAGAACTTCCTTTTCTTGTCGAACTCCCTATGTTGAAAACCTGGGTAAGACTCCACAGCCAAAGCTTTATCAACCATCTGTTGAAAGGTCAAGGGCAATTGTGGAATAAGAGCACATCCCACATTGTAGTTGAGTCCTTGGAGGAAGAGGTCAGCCCTACGTTCCTCACCCAAACCAACTGCATAACGTTCCAATAGCAGAAACCTTTGCACGTAAGCAGAAACAGATAAGGAGCCTTGCTTCAAACTGTAGAACTCTGCTTCTTTCTTCTTCAAAGCAGCAGTGCAGATGTACTTCCCACGGAAGAGAGTCAAAAACTCTACCCATGACATGGTGGAGATATCTCTAGTCCTTGCTATTCCATTCCACCACACTCTAGCTGGTCCATCCAAGACATAGGAAGCAAACCTAACCTTCTGATGTGAAGGACATGCCATACCATCAAAAGTCCTCTCCATGGCTAACACCCAATCATCAGCTTTGTCAACCATCTCTATCTCGCCCTCACCCTTGAAGGAAGGTGGTTGCATCTTCATGAACTCCATGATTGTGAACTCCTTAGGATTCACAGGTACATACGGGTCTTTCATCTTCCCCACCATGGAAGATGCAAAGAGTTGTCGAAACATGGCCAACTCTTGTTCTGGAGTCATAGCTCCTCCTGGGGTCTCCTGTTCAAACCTAGTGTTTTGAGGTGTCTCATAACCGTACTGGTTGTCAGCTGATGAGTTATCTCCCGCCATTAGGGTTTTGCCTGCACAAGGCAAGGTACTAAGTATAAGCATCCTAAGACAAAGGTAAACATCCTAAGGGAGACATGTTTGAAATAGTTAGATAACCGACTGCTAATGGCTCTGATACCATGCTGTAAAGAAGTGAAACCACTCCTCTACTAGAAAGAAAAGATCACATCCCTTAAAACAAACACCACGTAAAATTTTTCACAAAAGGGATGAAGATCAATTCATTCAACATGTATGTATCATTACATAATGAGTAGCAGCGGAAAAGAAATATTATCTAACAATTTACAAAGCTTGATACAACACTTCACCACATAAGGTGATCTAAAAGAAAACTAAACATATAGCCAAAGACCAAGCTGAGGGTCATCTAACCACCTCTTCAAGTCTCCCAAAGATCAGCTACAAGGTTTATGTTGAAGTTCACTCTCCTCAAACTATCCTGGGGTTGGAAGCATACCCCAGCAAAAGAGAAACAAAAGGAAATAATCAGCAAAAAGCTGGTATGTATATACTAAAAGAAACTTTGAGAAATTTAAGAAATAAGGACTACAAATGTAAAATACTTCCCATACAAGAGATAAGGACTACCCACATGGACATAAAAGAATAAGATCATAACAATAGAGATAAAAGAGGATACTTGCCATAAACAATAAAATGTGTGCAACAAAAGCACATAGATAGGTAGTAGGGCACACACCCCACAACCAGTCATCAAACCTGCATGCATGTGAGATAAACATAGTCCTAGAAAAATATAAACACTAAGGCGGCCAAGGCTTCACATCCTTTAAAACCTGATAAAGAATGACTCACCGTCAAACTCCCAAATATATATAAGTTGAGCCAAGGCTTCACATCCTTGAAACTCGGGTATGGGGCACCCCCACCACCATCCCATAAACAAAATGGGCACACACCCAAAAACCAAAGTAATTTACATTATTCTAGTGCTACTGATTCACATTGCATGTAAATATAGAGGCAAGTAAATAGTGTAGTCAGAATATGATACAAAGGTTGCCATCACACAATGGACAACACAAACAATTTAACATCCACTTCAAAGTGTAACATTTCAATATAAGAGAGCAACATGCACCAAGGCACATAAGAGAGATATCAAGAAAATATCCAAGTACATAACAAGTAAGATAGTTCACACGAACCATGATAACAAGAGATAAGACATTTTGTGTAGGCAAAAGTCAAAAGAAAGATAAGATAGGTGAATTGCTCAACATAGATAAATAGGAGATACAACATACCTTAGTATCAAAGTCCAACAGGTCCTAAGCACTTCTGAATCCAAAACTAGGTCACCAAAGAGCCTAATAAACACATATACCGATTTTATGTCAATTTCATATATATAAACCAAACCCTAAAAACTACCTTTATATATATATGTGAATTAGGTTTCCAAAACTATGCCATATTTTAGGTTATATTTTCCTGAACTCAAAACATATTTTATTATATTTTTCTGACTTATATATTATTAGTTATGATTTTTACAACTTAATTATCATAAATTAGATCCAAAGAAAAACACCTATTATTAATATTTGGATTTAGTTATCAAAACTTATACCATTATCTAGATCTTATTTTTTTGATTCCAACAAATATTTTTCCATAATTTTCTGATGATCCAATAATTAGTTATTGATTTTTAAAGAGCGGCCAATCAGATAATTAATTAATGTTGTGCAGGCGAGAAAAATCCTCCAAAATAGACCGGGCCCGCATGACTTGGCCCAATGATCTTTAGCCAAGTCAGCAGGTCAAGGTCTCGTTTGACCCGATCCAAAACCAGAGACAAGAGGTGAAAAGACGGTTTTACCCTTCGATGAAAAGCAAAACAAGGAAGGAGAATAGAGGGGTAAAGAGGAGATTAGCCGATGGGGATTCATCCCCTGACTCTCTCGCCATGGCTTCTCCAGGAGCCGACGAGGTCAGCGACCCCAGCTCCACACGGAGGTCTGGTGCCAAACCACAAGGCCAACACTACGACCGGGAGTCCCACTACCCTACGCGATCGCCCAACCCAACCTTGGGTCAGACAGGCACCAAAGCGCCAGGCTCACCAGAAAAACAGAGCTGGCCAAACGACGAAGCATTACCAGGTGAAACTCGGTCAAACAAAGAAGTAAACGAGAAGACCTTGTCAAAAACGTGACCAAGGAAGCAAGCGGCGAGTTTGTAGAGTTCTCGAAGCACAAAGGATCAAAAGCATTCAGAACGCCGGCGAAGCACAAAGCCGTTCTATAGGATACATCGCTCGAGAAGGATTTAGAGACAACAAGCAAGGCAGAGACGAAGAACGAAGGTACATGAAGCTTACCGATGAGTCAATTAGGTCGGAGGCGGAGGAAGAAGTTGGGGCGCTCAAGGTGCTCGTTGGAGAACAAACTGAGTTGGTTGGAGATCCTCGGGTCGTTCGTGATGAAATTGAGGGTGGGGAAGGTTTTCTATAGGCCATGCGGTCGTTTCCGACCCCTTTTATAAAGGTATGAACATGGGGAGAACTTCCTGCAAAACTAGGGCGGCGAAGAGGGTTTTAGCCTCATTGGGTGTTTCCTCAATAGGGTACAAGGTCCCTAGAAAGTGAGGATGGTAGGGTTCGTCTCAACCTCCCGATCACACTGGGACAAAAATCAGGGAATTTCGTCGAGAGGGAAAAGAGTATGATCAAAAGCAAGATTTGGGTACTGTTCATCCGCGATTCAAACTCCTACCAGAGGTAGGAGACGACCGGATGCCGCCCAGAAACAATCCAACGGTCATCGTCGATCAGGGCATAAGTAAAGCGCGTGACAGCAAGACTTTAGGCAGAAATCAACCATAAATCATGACATTTAACCCGATCAAAACTTAAAGTGAGATTAATTTAATATATATATTTTCTCTTTCCTCTTTTAAGGGTTCTATTCTTATCCAAATTAGACCAAACTTGACACACAAGTTAAGTTAAACATGTAGATTCCGAATATCCAATTAGTTTTGCCTTTTGAAAACCTTTAATGGGTTAAATAAATCAAATATCATTTTCTCTTTCTTTCTTCATTTATGGCTTTAGGATTATCCAAATTTTATGAAACTTGACACACAAGTCATAATTAATGTGTTGGATACGAATTTGCTTTTAATTCCAACTTTTGGTGTCATGATTTGCATCTAATTATTAATTACACCTTTTAGGCATTTTCTCACTCCTAAAATTACCTAATAATCAAACATTATCCAAATTAGTTGCAAACTTTCCCAAAGGCTTATTTTTATGTTTAGATTACGAATTTGGAGTTACTTTCCTGATTTGAGAACATTGAGTATTTTATTTTACTTTATTGGTCTATTTCCTATTTTCTTTAGATAAGGACATTAATATATACAATTATCTTCCAAATTAAATGATACTTGGTACTTAAGTTACTTTTTGGACAAGAAAATGAATTTTAGTGTCAAATTATCCTGATGGGTTTCCAATTATAAATTTTGGTACATTATCTTTCTAATTATCCCATTAACTCCCATATTAACTTTAATTTTGCATTTATCTTCTCCTTTATATAAAATTCGGATTTTCTCTTATTTCTCTTATTTTAGGAAGTGCTAGAAAATTCTAAGATGAAATACTTTTTGATTTCTATTACTTAGTGACAAATTATACTTCAACCCTACATTAAGATTATATGAGGAGGTATTTATCCAACTAAGTTCTTTAATTTCTTATTATCACCTAAATGAGTTATTATTAAGCACAAAGTATTTTGTATTCCCTTAATTACATGTATTAGCTTATTCTTGTTTGGCTAAGACAAAAGGGTAAAACTACCAGGGTAGGGTTCTAGTTCTAGTATGTTACAAGATGACTCTTTACTTGTAAAATTGAAGTCAAGAAGTATTTGGCCTAGATTTTAGTAAAGAAATGGCAATGAAGAAGATTCAGTTACTTGCAACTATTAAAACTCATGCATACTCGCCATATACATTATCATGCAAGTTAGAGAAAGAATGTACAATGGTAATTGATAAGCATAAAATGTCCCTTTGACGGTTGAGCTAATAATTAATATTCTACTCTAAAATAACAAATTTGTAAGCTACGCATTTTTTTTGAGTTAGAAGAGACACTAGTCTCCTCAATTCTTCAAACAAGTGCTAGAACTTGGATGACCCGACAGTTAGTAAATTCAATGTGTAGTACGAGATTTTGATTTGAGTTCATGAAAAAGTGAGTTTTTACCATTATTGATCTCTCTCTTACAATTTTTTTATTTCCAACAATACCCTCAACCACCCCCTCACTAATTTGACTAAAAGAAATTATCAACTCCATAAAAATGCAAACCCTAGTTTCATATAGAGGTCAATTATTGGTATTATGATACCTAACCAAATTATGTAGTTAATCTTTGAATTTGAAACCCTATTTTATACCATCGCTAGATAATATCATTACAAAGCTTTATTTAAAATTTCATTCTAATAGGATGAACCAATTAGGAGTTATGAACATTTGAAGGTTTTGCACATTATTTCAATCATCTAACTCTATGACCTAAGTTTCGGGCTTAAATTGATCAAATATGTGACATTTTGGTGTTACGCGTCCTGGGTGCGGCCCTTTATTGGGTCTTTGATCCTAGACATACAAAAGTGATCAGACGCCCTAGGCGTCATCTTCAACCTCTGGCAAAGGGCGGGGAGGAGAGAAACAACCCCAACAGGTTCAAGCCGCCACCTCACCCCTTATCTACCTTTTCTACCCATCAAGATATCTCCGCCTCATGAAATTGCGCCTAACCAACCCAACTTCGACCTAGTTTGGTGAGTCATTGTGCCATCCAAACAACCCGAGCATGATCTTCTCTCACTCCGGCGGCAGCCAACGAACCCCAAACCCAACGAAGCCCTAAACCTACCCAAACCTCTATATAAGACCCCAAGAGAGTCGTCACCACCTCCCTTTAGCTTAACCCCACATTTTTTAGCCCGATCGCAACCTCACACCCCCTGTTTGACCCTCACGGACCATTGTTGCACCGTCGTACAAGCCATTTTGGGCTTTTCACCTGTGCCCCTCCTTCCTCCAAATCTGACCCTCCACCCACCTCACGACGACTAGGCGATCACGAACGACACTTTCCCTACCTTCTTTGAAGCCTCCTTCCCCCAAGCCTCCTTGGCTCTGGTGAGCCTTTCTATAGTAGGTTCTTGACCTCATACGAGGGTTAGAGTCAGAGAAGGAGCCTGACCGCCGGTCCACAGAGGAGAGTCGGGTCCAGACCCAGTGAACCCAAGGGAGAAAGAGCTGCCACACAAAGCCAGCTTGGCCGCTAGTGGCCAATCTTGGGGTGCCATGCCAGAAAGGAAAGTCAGGGGTCAACACAGATAAAAAAAGGGAGAATCACACGCGCTGACCAATCGTGAGCTGCCACGTAAGACTTTTTGTCCCCTTTTATTTATAAAAGCCTTTCATCTTGGGAAAACCTTAGAAAATGCTAAGAATATCAGAAAATTGCAAACCTATACATGATTTTTATCAGAAAGATACCAAGAATCTGATAAAAATACTTTCAGATCATGAATCCATTTCCTTTTTAAAAAATACTAGACTAAAGCATAATGGTCATACTTATGTCATCTTATTGAGTAATAATAGTGATTTGTGTTTTGTAATATGATATTTGGGACATTTAAACCCTAATAGAGTCCCTGATGCTCATACATCACAAAACCCTAATTAGGTGATGGCTAATACTCCAAAGAATAAGGAAACCCTAATATTGAGCTTTTTTCTCTATATATTGAACTTTTATGTATTGTTTGCCAAACCCTGATCAAGTAATGACCTCCTATGATCATGTACAACTCCTCAAACCCTAGATCCAACTCCGAGAAACTTGGATTAGATGAATCCAAAAAGGGAACCCTTAATGATCTAAACCTCTATAGAAACCCTAAAGATGATTATTCCTTCTTATATCACATGGGTATCATTACTTAGATGAAACCCTAATTTTGAGATCTAATCTTATGACTCCAAAACAAGATAGAAGTAATGGATAATCCCTGATCTAATCATAGGAAGATGAAAGTCACCCCAAATAGAGATCAAACCCTAATTACCCAAAAACCCTAATATGGAATGATGCGAATCCATTATGACACTAGGTCTTTGTTTCTCTTTTAGTGTGATCTACTTTGTTAATCTAGACTTGTGGAAATCCAGATATGAGATTCAAGGTACATGGATATAAGTATAAAACTAGTTTTTGTTGGATGATATAATTATGAATAATTGCTTGCATGTAATTGAATAATCGTGTTGAATGTATATCTATACATATTGTCAGTTTTCCACCTTGAACACTAAGCACACTAAGGAAAGAAAATGGAATGTAGTTACTGATGGTTCATTAATCTCCCTATTAGAGATGAAAAGTATTAATGTTGATTAGCACCTTCCTAATAATACAAGGTACACGGGGAGATCCCTGATGGTACAAGCTAGGTACATGGGGATAGGGCCCAATAATATAAGTGTTGAATGTGCTAGTCCACCATAGTAATACATGTCCACTGAAATGTGATTAATAACTTGGGTTTACCTGATTTTCTGCCTTAAATAATGCTTTTATTTTTCTTTCTTCTTTTTCAGGTATTTCAAATATGCCAGCATAGTATAATATTTTTCAACCACGTACCAAATTTATGTTGATAATTTGTTTTTCGTATTTTCTAGGTACAAAGAACAAGTAAAGCATTTCAAAGTACCTAAAGATGCTAAATAAAGTTATTGGAGGATAGCTAGCTAGATGGCTATTTCTCATCTTTATTTCTATTTAGAAAGTTGTTTCTTTCTTCTAGATGATGTATAGGATGATCTATCTCCTATGTACTATTCATTCTATAGAACTAGTCTTTCTCTTCTTGAATAATGTATTATGACTTTTTACCTTTATGAATGATGATTTGTGTGACTACATAATGATGTTTGTGAACAACAATCTGACTTCTCATAATTAGCTAGTTGACTATCACAATCCCTTATATTTTCCCTTTTGACATATTACAAATATGAGTGCACACATATCTAAGGAATGTCATCATGGAAAGTATACAAGAATTGGGGTCGTCACAAAGTCCCTCGTGTATGACAAGCCGGACCGAATCACCTGCGCTACACTGGTGGAGTTCTGTATGAGATATTTTATGTCACATTACATGCACGGGAGATGTGGGATACTTTCAACTAGGGGTGAGCATTCAGTTAATTTGTCCGGTTACGGTTGATTTGGTTCGCTTAAATGGTTAGTTTTTTATTTAAGATTTTAACCATTAACCTAACCAAATTAGTGTAGGTTAATTCGGTTATGGTTAATCGGTTAATGGTTAATTTCATCGATTAATTTGGTTAATCAAACAACACTCTTGTAATAACATTTGTATGAAAATAATCATAAAATTTAAACTATTGTTATATTATTGTAATATTCTTGATTAGTTTATAAATGAGACATTTTTTTGAAATAAAAGTAAAATTATATAAGTTTATATATGAGCAAGATATTTCTTTTTCAATAAATTGTGACTATTTGATTAGTTCGATTAACCAAATACAAAATAATTTTGACCTAAGCAATTAACCAAAATAAATTAACTAAATTAACCGAATTAATCAAATTGTCTAAAGAAAATTTACCATTCAGAATTAACCATTCGGTTAATTGATTATTAATCAAATTCTACTTACCCCTACTTTCAACCCTACTTTTATGACCGTCTAAATATAACCAAACCCAGTGGCGGAGCTAGGAATACAAAGTTGGGGGGGCCAAAATTTTAACAAAAAACTTTGTAATGTAAAAAGCGACACACGTGAAACTAGAGAGTAAAACTTGAGACCTTTAAGTACTACTATAGACACTCTACCAATGCAACAATTTTATTACATGAGTTTAATGCTCGTCTTCAATATAAATCAACTACTTATGTATATACAGTGCTATAAAATGAAAACTTGAGTGTAGCAAGATTCGAACCCAGGCCAAGTAGGTGTTGCAACACACATTCAACACTGCACCATTTCTAATTTTTACTTTGTAATTGTCCTAGTTAATATATATTATTCAATAGACTAATAACATATATATATATATATATATGTATATATATGAATTCACGTGAAACTAGAGAGTAAAACTTGAGACCTTTAAGTACTACTATAGACACTCTACCAATGCAACAATTTTATTACATGAGTTTAATGCTCGTCTTCAATATAAATCAACTACTTATGTATATACAGTGCTATAAAATGAAAACTTGAGTGTAGCAAGATTCGAACCCATGCCAAGTAGGTGTTGCAACACACATTCAACACTGCACCATTTCTAATTTTTACTTTGTAATTGTCCTAGTTAATATATATTATTCAATAGACTAATAACATATATATATATATATATATATGTATATATATGAATTCCCCCCCCCCCCCCCCCCCCCCCGGGACCAAACCTGCATTCTCGAATAAGTTTTGATCCCGCTCGAGATTAAAGCCAATCTCGATCCCATGCATTTCACAACTGGATCTTTATCTCAAAACATGGGATAAAGCTCCGGGTACACATAGTCACATCACGAGAGATTTACGTTTTTAGAGAGAAGTAATTACTAATTATAGTCCTGGTTATTGGATTTGTCCGGCTCCTTTAGAAATGCTAAAAAACACGGAAATTGTCAGCATGGTTATGAGGTAAGAGGTGACGAAAAATGCGGAAAGAAGCAGAGAGAAACTTTGGGAGCGATAAACGAACCTGTCGTCAAGCAGCGATCGTGATGTCAATCCTCTTTCCCGGGTTCGGTGCCCGCCGAATGTTGCACTAAAATATTTGTCAGTCATAGCCGCCGCTCGCCCGTTGACATGTCGCCACACAACTTTTGTCCGATTCAGTGCTGGCCGTCGGAAGGTCATCTAACGACCGGGGAACTGAACGACGGACGCAACTCAATGGATCTACTTTCCTCTCTACACTAGCTACGCCCAACCCCTCGGAGCGTCTATCCACCTCCTCGTTTTTAAATTCACAGCTCACGGACAGTAGCCCCTTGGTAGTGATCCGGGGGGGTGGATTCGTCATCTATGGTTGTTGGCATTGCGCACTGACGATATGATTGGATGACCTCTAGCTGCTCCGTGATCTTAGGAAGGGCCCTCATCCGCCAGACAACCAGCACCAACTTCCCTTTCACCTGTGGTGCTCTTCCGCGCTCTTTCTCCGTCAAGGTGAGGTCTTCCGGTGTCCTTTGCTGCTTCTTTGGCCGTTTGGCTTTTCAATAGTTTGGTTTTCTCTTTTCAATAGTCTGGGTAGTTGTTAGATGCCAGCTTCACCAGCTGCTCCTTGATCAGCTGCCACCCAGCCAACAGCTGCTCTTTCTCCTACCCTTTCTCTTCTTTGTTCTGCTGCCCTCCTCCTTAAAGGTGAGAGTTTCCAGTCTCCCTAGCGGATACTTCGATCGTTTAATTTCGTACAGCAACTCGCCTTCACCAACTGGTTCGTGATCTTCCGAAATTATCTTTTCTCCTCTCATGCTCATATGCTGCAGATCATTCCGCCTTAAAAAGCAAGTTGCCCGTACGAACGGTTCGGTTGAACAATTTTACTAGTGTGATCTTCTTCCCAATTTTCGTCCGCCAGCAAATCTGTATCCGTGCCTCGAATACATGAACCTGGAAGCACCTTCTTGTACTAGTACCCAACTTGAAACCTCTAGCAGTCAGCCCAAAAGTAATCAACTAGATCTATGATAGATTCTCATCACCAATTCTCATCACCAAAAACCAAACTAGCTTCCCAACATAAACCTCCGTCTTTGCTCATAAGCAGAGCTAGCTAAACAATTTCTCAAAGAAAAAAAAGGAACTCTGTAAACAGTTCTAACGCAGTGAAGGGAAATGGTGCTCTTTGGAAATGGTGATATTCCTTGGACTCTTAGAATGGGGTGGTGACTAAATCCCAGACTTTTTTGATTCTTTTGCAAGGCACGGATCTTCCTATACATGATGACTATAGACCTTGCTAATTGTTTGCTTTAATTTGTATCATTGCTTCAATTTTATTGTACCTGTTAGATAATTTAGGTGTAAACGTCGTTACATGCAACAACAAACAGTTGCAAATAATTAACAATTGCAGGTAGATCAAGATAAGATATACAAGAATAAAATATTGTAGGAGAACATAAATAAATGAGTAAGAAACTCCTGACCGGATCGTCCTGTTGAAAAATAAGACACGTAATTTTATATACGTATATACTTAAAGAAATCATTGCCTTGCAATCCTTCAGATAAGCGATGTTCTTCCAGTCCATCTAGTCATTAAGAATGCAACAAAGTCTATATCCTTGGCTTGTCTCGCTAACGTTTGACGCCAAGTCGTTTGTCTAATCCCACTGTTGTTAGACGTTGATAGCCTTGCTCGTTAAGTTGACGCCTAACGCCACATCATTTGACTGTCATGTAACAGATGACTTCACGTCGTTCAGCTTGTCTGGTTAACGCTAGACGCTGAGTTGCTGCACATGTCTGCTTGCGCTTAACATTGCTCTTCTGGCACGTAAATTTGACGCCGAAACATTTGCACCACCAGTGCAGCCCAACAATCGCATGTACCACCACCCATACAGATCGCGTCAAAGGAATAGAAGGACAATGTTGTTCGTCTCGTTCAGGAGAAAGATCTCCATGAGACAACTTTTCTGAATGCTCGATTCGTTCCGAAGACAAGTCTCCACGAAGCAGCAATTCAGACGGGCGAAGGGAAAGAAGAGAAACACTCTGTCAAAGGGACACATCTCTCGTCTCTTGCAAATGGCGGCCGACGGCTGTGCGTTATGCGGAGAGTGGCTGAATTCATTGTGTGTCCAACCCTAATGACATGTTTCCCTTTTTATAACCCTTTCACGCCCCACGTCCTAATCCTAGACAGACACGATCACTCGATCACTCTTGTACACGAAACGTACATATATTTACCATTAAGGAAAGAAGACCATTAAGTATATAAATAATTAACTTCATCTCTTATTCACATAACGGAAAGTTGATGAACCGTTTCGGAAAGATACAATTAATTAAATCAATAATTAATAACGTAATTATCCTTTTATACAAAAAGAGTAACTTACGTTCCTTTCCATTATGTACTGGTTGCACTACATTGGGCTTAGCCCCTGCTAAATAATAACTGTAAAAGCTATATATCCAACAATCCCCCACAAAGTCCAATGTGTAGTGCCCTGCCAAACAGTCCTCCATACTATGCTTTCAGTGGATATCTTTCGGTTTGAATCTACCTGAGTTATCCAACGTAGACTCCCACGGGAACTAAGTGAATTAAAGTCTTGAACTTGAACCTTGGTTGCAAGAGTATCGATTGGTAACAACATAATAAAGACATGACAGTAAAGAAGTAAAACGATGCATTAAAAGCCATGCATCCTAATCAGGGAATCATGATTGATATAGGAACAACCCTATTCCTTGTTGCGGCCCACACAACATCAATCACTTAGTTGAAGTCTCCAAGGATGTACTGCTAGCATCCTATCCTAGGACTTGACTCCATTCAGAGACTAATCTCTTACTAACTTGCAGCTTATGACACTAAACAAGTTTTCAGGGGAGAGAGACAAATGCATGGAGCATCAAAGATAAATTTACATAGTGTCATCAATTCACCTGACATCTTGTTATTACCACATTGAACCCAATTTGTGGGATCTCCACTCTTTTGGGTTGGGTTGCTACTGCCTATGAATAAGAAGGGGTTTCAGTCCCATCCCCAACCTGAATTTCTCAACTAATGCCATATTAAGACATATAGTCAAAGGATTGGCTTTATAAGAAAAAAAGTACCTACGTAGTCAAGCCTTGACCCCACAAGACACTAACTCCCTTATAGACTTAAGTCTGACTTAGATGTGTCAATGTTGTTTTAATTATACTTGTCAATCTTTATATCTTTTATAGTTATATTGTTATTAATATGAAATGAAATTGCAGGAATCATATTTATTTTCAATAGCTAACTTAGATTAAAATCTATGCAGCCAGTCAATTTCCAATTCAATTTCATATATAAAACACCCAACTAAGCTTCAGAAGAAGACTAAGACAATCCATAAAACAATAGATTTTCTTATTAGGAAAATATATCACAAGACACCATTACTCCTAGAGTTCATGACAAACCGGCATTCATTATTATATCCTTCTACTACCAAAGGATATTTGTCATAATGAAGTCAAGGTAATGCATTCCCTTTACAGACCTCAATACTCTATCAAGAGATTTCTAAATGGGTCTTAGCATGATCATTGGTGTATCTACTCAACTTGCACATAACAAACATAATGTATGTGCATGTGTGGTTCTTAAGATACATCAAACTTCTAATATCCAAAAAGTATCGTAATTAATTCATTAGAGCTTCAGTCACATTCTTATACAAGACATTTTGATGAGTTCATATAGAGTCTTAACATAGTTGCATGATGTGTACTCACACTTCTCTAGTATGCTCTCAACATAATGAGACTTTTAGAGAGTTATACCATCAGTAAACCTCATGATTTTAGGCCTTAAAATCACATAAACGACTCTTATATATATTTCATCTAAAACTTGTTACAGAAGAATGATAGTCTAATTTATTATTTTTATATTGGAAACAAAACATCATCTATGTATAACAACATTAATCAACCATCGACAATTTTTACAGTAGATACATTTATCAAAATTAATAGAAATGAAGAATTTCATTGATAGTACTCTTATCAAACATCTCATATCATTGCTTAGGAGCTTGTTTCAAGCCATGCAATAGCTTTCATAAATTTACACACTTTTATGCTCATTCCTACAATGCACAAATCCATCATGTTGTTCCACATATATATATCTTCTCATGAATATTACCGTGTAAGAATACGGAATTCTCATTCATTTATTGAATATGAGATTATAATGTGACAACCAATGCCTTAAGCATTCAGATTGTGTTCATGCATGAAACATAGAATATGTATCAAAATACTTTATTCCTTCGGAGTGTAAAACCCTTAGCAACTAGCCTAGCAAAGTACGTTATTGATTATCCAGTCTGAATTTATTTTCATCTTAGGATCCATTTACTAACAACTTTAGAACAACTAGAAGACAAATCTATAAATTCCCACAATTGATTTGAGAGAATTCATAAGATTTCTTTGTTAACAAATTCTTTCTAAAACTAAACTTCTGGAGAATCCATAGCATGTTTTGATAAGAACAAGATCATCTTCGATATTATAAGTGAGAAACTCACTTCTATCATCCTTGAAAATCTTAGTACATTAACTTTTCCTTTGTTTAGCCATTTCATCAGAATCAATAAATTCAGAAATAGCAAGTTCTAAGTTGCCCCCCACATTTCTCATCCTTTCTACATACTCGAGAAAAGACCATGTGTATAGTGAATCTTTTATGAGATATTTCTTTAGATACACCCATTTTTCATGGGAAACACATTATCACATAATGTCATACGTAATATCACAATTGTATAAACCTTATAGCCTAAGATTTCAGATTTTACAATCATAAATCTAAAGGCGTAACTTGTCTTTACATGATCCAGTAAGACATCAACCATTTTTCTGATTTCTTTTCGTTTGTGTTCAGAGACATATACCTTAGTAAAAATGCCCCCACATTTGAAGATATTAGAGGAACAATTCTTTCTCAATCAATAACTCAATCAGGTTACTCTTATTATGTCTACGGAAAACTTTATTCAAAATTTGGCAAGCCATAGTCAAAGTTTCTTCCACATATGTATGAGTAAACTTGAGGTCTGGAGAAAGTTATTAGCCATTTAAAAAAGGAATTAGATTTTACATTCTACAATCCCAATAAACCATGGTGAATACAGAGCAACAACCTTCATGAACTACACGGTGGAGTTGTTAAAATTCCAACAAACAAGTTCAAGGTATGTTCTTCTCCGCATTAGACCTTAATCATTTAAGTACCTTACTAGTTTGAGTTTTAGCTTCCATCTAAAAAAAATTTGAATTTTCTAATGTCTCAATTTTACTTTTAAGTAAAATGACATAACAATATCTACACAAATCACATATGTTATAAAATAAAAATTTCCAGTTCCTATTAGTAACTTCATTAAATTCACAGATGTTATGGTGAACTAAATCTAGAATTTCAGAATTCTTATTATAAAAAGAAATTCTTCCAGGCAATTTAGTTTACATATATATTTTACATCTTTTAGAATTAATGTCGGATTTTAGAACCAATTCATGATTCATCATTTGTTTCATTGAGATAACAAAATACGTCTCAAAGAATATTGTTATATATTAGATGAAATAAGATTCATGCATACAGAACTATATTCATTCAAATATTAAATTGCAACTTGAAATATGTTCAGCAAGAATCTTAAACTTGTTCTCCATGTTACACAAATATCACTTGCTAAAGAATATAGTATCACGAAGGTATGTAATAATAATTTATTACATTTTACAGTCTATTACAAAACCATCTCATTTAATAATCAAAATTTCAGGTTTTAAAGACACATACCCATCATTAAGGTTCAAGAAAATAATTATCTAATTATAATCTCCTTAATTTCAGATGTGGCAACATTCTATCCTTTGTATATAAAGGACATACTTTGTTCTTAGCCATAGATATATGTACTATCTTTAATTTCTTATATTTGGTCTTAGCACTAAAATTAACTGCCGGGTAAGAACTAACATGTAAGTTGACATTTGCATCTTTCAGGTGTACGTCTTGTTTATTAATGTCTAAAATGAGACCGCTCATTGACATTCTCCTTTATATTTGAGATATATGTCAAACGACTTCTTAAAATATTAGGAATATCTCAACTATAGACATAACAATAAAATTTTGAGGTGTACGTCTTGTTTATTAATGTCTAACATGAGACTGCTCATTGACATTCTCCTTTATATTTGAGATATATGTCAAATGACTTCCTAAAATATTAAGAATATCTCAACTATAGACATAATAACAAAATTTTCAAGCAATTAATGCATGCATCCAGAATTTTGTACACCAAGAATGAAAACGTTAATTACTTGTTCAAGAATAAATTTACCTCTACTAAATAAAGCGTTTAGAAATATTATAAACTTTGAAACGCAGCACTGTTTAGTACCCTTATTGTCAGTTTTATATTTTATTTCTACCATCCCTATATAATGTTATGGAAATAAGCAATATTTGCTAAGAGCATAAATTATACAGTTTGTATTTTTAACACAAACAAAATTAACTCTTTGCATCTCGTATCAGCCTTTTTCCAATAGAAATAATATTCACATTGTTGGGATCAGTTTTATTTAGTTCTGGTTGTTCCTATTCTTCATACTCATATATTATGCCAATTATATATTCAACATTGCTAATATACAACGTTCGAAACAATAAATTTTCAGGCATATGTTTATTGTTAATTCTAGCGCACGTACCATGATCTCCATTGTTAATTAACGACAAAGTATGATTTCTTTAAGATTGTTAGATAATTTAGGTGTAAACGTCGTTACATGCAACAACAAACAGTTGCAAATAATTAACAATTGCAGGTAGATCAAGATAAGATATACAAGAATAAAACATTGTAGGAGAACATAAATAAATGAGTAAGAAACTCCTGACCGGATCGTCCCGTTGAAAAACAAGACACATATATTTATATACGTATATACTTAAAGAAATCATTGCCTTGCAATCCTTCAGATAAGCGATGTTCTTCCAGTCCATCTAGTCATTAAGAATGCAGCAAAGTCTATATCCTTGGCTTGTCTCGCTAACGTTTGACGCCAAGTCGTTTGTCTAATCCCACTGTTGTTAGATGTCGATAGCCTTGCTCGTTAAGTTGACGCCTAACGCCACATCGTTTGGCTGTCATGTAACAGACGACTTCACGTCGTTCAGCTTGTCTGGTTAACGCTAGACGCCGAGTTGCTGCACATGTCTGCTTGCGTTTAACATTGCTCTTCTGGCACGTAAATTTGATGCCGAAACATTTGCACCACCAGTACAGCCCAGCAATCGCAGGTACCACCACCCAGACAGATCGTGTCAAAGGAATAGAAGGACGATGTTGTTCGTCTTGTTCAGGAGAAGGATCTCCACGAGACAACTTTTCCGAATGCTCGATTCGTTCCGAAGACAAGTCTCCACGAAGCAGCAATTCAGACGGGCGAAGGGAAAGAAGAGAAACACTCTGTCAAATGGACACATCTCCCATCTCTTGCAAACGACGGCTGACGGCTGTGCGTTATGCGGAGAGAGGCTGAATTCATTGTGTGTCCAACCCTAATGACATGTTTTCCTTTTTATAACCCTTTCACGCCCCACGTCCTAATCCTAGACAGACACGATCACTCGATCACTCTTGTACACGAAACGTACATATATTTACCATTAAGGAAAGAAGACCATTAATTATATAAATAATTAACTTCATCTCTTATTCACATAACGGAAAGTTGATGAACCGTTTCGGAAAGATACAATTAATTAAATCAATAATTAATAACGTAATTATCCTTTTATATAAAAAGAGTAACTTACGTTCCTTTCCATTATGTACTGGCTGTACTACATTGGACTTAACCCATGCTAAATAATAACTGTAAAAGCTATATATCCAACAGTACCAGCTACCAATTTCAGGCAACATACAACATCGACTGGAAAACATAGACAATAATAATGATTCAATCCTTTTGCACTATATATTTTGTAGTACTGCATTTATTTGGTGGTTGACTGAATTTCCAAAATGGTAGTTTGAGCTCATAAACGGTAGAACTTCAAAAATGACTAGAATATTTGATCCTATCAAGTTGATGTTTTCTACATGTATAATATTTAGATTAGGCCTAGGTCTCAACAAATCCAGTCTTGTCCCAGGGCTTCGACAAAAGTTTAAGAAGTTGTCAGCTCTTTTGGTAACTTAGATCCACAGCTTGACAGAATCATTACTCTTAATTTGCTTTTTTACTTTAATTTTTCTGGGTACATGATCCTTTCCGTTATTTCCCCTGCATGCCTTTAGGATTTTGATTGTAAAATGTTCTTGCTCATCCTGCGCCTTACTCATGGTTTGTCACATGCTCCTGTTAACGTGGTATCGTTAAACTGTATCATATACTTTTCAGAAAACATCTATAATGGCTCGAACTGCTTTGGAGGAGATGTCAGATAGTGGTGCTTTCAAGAGGTCTCCATCAACTTTCCGTAACATCATCTCACGGGATCAGAATTCTCAGTTTTCAGCAGAAGCTGGAAGATATCATTTGTACATATCATATGCATGTCCCTGGGCATCTAGATGCTTATCCTATCTAAAGCTGAAGGGGCTGGACCATGCAATTAGTTTCACGGTACACCTCATCGTTATTCTAACAAGTTTCTGCAAGAGTCTCTTTGTGATTATTTGTTTCCATGTTTCAGTCAGTCAAACCTATATGGGAGAGGACAAAGGAGAACGACGAGCATTTTGGTTGGGTATTTCCTGAAAATAGTGATGTGGAACCAGGAGCTGAACCTGATGCACTAAATGGGGCCAGAAGCATCAGAGATCTTTACGAGCTTGCCAGTACAAATTACTCTGGAAAATACACTGTTCCGGTACATGAATGCATTAGGCAATTTTCTCTCTCCATTGATTTGTGTATGCTTCCAGTGCTAGACTACTGTGGAATTGTGTTTGACAGGTATTATGGGACAAGAAGCTGAAAACTATAGTGAACAACGAGAGTTCCGAAATTATTAGAATGTTGAACACAGAGTTCAATGGCATAGCAGAAAATCCTTCGTTGGACCTATATCCATCTCAACTGCAAGCAGAAATCGATGAAGTTAATGAATGGGTTTATGACTCCATTAATAATGGGGTCTACAAGTGTGGGTTTGCCAAGAAGCAAGGTCCCTATGATGAGGTATCAAATAAGGAACATCTAAGTTCATCATTTTTGTTACTAGCTAAGGAATATTCTTCGGAAAACCTTCTATTATTATTGTGGTGATTATATAGAATTCTGTTTGGATGTTTTTCTTCTTCTATTCTAGAGTCTGAAATGATCTAACACTTGTGTACGTTCAATGATATGTGCAGGCGGTTGAAAAGCTATATCAAGCTTTGGACAGATGTGAGCAGATTCTTAGTCAACAAAGATATTTATGTGGGAGCACACTAACTGAGGCTGATGTTAGGCTTTTCGTTACACTTATAAGATTTGATGAGGTAAGATTTCTGGTTTTAAATGGTGAGAACAGTTGATTTATTTTCCAGAGTTTCTCGATACTACTACTACTGTTTGTATCAGGTTAAAGGACTTGAAAAACCCATACACTTCAGTGAAATAGGAATTTGGAAATTATAATGGATCCATACACTCAAGTTAACTTCAGATAGATGTGTTGTACATTCACACACATCCATCTTTTATGGATACAACACAATCATATTCTAAAAGTCTCTATACACAATGTATGCCATCCATGATCTGTGAGGTGGTTACCACCCAGGCACCCGGTGGTTTGGGGAGGGGGTCGACATCCACTATAAAACAAAATTTTGGTGCTGGGCTTTTGAATTTTTACTCAATAATTTTCTATATTGTATATCATTTAATCTCCTATCTGACTTTTGCAACTGGTCTTCATGCATTTTTAGGCATCTTATTTGACATTTCAGGGTGCAAAAATACTGTATGTACATGAAACATTGAGTATATCTTATATGATATAAACTGTAAAAAAAAAGGGTTTGGAACTCCTCTAGCTGTCCAACAAAGACCGTAGGGTGCCTAGATACCTTGACAACCGTTACAAGTAAAAGGAGATATTAAGCTATTTAACATGGGCCTATCTCTATAAGTCCAATCACGTCAGAGTCTAATAAGTCAATAGGTTCAATAGAGTTCCATCAGGTTTGGTATTGCGTCCAACTCTCCTATATATAGGAGAGTGTTTCTCTTGTATGTAAACCTTGTCACTATATCGTCTCTTCAGTTTATTCAACAGCAACCATGCTAACACCTATTTTTCAAATACTGGAAACTAAACAAAAGTCTTTGGAATGCTGATATGAAAAACTACATTTTCAAGGATGTTGTAGTGAGAAGGCCCATCAATTGTTCGATCCTTAGCTGACATTGGTGGATGGTAACTGTGTTTTAAAAACCGGTATGCGTATGAGTGCGGAGAGGTCACCTTATAGAGTATCTTTGGTATGCGGGTGTATATGCAAAAGTATATGCAGTTCTGTTTTTTCATATTTTAATTATTATATATAAATCATACAATTGCCGATTTAACTGTACGATTACATATTTGGACCCTAAAATTTGAGATAGATTCAAATATAAAGTTTCAATGATATATAAAGCACCATTTAGAATGCATTCTAGAATCATTTTAATATAAACTCCAATGAAGCGCACACGAAATGGTTTAACACAAGTACGTAACAATGAAGACTAACCACATCCAACAAAGAGATGACCGCACGTCCCAGACTTCCAAAACAATAAACATTAAATAAGCATGCAACTTATTTACAAAACATGCAACAAATTAGTACATCAATAGAATGTTACTAATAAAAAAAAATCTAGTTTGGGCCGAGATAACAAATGTCCATCTAAAATCACCAACAAATCGACCTTGTAAGCAACTAATGCATGGGCCACTTATGCGCCTTTTTTTTTTAAAATACTGGATTATAACGACCTTATTATGAAAAGGCTAACTCTATTACTAGATATTACTTCTAGATTGAAACATCTAGAATGCGAGTTATGCCGTCAACAATTATGACCAACGTCGAAAAGGCGTTAGGCGCATCGAGGCATTTTCCTCATAGTGAGGTGAGGCAGTCAAGGCACAAGCCTCAAAAAAGTCTGAGATGCTCATATATATTATTAGTATATATATGTACATATTATTTGTTGTTAGTAATAATATACATGCATATTTATTTAATGCACATATGGGATTAAGAAAGAAAGATTTCTCCCCCCCTCTCCCATGCCCGTGGCGGAGGCCGAACGCCTGAGAGGGTGGTAAATCAAGGCGGCAACTGGGATTTATTTAATGCACATATATGTACATAAAAGTATGTACGCTCACATAGGCATAAACAAGTATACACATTAAAAAAATTATACAGACATATATATATATATCTATATATATGCATGTCAGTATTTATATACAAGTAAATCTTTACATACACATACATTTATATACATATACACAGACATGCACAAATATATACATGTAAATATATACCATATGCATTGTTACACGTATATGCATATACATATATAGATACATACACATATACATAAATATATAAATACAAATATACATGTTTAGATACATATATATGTATCTCTCTCTCTCTCTATATATATATATATATTATACACACAAATATACATGTTTAGATACATATGCATATATACACATATAGATTATACACGTGCATATGAGGCTTAAATTGGGGTTTGAACTGAGGTTTACGCCTTAGAAATGCCTCAACTCCCTTTTTACACCTCACCATAATGAGGCACACACCTCTCACTTGGATAGTGATGCACACGCCACACACCTTTTTTCCCATGATTATGACACTAGGACAGGGCTAGGAAGAAAACCAAACTTGATCACCAAACCGAGCCAAACATTACCGAACCACTCAGTCTAGTCTGCTTTACACGTTTAGTGCGGTTAACTTAGTTTGAGAAATCTTCAGACTGTGTCTATGTGGTATAAGTCTTGGTGATCGGTTAACTACTTATACTTAACTTGACTGACCATGTATACTGAAGAATGCATATATATTCTTATTTTTTATTTCCTCCTTTGTCTATCTCATATTTATTACCTTATTCTGTAATAGGGGTTTGCTTGTTAACCCCTCTTACAAGTAAACATGATTGGATGTTAATAAACACACAAGAATTCTTCTCTTTTTATTTCACATGGTATCAAAGTAGGGAGACTAGATACGAAAGCCCACTAAGTGCATCTCTCCCCATTCCTCCTTGCGACACTCGCCGTTGCCTTTACCACCGTCACCTTCACCGCGTTTGTTGTCTTCGCAATGGCCAACACCAACCACCATCTTTCTTCTTCTCTATTGAGCCTATGCTAGCTATTCCCTAATAGTTGTGTTTGAGAAGCCATATGTCATCATTGTTGTTGGTCTATATGCCATCTAGGATCAAGGTATCTTATGGTTAATCTAGATTGATGACCATCGATATCCTATCCCTGATACAACTTTGATCCCTTAAGGGATTACCTTCTCACTGTTTTTGTGGCTAGTTAAACCATGTATAGGCCTTCCGCATGGTGTGTGATCAATACTGCAAAAATGGGTTTTTCCCGAATTTTACTTGTCACGTTGATGACTACAATGTGTGTGATCAGTTTTCCAAAGGTGATATGACCCTCTTTCACATGGTGTGTATCCAACTACATTATGTGTGATCAAAAGCCTGCCTTCCTCTCTTTGCACCATCGTTTCAAAATGTCCAATTTTGATGCAGTTTCTGAAGAACTAGAAATAGAAATTTAAATAAATTTTGACAGATATGTTCCCGTCAACACAATATTTGAAACATGATTTTGACAATCACATAAAGGAATTAAGGAATGAAAGTTTACCAAGATAATTTACATACATAAATACACCTTTTTGTGCAATAGAATACTATATTGATATTTGGGGGGGGTCCCGCATGTGTGTGTGTAAATAAATCGAGTTGTTTTAATGGGTATTATTATATGTGCTTTATTGCTTTATGTTATTGTTATTTTCAGTGTTATGGGCTTTAGACTTGTCTTGTCTCTAGCCTTTTTGTTTTATCCCATATTGCCCATCTCTGACAATAGGCTTACTCTGTTGTCCTGTAAAAGAGAGTCTGTTGTAACTTGTTATATCCATCTAATATACCTAACCCTTTTCTATTCTATATTGTATCAGAGCAACCCGATCCCCCTTAGCTTTTCCACCTTATCCCTAATGCCATCCCCAACCTAGCCGCCCCCTTCCCTCTCCCTCTCCCTCATGTTGCTGCCCCCTCCTTGCCGCCGCCAATCCCTACCCCATCCCTTCTCCTCTCCCACCCCACAACCCTAACCCAACTCCTATCTCACCCGCCTCCACCCCCTTCCTCTCCAACTCCTACACCCCTCCGCCACACCCTCCCCTACCTCCACCTGCCGCTGCCGCTCCCCTCCTCCAGCCTGCCCGCCACCACCAACTCCTCTTCACCACCACAACCCCCCTTTTCCCTTCTTCCCTCTTCCCCACTACATCTACCAGTCATTCCATCCCTTCATCTAGCCACTACAATTACTCCATCTCTTCACCAGTAGCCTGTAGGACGTCTCCGGTCACTTTCTAACAATTGCACGTTTTTTGCTAGTTGCATGCCTATGCCTCATGGTGGAGTAAGTCTCCCTCCATGATGGTGTAGGTTTTCTATCTCTTCTTCTTCCCCTGTGTGGGTTTATGAGATCTGATGCGTCAGATCTACTACTTGTGCATGCTGCCCCGCTGCGGGTTTTGCCAGATCTACTGTCCAGGTGTTCTACTGCCCATGTGTTGGGTTCCTCTCTTATCTATTGTTTGCTGATTGCTGTATCTACCTGCTGCGTGCTCCTTCCTGATTCTGCATCTTGTGCTTCTTTGCCTCTGCTCAGATGACATCCACTGATCCAATACAAACTCTGTGTGTTACTACCGTTAAGTTGGATGGCTCCAACTACCAGACCTAGTCTGCATCCTTCGAGCTTTATGTTAAATCTCAATGGCGTTATTCACATCTCATCTATGAAGGACCGACTATACCTGCCAAGGGAGCTAATGCCAAAACCAAACATGCCTATGATCTTTGGTCCAAAGGTGACTCTGGTGTAATGACTTGGCTGGTTAATAGTTCTGAACCAAAGATTAGTCAGTCTCTTCTACGGCTGAAGACTGTCAAAGCCATGTAGGACCATCTCTCACATGTTTACTCTCATTAGTAGGACCCTAAAAAAGTATTTGAGATTTTCAAACAACTGGCCAAGGAGTGTTCTGCAACCGACTGTGTGGAGGATTATTATAATCAATGTACTTCTCTCTGGGACGAATTTGAAATTTACCATCTTCTCACTGTTGATATTACTGAGATACAACGACAACGCAATGTATTGCAACTTGTGCAATTTCTTGCTGGATTATCCCACTCCCTTTCTGGGGTAGTTGATCAGATATTAACTAGCGATCCTTTACCTACTCTACGAGACGTCCTCAAACGGGTTTAACGTCTACCGTATGTCTCCCAATTGCCACATGATCACTCTGATGCTGCTCTTTCTGCTCGCTCGGGAGATTCTTTTTGTGGTCGTGGTCAACGACGTTCTACTATTGTACCTGGTCGTGGTTCATCTTCTTCTGAGTCTTCTGAATCACACTATTGTAAATTCTGTAAAAGAATCAATCATACAGAGGATCACTGTTGGATAAAATATGGTAAGCCTGTTTGGGCAAATTAGGTCACTACTGATCAGCCTGATTCTGCACCATCATCTTCTTCTCATCCTTTTGTGGATTGGCTCCGTCCTGAGATCGAGAAGCTACTCCAGGCTCGTCTTGCTACTTCCACTTTTGATGTCTCTCCGGATGAAGGTTCTGCCCTTCTTGCATCTTCTCCACTTTTTGGTAAAAACACATGGGTGATTGATTCTGAAGCCACCTCTCATATCTCGGGCAATGCTGACTTGTTTTCTAATCTTCGTAAAACTTCTATTTTACCTGTTACCTTGGCCGATGGTTTGCATTCAATACTTTATGTTCCAAAGTTCCCGTTAAATTTATTATCTGTTAGTAGAACTGTCAAGAGCCTCCGATGCTCTATAACTTTTGACCCGGATGGTGTTGTGTTTCAGGATCCGCATATGAGGATGAGGATTGGTTCGGGCCTTGAGGGACCAGATGGGCTATATTACCTGGATTTGCCGAAGTTGACTGCTCTACTGACTGCTTCTGTTACTGGACTTCAATGACATTATAGACTGGGCCATCCATCCACTGCAAAGTTGAAGCATTTAATTCCCGCCATTTCTGATTCTGCTTTTCACTGTTTAAATTGTACTCTGGGCAAACAAACTTGTGGTACATTGTCTAAAAAAACTGTATTGGCTCAAAAGCACCTTTTGATATTATACATGCTGACGTTTGGGGACCGTATTCTGTTACTTGTACTTATGACTTTTGTTACTTTCTGAGGTTTATTGATGATTTCTCACGAACCACATGCTTGTTTCTTTCAAAAGATCGTTCTCACATGCTTGATACTATCATGACCTTTTTTGCTGAAATACTTACCCAGATTGATAAGCCTATCAAATTTTTTTGAACGGAAAATGCTTTAGAGTTTATGCAAACATCTGTCAGCCATTTTGTAGAAAAATGGGTACTATTAATCAAACCTCTTGTTCATATATTCCTCAACAAAATGGGATTGCCGAACGCAAAAATCAACATCTCTTGGAAGTTGCCTGTACTCTTCTTTTTCATTATCATGTTCCCCAAACTTTTTGGCCTGAAGTCGTCTCAACTGCCTGCTACTTGATTAATCGCATGCCCTCTTCTATTCTTGGCAACCAAATACCTTTTCAAGTTTTGTATCCCGATGCCGCTCTTTTTTCTTGTACCTCCTAGGATCTTTGGAAACACTTGCTTTGTTAAAAACCTTCGGCCAGGTTTAACTAAACTTGATCCTCGCTCTACCAAATGTGTGTTCTTGGGTTATTTTCAGACTCAAAAAATGTTACGAATGCTATGATCCTACTGCAAAGAAATTGTTTGTTAGTGCTGATGTGGTATTCTTTGAGGAGTCTCTTTACTTTTCTCCAGCGGCATCAACACTGACATCTGATCTGCTTGATACACCTTTACCTATGATGGTTGACACTAACATGTCTTCCTCAAATATGGCTCCCGCTGTGCCTCTGAAAATGTATCAAAGACGCCCAAGAGATACAACTCCCTCTATGGCCCCTCCATCTTCGATTCCTCAATCCTCGTCGGCAAATCAGCCTTCACCTCAGGTAATTTCTGATTTAGATGTCCCTATTAGCTTGCGAAAAGGGACCTGATCTTGTACTTATCATCCTATTGGAAATGTTCGTACTACTGCTAACTTGGGGATGAATTTTGCAAATTTTACCTCTGCTTTTTCTGCTATTTCTGTTCCTAAGAATCCTGCTCAGGCTTTAGCGCATCCTGCATGGCGTCAGGCCATTGAAACTGAAATGCATGCACTTAGTGATCGTTGTACATGGGACTTAGATGATTCACTTGCCTCTTGTTCTCCTGTCGGCTGTCGTTGGGTCATTACTATCAAATATCAGTCCAATGGTGCTGTTGAACGTCTGAAAGCTCGTCTTGTTGCTAAAGGATATTCCCAGACTTATGACTTTAACTATTTTGAGACATTTTCTCCTGTAGCACATCTCAATTCTGTTTGTGTTCTTATATTTGTAGCAGTTAATTGTGACTGGCCTCTGTTTTAGCTAGATGTTAAAATGTTTTTTTGTATGGTTGTCTACAAGAGGAGGTATACATGGAACAACCACTTGGTTTCGTCACTCAGGGGGAGCATTTCAAAGTGTGCAGGCTGTGTAAAGCAATCTATGGACTGAAACAAAGTCCCCATGCCTGGTTTGATAAGCTCAGTAATATCCTTCAGCAGTTTAGCTTTCGTCGTTCTCATTCTGATCACTCCGTGTTCATTAAGAAATTGTTTCTGGTCTGGTCGTCTTAATTGTGTATGTTGATGATATTATTTTATCTGGGAGTGATCAAGTGGGCATTCAAACAACTAAGGAAACAAAACATTTTGTCACTAACGATCTCTGGGTAAATTGAGATATTTTTGGGTATTGAAGTTTCACGGTCCTCCTCAGGTGTGCTTATCTCAAAGAAATTATGTTTTGGATCTGTAGTCTGAGACATGACTTCTTGGTGCAAAATCCACTGCTACTCCTTTAGATCCTAATACGAATTGGGACGATGATACTTCTCCATACCCTAACCGCCATCAATATCGTTGATTGGTTGGTAAACTTATATGTCTGACCGTGACGCGAGCTGATATTACTTCTGCAGTTGGCTTAGTGAGTCAATATCTCGATAAACCTCGACAATGGCACTGGGATGTGCTGTGTCACATTTTGAAATATCTGAAAAATTCTCCAGGCAAGGGCTCATTGTACAAAAATCACGGGCATTGTTCTGACTTGTGACTATGTAGGCAGCCGGTTAGATTGTAAATCTACTTCTGGTTACTACACCTTTGTCGGTGGCAACCTTGTTACCTGGCGCAGTTAAAAACAAACTGTTGTTGCCCGATCCAGTGCTAAAGCTGAATATAGAGCTATGGCTCTTACTGCATGTGAACTTTTATGAGTCCACGATCTTCTGAAGGAATTTGGTATATCTGACTCTGCTCCTATTTCTATGCATTATGATAATAAGTTTGCCATTTTTATTGCTAGCAATCCAGCCTTTCATGAGCAGACTAAACACATTGAGGTGGACTACTATTTTGAGAGTGAGGCTGTTTTGTCTGGTGCTATCTCCACCCCATACACTCATACGTCTGATCAAGTGGCTGACATCTTCACCAAATCTCTTCCAAAGGCCATATTTCATAGCATGGTTGACAAGCTGGGCATGATTGATATCTACGCTCCAGCTTGAGGGGGAGTATTAGTATATGTGTTTTATTGCTTTATGTTTATTGTTATTTTCTGTGTTATGGGCTTTAGACTTGTCTTGTCTCTAGCCTTTTTGTTTTATCCCATATTGCCTATCTCTGACAATAGGTTTACTCTCTTATCCTATAAAAAAGAGTCCTCTATAACTTGTTATATCCAGCTAATATACAAAATCCTTTTCTTTCTATAATGGGGATTTCGATGACGAGTTCGATAATGTAATGGAGATATTATCTAATAGAACTTTTCAAGAACAATCTGTTACAACTCAGTTTATCGAGCACCCTTCCCCCCTACCAACTTAAGAAGCTCCACCATCACTATCACTAAAAGATGCCATCTCCTGAAAATTTTAAAACAAACAATAGCTATTATTACATCAATAATAATTTCAATTGATACTTGATACCTTATGTTATATATCATCGAATATGAAAACACTAATATTAATCTCAATCTAGGTCTGAATTTTTTTTTATAAATAGGTCCAAATTACTTAAATAGTTGATACAAATAGTCCAATATATGGAATATATCAATCAAATGCATTTAACTGTATATTTCCCTCACATAGTTGAAAGTTGAAACTTAATTTGTATAATTTATTAACACATACATTACAATTCTATTTTTTCAAGGTTGTTTTTCTCATTTTAAGTTCTGAAATCATATTTTAATTAGTTTTTAATTTGAAATAAAACATATCAATAATGTAAATTTACTGAAATCATCTCATCACGATATTAGAGTATGATTTTAGTATGTGTTAAGTGTTACATAATAAGCGAACATAACTTTTATAAAAAAATTAAAAACTCATTTTAGGAATAATTCATCCCTTATCTTGTGAAACAATATATATATATATATATATATATATATATATATATATATATATATATATATATATATATATATATATCAAGTTACATTTATAAAATAATGGTAGACCTATGGTTGAAACGTCATCGGTATTGGATACCTTGTTCCTTGCTCAGGAGTAGCTGAGGCCCTAGCCTTAATTCTAGATGATAATGTCCAATGCTAACCATCAAGTGTTTTTCTTTTGAAATTATATGATATACTTTTTTTTCTTCTGTTGTATATTATTATCATTATCTCTTTGATGAAATTACATTATTTTCATTTGTTTACAGGCTTGAAACTTTACTTCTGATTTAGCTTTTACATTTTCATTTCTAAATTAATCTTTGAGCAACCTTTTTTCTTTACTATTTTAGTGATTTTGAAATCTCGCTTTTATTTGTTTTGATACGTGTTCCTACTAATTCAGATTATATTTCCTATGATTTTCTTTTTCAATTACCAATTTTGATTTAATAGTATAAAGCATTGATATCTCATTATTCGCTACATATTTTATTAGTATGTGGTCTCGGAATTAACATTACACTTAATCTCCATTTATTCTTATCTGTCAGTTATATAAACTTGTGATTTTGTTTTAATTGTGCTGAAACAAACATATTCTTATCCATACACATGGATATATATAGTAGATATATACATACATGTTATACATATAAATAAGAAACTATATTTTTTTTATGAACACCTGGTACATATTTCAAGGCTTACACCTCTAATGCCTCACTTAATCCCTTTTTTTCCTTGTTGAGTAAGGTATAAAAATATAATTTGTTTTTGTTTTGCTTAAGCAAACATATATGCATACACACATATGCATGAATATAGTAGATATACACATTTGTGTATATATATACATATATACATATATATACATATATATGCTAATAAATGTGTGTATATATATAGATGTTAGGAAGTATGTACCGGCCAATACATGTAACTTATGTATACCGTCCATTGAATTGGCACATGTGGAGTATGCCATTAAAATTCAACTATATGGATTGATTCATCATATTATAGATTTGATGTGTTTAAAAAATCAGAAACATATCTCATATATATCGTGAGATATACAATATATCATCTAACGGTTTCTTCAATTTCTGCAATTTACCGTCGATTAGAAAATACACATATTCTTTCACTGGATGATCAATGAGTAGCAGATTGTGCTAATTTTTAATATACGTCTTATCTAAGGTGCATACATCACATCCATAAGGTTAGATTTTTTACTTTAATTTAACAATCATCATAAATGAAGATGGGTACATGTAAGCTACATGTACTCGGGCACACAATTCTTTTAGCCATATATACATACATATATATACATATATATATCTATATACACACACACACATACAGACACACACACACACACACACATATATATATATATAGTCAGGCTAGAATACATTTGAGTGTACAGATCGCACGAATACACTTAAGTGTGTTTGCATATCAAGACTATTTTTTTTGCAAAATGTAAACCATTGATCTTCACTGTCATACTATAACTAGGGATGAGTGTAAGTCACTCATCCAAGGGCAACAAAATCGACGCTTGAAGCTAATTTGAAATGCATAATTTTTGCGGTCTTTATAACATGACCTACAAATGTCCAAATGTACTCAAATTTTGTATATGAGCTATTCACAAGATGTTTAAGAAGATCAACGGATTAGATTTTTGAAAAAAATATTGCATCATAAAAACCTACTTGAGTGTATTCTGCTCCGAATACACTCGAGTGTATTCTAGCCTGACTCTCTCTCTCTATATATATACATATATATGTGTGTGTGTGTGTGTGTGTGTATATATACATATATATATATATATGTGTGTGTGTGTGTGTATATATGTATATTACACACACAGATATACATATTATATACATATATACACACACATATATATGCACATATATATGTACACACACATTAAATACATATATACACACATATATATGCACATATATATGTATATATGTATACATACACACACACATATATATGTATATATATATGTATATATATGTGTATATATATGTATGTATATATATATATATATATATATATATATATATATATATATATATATATATATATATATATATATATATATATATATAAAGTCAAGCTAGAATACACTCGAGTGTACAGATCACGCCGTACACCCCAATGGTGTTTGCCTATCTAGACCATGTTTTTCCAAAATCTAATCCATTGATCTTCATGGTTACAATAATAATAGGTCACATACAAAATTTGAACTCATTTGGATAAGTGTAAGTCACTTATCCAAGGACAACAAAATCAACGCACAAAACTAATTTGAAATGCATGATTTTTGCCTCCTTTTTTCAAATTAGTTTTGTGCGTTGATTTTGTTGTCCTTGGATGAGTGACTCATTCAAATGAGCTCAAATTTTGTATGGAGCCTATTATTATTGTAACCATTAAGATTAATGGATTAGATTTTAGAAAAACATGGTCTAGATAGGCAAACACCATTGAGGTGTACAAGGTGATCTGTACACTCGAGTGTATTCTACCCTGACTCTCTCTCTCTCTCTCTCTCTATATATATATATATATATATATATATATATATATATATATATATATATATATATATATATATATATATATGGCAACGATCCAGTGAAAAACATATCTGGTGAGAGCATGAGAGGCATTTGAATAACTCTCCACATAGATCAATTTTTTATAATCCAACCGTACAAATTACAAGTATACCTTATTATCTACCTTCCTATAAAATTTTATCACCATCCAATTTGTAGATCATTCGCAACAACCAAATATTTTTCGACGCTCTATATTGAATTTCAGGCTGACCGTTGGATGTAAAAAGTGTATATTGTACATATGGACATGTAAACAATGTCTGATTGCAATGATTTTTTGCGAGAAGGTAAATGAAATGATGCCTTTTCCATCTATACGGTTGGATTTTAAAAAGTAGTTACGAATTTGTAGTTATTCAAATGTCTCTCATACTCTCACCGTAGGATGTTTCTCACTCGATCGCTACCCTATATGTATGTATGTATGTATGAACAAAATCTAACATTAATTAATTACATAGCCAAGTAGTGTTGACTATAATATACAAAACTTGTATACATTAAATGTTCTATGATATAGCTAGTCCTAAGCTGTAATATTTGGGTACTGCTGTAATGCATCTAAGTAAATATCCTATTGCTCTATTATACTAGTAATGCATGATTAGTTTTACTGATTTCCTTGCTGCTTTCAGTGATTAATGATTGGTACTGCTGGTTAGTATTACTTTAGTGATTACTTTAATTCAATAATTCATAGTTTGTTATATACAATTACTGATCTGCTTGCTGATTTTAGTGATTAGAGATGCTGATTAATAGTAAGTATTGATGAATACTTAGTTAATTACTGATTTGCTGATTAGATATGTATAGAAGTTCCTTATAAATATATGTAATTTTGTATAAAAATATATAAAATTTAGACACCCGCTTTTTCAAAAATCGCCCGCTTAATCGCCCGCCTACCGCTTAATCGGTTACAGGGTGCCGTCAGCACGCTTCCCGCTTTCTAATACATTGGGGGCCATAAGGGGAGCAAGAGTATATGTGAGACCACTATCCCGTAATCTGCTTTTATAAACAAGTAGAGGCGTGTCCTGAGACTGTAGAATTGGCTGTGGTTCAGTTACTACAGATACACACATAGGAAACAATGAATCATGAAGAACTTTAATATAGAAGCTATGTTTTGAAAAAAAAAACATGTTAACTTCTCAAAGAAAACCACATCAACACTGACAAACCAGAGTTTAGTAGTAGGGTCATAAAACTTGCATCCCACTTGTGTTCTAGAGTAGTTAAAAAGAGCACATTTTACAGATTTCGGATCCAATTTGAAATGACTAGTGTAAAGATCCCGCACAGAGTAGATGCAACTGAAATTCATGGCGGTAAGGAATGTAGTGAAGCCTTAGAATAAAGAAGTTAGTATGGTATCCGATTATGAAGAACATAGAAAGGCATGCTATTAATAGAAAACTGCCATAGAGAAAATACATGCCAACAATTCTTAGGCACAGTATCGTGAAACACATTGTCCGAGCAACCTCAAGAAGATGCCGGTTATTCATCTTCGATTTCCATTTTGTTGTGGTACAGTGCCTTTATTCTCATAGAATTTCTGTATTGAAATGATGCATGATGAATGAAATATGGACTGTTACTAATTTTGGGTATCTTTATGGGTTGTGAGAACTGTTCTTTAAAGAAATAGTTCATGGTCTTCAAAACTTGTCCTCTCTCTTTACAAAAGCAACCATGTCGCTCTCAAGTAATCATTAATAAAGGTAATAATAATATGAAAGCAAATAAGCTTTAAAAAATGATGACGAATGAACAATACTTCTTATTAGGATAAAAGAGTTTTTTTTGCTGCATACTTCACGTGAAAAAGACAAAGCAAAAGAAGAATAAAGTAATCAACATATTATTTCAGAAGATAATGTCCAATTCTAGTGTCATTACTGGGAAGACACAACATTAGATAGCATAGCAGTAGCAGAAGTATTCGGCATATCCAGATAATAAAGTGCATTTGATCCTTCATGGCCCGAACCAATCCTTATCCTCATATGGAGATTATGGGAAATACACCCATTAGGGTCAAAAATATTGGTAAGGCATTGAAGGACTTTGGCTTAAGGCTTATACCTCAAATTGTTTGAGCCTCATCTTGAAGAACCAAGGTTTAGCTGAGGCGCATACTGAAGTTCTGGATAGTTATATCTTATGATCTCTGACTTTTCTACTTTTGAGATTACTATAAGCACTTTCTTTAAAAATTCTATGTTTATAGTTGTTGTGATTAATTATCATAATCTCATTGAATGAAAATTTAATTATCATTCTCTAAATGAGATGTATTATTATACATGCTTTATTGCTATATGTTTATTGTTATTCTTGTTATGGGCTTTAGACTTGACTTGTCTCTAGCCTTGTGTTTTATCCCATATTGCCTATCTCTCACAATAGGCTTACTCTCTTGTCCTATAAAAGAGATTCCTCTGTATTTTATTAAATTATCTCATTATAAACTCTTCTCCTTCTATATGGTATCAGAGCAACATGATCCACCATAGCCCCTCTAACCCTAGCCGTCATGTACCCTCCTAACCCTAGCTGCCGCCCATCTACCCCTCTCCTTGCCGCTGCCACCTCCTCCCCTCTCCCTTGCTGCCTCCACCTTCTCCTCCTTCCCCTTTTGCCCTCTCCTTTATCCTTTTCTAGCCCTCCTCCATCCCTTCTTTCCTCCTCCAGCCCTCCCCGCCACCACTACACTTATCCTTCTACTTTTTGTCGCCGCTAACTCCCCCTTCCACCTACTGCCCACCGCTATCCCTCCTTGCTACCTGTCTCCCGCCGCCCCTCCTCTTCCTCCTCTTCAGACGCCCATCCACAACCCCTCACCCTTCCTGCCCCTTCATGCCGCCGCCCGCCGGTGTGCCCCCACCCCTGCTACCTTGCCTCCACTGTAGCTCATCCTTCCACCCCTCTTCTCAACAACCCCCTTCATCCATTCCTCCCACCTGCTGCTGCCCTCTCCTTCACTCCAACAACATTCTCTCTATCATCTAGCGTATTTTGACCAATTCAAGGTAAAAAATGGGGTAGCTCCCTCAGCAAAACTTGGATAAAGTTGAGCCGAAAGATCCCGATTTAAGATAATTCACGAGGAAGTGGTATCTCTTTCGGGTCCACTCCAGCGTCGAGAAATTGGTTAATCGGTAAAGATACGTGAATTTGGTGTCCCGCCCAAGAAAGAGACCCAATTCCTAGTAATCCTGCTAAGTGGTATTTTAACATGGATTCTACGTCTTAGAACCAAGCCAATAATGGGGCAACTTTGTGATAATGGAACCAAAAAGCAAAAAACATTAATGCTGCAAAAACTAATGCACCAATTGCGGTACAATAGAGTTGAAATTCACTAGTTATTCTAGATGCTCGCCACTGTGAAGCTCCTGGGATTGGCATCTTCATCCGTCTAGCTCACCAGAAAGAGGTGGCAACTGTATTATCATGGTGGTTGGAGGTGGAAAGAGTATGGATTTCTCATTGTCCGGTAACAACGACCGTTCTTTTCTTTCTTCCCCTACTTCTCTTTTAGACTTGACTCAGGCTTTTGCTCTTCTACGTCTATGTGAACTTTCTAAAATAACACATTGACGTTTTAAACATTCTACGTTTTCTATCTGCCTATGCCTCATGGTTGAGTAATTTTTCTCTCCATGGTGGCATAGGTTTTTCTCTGCTCATTACTGCCCCTGTACGGGCTCACTAGATCTGATGCTTTAGATCCCTTGCCACTGCTTTGTTCCCCTGTGCGGGTCTCTGCTGTTCTACTGAATCGAGGAATTCTGTTGCCCATGCGTGGGGCTTCTGCTTCTATTGTTTGCTGACTAATGCTACTGCATGCTGCCTACTGTTCTGCCCATACGTCGCGCTCCTCGAGCTTTCTGCTATCTTCTGCATTTTTTTTCTGATGGCGTCCACCAATCCACTACGGGTACTTTGTGTCATCACTGTCAAGTTGGAGCGGTCTACGGCCTTCGAGCTCTATGTCAAGGCTCAAGGCCGTTATTCACATCTTATTACTGAAGGCTTGACTATACATGTTGAAGGAGCTGACGCTAAAACCAAACAAGCCTATGATCTTTGGTCCAAGAATGATTCTGGTGTAATGACTTGGCTGGTCAATAGTGTTGAACCCAAGATTAATCAATCTCTTCTGCGCATGAAGACTACCAAAGCCATGTGGGACCAACTCTCACATGTTTACTCTCATCAACAGAATCCTAGGAAGGTGTTTGAGATTTTCAAACAACTAGCCAAGGAGTATTCTGCGACTGATTGTGTGGACGATTATTATAATCAATGTTCTTATCTCTGGGATGAGTTTGAAGTCTATCATCCTCTATCTCCTAATATTACCGAGGTACAACGACATCACAATGAATTGCAACTTGAGCAATTTTTTGCTGGCTTACCCCATTCTTTTTCTGGGGTCGTCGATCAGATCTTATCTAGCGATCCTTTACATACCCTGCGCGACGTCCTCAAGCGGGTTCAACGCCTACCATCTGTCTCGCCACTGCCACCTGATCACTATGATTCCGCTCTTTCTACTCGCTCGGGATATTCCTTTCATGGCCACAGTCGTGGCTGTGGTCGTGGTCGAGGACGTTCTACTATTGGACCTGGTCATGGTTCATCTTCTGGCCCTGACTCTTCTGAGTCTCTTTATTGTAACTTATATAAACGAACTAATCATATGGAGGATCGTTGCTGGATAAAACATGGCAAGCCTGCATGGGCAAATTAGGTCACTATTGATCATTCTGAATCTGCACCATCTGCCTCGCCTCAACTCTCTGCGGGCTGGATTCCTGACGAGTTTGACAAGCTTCTTCGGGTCCGCCTTGCTCCATCCAATACTAATGCCTCCACTGATGGAGGTTTTATTCTTCTTGCATCTTCTGCACCTTCTGGTAAAAATGCATGGGTGATTGATTCCGGCGCCACCTCTTTCTCTGGCAACTCTGCCTTATTCTCTAATTTAAGAAAAACGTCATCTATTTTACCTGTTACCCTTGCTGATGCTTCCCAATCACCTGTTGCTGGCATTGGCAATATTTGCACTCCTGGGAAAATATTATTGCGTTCTGATCTTTATGTTCCGAAGTTCCCTTTGAATTTACTATCTGTTAACAGAACTGCAAAAACCTCCGCTGCTCCATTACTTTTTGACCCAGATGGTGTTGTGTTTCAGAATCTGCGTACAAGAATGAAGATTGGTTCGAGCCATGAGGGACGAGACGGGCTGTATTATTTGGATATGAAGCCGACTGCTCTTTTGACTACTTCTGTTACTGGGCTCTCATGGCATTATAGACCGGGCCATCCCTCTGATGCGAAGCTGAAGCATTTAATTCCTAATATTTCTAATTCTGTCTTTCAATGTGAAACTTGTACTTTGGGCAAACAAACTTGTGCAACCTTTTTCTAAGAAAAATTGTATTGGGTCCAAAGCACCTTTTGATATTGTACATGTTGATGTGTGGGGTCCGTGTTATATGCCAAATACTTCTGGTTTTCGCTATTTTCTTAGCTTTATTGATGATTTCTCTAGAACTACCTAGTTTTTTTTAAAGATTGACCCCACATGCTTGACACTATCATGACATTCTTTGCTGAGATTTGTACCCAGTTTGATAAAACCATCAAAACTCTCCGCACTGATAATGCTTTAGAGTTTGTGTAAGCTTTCATAAGTAGCAAATTGGGTACTATTCATCAAGCTTCATGTTCCTATACTCCACAACAAAATGGGGTTGTCGAACGTAAAAATCGACATCTCTTAGAAGTTGTCCGTACTCTCGTTTTTCATTATCACTAGCGGAAGACACATGCTAAGCACGTGTCACACAATTAAATTAATCTAAATACAAAATTGATTATTTAAGTAAATAAATAAAAAATCAACCATCAATGATAACTATTACTTATTAGCATATTAAATATATAGAAAAAATCTAATTAATTTGTGCCAAGTAAATATGTAGATGTTAATGATTAAGAAACACAAAATTTTGCAAGGTGTTCCAATCAAGCACGGTTGAAAAGCTGACAAACATGCTAACATCAAAAAACACCACTTACACTCATTTCTATAGGGTAAAAGATAGATTCAATAAACATACAACAATTTAAAAGTGAACAACTCAATTGACTGTTGAATGACTTCCTCCAACTTCTACTGTGTTACTACCAAAAGTAGTTGTGCTCCCTTTTTGGGAATGTGCATGATGACTAACATAAAATAAGTACTCACAAAATTTAAATATTAAATGAATGGGGAACAACTTGAATAATCTATTTCTACCGTATCATTACCGAAATTACATGTGTATGTTGTAACACCCGGGTCAACTTCCCAAGGCTCTAGTAGAATTTCAGGAATGACAACTGGCCCCACAGACCATCACTAGCCTTAACTTCACGCTTTGCCTTCACTCACGCGCAAGCCAGGATAAACTTCCCGATTGGTCACCCATCCTAGTACTACTCTAGTTTGAGCACACTTAACCACAAAGTTCTTTAGTATGAGCTCCCTGAAAAGGAGGTGCACCTTGGTGAAATGGGTAGTCCAGTCATTTCTTATAAGATCATTTTATCCGAGAGCTCAAATCCTGGGATGTTACAATCTCCCCCACTTAGACTCTTGACGTCCCCGTCAACGCTCAACTATATGACCTCATAATCTGTCCCCATTTCAGTGCAAACCCAAATGGCCCATGTACACATAGCTCCCGACCACAACTACCAGTGCAAGGGTGGCTCCATCAACTAGGATAGCCCTTCCCAATACGCCTGGACCGCACGACTCAAAGGTTGGCATGCCATAGACCCAAGTGGGCCCCACCTACTGGAGGGAAATTTGGCTCTGATACCATTTGTAAGTTGTAACACTCGGGTAACTGCCCGAGGCTCTAGTAGAGTTTCAGGAATGACGACTGGCCTCACAAACCACCACTAGCCTTAACTGCACGCTTTTTCCACACACACACAGGATAAACTTCCCGACTGGCGACTGATCACCCATCCTAGTACTACTCTGGGTTGAGCACGCTTAACCACAAAGTTCTTTAGTATGAGCTCCCTGAAAAAAGGTGCACCTTGGTGATATGGGTAGTCCAATAATTCCTTATAAGACCATTTTATCTGAGGCCACAAATCCTGATATGTTACATATGTTGACTGCTAATATATAATAATTGCGTACAATAATTTACATACATCTCAAAAAAGCATAACAAATAAAAAAACCCACATATATCCTTTTAAAGGGTGGTTAATATAGACTCAAAATAATTTATATGCAATACACAATATAGACTCGCGATAATTTACTTACAACCCTCCAACTTGTAGTGAGCCAATATGAAAATTACATGTCCTCTCCTTCTTAGTTATTTGTCTGTTCACGATATATTATTAGTACTCACAATAATTATACAACTTGCTAAAAGAGAACAATTCGATTAAGGTTAGTAAATCCTTGCACCCTGTAGTGTGCCATTACCAATATTATACGTGCTTCCATTTTTGACCATGCGTCTCTAGGTAACATATAATTACAACTCATAATATTTTGTAGACAAACCTGCTATAAGAGTACAATTACGTAAAATGTCGACTGACCCCCTCCAATCTCTAGTGTGCGATTATCATATTTACACTTCAACAAAAAAGAGAAGCAAGTAAACACACAAACACTCTACACTATTGATCAAAGACATGCTCGTGTAGTAGACAAAAATGATGGTAGAATCATCTAGCACATAGAGTTCTAACACTCCCTATTATATAGGTTGGGCCGCTAAACTCAAAGACAACTGTTGAAGTATGTAGATAGGATACTGAAGCACATAGACGTCTTGCTGAAGCATGGCGAAAGACATCACAGACATGCTCTTGAAGCATACAACAATGTTGGTGGATGAGATTCAAAAATAGATGTAGTAAGCAGATAGGCACAGAGGTGCAACAAGCAGCCAGGCATAAAGGTGAAAATAGTAGGCATGCTGCCAAAATTACCTGATCTCTTTCTAGAATGTGCATGCTGATTAACATATAATTAGTATTCCCAATAATCATAAATATAAAATATGAAGAAAGAACAACTTGATTAATCTAGTTCTACCATCTCATTACCAAAATTACATTTGTATGTTGAATTCTAATATATCGTTACACAATAGTTTACATACAACTAACTAAAAAAGCAAATACAAAAAATACCATATACGTCTTAAATAGGATGGTTAGATATATACTCACAATAATTTATATACAACCCAATATATACCCTCACAATAATTTACATACAACCCTTCAACTTGTAGTGTGCCAATACGAAAGTTACATGTGCTCCCCTTCTTGGATATGTGCTTGTTCACGAGATATTATTAGTACTCACGATAACTTATACAACTTGTTAAAAGAAAACAACTCGATTAATGTCAATTGACTCCCTCCAACTTGTAGTGTATTACTACTAATATTATATGTGCTCCCCTTTTTGGTCATATGCCTATTGATGGGTAACATAAAATTACTACTCACAATACTTTGCATACAACCCGTTATAAGGATACAATTCTATAAATTGTCGACTGACTCCCTCCAACCTCTAGTGTAAGATTATCAAAATTACTTATGTTTCAAAGAAAAAAGTCACAAATGCGATACACCATTGAGTTCAAAGGCATGCTTAATGGCATACTCCTGAAGCACATAGACGTCTTGTTGAGCAGGCATACATAACTCATAAACATGCTCTTGAAGCATACAAAAATACTGGTGAATGGGATAAAAAAATACAGTACGCAGGCAGGCACATAGGTGCAAGTAAGCAGCCAGACACAAAGGTGCAAATAGCAGGCATGTCACTTGCGTTTATTTATATGTATACGACGATGCACCCCAAAGGTTTTAGCCTGCATCTATTTCCAATGCCTGCTATCTGATTAATCGCATGCCCTCGTCTGTTCTTGGAAATCAAATCCCTTATCAAATTTTGAATCCAGATGCACCTTGTTTTCACGTGCCTCCTCGGATTTTTGGTAGCACCTGCATTATCAAACTCTTCGTCCCGGTTTGAGTAAATTAGACCCTCGGTCTACCAAATGTGTGTTCCTGGGGTATTCTCGGACTCAGAAAGGTTATAAATGCTATGATCCTGCTACTAAGAAATGGTTCGTCGGTGCATGTGGTATTTTTTTGAGGAATCTCCATGCTATTCTCCAGCAGGTTCAAAATTGACATATGATCGGTTACTTGATACACCTCTACCTGTGACGATTGAAGCCGACTTATCCTCTTCGGATGTGGCACCATCCGTGCCTATGAAGGTGTATCAACATCACCCGAGACAACCCAACTCCCTCTATTGCCCCTCAATCCTCGTCCGCAGACCCACCCCCACCTCAGGTTTTTTCTGATTTAGATGTCCCTATTAGCCCGAGAAAAGGAACCATATCTTATACTCAACATCCTATTGACAATGTTTGTTCTACTGCTAATTTGGGAATGGATTTTGCAAATTTACTTCTGCTTTATCTGCTATATCTGTTCCCAAAAATGCTGCTCGGGCTCTACAACATCCTACAGGGTGCCCTGCTGGAGGTGAAATGCAAGCACTTACTCGTCATACATGGGACTTAGTTGATGCACCTTCCTCCTGCTCTCCTGTTGGCTGTCGTTGGGTCTTTACTGTCAAATACCAACCCGATGGCACTGTTGAACGTCTGAAAGCTCGTCTTGTTGCTAAATGATATGCCCAAACCTATGACGTCGACTACTTTGAGACTTTTTTTCCTGTAGCACGTCTCAATTCTGCTCGTGTCCTTATATCTGTAGCAGTTAATTGTGACTGATCTTTGTTTCAGCTAGATGTTAAAAATGTTTTTTGTATGGTGATTTACATGAGGTATACATGGAACAACCACCTGGTTTTGTCACTCAGGGGGAGAATTTCAAAGTGTGCTGGCTACGTAAAAGCCATATGTGGACTAAAACAGAGCCCTCGTGGCTGGTTCGATAAGCTCAGTAATATCCTTCAACAGTTCAACTTTCGTCGTTCTCATTCTGATCACTCTGTGTTCATTAAGAAAACTGTCTCTGGCCTGGTCATTCTGATTGTGTATGTTGATGACATTATTTTATCTGGGAGTGATCAAGCTGACATTCAGGCCACTAAGGACCATGGAACAGGAGTTCGACTTCGAGCCGACTTCGACAGGTGTGGACATGGAAGTTTGTGGAAATGTCGAGGAAATGTCGAGGATTTTTACAACCAAACTTCGACGCGACTTTGACAAAAATTAAGCAAAAAAATACTGAATTTGTGATGAAAATTGATAGATTTCATCAAATCTTAGCTTAAAAACACAATATGTTTACATATAAGCACATAACCATCCATGTAGATTTACAAACGTAGAAAAACACACGGTTACATGCCAGTGTGTGATGCAAGTGCAAGTTGTGCAACTAGGGATTTCTTCAAGATATATAGACGACTTAACAAACTTAAAAGATTACAAATTACAAGTACTAGCATAACACAAGTAGAAAGCAACTAAGCAATTTAACAAACATACCAATAATACAAACTGAAGTACCCACATAAGTCGAGTATGATGGGTGCTGACTAAGACTAATACCATGTCAAATGTCTTGCATTCTCTTCATATTGACCAATATGCCTAGAGCCAGCTATCTGGTTATCGTCTCTTAAAGCATATTGCATCCATGTTATATTTTCTTTGTGGTTTAGCTCATAGTCAGCTAGAAATGCCGCAAAATCGGAATCAGAAAGGTCCGCAAGGCATCCAAATCGAGCATAAGAAGAAAGATCAACAACTCTATATGATTTTGATCTGGGAAGAGCGTCAGAATCATGTGACAAAGGTGTAGATGATCTTTCATGTTCAGAATGTGTGCAGGATGTCTCATGACTAGAGAGAATAAAAGGATCGTAGGTCTGCCCTTGAGATCTTTCATGATCATTAGTTGGATTCACCATAGAGCTATTAAATGGATAATGTGCTGTGCTTTGAATACTTGTCCCATGGGATCCACTAGAAGTATAATGACCACTCCTACAATGACCAAAGACACTATCAATATCAGTTTTCTTCTCTAGAATTTGATAATGAGTAGGTGCAATGTTATATCCACCACTGCCCATTCTGAATAAATCATCCATGATACTAGATCCTTCTACATTACTAGTACTAGGACCACTAATATGCCAAGATCTCATAGACCCAGTTAAGTTATCAACGGATGGTTGTTCTGGCACTTGAACTTGTCCTTGTTGTCCATAACCATATTGTCCATAAGGATCATAAGATTCATAACCATAACTTTGATCATAGCCATAAGGAACATAAGTCTGTGGTGGGGGCAAGTAGGGCAATTGTTGTTGTTGCTCAGACAGTGGTTGTGGCTGGCTAGAGTTATCCTTTCCTTTTCTTTGGTATTATTTTGTAGATGCAGGCCTAGGAGGAAGATCTGCTTCTTTTCTAGTCCTTTTAAGCCTTGATAAATCAACAGGAGGAGGACTTGGAGGTGGTGGAGTTCGTCCTCTAATGTGTAACCATCTGATGGAGCAGTAGTAGAAGAATCACCAAATGTAGACTTATCAATGTATCCTCCACCGGATGGTATGGTTGACCTTGAGGATGCTTCACTTTCATCTACAGGTAGAGGGCCAAAGAAATCACCTAGATCATCCAGATCTTTCTCAAGTCGGTTGATTGCAGAGTTTGCTTGAATTCCCTCTTCTTGATTATATTGTACTACATTAATATCCCTCTGACTTGCAATTGTAGGATCAGGGTTACCACCTGATCTACCTACATCTAAAACAGGAATATAAGTTTCCTCATTCAACCAAGCCTGCATGGGGTCATCATCGTCGTCTCTGTCATGATAGATGTAAGCCCAATCCAATGGATCTTCAGTCATGAAGTCTTTAGTTGGCTTGCTGAATCTTTCATGAAGATATTTTTCCTTCAACCTTATGTTGTAATGCACATACACCAAAGTGTGCAATCGTTTTGCCCCTAGCCTGTTCCTTCTTTTTGTATGAATTAAGTTAAAGGTGCTCCAATTTCTCTCGCACCCCTCCTGCAGAAGCCGTTTGTGACAACACTTTAATAACTATACTTCTTAACTCTTCATAGTCAATTCTATATTCGACCCACCATTCAGCTGCATATGAAAGAATATATAAAGTTAATAACCATATATGATAATTCATAGGTCTGTAATAAGAATGTAAGTACTAAGTATATAACTTCGAATACCAGGTGCCATCTTATCCCTTGCATATACAACACCTTTCATCCCAAAGACGCCTTGTGCTTTCCTAAATCTTTTCATCTATTCAAGGGAAGATAACATAGATTTATAGGTCAAGATATGCTACATGATCAAGTTATTCTTATTAATACTTCATAGTAAATTAATAAGTTATAACTTACTTGCGCCACAGCTAGCAATGCCTTGTTGCTGTCATCGCCGCTGTATTTGTCAATCACTGTATGTATCGCCATTTGTAGGTCTGCTTTCAACCCTAAATCAAGACTGTATTGGAACCTAGGATTGAGGTAATAGGCTGGGTACGTGTAGAAGTGAGTCAAAATAATCAAATTTATAATGTAATTTGTAACTTGAAAGTTAATTCAAAATCTTTACCAACTTTGTGAAGGGGATGACCAAGTATTTTCTTCCATCTCTTATCAATTGATTCAAGGAATTGTTTACAAGATTTTGGTCCCGCTGCCTCCTCTACACGTTCTCTCATTATGCGCATAGCCTCATAGACATAAGGCAAGGTGGCTTTTTTGTCGCCATCCACCATTCGCAGAACATGCACAAGTGGGCTCATTATCTTCAAACACCTTGATAGCCTTCTCCAAAAATTGTCATCATTAAGAATTTTCCTTACTGTTGCCTGCTCAAATTTACTATCTGGATTACGAGCCCACTGTTCAGATAAAAACATCCTAAGAAGCCCTTGTTTCTTATCCTTTATACTTTGCATTGCAATGAAATTACTAGCAAAGTGAGTAATTCCAGGACGTACCAAATCTCCATCACAATACTCCTTGCTTCTCATCATTGCTAGAAGAAAAGAGCGGTTATATATGAAGTTGGTGACCCTCCTCGCACTAACCATTACTTCATTGAATAAAGTAGTTTTCTCAAAGTCTTTAAGAATTAGATCAACAGAATGTGCTGCACAAGGAGTGCAATATAGAGAAGTATTTTTTAGAATTTTCAAGAAGTTTACCAGCTGTCTTGAAATTGCCACCATTGTTCGTCACAATCTGAACCACAGGCTCTTTTCCTATATCTGCAATTGCACTCTCCATTAACTTGGCAAGATATTTGTGGTCCTTGATATGTGTAGATGCATCAACAAACTTTTGAAAGTAGGTGACTCCCTCATTAAATGCTAGAAAATTTATAATTTTCCGCTTTGTGCCACTTGTCCAGCCATCACACATCAGAGTAACACCGAAGATAGGCCAAGTCTTTTTTCTCTGCTCATCTATCCACTCGTCTATTTCCTTCTTCTCAACAGGTAAGTACTTGTTCATCAACTCATGTGAAGTTGGGGCCTCAGTTCCCTTTCCATGTGCACATACATCAATCATGTGTTGCATATATGGGCCATACGCCACATTGGGAACAATACCATGTGCAAAAATAAAATTTCCAATAGCTTGACCTACAATCTCTTTGTTCCAAATGCCAGTTATTGTTTTCTGCTTTGCATCCTTCCTGCGGAAAGTAGGCTCGGAAGATGTGAATTTCATGCTATGGGATCTGAAATTCTCCATAGTAGGGCTCAAGATTTGACTTCTAGTGGCTTGAGGTACACTAGATCCACCCCCTGCTTCATAAGTAGAAGAACCAAACCCTTTCTGGGTTTCCATGAATTGTCCAATGTCATCTCTCTTATGCCTTTCCATCATAGATTCTTTCATGATTGCCCTCTATGTTTTTCTTTTGGTCGGTGCATCAAAATCACTAGGGTACACAATGTCATCATCATCGTCACTATCATCTACACGGATGCCACTAGGACCAAATAATACTTCTTTGAATCTGTTATCTCTAATTGTGTCATCAACTCTCTTCATATTCTTTTGATTTGCCAAATCTTTAAAGTATTTCTTCACTTCATCGGGACATCTCCCACAGACTTTTACATTCTTGTCCCCTCCTATCAGATGCTTTTTAAACCTAGAAACACCTCCACTACCAATCACCTTGTTGCAATAGTTGCATTTTGTCTTCTGCTTAGTGCCATCAACCATTTGGCAATGCTCCCATCCTGGATCACTTTTGCCCCCAGTATTAGATCTACCACCACCACCACCACGTTCCTCCCTCCCACTCCCATCATGGCTCATCCTACCACCCTCAGATTCAGAACCAGGGAATGAAGTAGACATCTTAAATCACACTTTTGTAGCCTGAAATTAAAAGACATATACAAGGGTTAATATTTAATACTTTACAAAACACATGTAAATAGTAAACGTCTATCAAATGCAACAGAAAATATACTTATCTTTAATTTCAGACCTATATAAGTGTATTAGTTGTTAATTTAATGACCCATATACTTAATATGAAGTTATGAACATAGTACGTGTATGTGATATCAAGATTAAATTTTATGTTCAAAAGATTTCACATTTACTAAACAAATCAGATCTCAAATTAAGCTAATATATGCTTCAATTATTATACTAATTTTTCTAATACATATTAGAATTATTCATAAGTTTTTAATATTTATTTATAAAATTTCAGCTTATTAATGAATATTTAATAAAAAAATCGTAATAAACAGTAGATCATAATCAACTTTAAGTATATTTTTCCTTTTTAGTAGTGTATAACTATATAAGAGTGTAAATGTATATAAATTTAACTTATATTATATGTAAAATCCAAAAAAAAAAGAGAATATTAAAAAAATGAGTTTCGGAGGGGTAGGAGAGGAAAATGTGGTAGATCTATAAAAAATTCGTAAATATATGTTAGATCTAGTAGAGAGGGAGTAGATTTACCCATTTTAGTTGTTAAATACTAAGAATAGTGAGTAGATTTCAAAAAATATGAATTTGGGAAGCAAACTAGAAGAAAATACGAATTATTAACTTGCTCTAGCTCATTTTTTCCTCTTCTTCAGTCAGCAATCGTCAAAATCGCAGCAGCGTCGGGCGAATGTGTCGCTGGGTCGCCCGGTTTGGCGACTTATTGGAATATTTGCACTGGGCCGCCGGGCCTGTTTCGGCGACTTTTGGGCCCATGTCGTCGAACCGGCCCAATATGTCGACGACATTGTAGAAAAAAGATGTTTACATGCATTCGACGTCGCCCACTGTCGACACTGACACTTTCGGCGACACATTGCCTAATGTCGACGACATTTAGAACCATGCTAAGGACTATCTGGAAAATACTTTGTCACTAAAGATCTGGGTAAATTAAGATATTTTCTGGGTATTGAACTTTCCCGGTCTTCCTCATGTGTGCTTATCTTAGAGAAAATATGTTCTAGATCTATTACCGGACACATGATTTCTTGGTGCAAAACCCACTGCTACTTTAGATCCTAATACAAACCGGGAGGATGATACTTCTCCTCCATATACTAACCTCCATCAATATCGTCGACTGGTGGGTAAACTTATATATCTGACGGTGACACGAGCTAATATCACTTTCGTAGTCGGCTTAGTTAGACGATATCTGGATAAACCTCGAAAGTGACACTGGGATGCTGTGTGCCACATTTTGAAATATCTGAAAAGTTCTCTAGGTAAAGGCTTATTGTATAAAAATCATGGGCACTGTAAAATCACAGGATATTCTGACACTGACTATGCAGGCAACCGCTTAGACTGCAAATCTACTTCTGGTTACTGCACCTTTGTAGGTGGTAACCTTGTTACATGGTGCTGTAAAAAATGAAACTGTTGTTGCCCGATCTATTGCTGAAGCCGAGTATAGAGCTATGGCTCATACTACATGTGAACTTTTATGGGTCTGTGGTCTTCTGAACAGATTTGGTATATCTGACTCTGCTCCTATTTCTATGCATTGTGATAAAAGGCTGCTATTTTTATCGCTAGCAATCCGACCTTTCATGAGCGGACTAAACACATTGAGGTAGATTGTCATTTTGTTAGAAGCTATTTTATCTGGTGTTGTCTCCACTCCGTACACTCATACGTCTGATCAAGTGGCTGATATCTTCACTAAATCTCTTCCCAAGGCCAGATTTCATAGCATGGTTGACAAGCTGGGCATGATTGATATCTACACTCCGGCTTGAGGTGGAATATTAGTATATGTGCTTTATTGCTTTATGTTTATCGTTATTTTCTTTGTTATGGGCTTTAGTCTTGACTTGTCTCCAGCCTTGTGTTTTATCCCATATTGCCTATCTCTGACAATAGGCTTACTCTCTTGTCCTATAAAAGAGAGTCCTCAGTAGTTTGTTAAATTATCTCATTATAAACTCTTCTCCTATAAGATATATCAATCTTCATTACTAAATTTATCTTTGAGCTACCTTTTAAATATGATGTTAGTGGATTTCGAATGTCATATCTAAGGAATGTTGGTTCCTAGTTGTTCCAAATTATGTTTCCCCTAATTTTCTTTGTCAAGTTACATATTTAGATCTATTAGTAATGGGCATTCATCCAATTCTAATACATTGACTTGATTAAAGACATATGGTATCTCTATTGCAAGTGTGAAGACTCCTGGAGGAGACACCAACATTTCCCATTACAGTTGGGGTACACCAAGGATCCATACTCAACCCATATCTATTCGTTCTTGTTATGGATGAGTTGACAAAGAATGTTCAGGATGATGTTCCTTGGTGTATGTTATTTGCTGATGATATTGTATTGATTGACGAAACTAAAGATGGTTTGAATGATAAAGTTTAACTTTGGAGAAAGGCATTGGAATCAAATGGATTGATGATTAGTAGGAACAAAACTGAGTATATGCATTGCAATTTCAGCCGATCTCGCAGTGTGAATGGTGGAGCCAAGTTGGACGGCTTAGATATACCAAAATGTGATAAATTTCGTTACTTGGGCTCTATCATTCAAACCGATGGGGATGTCCAAAATGACGTTTGTTATAGGATCACTGCAGGATGGTTGAAATCGAGGAGTGCAACTGGAGTATTATGTGATCGGAAGATCCCTCTCAGACGAAAAAGCAAATTGTATAAAACTGCTATACGGCCAGCCATGCTCTATGGGAGTGAATGTTGGGCGGTGAAGAAACAAGGACTCAAGAAGATGAACGTGGCTGAAATGCGTATGTTGAGATTGATGTGTGGGAAGACAAGAAAAGATTGCTTGAGAAATGTGACTATATCAGTAATAAAGTGGGGGTGGCGAGCATTGAGGACAAGTTGCGGGAGGGTCGACTCAGATGGTATGGACATGTGCAACGCAGACCGACTAATGTGTCTATACGAAGCGACGGCTAGTCGATGTATTAGATAGGAGAAACCCTGCTCCTATAAATAGGAGCACAGAGAAGCGTACAGGACATAAGGCAACCCTAATGGGCCAAAACACTTAGGCCCATATTACAAATTAATAATAAAACACTAACTAAATAACTCTCAACACTCCCCCTCAAGCTGAAGTTGGGAGAATCCCAAATCAGCTTGCAAATAGAGAGTTCGACAAAGAAACAGAATAAAACGATAAACCAAGCCCATACAAAAATTTTCTCCCCCTCAATTTTACAATTAAAACACTCAAACACTCAGAAACTCATACACTCCCCCTCAAGTAGATACTCCAAGCAAGTAGGCTAGCAGAAGCTTTTCGATCATCTGGAGCAGAAATAAGCATCAACACAATCATCTGGAGCAAAAGATAGAATAGCTGATGGGCACCAAGGTCTTCATCAAAGTCATCGTCGTAGTAGCCAGAGAGTGTTGGGTCACAGTGGCAGAGCCCAGAGAGTGCTGGATCACAGTAGCAGTAACAGGGCACGGACGAGCCAGAGAATGCTGGCACACAGAAGTAGAGAGTCGACGTACAAACAAGGCACGAACATGCCAGAGAGTGCTGGCGCACAGTAGCAAAAGTCGACGACGTAGACAGATAGAAGACCAGTGTACAAAGTAGCAAGCAAATAAATAACTCCAGTATGCAATGTAGACGCTCCATGCAAAGTCACAACAAAAGTATTCATCATCTTCCCTCTTTACACAATATCCATCACAATAGCAGACGTAAAAGTCCAGAGAGTGCTGGTCCACAGAGTCCAGAGAGTGCTAGTCCACAGTAGAAAGTCAACGTGTAAAATAGAGCATGGAAAACAGATAGTGCAAAAGCACAAAGCAACAAGTAAAATGTGCTAATCATAGCACAAGTAGTATCAATGACGTCCAAATATGCAACTTCATAGCAGCATTCGAGGTAGATGATGAATAATCAATAATAGCAGCAGAAAATTTCATATAACAACGACACAATCATGAACAAGCCACATAACAATAGACGGATCCACATAGAAGCAAAATGAACACCATATAGTAACAAAAGGATCCATATATCAGTAGTATAAGTGGCATGAAGATCCATGTAGCAGCATAACTGAATTCTTCTTCTTCTTTCTTCATCTCTCCTCCGTTTCTCCCTCTCACACCAACCACGGAGAAGATCAACGGTTGGGGTGCACAAACACAAGTTCCACTGGATTTAGGAAATCAAACAAAAGAGTTGCAAGTGGTGTAAAACCTCACATAATCAAAATGTGGACCATGGTGTGCGGATTATCCGAGGCAGCCATCTTAGGAGCAATAGCATTCGAGCAGTAGCAGCAACAAATAAATGGTATTTGTAGTAGCAACAAAAAAAAGAAAAACACAGCAACGCAATTGCAGCAGCAATAGAGGGCTTAAAGGCCAAACTATTCCAAACCAATAGCAGAAAAGAAGAGCACCTCAACAAGGAAAACGTCAATGTGCAGCAGTACACGCTGCTACAGTACCAACGGCAGCATAGAGGTTAGAAGATCAAACTCCAGCTCATTCCATAGAGATATGATGGTTTGACAGCTAAGGTAGGAGATGCTCAAGACATAGATGACCTAAATGGAGTAGGTCCTAAGGAGAGGCAACACCTTGGTCGGCCGTAATTGAGCCGGAGATCAAGAGCAGGGACAAACCTGTACAGACGGCCAAAAAAAGATGCAATAACTTCTTCTCCAAGGCATGTGGAAGACTTCTCCCTATCCTAGAAGCCGCTAAGGCGTTGAGGAAGAGAAGGGGGGAACTGGAGGCTGGCAGAAACCATGAAGGAGAGGACTGGAAGCTCCCAAAATCCCGCCGTGCTACAGTAACGTACTGTAGCAGTACGCCAGATCTCAAGGAAAGGGCGCCCGGAGCAGCAGAAAATGAAAGAAATGATATAGAAAAGCATGGGGCAACAATCTCCAGTCAAGTAGAAATAAGAGGAGCGTCAACAGCAGAAAAAGGAGAGGAAGGAGCAGCAGATGCCATGGATTGATGAGTGGACAAGGCCTGCGGGCGGCCAAGAATGAAGAAGGGGCCGCCCGCCGACTACTGCTCTTTTTTTTCTTTTTACTTGACGGCTAGGGTTTCGGATCTCTGCTCTGATACCATCTTAAATAGTAAAAGATGGCTAGTCGATGTATTAGATAGGAGAAACCCTGCTCCTATAAAAAGGAGAACAGGGAAGCGTACAAGACATAAGGCAACCCTAATGGGCCAAAACACTTAGGCCCATATTACAAATTAATAATAAAACACTAACTAAATAACTCTCAACAGATACTATTGAGGCAAGCACAATTAATACAAGAGGAAGGCCTAAATTAACATGGGAAGAGCTTATAAAGAGAGATTTTAAATCTCTACATCTCAACCAGAATATGACCCATGATAGAGCTGAATGGAAAAGAAGGATCCATGTAGCCGACCCCAACATAGTTGGGATTGAGGCTTAGTTGATGATGATGATGAGTAATGGGCATTCATATCTCATTACCAAGGAATAAGGTATCCGATTTCGATACCGTTTCGACAGCATGGAAACCGAAATTTATGGAAATTTCGACAAAAATTTCGATAAATGCAACAATGCCCGTTTCGACGCCAAAATGAACGAATTAATTTATGAAATTTTACAGGCGTGATCTCTACACCTAAATGCATCATTTTATGCAATAAAATTTTATGTGGGGGTAGGTTGGGGGGGGGCTTCATGTGGGATGTAAGGGAACTGTCCTGTTTATTGAGGATTTCGATGAAGGATTTCGATGACAAAATATAGGAATTAAGTTATGCAATTTTACTAGCACAATCCATAAACATAAGTACACACACTTCTCCAATAATATCAAACTTACAACATATGAATAATATAGTAACTTACCAACTCAAATCAATTGTATGTTGAGTGTCGTGGTGATTGAGATGGTTGTTCACCATACTGTATAGTGTTGATATGGTCGACATATTGCTCCCAGGTCATGTACATTCTGTAAAGTTTGTTGTATGAAATCACATGTTCCTCGTGCACATCACCAGAAATGAACATCATCATCCCAAACCTTGGAAAGTGATCTTCCAGATCTCTAAGATATCGACTCCTGCTTTCAGAATCAGATGGAGGTTGACGAGGTTGAGCAACAGGAATAACTGAGCTACCACCGCTCCATGATTGCCCCCGATCATCAGAAAATACACTACTGTTGTACTGATATGTTCCTTGCGGGCCCGAGACATTTGCACTATATGTATATCCAATATGATGCTCTAATTCTGCTTCTGGTTGTGGTGGTGGCTGAGTTTGATATCCAGAATACCCATAGTACGCTTGTGGGTGCCCAAACAACGTATCACCAAATGATTGTTGAGGATATAGAGAATCAGAAAGCCTCATGTTTCCCATGGATTCAGCAATATCAGAAGTGGAATCAGTATAGTATTGTGAAGTAGGATAGGATTGGAATCCTATAGGTGTAGCTGTAGCTGTAGGAGGCCTATAGCATGTATCCTCATGTGGCCGTGGTGGTGCACCACTGTAGTCTTTTCCACCTCGAGTTTTCTTCCTCATAAAGGTTTTTTCAGCCATTGTGACATTTCTTTCCTGTGGATATATAGGAATATCCCTAGTGATATATGGACGATCATCATTCTGAGGATCAACTGCTGGAGGATACTCTGGAGAACGTTGACCACCACTTGCATTACCACCATCATCGTCGTCGTCATCACTCTTAGACTTGGACCCAGATGATGTAGCAGTTATAGATTTTGAAGCACTAGATGCTCCACCCAATTCATCTTGCACTGCTCTATCAATTTCCATATCAAGATCTACATGCTCAGGCTCTGGCTCAAATCTTTCAGGTGGGCTTCTGTTTCTTCGTTCTTCCTCAAGTACAACACCCGAAGCATCTTCAAATTGCTCCTCCACATATGGATCTGGACGGCCAGAAGAAATATTGTCTAGAACTGGACGGCCTATTTCATTCATCCATTCTTCTAAGGGATCTTCTATTGTACCGGTACCCTCATCATCACTATCATAAAGGCCCCGAAATCTATCTTCATGGAACGTGTATGCTGTGTCAATGGGATCATGTATTTCAGCAAATTGGACTTCTTTGTAGTTGGCCTCTCTTATGGCTCTAGCTCTCAAACGCATGTTGTAGTGGACATACACGAGATCCCTTAACCTGAGAGCCCCCAATCTGTTCCTTCTTTTTGAATGAATCAAATTAAAAGTGCTCCAATTCCTTTCACACCCCCCTGCAGAAGTTGTCTGTGAAAGAATGCGTATGGCTATTTTTCTAAGTTGAGGGGCACCGTTCCCATTCCACACCCACCATTCACAAGGATCACCCTTTGCACGGTCGGCTACTGCATTGGGGTGGCCAAAGCATCCAAGGCCTTCACGGAATTGTCGTAGCTACAAAAAAGCCAACAAACATGAAAGACCACATTAATAGTTGTTAGGTTATAGATATTAGATAAACATGAAATACAATTATACAACTATTTGTATACCTGATCCAAAACCTGCATCCGTTCTTCTGTGGATGTAAGCAACTTATTGAGCACATCCCTAACCGCATTCATCAAGTCTGGTTTCATACCCAATTGCCGCGAGTAATGGTATCTTGGGTTCAAATAGTATGCTGTAAATAAATAATACAAAACCTGTTAATTTCTTAACATAGACCAGTTAAATATTTATATACATGATACAATTACAATGATTATGATGCTCACCGACTTTGTGTAGTGGATGCAAAAGCATATCAGTCCATCTCTTTTTTATGATGCTCGTGTATTGTGCATTGGATGTTGGAGCGGCTTTTTTCACATTCTCCACCATTGTTTCCATTGCGTCATATAACCAAGGCATGGTTGCAGCCTTGTCACCATCTACTAACCTCAACACTTTTACTATAGGAGCCATTACCTTAGGTACCTTGGTAACTTTGTCCCAGAAAGCCCTATTAGCAATTAGTTCTTCAATTCGTCGACCAAGTGGGGTATTGTGCTCCTTCATGGAGGTCCACTCTACTCCATTAAATAACCTCCTCAGTCCATCTCTTTTGTTCTTCAGTGAATCTAGAGCCAAGTAGTTGGTAGCAAATCTTGTTACCCCCACTCTAACTAGATCGCCTCCACAATATTCTGGGCGTCTCATTGCATTCAACAGAAAAGAATGATTATATATGAAACCTGTAATCAATTTTGCATCAATGGTCACAGATTTGATGTACTCAAGTTTTCCCATATCTTTTAATATGAGATCTATACAATGGGCAGCACACGGCGTCCAGTACACGGGAGAATTCTTCATTATCTTTCCCCCCGCCTTCTTAAAATTTGATCCATTATCAGTAACAATTTGCACAATATTCTCAGGCCCAACAACTTTCATGTATTTCTTCATCAGCTTGTATAAATATGAGTACTCTTTAACCTCACCAGAAGCATCAACAGAATCAAGGAAGATAGTAGATCCACGACAATGAGCAAGGAAGTTTATAATTTGTTTCCTGTTGCCACTGGTCCACCCATCACACATGAGTGTGACCCCATACTCAGCCCACAATATCTTTTGCTCCTTAACCCACTGTTCTAGCTCTTTTTTCTGCTCGGGAAGATATTTATGCATAAGTTCATAAGCTGTGGGGGCCTTAGTTCCCCTACCAGACTCCCCTATCACATCAACCATATGTTGTAGATAGGGTTCAGTTGCAACATGTGCCGGGATTCCGTGAGCAAAAAAGAATTTACCTACAGCCTTTCCCACTTTCTCCTTTGCCCCACTGAACATGCCTTTAAGGGTTTTTTTGCCTAGGTTCAGCCTTCCTAACCCCTGGTTCATCAATATTTTTCAATCTAGCACTAGCAGAACGTAACAGAACATCAACTGTGCCTTTCTTCCTTTTTGTTTGAGCAAACACATCATCTTCATCATCCAGATCAACAACAGGAGGAACATGTTGACTGCGACCTAGTCCTAGTCCAGTGACTCCAGTCCCACTGCCTCCTCCAGTTCCTGATGGCCCATACCTCCGTAGTATTCTTGCAGCTTCCTCCCTTTCCCACTCACTTCTTCTTGATTCTCTATATGCCCGCCTATACATATGCCGACCGTAAGCAGTATCACCACAACCTGGAGGATACACCATGTCATCATCAGACTCGGCAGATGAACCTGTGGCTTGTACATTGAAGAGAGTATCAGTGTAAGATTTGTTGGCCTCAATACATTTGTCTTTCTTCTCCCTTTTGGATGCTATGATCTTTCTGAAATCATCCCTAACAGATTGCGGACACTTCTGGCATAAGGCAACATTCTTATCTCCCCCAGTAATATGACGCTTAAACCTGGTGATGCCCCCTCCACCAATTGTCTTTTTGCAGAAGTTACAAACCACCTTTCCCTTGACCCCAGGAACAGGAGCACAATAATTCCAAGCAAAATCTACTTCCTTGGGTTTGGGTGCATTCTGCCTAGCACCCTCATTCCCAGACGAATTTCCATCAGAAGACATTGTCAACACTGAAATAAATCAAAAACAACATAGAATATGCAATGCATTAGGCCATTAGCAATCAAAACAATAAACGACATAAGCAAAAATTCATACAGATATGTAACTGATTAGGTACACTACTAAAATAGGAAATTAACAAGGAAGAAAAAAGGTTTAGAATTATTTTTTTTGTATTTTTAGGTCTGAATTATTTTTTTTTTGTATTTTTAGGTCTGAAAATTATTTTTTAATTGATAAATGCACATACTTATCAATAATTTGTACATATATGTAATGGATTAGGTACACTACTGTAATAGGATATCAATCAATATGAAAAAAGGTTTAGAATTATTTTTTATTTGTATTTTTAGGTCTGAAAATATATTTTTAAATTGATAAATGCATATTTAACAAATAATTTATACGTATATGTAAGTGATTAGGAGTACTACTGTAATAGGATATTTAAAACAATACAAAAATATCTTATTTCTAAAAAAAAGAATATTTTATGATTTTTTTTTAAATTTTCGGATTTTAAATAGTGTATATATAAAAAATATCTTATTTTTTACAAAAATTATTTTCCTTGTGTTCATATTAGTGTTTGTAACAACTTCTTCTACTAAACCTAAGTGAAATAACTAGTTATGATGAATATATATTATATATACTATTATTAGTATTTATAATCTAAAAAAGATATAAAAATTAGTTATTTGTGTAAATTTATTGAAGATATATATAGATCCATGGCTTAGATGTGTGGATCTATGTTTAGAACACACAAATTTGATGAATAGTGGAGTAGATCTAATATTTTAGTGTAAAATACGAAATTATGTGAAATAGAGAAATATGTGTTCAAAATAGATGATATTAGGAGAAATAGAGGTTGGAAATGAATGAAAATGGAAGAAAATATATTTATTTACCTTAATGTAGTCGATCTTTGGCTCCAAATGGCAAATCCCCCTCAAAATCACCTTGTCTCCACAAAGAACAGCAGCAGCAGCAAAGCAGCTCCAAAAACCGGCAGGTTTCGCCGGTTTCGGCTGCGTACCGATAAGTAAGATGGAAAAACTGCACTGGACCCCTCGAAATTTGGCGAAATTAGCGAAACCATCGAAACTTTGGCGAAATTGCATTTTAATTTCGCGAAATGCGACGATATCAACACAATTGCATGGTTTTGTATCAGGTCACATCGAAATCGGTATTTGGGGGCGAAATTTCGCCGGTTTCGGCGAAACCTTATTCCTTGCTCATTACTTGCTGCACATTCAATTGTATAATTGTGGTTGTCTTTATTGTGTAATTTTGCTCTCGATTCCTATTATCCTTGCAAGTTGCATAAAAATTTTCTATCTACTTTAAAATTTTCTTACATATATAACATTTGATATATATACATATATAAAATACACACACATATGGTCGATTAACCATCCCATATCTGTGTATATGTTATGTATGTATATGTATCTAATGTAAATTATAAAAGTAACCATTGATCTCTTTACATATCATATGAATAGACTGCATGAAAATTTTGAGATTATTTGGACACTTATAAGTTATGCATCTAAGGACAACAAAAATGATGAACCTAAAAAACTTGATGTGCACTGATTTTGTCATTCTTGGTTGAGTTCTTTACAAGCATCCAAATGAGCTCAAATTTTGTGTACCTTCTATTTTTATCATAGTAATAAAGATCAATGGTTTGAACATTTCAAAACAAGAATCTTGTTATGTAAAACATACTTGAGTGTACGTCGTAATCTGTACACGAGTATATTCTAGCTTGATGATGTAGATATTCACCTACCGACAAATTCACTAGAGATAAAATCTCTATTCTAAAATTTTGACCTAACCTAAGTGTAAGACAATCTCACCCGCAAGCGGATGGATCTTATTGCAGTATATTTAGGATCGAACCCAAAATGACAACGTTTTTAAGTAGTCAGATCAAAGTAACCATGCAAGAACTCATATTTAACATAATAATTTGATTTGGTTGTTTGAGCTAAGATTGCAAGAATAAAATCACTAAATCAAAGTTCTAGTTATCAGTTGATGGAAGCACTAGGGTGAATGGATTTCACCACCACTACCTACTATTCACTCTCTCACTGCATCACAAATTAGCTTGAACATATTACATTGAGGTCAGATAAATCCATCCTTTCGGAGTTAAGATTAAAATCAGACATATATTACTCTTAAGTCCGCCGTCCGGTTACCTAGAGATCATGTATCTATCACCTCGGAAAACACTTATCTAAAATTCTCATCAAGGGTTAAAAAAGAATCTAATTGTTATCCTTGGGTTTAAGTTTGAAGTTCTCTACATCCTATTCCAGATAAAGATGCATATATGTCGACAAACACATAAACAAGAAATACAGTAGATTCAAAATGTAACATAGTTTATACAAGTTTAGATGCAAATTATAGGGCAAACATGGGTAGTGGGGCTACTCCCTGTACCCTAGTGAGAGAAGTACTCGCTCCTCATGGCATTAACAAGATAAACAATGTAATTAAAACAAAATGCTAAAATCACCAAAGCAAATGGGTGAGTCGTGAACTGGTGGATGCTTGTCTTCTTGCTTAGGGACGTCCTTGAGAGGAGCACAACAACACAACAGTCAATTGGATGGTGAAGCGGAGGTTGATAGCTGTTGAATGGTCGTCGATCGAGCTGGAAAATGAAGATGGTTGATTGAACTACATAACTACAATGGTTGATTGATCTGCATCTGTCGAGGTTTGAGTATTGACTATGGGGCGGAGGTTGATCGATCGAGCTGGTGGGCTAAGGTGGTCAATCGACTCGCTGAACGACGCTGGTCAATCAAGCTGTCTCTTTTAAGGACGGTTGATGGAACTTTATAATGGTGGTGGTCGACGATCTGCCTTTATCGAGGTTAGACTATCGAGGTGGATTTGAGGTGGAGCGAGCTATCTCTTTCAAGGGTGGTCGATCGAGCCTTGTTGTGATGGATGCTAAATGGAGTTGCGGACAAAGTTCTAAATGTTGGGAAATCGAGCACAGATTTAGGCAGCGGAAACAAAAATCTATTTGCCCGTTTCCTAGAAACCAGTAGAATCTCGTCAACAACAATGTATCTAGGAAGGAAGGGTTGCAAGGTTATACCTAGTTCTGGAGCAAGTCGAGCGACATCACCCTGCAATTATTATCTTAGATGGTGTCTGTGCAGCTCATGGTCTTCACCACAGACAACAGACTCGAATAGCTCCTGCAGCGCCTCCTATGGACTCGCCACGGACTGCAGGTTGATGTCGTCCTCCTAGCAACAGTCAAAGGACTCTTGCCTCTAGAGTTGTCCACGCTGACCATCGGGAACTCCACGTTGTACTTCCAGAGCCAACGGGAAGGAGTTGTCCCCTTCTGTCAGCGTACTAGTTGTCGACATGCTCTCCCACAACAACTGATCTCAGTTGCTCCTCCCTCGCTATCCCTCTCTAGTCGGGTAAGACTTGCTTGGGATCTCATAGTTACCACAACCAGAGAGGACAACAATTGTCAGGGCAACTGATCCCAATTGTGTGTTGGGAAGCCCCCAATAACCCTCTATTATTAGTAGAGGGAAGGGTCAGGGTTCCCAGTTGATGTGGGAGTAGAAGAGTCTGGAAACATGAATGTTGTAGAATCTGCGGACCGCGAGACGGTCGTCTCGCACTGCGAAACGTTCGTCTCGCACTGCGAAACGGTCGTCTCGTGCTTCTGCAGTTTCCTGTTTGCACACGAAATTGGCAATTCGCTTCTAATTAGTGTTAAACATCGATTTTTCTTGCACAACAAGTATTGTGCAATCCAAACGAATTTGGGAAAGTATCTAGAACCTTGCCCAACCTAACTGAGCAATCTCACACATGCGAGACGGTCGACTCGCTCACCCAGACGATCGTCTGGTGAGCCGAGACAAGCCGGTCGGTTCATCAGTATGAATTGGCCGATTCACCTCAGTTTGGGCAGCCAACTCCGTTCCAACCAGCCTGACAAACCAGACGCCCGTCTCAACACTTGAGACGGCCGTTTGACACCCCATACGCCCGTCTTAACACTTGAGATGGCCGTTTGGCAGTGCAGTCAGCTGTTGGTGCATGAATTGAATACCTAAACACTTTAGTAATCAATCCGATCAATTTGACACTCCAATCAGTTAGTCTAACACTTGAACGTGATGATTCCGGATCCAATCAGTTGATCTATTGTTTAATTGAATACCTAAACACCTTTAGCATTCAATCGAAACATCATTCATGAATGTACTCTTTTAATCCAAGTGTATCCTATGCATGTGACTCTATAGGTCCAGAATTACATTGGCAGTGAATGTCCACAACAACTTATGACATCACAAACAAAGAGTGGTGCCTAGTCGTACATTATTGCTACCCAAGTAATTTGAAAAGTTGGAGAACCACTTCAACCTATAATCCGTGAATAGTGTTACTGTGATCGTATAGTTCCTTTGTCTCTGATATCCAGATTGAACTCGAGGCATGGAATCGTCATCCTCTCACCATTCCATTCATGTTCCTTGAACTAGAGCAGACTGTTTGAGATGCATGTGAGTTCACATATCATATATTGAATCACATGGGTACGGCCGTACACTCTCAGTCTCGCTTATCAAGGGGCCCTGGATATCAATCTTCAATAGGAGGGACAAATCTCATCTCTATCATTCATAGTCTATCCCTATGTGTCAAAGTCACCCTATCATCACCGTTATAACAACTCATGTTTCAGGACTGCGTTTGATGATGTCAAAGTGTACCCAATGACATGTGATGAGTGTAGTGATTTTAGGTCTAAGAACCACAATCACCACCATCACTACGAGAGATGATTCTGACTACCAACCATGGTTTCCATGTATCACTCTCATGGTGGGTCTGTCTGATACACTGTTCACTAACATGTATCTGTGTGCTTGACTTGATATCACATACAAGGAACGAGGTATCTGATTTCGATGCCGTTTCGACAACATGGAAATCGATTTTTTTTTTGAAATTTCGACGAAAATTTCAATAGATGCGACCGTGCCCGTTTTGACGCCAAAATGAGCAAATTAATTTATGAAATTTTACAGGCGTGATATCTACACCTAAATGCATCGTTTTATGCAATAAAATTTTATGTGGGGGTAGGTTGGGGGGGTAGTCCTTCATGTGGGAGGTAAGGGAACTGTCTTGTCTCTTGAGGATTTCGATGAAGGGTTTCGATGACAAAAAGTAGGAATTAAGTTATGAAATTTTGCTAGCACAATCCATACACTTAAGTAGACACATATATCCAATTTACACCATATGAATAACATAGTAACTTACTAGCTCAAATCAATTGTAAATTGAGTGTCGCGCTGGTTGTGCTGGTGGCCCGTCATACCATATTGTGTTGATATGGGTAACATATTGCTCCCATGACATGTACATTCTGTAAGGGGTGTTGTATGTAGTTACATGTTCCTCATGCACATTACCATCAACAAACTGCATCATCCCAAACTTTGAAAAATGTTCTTCAAGATCTTTGAGATACTGCACCCTGCTTTTAGATGGAGCTGGAGGAGCTTGATGAAGAGGAGCATGCATTGAGACTTGAACAACAGGAACAACATGAAACTCTGAACGACCACCACTCCATGTTTGGCCCCCATCATCAGAAAATGTAACATTGTTGTACTGATATGATCCATGTGGGCCTGAGACATTTGCTGTATATGTATGTCCAATATGATGCTCTACTTTTGCTTCTGGTTGTGGTGGTGGCTGAGTTTGATATCTAGAATACCCATACTGCCCATATCCATGATGGTGATGGTGTGGGTATGGTTGTGTTTTCCTAAACAACATATCACCAAATGATTGTTGAGATAAAGAATAAAAAATGCTCATGCTCCCCATTGATTCAGCAATATCAGAAGTGGAATACTATGGTATTGTGAAGGTGGATAGGATCATGTAGTTGTAGGAAGCCTATAGCATGTAGCCTCAGGTGGTGGTGCACCGCTGTCTTTTCCCCTTCGAGTTTTCTTCCTTTGAAAAGTTTTTGCAGCCATTGAAATATCTGCCTCCTGTGGATTCATATGAATATCCCTAGTGACATTTGGACGATCATCATTTTGAGGATCAACTGCTGGAGGATACTCTGGAGAACGTTGACCACCTGCATTACCGTCATCATCATCATCACTCTTAGACTTGGACCCAGATGATGTAGTCATAGATTTTGAAGTACCAGATGTGCCAACCAACTCATCCTGCACTGCTCTGCTAGTTTCCATATCAAGATCTACATGCTCAAGATCTGGCTCAAGTCTTTCAGGTGGGCTTTTGTTTCTTCGTTCTTCTTCAAGTATAACACCAGAAGGAACTTCAAATTGTTCCTCCACATGGATCTGGACGACCAACAAGACTGTCTAGAATTGGGCGACCTATTTCATTCATCCATTCTTCCAAGGGATCTTCTATTGTACCGGTACCCTCATCATCATCAAGGCCTTTGTATCTGTCTTGATGGAATGTATATGCAGTGTCAATGGGATCATGCACCTCAGCAAATTGCACTTCTTTATAGTTGGTCTCTCTTATGGCTCTAGCTCTCAAACACATGTTGTAGTGGACATACACGAGATCCCTTAGCCTGAGAGACCCCAACCTGTTCCTTCTTTTTGAATGTATCAAATTAAAAGTGCTCCAATTCCTTTCACACCTCCCTGCAGAAGTTGTCCGTGAAAGAATGTGTATGGCTATTTTTCTAAGTTGGGGGGTACCGGTCCCATTCAACACCCACCATTCACAAGGATCACCCTCTGTACGGTCAGCTACTGCATTGGGGTGGCCAAAGCATCCAATGCCTTCACGGAATTGCCGTAGCTACAAAAAAGACAACAAACATCACATTAAGAGTTGCGACTTGTGAAGTTATAGTTGTCACTTGTTAATAAACACAACTTTTTCTCATTTGTATACCTGATCCAAAACTTGCATCTGTTCTTCTGTGGATGTAAGCAACTTATTAAGTACTTCCCTGACAACATTCATCAAGTCCGGTTTCATACCTAATTGCTGCGAGTAATGGAATCTTGGGTTCAAGTAGTATACTGTAAATAAATACTACATGTTAATTTCTTAACACATTACAATTATATAAGTTATATACATGATACAATTACAACTTAGATGCTCACCAACTTCGTGTAGTGTGTGCTTTTATGATGTTAAGGTATTGTGCATTGGATGTAGGAGCGACTTTTTTCACACTCTTTACCATTGTATTCATTGCGTCGTATAACCAAGGCATGGTTGCAGACTTGTCACCATCTACTAACGTCAAAACTTTTACTATGGGGGCCATTACCTTCAGTATCTTGGGTGACCTTATCCCAGAAAGGCCTACTAGCAATAAGTTCATTAATTCGTTGACCAAGTGGGGTGTTGTGCTCCTTAATGGAGGTCCACTCTACTCCATTAAACAACTTCCTAAGTCCCATCTCTTTTGGACTTCAGTGAATCTAGAGCCAAGTAGTTGGTAGCAAATCTTGTTACCCCCACTCTAACTAGATCACCTCCACAATATTTTGGACGTCTCATTGCATTCAACAGAAAAGAATGATTATATATGAAACCTATAATCAATGGGCAACACACGACATCCAGTACACAAGAATTTCCTTCATTATCTTGTCCCCAACCTTCTGGAAATTTGATCCATTATCGGAACAATTTGCACAACATTCTGAGGTCCAACAACTTTCATGTATTTTTCATCAGATTGTATAAATATCTATGATCTTTCACCTCACCAGAAACATCAATGGAATCAATAAAGACAGTAGGTCCACGACAATGAGCAAGAAAATTGATAATTTGTTTCCTGTTGCCACTAGTCCACCCATCACACATGAGTGTGACCCCATACTCAGCCCACAGTATCTTTTGCTCGTTGATCCACTGTTGTAGCTCTTTTTTCTGCTCGGGAAGATATTTGTGCATAAGTTCATAAGCTGTGGGGGCCTTAATTTCCCTACCAGATTTCCCTATCACATCAACCATATGTTGTAGATAGGGTTCACTTGCAACATGTGCCAGGATTCCATGAGCAAAGAAGAATTTACCCACAACCTTTCCCACCTTCTCCTTTGCCCCGCTGAACATCCTTTTTAAGATTTTTTGCCTAGAATCAGCCTTCCTAACCCCTAGTTCATCAATATTTTTCAATCTAGCACTAGCAGAACGTAACAAAACATCAATTGTGCCTTTCCTCCTTTTTGGTTGAGCAGATACATCCTCTTCAGTATCTAGATCAACAACAGGAACTCGTTGACTACGACTTCTAGTCCCACTCCCTCCTCCTGCACCTGATGGTCCAAACCTCCGTAGTAACCGTGTAACTTCCTCCTTTTCCCACTCGCTTCTTTTTGATTCTCTATACGCCCGCCTATACATATGGCGAGTGTAAGCAGTATCACAACCTGCAGGATACACCATGTCATCATCAAACTCGACAAATGCTCGTACATCAAAGAGTGTTATCAGTGTAAGCTCTGTTGACCTCTTTCAGTTTCTCTTTCTTCCCCTTTTCGGATGCTATGAGCTTTCTGAAATCATCCCTAACAGATTGCGGGCACCTTTGGCATAATGCCACATTCTTGTCTCCCCCAGTAATATGACGCTTAAACCTTGTGATGCCCCCTCCACCAATTGTCTTTTTGTAGACGTTACAAACCACCTTTCCCTTGACCCCAGGAATAGGAGCACAATGTTTCCAAGAAAAATCAACCTCTTTAGGTGCACGCTGCCTAGCACCCTCATTCCCAGACGAATTACCATCAGAAGACATGTTGGCAACACTGAAATAAATAAAAAACAACAAACAATATGCATTACATTAGCATTCAAAACAACAGATGACATAAGAAAATATTATAAATGCAATGTAAATTATGAATGATATACTATAGTTATATGTTAGGTATTGGACTATAAGACTAAATATTATTAGACTGAATCAGTCACACTCTTTTAACAAAAAAAAGATTAAAAAACATTTAGTTTTGTATTTTTAGGTCTGAAAATAATATTTAAATAGTCAATAGCAATAATTTATACAATATTTATAGGTGATTAGGTGTACTAATGTAATAGGATATTGATCAATACGACATATCTTAGTTAAAAAATGAATATTTTATGATTTTTTTATTAAATTTCAGATTTTTAAATAGTATATAAATAAAAAATATCTATTTTTTACAAAAAATAATTTTCTTATGTTCATATTCGTGTTTGTAACAACTTCTTCTACTAAACCTAACTGAAGTAACTAACTATGATGAATATATATTAATTATACTATTATTAGTATTAATAATCTAAAAAAATATAAAAAATACTTATGAGTGTAGATTTATGGATTATATATATAGATCCATGTCTTAGATGTGTAGATCTATGAATGCACAAATAGGATAAATGGTGGAGTAGATCTAAGATTTTAGTTTATATTATGAAATTAGGAGAATGGAGAAATAGGTGTTTCAAATCTATGAGAATAAGAGAAATAGAGGTTGGAGATGAATGAAAATGGAAGAAAAGATATTTATTTACCTTGATCTAGTGATCTTTGGCTCCAAATGCCAAAATCTCCCACAAATCGCCCTTCTCTCCCACAAACACAACAACAACTAAACAGAACACACAACAACAACCCACACGCGAGTTTCGGTAAGTAGGATGGGAAAATAGCACTGACCCCCCCCCCCCCCCCCCCCAAAAAAAAAAAAAGGGCAAAACCACCGAAACTTGCCAAACTTGCAATTTTTTTGCAAAATGTGACCGTCTCGACACAGTCGGACTGTTTCATAGTAGATAGCAATGAAATCGAATTTTTTTGGCGAAATTTCACCAGTTTTTCCGAAACTTCATTCCTTGATCACATATCATGACTAATAAGACTGTCATCAGTCAACACACACTCTAGTCTTATATATTATTATTGTCTATTTTGCTTCCACAGTAATATCCGACTAGGGACATAACAAGAATGTATGTACTCTTATCATACATATGATCTCATCGTTCATGTCCTTAACCTAAAGGCATATGTCATCGAGTAACATCATTCTTTAGACATCTACTTACATCTATGTCAACATCTCATGACTGAGACAAACTTATAATATACAAAATTACCTTTATGATTATCAAATCAAGTATCTAACGCCTCACTCCAATCATCATATGATTGACTCTCTAGGTATACATACCAATAGACTTCCACTTGCGCTTAGAGCCAATCATCCACGAATCATATTCCGAGTGATCTTAACATGACGATCATGTTTCTGCTGCGTAGACACTCTAGTGGGTTTAGAAACATTTGCTTTTAATCGGTATTTTGCAAATTTCACATCTCTTCGCTGTATGAAATCTCGTATGAGATGGAAGTGCCATAGTATGCTATCTGAGATTCCTTGCCTATCATATAGCTCCATTTCTGTCGCAATATTTCTACTTAGTCATCAATGGTTGGAACCTCTCATAAGTTCACCCATATGAACGTCATACAATGTCTTTTGCTATTCTCATAACACAGAGTTACTTGGCTTCTACTATAGATCTAAACAACTGTCATTAGCTCGGAACCCTTCCAGCTTACAATTCTTATTTTAAGGTCAAACACAAAAACAGATTGCAATTTATTTATTTGTCAGTTAGTAAGCTTGCATCGGTGTAACGCTTTACACCCAACTCTTCCTTATTACCATGACTAAAGAACTAATCCTTTTAGTGCTTCACAAGCATCTAAAGATGTTCTTCTATGGTAGTCTAGTGACTCTCACTGGAATCTGACATATACCTTCTCGTCATGTCCAATACATACGAGATTACTAGACAAGTATATATATATCCTCTCATCATGTCTAATACATATGAGATGACTAGATATCCTCTCATCATGTCCAATACATACGAGATTAAGGGATATCTCCTCGTCATGTCCAATACATACGAGATAGCAGGATGAGTACATACGTGATAGATCCAATAGCAAATGCATATGACATCTTTCCATGTGTTCCTATTCTTCATAAGAACTGGGACACTAGACTCTTAAGAGACTAACTCCATGGAACATGGACAAGTTTTCTCTCAATGAATCGTGCATGTTGAACTCTTCAACATCTTGCCAGTGTATGTTCTCAAGAAGCTTTCCAGATCTATATGTATAGATCTCAATTCCTATCACATAAGATAGCTTCTTCTAAGTCCTTCACAAAGAAGGTACTTTCCTTGCCAGGTGTAAACATTTACAGGATAAGGATGTTATTCCACATCATTATGTGAAATACAAAAATGCTCCCACTAAATCTTTCGTAATCACATATTTCAACTTTATTCTGACTCAAGTCAAACACTTTGACTTTTTTGTCAACTACAAGATTCTAGCTTTGAGATGCTTGCTTCAATCAGCACATTGATCTTTGTAGCTTATAGACTTTATTTGCATTAATGGGTTTATAAAACCATTAGGCCGTGTCACGTACACATCCTATACAAATGTTCCAGTTGCGGAATGTGGTTTTAACATCCATATGCCAAATCTCACAGTTTTACTAAGCTGCAATTGCAAACATTATCCTGATGGATTTAACCATGGTAATTGGTGAAAGACTTTATCATGTTCAACAACTTGAACTTGTTTGAAGCTCATCACATCCAGTCTACCCTTCCACGTTTGTCTTCTCTCAAAGATCCAAATGCACCCTATGGGTTTTACCCCTTTAGGTGGATCCGTCAAGGTCATACCTTGTTGGTGTACATGAAGTCCATCTTTGATCTTTATGGCCTCAAGCCATGTCTCAGACTTTGGTCCCTCAATAGCTTATAGTTAGTTAGTTGACTCATCATTATGATCAACTCACTGCCTTGTAAGGTTATAAGATATCATATATCCTTCAAACTTAAGGTGTGATCTACCAAAACTATAAGACTTTGTGTTACATAAGGAACTTGAGATTCCACAACACTTTGTAATTCTCAGTCTCATTGTTCCCACTGTACCTCTTTTATGTCCAATGCATATAAGATAACGGGATGAGTACATACATGATAGATCCAATTGCGAATGCATATGACATTGTGTTCCTATTCTTCATAAGAACTGGGACACTAGACTCTTGAGAGACTAACTCCATGGACATGGACATGTTTTCTCTTAATGAATCGTGCATGTTGAACTCTTCAACATCTTGCCAGTGTATGTTCTCAAGAAGCTTTCCAGATCTATATGTATAGAGCTCAATTCCCATCACATAAGATGCTTCTCCTAAGTCCTTCACAGAGAAGGTACTTTCCTTGCCAGGTGTAAACATTTGCAGGATAGGGATGTTATTCCGCATCATTATGTAAAATACAAAAATGATCCCACTAAATCTTTTGTAATCACATATTTCAACTTTATTCCACTCAAATCAAACACTTTTGACTTTTTTGTCAACTAGAAGATTCCAGCTCTGAGATGCTTGCTTCAATCAACATGACCTTTGTAGCTTACATACTTTATTTGCATTAATGGGTTTATAAAACCATTAGGCCATGTCTCGTCAGTGTTGTCAAGGCGCCCGCCTAGGCGGCGCCTAGGCGCTAGCCAAGGCTGCTCAAACTAGGCGCCCAGCCCAGTATGTGCATTATATGGGTGTCTAAGGCCTTTTAAGCCTAAATTAAGCCATTTAAAGGATAAATTAGCATGAATCAAGTCTGGATTTGGTCGAATTAGATTAGCTTGAGTCAATTTATGGCTGAAATAGGTCTGATTTAGGCAAAATCAGGCCAAATTTTGGAAAATTAGGGAAAACATGTTTGATTTGGGCCAAATTGGTAAGTCATAAAATCACTCCCTCATATGTTTATTGTTCTTGCTTCTTTTTCTTTTCTTTTTTTATCCTTTCTCCTGCATTTTAGTCCTTAATCCTACTGCTGTTGCGTTTTTTTTTGAGTTATTCCTCCTATATCCCCTCCTACTCCGAAATCCTACTACTGCTGTGTTTTTTTTATTCTGTTTTCTTCAAATCCTCTTTTACATCACCTATGCTTCGTAATGTTGATGATGTTGTACTTTCTACTTTCCTCTTTTACATCACCCTTTTTCCCTGCTTTCTTTTCTAAGTCTCCTGCTCCAATTGTTGTTGCAGGCTTGTTGATATTACTTCCCCTTTTTCTTCCTATTCCCATCTCCTGCTACTGCTGTCATAACCTCATTCTGCCCTCTTTTTATGTTTCCTATATGGTATTATATGTAGTATATATGTATAATAAGAATCAAATTAACATACTGAAAAAGATACAAAATATAAAAAACGCCCAGAACAACCTAGGCGCCCCTTGGGAAATGCTGACCGCCTAGCCGCCTTGACAACCATGTGTCTCGTACACATCCTATACAATTGTTCCAGTTGCGGAATGCGGTTTTAACATCCATATGCCAAATCTCACAGTCTTACTAAGCTGCAATTGCAAGTATTATCCTGATGGATTTAACCATGGTAATTGGTGAAAGACTTTATCATGTTCAATTGAACTTGTTTGAAGCTCATCACAGCCAGTCTATCCTTCCACGTTTGTCTTCTCTCAAAGACCCAAATGCACCCTATGGGTTTTACCCCTTTAGGTGGATCCGTCAAGGTCATACCTTGTTGGTGTACATGAAGTCCACCTTTGATCTTTATGGCCTCAAGCCATGTCTCAGACTTTGGTCCCTCAATAGCTTATAGTTAGTTAGTTGACTCATCATTATGATCAACTCATTGCCTTGTAAAGTTACAAGATATCACATATCCTTCAAACTTAAGGCGTGATCTACCAAAACTATAAGACTTTTGTTACATAAGGAACTTGAGATTCCACAACACTTTGTGATTCTCATTGTCTCATTGTTCCCACTATACCTCTTTTAGATTCATTTTTTTTTTGTTTTGTCTCTAACATTTCGAGTTCTACTTTTACTCCCACTAATTCCTTTGGAACTAGGTTCCTCAGAGGAATATATCCATCCAGATCAACAAACAACTTTTTTGTAGGATTGGGATAAGATTGGTATTTAACAAAATAACATTTATGTGATTTGTGGACAAAACCCCTATTAAGAAACAACTTCTTTGTATAGGCATTCATCTTTAATTACTATCAAAGACATAAGAACACTTCCCATACCATATCACATATGGTGTCTTTTGAACCATTTTAGACGGTACATTCTTTTAGTGTTTAGCATGTGCCCAAAGGAAATTGGAATTTTAGCTAGTTTTATTGATAATCATACCTTAACAAGGTGTGATTCCTTCCTTCTGACACATCATCATGTTCAGGTGGAGTTCATTGTGATACACTATCACATATATCTCCAGAAGGTCCTCAAACTCTTGGTTTAAAATATCTCAACATCGATCGCATCGAAGTATCTTAATACTTTTACCAAGTTAGTTACGTACTTCATTTATGATCTTGAACACTTCAAGAGATGCATACTTGTATATCATTAAATATAATTTTCCATATCTGCTGATCACATCAGTAAATATAGTGAGGTACTAGTAACCACCTTTAGCATTTATTCTAAAAGGTCCGTTGTACATCAACATGTACTAGGCATAATAGAACACTTGTTCTCCCACTACATCTAGTGGAGATTATTTTGTCATATTCCTCAATAAATAAGACTTGCATGTCTCTATTGGTTCAATAACCAAAAGAGTCTAGACCAACACCATTTTGGAATCTAGAAGTGCATTTCCCATTTACGTGTACTAGATGACAGTACTACAGGTATACTTGTTTGAGTCATCAAGTCATTCATTATGATGAGACATAGGGAGTTGTAATAAAAGATCATATCTTTTGAAATGAAACATAATGTCATTGTCACACAAGACATGATGTTTTTATTAATGACATATACATAATAGCAATTCACCAATTCTATCACGTTCCCTTGAATGACAACTCTCAACTGTAGTGGCAGCAACCCTTGCTCCACATAGTTCTAGCTTATTTCTTCTCAGGTCCTAAAGTAGAGATCTCTATCTCTTTCGTCTTCCTGAGATCAAAGAGGATAATTCCTTTACCAATGTCCAACTGGTGACAAAGGTTGCATTGCCTTTTCTTAACCATATACGTGAAAAGGACGATTCTTTTACACTTATCCCTCTCCTAACTTGAGTGTAGAAGACTTGAACTTTAGCTTAGCCTCAGAACACTTCTTAGCTTTGCCTTCGTCCTTGGACTCACTTCCTCTGATCATCATCATTGATTTGTCCATCTTCATTTATGCCATGGGATCAACATGCCCAACATTTGATAAACTGGCTATATGATTCACACGACTTGTAGAATCATATCCATGGTCAACTCTTGACATAAGAGAAATCCCAATCATTAAAAATGTCCAATCATATTGACCATATGGGGTCTACTAGATCTCCCTCTACCAGTTTACACTCAAACAACACTTGTAAACATTATTCCTTGTTTGCTTTACATGATTCTTAAGATGTGTTACCATCTCGAGAATGTTCATGTTATTATGTTGTTCATGCAACTCATAGTTCATACAACATAGCATAAGGTGCTTAATGTCTATAATTTCATTGGCATGCTTCAAGTAAGCATCCAATTTAGTCCTTAGGCGCATTTGGAGGCGGGTTCCTATGGCTTTGGTCTTTCAAGGACATAGAGCTTTCGCTCATTGAGAACACTTCTCAAAGTCCTAAACCAGATTCGAAAGTTAATCCCGTTTGGTTTGTCCTATTTGAGGACTAATCACAACTATACGGTATTTGCGTTTGTCTACAAAAGAATTTTGCAACTTTTCAAAACATTTTTGATTTGACTTGATAAATTTAACGATATTAATTAGGTTTTTAGTTAATTATCGCTCCCACTAATTTGTTCAAATTGATAACCCTCATATATCAATTCAGAATATTGCAGCGTATAATGTTCTAGTGGACCAAGATCCTAATTTCACTAAAATCATGAGCCAGCTAGGGCTATCACCCACAACTTGATTCTATAAGGTAGGCAACTTTTGCCAATTGCATCACATGCAACTCTTGATAGATGATATGCACCACTCTTTGCCATTGATAATCTGTATGCCTCTAGGGGCTTAATCCAATTAAGATCACCTAGTTAAGCCTGACCCATAAGCCAACACGATAAATATGCACCCTGCTAGGGCAGACCCTCATATCTACCATCACACTTCTACGAGATAGACGGCGCACCATGCTAGGGCGTGCCCACGCTTGGTCGATCAAGCTTTTCATGTGTGCTGCTTGTGAAAAGCATCTAAAACTTAATATTTTAATTTAGAGGTTTTATATATAAATACATATACATATCCAATCACCACATACTATAGTACACATCATACACATTCTATAACCACAACGTGAACATGCAATCAGAAATATACGAGCGATGGTTATGGCCAGTCTAATGCGATTCCTTGGAGTCGCAAGGAATTGGCACCACCTAAGGTCCACATCATATGCAACCTGTTGTTGATGAAGATTCGTGCTTGCTCCAATTCGGGTTGATCGGTTCAACGCTTAAACCGGTCGGCTCGCCTCTTCATTGCTCGGTTGGGCTCCTGAAACGGTCGACTGGTCTCCTCCAGTCGGTCGTTTTGGCCACCAATCGATCAGTTTGCCTCCTGTCATCTGGCCTCCTCGATCCTCTAAACGGTCGACTTGTCTCACGAGTCGGTCTGTTCGTTCAGTGCAGAATAATTTCTCACGACGATGCATAAATTAAAACTATCCTATTTCTTTACATTATAAAAGGGAAACCTTGAGTTACATTCGAGGGGAAATATGAAGAAGAACATTAATTTATATTTGGAAAGGAGAGGGGATCGGTACGCAGACCGATTAACAATGGGAATAAACCTCAACCAACACACAGATCTGGGGTTTTGGCCATAACCACGCTAACATCTACCATCAAAATAGTTTTACGACGACGCGTATAGATTGCATATTATATCATATCATATATATAAAAGTTGTGATCGTATGTGGTATTTAATCAGATATGTACATTAATCATTTTAATATTTGCATCGTATGTAATAATAAATGAAAAACTAAATCTGATCACATCGATTTAGATCCCAGATACACCGTAGATTGACGGGGTTCTGATACCACTGTTGGGAAATCAGTCACAGATGTAGGCAGCGGAAACAAAAATTTATTTACCCGTTTCCCAGAAACCAGCATAATCTCGTCTACAACAATGTATGTAAGAAGGAAGGCTTGCAAGGTTATACCTGCACCTGGAGCAAGTCCACCAACATCACCCTGTAATTACTATCTTGGACGGTGTCTGTGCAACTCCTAGTCTTCACCACGGACAACAAACTCGAACAACTTCTGCAACGCCTCTTGTGGACTCGCCATAGACTACAGGTTGACGTCGTCCTGCTAGCAACAACCAAAAGACTCCTGTCTCTAGAGTAGTCCATGCGGACCACCGGGAACTCCATGTAGCACTGCTAGAGCCAACAGGAAGGAGTTGTCCCCTTCTGCCAGCGTACTAGTCGCCGACATGCTCTCTCACAACAACTGATCTCTGTTGCTCTTCCCTTGCTATCCCTCCCTAGTCGGGTAAAACTTGTTTGGCTTCTCGCGGTTACCACAACCAGAGAGGACAACAATTGTCAGGGCCACGGATCCCAATTATGTGCGTTGGGATTCTTGGGAAGCCCCCAATACCCCTCAATTTATAGTAGAGGGCAGGGTCAGAGTTTCCAGTTGATGTGGGAGTAGAAGGGTCCGGAAACATGAATGTTCTGGAATCTACGCACTGTGAGACTGTCGTTTCGCAGTGCGAGACGACCGTCTCGCGGTCCGCAAATTCCAGAACATTCATGTTTTCAGACCCTTCTACTCCCACATAAATCACACTGCGAAACGGTCGTCTCGTGCGCGGGACGGTCGTTTTGCAGTGCGAAACGGCCGTCTCGTGCTTCTGTAGTTTCTTGTTTGCACACGAAATTGGCAATTCGCTTCTAATCACGAAACGGTCGTCTCGTGCTTCTGCAGTTTCCTGTTTGCACACGAAATTGCCAATTCACTTCTAATAATGTTAAACATCAATTTTTCTTGCACAATAAGTATTGTGCAATCCAAACGAATTTGGGAAAGTATCTAGAACCTTCCCCTTCCTAACTGAGCAATCTCGCACATGCGAGACGGTCGTCTCGCTCACCCAGACGGTCGTCTAGTGAGCCGAGTCGAGTCGATCGGTTCACCTCAGTTTGGGCAGCCAACTTCGTTTCAACCATCCTGACAAACCAGACACTCGTCTCAACACTTGAGACGACCGTTTGGCACCCCAGACGCCCGTCTCAACAGTTGAGATGGCCGTTTGGCAGTGCAGTCTGTTGTTGGTGCGTGAATTGAATACCTAAACACTTTAGTAATCAATCCGATCCATTTGACACTTCAATCAGTTAGTCCAACACTTGAACTTGATGTATCTGAGTACAGTCAGTTGATCTATTGTTTAATTGAATACCTAAGCACCTTTAGCATTAAAATCTAAACATCATTCATGAATATACTCCTTTAATCCAAGTGTATCCTATGCATGTGACCCTATAGGTCCAAAATTACATTAACAGTGAATGTCCGTAACAACTTATGACATCACAAGCAAAGAGTGGTGCCTAGTCCCACATCCTTGCTACCCAAGTAATTTGGAAAGTTGGAGAACAACTTCAACCTATAATCCGTGAATAGTGTTACCGTGATCGTAATAGTTCCTTTGTCTCTGATATCCGGATTAAACTCGATGAATGGAATCATCATCCTCTCAACGTTCAATCCATGTTCCTTGAACTAGAGCAAACTGTCTGAGATGCATGTGAGTTCATATATCATACATTGAATCACATGTGTACGACCGTACACTCTCAGTCTCGCTTATCAAGGGGCCCTGGATATCAATCTCCAATAGGAGGGACAAATCCCATCTCTATCACTCAGTCTATCCCTATGTGTCAAAGTCACCCAATCATCACCGTTATAACAACCCATGTTTCAGGACTGTGTTTGATGATGTCAAAGTGTACCCAATGACATGTGATGCGTGTAGTGGTTTCAGGTCTAAGAACCATAATCACCACCATTACTATGAGAGATGATTCTGACTACCATTCCATGGTTTCCATGTATCACTCTCATGGTGAGTCTGTCTGATTCACTGTTTGCTAACATGTATATGTGTACTTGACTTGATATCACATATCATGACTAATGATACTCTTGTCATCAATCAACACACACTCTAGTCTTATGTATTACCGTTATCTATTTTGCTTCCACAGTAATATCTGACTAGGGACATAACAAGAATGTATGTACTCTTATCATACATATGATCTCATTGTTCAGGTCCTCAACCTGAAGGCATATGTCATCGACTAACATCATTCTTTAGACATCTACTTACGTCTGTGTCAACATCTCATGACTGAGATAAAATTTATAGACGAAATTACCTTTGTGATTATCAAATCAAGTATCTAATGCCTCACTCCAATCATCATATGATTGGCTCTCTGGGCATACATACCAACACTAAAAACTCTTGGCATCTCCAGATCCCCCTCAACTAGACACAATGGCCTTCTATTTATTGGAGGAAGAGGGGAAGACCTACAACCTCCTCAATTGCCCCCAATAAATATGCCGCGACGGTGCCTTTGGAAATGGTAGCCTCCCAGCTGCCTGCAGTAAACACATAGGTGTAGAGAAGATGAAGGGTCGTAGGTGTTGCTTAGTGCGTGAAGGTGGTCTATCGATTGATATCAGCCAATGGACATCAATCAATGGGCGTCCATGTGGTGGAGGTCAATTGGTCAAACCCTCGATAGGTGGATGATCGATAAGTGGACGTGGTTTAGTGGTTGGTCTATCAATGACTGGTCGTTCAGCGGACGTCGATAAATGGCTGTTTGATTGGTGGTCCTTAATAGGTGGAAGGTTGATAGGTGGCTATCGAGGGTGGTGATCGAGGGGCATAGAGCAAGATCCCCTTTGCTGTGCTGGTATGTAAAGATCAAGCTCTAGCCTACAACAAAAGTCTGGAAATACATCTAAACCGTAACAAATTAGTCATAAAACTAAGTAAAACCTAAAAGAAGCTAATCCTGAAGTAAAATGAGGAACATGAATGCAAAACTAAGCTAAAAATGTAAAACTAGGATGAATATGCATTCATCACCTGACACTCTTTCTTTGTAAATATATATGTATTTATATTTATGTATGCATGCATATATTAATGCCTCATACATATATTGAGGCTTACGCCTCGAGCCTTGCCTCACTAAGACAAAAATGCACTGTCACACCTCTCACAACCTTTGGGTGCAATAGCGAGCATGTGGAGTGCTCTATGCACTTTCCGCAATATGTTTCAATATAGGCAAGAAATTATGGTGAGGACTTGTTGAGACATGGACATACTTTTTAACTTTTACGGAGACAACAATTGTCATGCCTAAGAAAATATACGTACAAAAACACACACACACGCACGCATGTACGAACGCACGGATGCACGCACACACGCATGCACATACACACACACACACACACACACACATATATATATATATATATATATATATGAGTTTATTTTTGTTGCCCGCACGGGTACCTTTGTTATGCTACCCGTGCTTTGAAAACACGGTGGCACATTGTAAATATGGACCAAATCTTAATATTTGTCTCGCCTCTACAGTCCGAGTCCGTTGAGCAAGGAGGTCTGACCTCGGTCACAGCTGTCCCAAGCGACGATAGATCCTGTCGATGGCGTCGCCGACGCCGCGGTAGTTGCGGCACTGCTGGACCGGGAGGCGCCCGTCGGCCTACATCCGTACCATGGCGACGTCGGTCGGGTTGCCGATGGCGGCACCAACGACACCAGCAAACAGGCCCGCGGTGATCTTTTGGTGGAGAGGGAGCACGCCGCCTTCTGATTCTACGAACCACTTGGTCTTGAGGATGTCATATATGCCCATGTGGGTGGTGGAGTAGAGTGTCTGGCAGAGGACGGTGGCGGAGACGCCGGAGAAGAGGGCTGCGGTGCCCTCGAACCGGAGGATCTGGAGACCGACGGAGACAGGACCAGTGCGGGGGAGAGGTGTAGGCGCAGGTGGGCGGGGTAAAGGGATGGCTGCCGCGGCGGCGCTACCACCGTTGCGGAAGGCGAGGGTGGGGCGGAGGTTGGAGACGACGACTGCAGGGGTAGGGACTGGGGCTCGGTGGAAATTGATGCCGGCCTGAAGTTCTGTGGCGGTGATGCTCTGAATGGCTGAAAGCATCCTGAGGGATCCGATATGACATTGCAGCTAGCCGGACCGTGAGGCGCTGCATGGAGTCGGCAATCGAGGACGTCATGGGTGATGCGGAAGCAGTTGTGGGTGAGAGGGAGCTCATGGCTGTCGTTGAAGACGTGATAATCGCAAGAGACGGGGAGTTCGATCGGGCGGATCAAACGCTCCTCTGGCTACGGTTCTGGCTTGATAGGTCGTAACAACTATTGTTGTTTCTCCTGGATGGCATCCAACGGGGTCAGATGTAAAGATAATTATTTAGGAGAATGTGTAGCAGGTCTTACAGCGATTAACATCCCCATAACCAGATTGTGTCCTTCAGCTTTATTCTGCATGTCAGTAACAAGTCCAGGATACCATCCAAATGGTGATCAATAACTTGCATTGAGATTGTTTGAGGAAATGCCATAGTCGTGATCAAAACACGAGTATGGGAATCATGTCCTGTAATTAGAAGAATGATGAATAGAGAAAGGGTCAATCTACAAAAAATCAACGCTCCTGCAGCCCCGAAATCGTCAAATCATGTCCTTATTTGTGCCTATCCAGTGGGTTCTTCAAGGCGTTTAAGCATGAATTTAACAGATGGTAACTATTACAGATGATGTCAACACACTTAGAATATTCAGGATGATAATCTTCCCATTTTGCATGTGCAGTTCTTAAACCTACAGATTCTTCCCTTGTCTTTTGTTCACATAGAATTCTCTAGTTATCGGAATCTTTTTGTTAGTGTAAATGCTACTTGTAAATTACAATACCGAAATGTAATAAGAAAGTTTCATATGCAATATGGACGGTCACATTGTAATAGACAAGAGCCAACTGTAATGTAGGTGGCAATTTTATAATATGGATACTCATATTGTAATAAACAAGTGTCATCTGTAATATGGACAGTCACATTGTAATAGGTAAGAGTCAACCGTAATGTAGGTGACATTTTTGTAATATAGATACTCATATTGTAATAAGCAAGTGTCATTTGTAATATGGACAGTGACATTGTAATAGGCAAGAGCCAACCGTAATGTAGGTGACGGTTTTGTAATATGGATACTCACATTGTAATAAGCAAGTGTCATATGTAATATGGACAGTCACATTGTAATAGACAAGAGCCAACCGTAATGTAGGTGACAGTTTTGTAATATGGATACTCATATTGTAATAAGCAAGTGCCATATGTAATATGGACAATCACATTGTAATAGGCAAGAGCCAACCGAAATGTAGGTGACAGTTTTGTAATATGGATACTCATATTGTAATAAGCAAGTGTCATATGTGATATGGACAGTCACATTGTAATAGGTAAGAGCCAACCGTAATGTAGGTGACAACTTTGCAATATGGATACTCATATTGTAATAAGACACTGAGATCCAGAAGCACCACTACAAATCCAGAAGTACCATTACAGATCCAGAAGCACCACTACAAATCCAGAAGTACCAATACAAATCGAGAAGCACCATTACAAATCCAACACAACCATTACAAATCCAGAAGCACCATCACAAAATCATTTTCACACTTTTGATTGAGCGTAAATATTTGGTACAAAATGTAACTATTTAACATAGAAAGTAATTATTTAGTGTGAAAAGTAATTATTTTGCACAATAAGTAACACTTGGTCATCAAATGTATCACATCAATTGCTAAGCACAAAAAATTCAAGTTACATGAGAGTAGTACCATTACAAATCCAGAAGTACCATAACAGATCCAGAAGCACCACTACAAATCCAGAAGTACCATTACAAATCGAGAAGCACCATTACAAATCCAACGCAACCATTACAAATTCAGAAGCACCATCACAAAATTATTTTCACACTTTTGATTGAGCGTAAATATTTGGTACAAAATGTAACTATTTAACATAGAAAGTAATTATTTAGTGTGAAAAGTAATTATTTCGCACAATAAGTAACACTTGGTCATCAAATGTATCACATCAATTGCTAAGCATAAAAAATTCAGGTTACATGAGAGTAGTCGTGTCATTACACTGTTTCAGACCCAGATTAGTAGAGTATATATTATCACAGTCTACAAATTGTAGTGTACAGTTTATTTAAAATAGACTGACCAATATACTAGGACACTGCGCATCTGGTAGCACTGGTATCTCAGGTCTTCTAGCAAAAACGGATAATGATATCAGTCATCTCGTCTGATATCTCCTACTGGATGAAGTATAATTAGAAATGTCAACGTTGAGTATGACTCTTCGTTCCAGTACATGACCCGCGCCCTCGGAAACTACCAACATCATTCGTTCCAGTACATGACCTGAGAACCCGCTTCGTTCCAGTCATAAAGGAATACACATCTGCGAAACTTTAATTGTTTAGTAATTCTCAGAAGGCAGTGACTCATTTTATGCAAGGTGAAAAATACAAATGAGCGCTCCATATGAAAAAAAAAGAAAAGGGCAAGCCTTACTAAGCATAAAACCAAACACCTCAAAGATCCCGGAGGTGGTACCCTCGACTAGTGGCTGTGCAGATATACCGGAAGATGGAAAGCAAAGAATGTCAAAATAAAAATCAGGTCATCGAGATTCAGAGCAAATGGCAGGAATCAGATCGAACCACGAACACTAATGATTTTTCAAATCAGAAATTATAATTAGGGGATGAAAACCTCCGTCAACTTGATGGCAGCAACATTCATATTGCCGTCAATGTCAACGTTGAGTATGACTCTTGTGTGCTTCTTCTTAGCAAATTTAAATCAGGACATGGATTTGGGCATTTACACGTAAGAAAAAGAGGGTAATTTTTCTATCCTCTATACTATAGGTGAACATCAGGAATTAGAAATGTGGCTCTTCCTCAGCAGCTCCTTACCCAAACCAGCAAAAGCCAAATCAGGGGACAACTCTCCGTGATGCTAGTTCGTTGCTTTGAGAAGTATCTCAGTCCGTGTTGCTTTTTTTGAAAATTTCCCTTTCTTCCACCCTCCCTTGTAGAAGCTCCGATGACCGACCGCTGGTACCACCAACACCATTCTTTCGGCTCATTCTTCGAACCCCTCCACCCATAGCCTCCCATTAACCCCTCCAGTGGAATTTCAAATCAGACCTCTCCCATGTTTGTGGCATCCCCGCAATAGGACGATCGACTATGGGTTTTGGTAAAAGAGGACGAGAGGGGCTACTTCTGTGACTCCCCATTATCGTGTATGCAGTTTGGGACCTGGAGATCATCTGGGACGGACATCGTACAAGCCTCCTACACCACCATGGAAGGCACAGATGGCACCGCTCGAAAGACTTTGCACGATGTCCGTTGCGAGTTCCATTGTCCACAACATTTCTGCTATGATACTGGCGCCCAAGACGTCGAGGATAATAGGCCAACAGTAGTAGATCTCTGAAGTTGGTGATCACGGAAAACAAGCGGAGGAGAAAGACTACGTTAGTCGGCGTGGCTAATTGAGTAGCCGGCAAAAAGGATGGTGATGGTAATCGGTAGTGGAAAGAGCATCGGATCGCTGCTTGGACCAGGGTAAAGAACCAGGGTGAGAAAGACGAAGACGAAGGTAGGACTGCGGAGATGGGAGTCGCTAGTATAAATTTACAATATCTGCCACCGTCTTTTCAAAGCACGGGTAGCGACACCAATCTACCCGCGCGGGCATTGAGTGAACTTCCTATATATATATATATATATATATATAGAGAGAGAGAGAGAGAGAGAGAGAGAGAGAGAGAGAGTCAGGCTAGAATACACTCGAGTGTACAGATCACGCCGTACACCCCAATGGTGTTTGCCTATCTAGACCATGTTTTTCCAAAATCTAATCCGTTGATCTTCATGGTTACAATAATAATAGGTCACAAACAAAATTTGAACTCATTTGGATAAGTGTAAGTCACTCATCCAAAGACAACAAAATCGACGCACAAAACTAATTTGAAATACATGATTTTTGCCTCCTTTAGATGCACGACCTATAAGTGTTCAAATGAGCTAAAATTTATTATATAGTATGTTCTTATGATAATTAAGAAGATCAACGGTTTAGATTTTTCAAAAATTTATTGCATCTTCAAAAATGACTGAGGTGTACGGTGCCACCGGTACACTCGAGTGTACACTAGCCTGACTCTCTCTCTCTCTCTCTCTATATATATATATATATATATAGGCTGGAATACACTCGAGTGTATTCAGAGCAGAATACACTCGTAGCTTTCCGTGATGCAATATCTTTTTCAAAAATCTAATCCGTTGATCTTCTTAAACATCTTGTGAATAGCTCCTATACAAAATTTGAGCCCATTTGGACATTTATAGGTCATGTTATGAACACCACAAAAATTATGCATTCCAAATTAGTTTCGTGCGTCGATTTTTTTTCCCTTGGATGAGTGACTTACACTCATCCCAATGAGCTCAAAATTCATACGTAGCCTAATTATAGTATGACAATGAAGATCAATGGTTTACATTTTGTAAAAAAAATAGTCTTGATATGCAAACACAACTTGAGTGTAGTGTGCGATCTGTACACTCGAGTGTATTCCAGCCTGTCTCTCTCTCTCTCTCTATATATATATATATATATATATATATAAAAGGATTTTTTCACTGCCTTAGGCAGAGCCCGCATCCTTTTTCCAGCCATAGCCCGGATAACTAGCGGGTGATAAATCCATCGCTCCACAGCGTGGTTCGAACCCGACTCCCCCCGGAGGGGGACACCGTGCCTTACCAGCTGCGCTAACGCTGACCATGTTATATATATATATATATATATATATATATATATATATATATATATTGAAGCTGAAATGCACTCAAGTCTACAATGACACAATACACTCAAGTCATTCACTCATGCAATTGTTTTTTATTAAATCCTAACCGTTGATCATCTTTAGTAACATGTGGATAGACTACATGCAAAATTTAAGCTCATTCGGGTACTTACAGGTCATGCATCTAAGTGGTATAATAGTCATACATTTCAAATAGTTTATGGGTGTCAATTTTGTAGCCCATGGGTGAATGGCTTACATGTGTTCGAACAAGCTCAATTGTTGTGTATGCTACTCGTGATACTTTATAAAAATTAATGATTTAGATTTTTCCAAGAAACTAGCATTGATATGTAAACTCAAACTTGTGTGTACAATGTAATCTGTATACTCAAGTGTATTCTAGCCCAACTCTCTACATACATACACACAAATACACACACTAATATATTTTAAATTAGTATGTTTTACCTATTTATATGCTGATGTTTAATGCATATAAGAAACATCCCCCCCCCCCCCCCCCCCTTATACATATATATTGTGTGGCTATTGTTTACTAAGCAATTATGGAGTTAGGGCAGCTTATCTTGTATTATGAACAAGATACACCTATATATATACACACTTGGCTGGCGGCCAACAACCCAAATTCACAATATGGGATTAATCCCATATATAGAGAGAATGAATGTTTTAGAAAATGGGAAGCAGGAGGCGTGCAAACATCACCTTGTGGCCATTTGATCGCCAGACGGGCACTTTTTGAAAAAGCGGGTTCCTAATTTCATATATAATTTCATAGAAATATTACACATATATGTATTTAAACAATATATTTTAAAGGAATTTTCATACATATATTAACCGTGTGATGAGTATAAAATAACCAAATTAACTCAATCGCAACATACTAAATATAGTAATATATGAAATTGGTTATATACAACACTAACCAACATGATACATATACACTAGTGGTACACCCTACATAGTACATGAATATATAGTAGCAGGCTGTACATGATATATACTTTATACTATAGTGGTACATACTACGTAGTACAAAACATTATATAGTTGTAGTCAGTACATGATATGTACGTTATATAGTTGTACGTATTACTTACAACAAAGTATATCTACATAGACAGTACATTAGTTGTTCACATAACAATACATAGAAACAAACATATGAATGTATAAGTAGGTAGCATAGATACGAGTATAGTATATTAGTATATAATTAGTAGTTGAGTACATATCAGAGCAGCAATGCATGCATAAATGATAAACATTTAATGTAGGTGCCGCAATTCATACATGAAGATGTAACATGGGTGCAACAGTACATACATACAAAGCTTGTACAAAGTAGGAATGATTTTGATACATATAAACTCAATTAATAGTTAGAAACACATAGTTACCTTGATTTACAAACATAACATACATAACTATGTATTAATATAGGTGTAATGTAAAATAAGTACAACAATTTCAGCCTTTGTTTTGGTCCCAGAAGCCGCTTTTTCGTTAAGCGAGGTGATGCGTCCGCCTCAACATGGAAGTGAAGCGGGTGGACAGGTTAGGCGGCTAGTAAGCGACCGCTTTTTGCTGGCCCACTCCACTGGCGATTAACTAACCAGGTGGCAGGAGGCTTGGGCCGCTTGAGCGACCGCTCTAGCAGCTGCCTGAGCCGCTTTTCAAAACACTGGAGAGAACATGAATAGGAATAGGGAATAAGAAATAATAAGTACTTATTATTCTAGCAACCAAGAAATGAGGTTTGATCGAAATCGGCGAAATTTCGACTTAATTTCAATTTTGATAGCACCTGCTACCTTAACATGCATTTGTGTCAATTTCTATTGAAACTGTTACCAAGATTGCATCTATCAAAATTTTGATGACTTTTGCTAAATTTTGATGGATTTTGAGTTTTTTATGCACAACTCAAAAAATTCGATCGAAATTTTGATAATTGCAATCATTGGTGTTGTTATTATTGTTTGCAGAGGAGTAAAGGGGGCTTGGGGTTATTTAACCATTTAGTACTCATACATAGCATATAGTTATAGTATATCATAATTGCATTGCATTTCCTAATATTTGCTATTCAAATTATTAAATACTAACACAATACATACTTTATGCTGTTTTTTATTTTCTTCAATGCGGACGACATTATCCTAGTCGTGGTTTATTAGACAATGAGGGTGTTAGGAAGCCAAACACACCAAAAAATAATGAATTTTGCTTAGAAACATTGCATTAGTGTTCTTGGGCCCAATGAAATGGTTGACTATTGAGTCAATATTAACAAAAAACTATCAACCCAAGTAAATTATGTGGGGGACACCCTACATATCCAATATGTGATATATATCACAAACATGCAATTATATTGCTCATAGTTGCAAAATTACATAACTTAATTCCAACATTTAGTCATCAAAATCCCCAAGAAGCAGGAAAGTTTCCTTGCCTCCACATGAAGGACACCCCCCTACCTACCCCCATATAAAATTTTACTACATAAACCGTTACATTTAGGTGTAGATATTGCGCCTGCAAAATTTCATGGCTTTATTCGTTCACTTTGATGTCGAAACGAGCACAATTGCGTTTATTGAAATTTCTGTAGAAGTTCCCATAAATTTCCATTTCCACGCTGTCGAAACAGTATCAAAATCAAATACCTCATCCCTTGCTAGCAACCCTCTCAAGCTGTTTCATATATATCATAAACACCAAGCTTGTTACATAGAAACTTGACCCGTCACCCATTAAGGGACTTAGTAAAGAGATCTATGGCTGGTCTTCCGACCAGACAAGGATAAGTTTGACTAGTTGATTTCGGAATTTTCAAGAATGAAATGACAATCAACCTCCATGTGTTTTGTTTGTCTGTGTAAAACTAGATTAGAAGCAATGTGTATAGCTGCATGATTATCACACGCTAGCTTCATTGCGTATGACTTATTATATACAAGTTCCTCCAAGATATTCTTGACCCATAACGGATCACTGGTGGCATGGGCCATGGCTCGATAGTATGATCCTGCAGTGGAGCAACCGAGCAAGCCATCATTGATCAATGAAGCAACTCACCCAACCACATCAAATAAACCATGAACTTTGATATGTCCATGATTAGAATACAATAATCCTTTGCCTGGACTCCTCTTAAATATCAAAGAATCCGAATGACAACTTCTGTGTATTGGACACACCGGCATGGTTAGTCTATATGGACTCCCCCTGATCCTTATGCAGTTTGACTTTTGGTCCATTGGGGTATCTATATGGTTTCCCCTCGCATGCATGCTTTTTCAAGAAGATCAAGTATATACTTTTGTTCTGAGATGGCAATTCCATTCATAGATCTAGCCACAACAATTCCAAGAAAGAATTAGGTGCGCTAAATTCTTAGTTTGGAATTTTCCATGAAGAAACTGCTTGATTTGAAGAATCCTTTTCTAATAATCTCTCGCGGTGACAATATCATCAACATAGACAAAAAGAAAGATGACTCCTGAGGGCCCTTGTTGGTAGATTGTTGAATGGTCAAGAATAGATTGTAGAAGACCAAACTTCCGAAGTACACCACTGAGCTTGCCAAACCGAGCTCAAAGAGACTATTTAAGACCATAGAGGGATTTATGGTCCCTACGAAAAATAGGAGACTCCCCCTGAGCAAAGAACTCGGGAGGTTTCTCTATGTAAATTTCTTATGACAAATCACCACGTAGGAAAGCATTTGTATTATCCAGCTGATATAAAGGCCATGAGAAATTGGCAGCCAACAGAAGAAATCTGCAGAGGATATCTTGACCACTGGTAAAAAGATCTCCTTCTAATTTTCCCAGTGAGAAATAAGAATGAATGATTGTATTGATTCAATGAATAAAAGAGGTACGGCCCTGTCCTATATATAGGAGCAAGGGAGAAACCCTGAGACTTGGGACTCAAGTAATCTAAACGGGCCGAGACACTAAAGGCCCACTAACTACAACTGCCGGCTGTAGCCATGTCGGTACTACTGACAATATCTTGATAGTACCGAGATATGCAGTCTTCAACACTCCCCATATGCCTTCGACCGGTCAACCAATCTGCTAAGCACTAGTTTCACACAATGACACAGAAGGCTCCATGTATGATTCAAATGAAGAGTTTCCATCACATCTTGATAGACCATCGGCATACAACTATATCTTTGCCGTTGGGAGTAGGAGAAGGCTCCATGTATGATTCAAATGAAGAGTTTCCATCACATCTTCCATAGCACATCACCATCCTAGATAACTTATAGCAACAGATAAACAATCATATGAGGCAAAATTAGAAATAGGATGAAGTGTACATGACTATTTTTCTTTGTGAAGCACAATAGATAGACTAAGAGAATTGTCCATGCTCGGGACTCGGGAGCCTCCAAAGTAGTGTTGATTGAAAAAGGGTTGTTACCTACATCGCTTGCTACATGTTTCTCAGGTATTGCCTTCTCTCGGAGTGTCTAGTCCTGTGTGATAGGAGGTTTTTCAGACATGATGCATTCAAAGGACATGGATGATGTGGGAGCTTCAGGAGTAGACAGTACCTCTTGGCCATACATATGGAATTCAATGACCGTCGGATTTGTGAGAGACTCCTCATGTTTGAAAGCAGTTTGAATTTCTGTAAAGCAAGTGACATCATTGGACCTGAGAAATTTGTGTTTAATGGATATTACCTGTTTTGGGTTTTGGAGTAACCAAGGAAAACACATTTGGTAGTTCTTGGACTGACATTATCACAACCAGACCAAAATGATAGACAAAACAGACACATACAAACACTTTAGGAGGAACAATATATATTGTATGGTTTGGGCAGAGGACCTGCAAAAGGGTCCTGGTGGTTTCCACCATTTGTTGATTCTTCCTTTTGACTACTACATTTTGCTGAGGCTTATGTGGGCAAGAGGGTTATTGAGTTACACCTTAGGTGGACATGAACCGAGTAAGAGCATGATAAAAGTAATCTTTGGCATTGTCTGTATAAAAAATCCAAACACGTCAAGAAAACTGAGTTTTGATTACATGATATGAAATATAGATAACATTTCATAACGATCTTTCATCAGATACAAACCTGTTACTGAGAACAATCATCAACGAAGGTAACAAAGGTCCTCAAACATCTGAATGAATAACATCAAAACTTGACCTGGCATGAATCTGAAGCTAGACTTGTAAATATGACTGATGACACGCGTTTAACTAACATGACTCACATTCTAACTCGATAATTGAAATGGAAAATCTTGAGTTTACCTAAAGATATATGTGCAAGCTGAATGTGGATGTGAAGAATAGGTGGAATGTTGAGTGGGACTTCCAATTCTCAATTCTCAGTTACCGACTCTTTACAAGTAGAGTCGGACCTCCAATTCTTGGTTGGTGATGACTTGATGATGAATAAGAAGAGATGGTTGTAGAGTCGGGCCTCCAATTCTTTCTTCTTAGACATGACGGAGAACGAATCTGATCAGCTCCACATGAATGTAGGTGGAATGTGGCCTTGATGGTTAATAGAATGCATGCACGGCATATTTTGAAGGTATACAATGTATTCTGAATATACACGTGTCTGGATGATGTATGTCCAAATTTGCTGATGATGATGGTTAGACAATAATATATGTGTGCTGGAGAGCACGACATATTGTTTTCTCAAACAACTTGGTGAGCGATGACATGTGTGTTGGATTCCAACATGAGGATCAGACTACTGGAAATACAATGTGTTTAGATCAAGCATGGCGTGTGGATGACCATCTCATTGTGTATGTTGTCTCGGACGATTACCACCACTCTGAATAAAATTACATGACATGTAATAATTAACACAACACACAACTTCCTGTCTAGACGCAAAACAACACCCTGAGCAGCGGTGCAAGGCATGTTGAAACATTACATGCTATGTAACGTGCCACCATGACAAGTCGAGCTGGTAGGTCCAGCAAACACCAACTTCACACACAGGAGAAGTTCCACCATATCTCAAATGAAGAATCTAGAGATAAGGACAGACTTTAGACAACATTTCTTTGCTTGCTGGGGAAAATGATGCTGGTAGTGATGAAGATCACACCAGTGTTGATGGCGATGATGAAGATGACCAAAGCAATGATGAAGATGACTTCGAACATGAGTGATGAAGATGGTCGAGGCGGTGGAGATGACTTCCACCGTGAAGATGACAAAGGTGATTGTGGGAATTGGTGAAGATGACTTCCAATGTGGAGAAGATGACAACCATAGACAAATACATGGAGGACCTGCCGACAGTGATGATCTCAAGTCGAGGACGATCTATTGCTTGACTTCTTCTAGGGATTAGGGTTACAGACCACTTTGCTCTGATACCAAGTTAATTAAGAGATTATGGAGGCAGAGCAACCTATCTTGTACTATAAACATGGCACACCTAGTTATATAGACTTCGGTGATGGGTGGTGGCCAACAACCCAATTAGACTATATGGGACTAATCCCATTTATATGGAGAACGGGAATAGGAATAAGGAATAATAATTACTAAATACTTGTTATTCCTAAAGTCATGTATGTTGGTATGCATATTTTGTAGTTCATCCCCTCATATATATGTTATTGTATAAACACATGTAGCAATACCTTTCTATGATTTTTAATGAACAATAACGCGAAAGACGAGAAGAGAATAATTTCAAGCAATCTAAGAGAGATTATCAATATATTAGTTGGAATTGAATATCATATCTCCAAGCCTTCGTCAGAGTAATGACTATTCTTTATAATATCGCCCCCAACTTAGATATTAAATTCAGGGTGCAGAACACATTTAGAGCACGATTTCCCAAATAAATGATATTTGGCTCATAAGTCATAATGTAAACAACAAGATTTACTAGACATTAGGTTAATATAGAAGAGCATTAACACCCACATTAGGACCCACAAAAGTGGTAAATTAGGCAAGGCGTAGGGCCAAGTACACTACCCAGGGTGCCTACTGCCAAGTGGTGTGCCTTAACAGTTATGTACATGACCCAAAGTTGGTGGCGACAATGACACAACCTAGGATGAGTTTGAGGAGACAAAATTGTTCTTGGGTGGGGGCTGCATGTTTTGGTAGGCATGATTAACAACAAAGGTGATGACTGGTTGTAAGGTTAAGGTATTGAAGGACTCAGAGAGTGTGGGGTTTTGGAAGGATTTCGTGGTGTAAGGATTAATTTTAGTGCTCATTAATGTGACTACAAGCTTCATGCTGGGCATGTTATCTTGCTAAAGGATGTCCTTAGCATAATTGGATTTTTTAATGAAGAAGCGACCATGAAGGTTTTGTTGGACTTTGATGCCTAGGATGTAAGGAATGTTGCCTAAGTCCTTAAGAGAGCTTGGGGGCTAGATGTTGCAAGGTCTAAAGACTGTGGGGGGAAGTTGTTAGTGAGGAGAATGTCATTAACAAATAGGAGCTAATATATATTGTAAGATGGGGTTTGTAGGACCCATGCTGGGTCGTTGAAGTTAGATATAAAGCCTATATTTAGAAGATATCCACCGAGTTGGTTGAACTAGGTGTAAGGGACATGGCAGAGGCCACAAAGGGCTTTGTGAAGTTCACAGACATGGTATCATCATCAAGATGTTTGATGGGCCAACCATGCATGAAAATTACGAAGAACAAGGTGAATGATGTCAACTTTGAACTGGTGAAAAAGGTGTCACTATTGTCAAGCCAAGGTGTTTTTGATACCTTGGCCACGTATCACGCCTCACAATGAGAAATGCCACCATTAATATTGTGTTTGATGGGATAGAGCCGTGTGGTTGAGGTTTCTAGGGTACCGAGGTGAACGAATTTGTTGCATGAGGGTGTCAAAATCTGCTTGCATGACACCAACACACTTGGGATCAGTGAGTGTAGTGCGTGTGGTTGTGGAAATCATGTGCGTGCAGAGTAATATTGACAACATTTGGGCTAAGTTTACAATTCCAACCCTTTGAAAATTTATCATATGCTGGTAAGATGCCTGTTGGGGACATGATGAGTTCTGAGGGTGGAATGAGAGTGGATGTATGCTGAGGACTTTGTATTTGGCACCACTATATGGGAAGCATTAGCATCATTATTTCTTATGCGATAGGAGAGGCTAGAGTGACCAGAAGGTCATGTATAGTGTAGGACGGTCTGCGGGGTAGGTGTAATGATTAGGGGGATGGGAGTGGTGGGCGTTGTTGTGCAACAATAATCTAGCAACCTGCATGTCTAAATGAAATCTCTGTTCACAGAAGGGAGGAAAAGGAGTGTGTTGCACTCAGCTGAGTTGAGGGATGTTGGTTGAATGAGGGACCTGGTGTTTGTTTCCTCTGGAGGCCGATCGCTACAATATTTAATGACGGGGTTCATAGTGCTATTTCCGGTTGGCTTAAAATTTATATTGAATAAGGATGAAATCTTGTTGGATCCTGTTCAGTTCCAGGGTGGAGCCAACGTAAATACAAAGAAGTTGAGCAGCTGGAATTGAAACTATTGCATACACTATAGAACCATACAGGATTATTGTATTCTGTTTCTTCTGAATTTTTGTTTTAGGTATTGATTTGGAAGAAAAAAAACCTTTCTTCTGGTTAATCACTTAAAGGATACTTGTTCTAATTATAGGCACATAAGAAATAGATCATGGATTCATGAGATGCCATATTTTGTTGGGGCTCGAACGTTGAAATGCATTGGCAGGAACGAAATTGGTCTTAATATATTCTTTAGTGTTTTATTCACCTATACTTATATTTATGTGTTAACAGAGGAACCATAATAATTGTATTATGGTATTAGATCTACAATTGGTTCAATATTCATTTCAACGTTCACTTAGTTCAGACTGGAACCAATTAGATAGTAAAGATTCTGGATCGCAGTGGATCAGAGCTCTCAAACGTGCAACTGTTCCTGCATTCAATCAACATATTTATAGTAAATGGTTTCAATTTGAGAATCATATTCTTTCACAGGTGTACACTGTGCACTTCAAATGCAACAAAAAGCTTCTCCGGGAATATCCAAATCTTTTCAACTATACTAAAGATATATATCAGATATGTGGAATGGGCGCCTCAGTTAACATGCTGCACATTAAGAAGCATTATTACGGAAGTCATCCTACCATCAACCCGTATGGAATCATTCCAGTTGGATCCAATACAGATTACTCTCTGCTACATGATAGGGAAAGATTTGGATCCTGAAAACACTTGTAAAGCTTGCGATACTTGTCATATATAAGTTTTATGAATGAATCATACGTGCAGACTTATCCTGTCCTATTTCTGAGACTAGAGGTGGTATCAAAGAGCCCAAGTACCATATAAACGAGTGATCGTGCATAGAGTCGAGGACGTTTACTTCCCATTTCTCCCTAATTGTTGTATTTGAGATTTGCTGAATCTTATCTGTATAAGTCTTGACTGTACTTTGCTACATTATGAGTTCTCAAGTTGGATGTTGCCCTTTTTATGCTGGAGATGATCTGAGTCTTTTTGCCGTCCTCCATTTTATATGCTTGCTAATGAATGCCGTTTTATCACAGATATAAAAGTTGATTATATATAAAGCTCCTTACAAGTGAATATTATATCAAACACAGTTCGTTTCTATTTTGGGCTTTAGATGTTATATTGTTAAATAATGCAGATTACATGTAGAAATTCGTTCATCTTAAGAAAGTTCCTTACTAGTTAACGTTCTCTTGTTTCGAACACACAATCTGTTTCTTTTGGCCTTCCGATGTTATTTTGTTAAATAATTTGGATTTCATGTATAAATCCTGTATCTCATGTTCTTACAAAGCCCATCAACAGAACCTCATAAGCTTGTAGCAACTTTGTTTCCCATGGGGAACCTACTTGGTGGCCTTGTATCTATTTGAATCCTATATACATTAACAAAAGAGCAATGGGTGTAAATTCTTGTTATGCATAGCTGGGTAAGGATGGTTTGTCGGTTCAGCTGAAGGATCACTAATGAAATTCAAATCAAACTATTTTTCATTTACTTTTTCATCACACATCTCAATTCGTTTTGAAGTTATTAGGACAACAGGGATGTCGTCTATCAGTGTTCTTAAAGAGAAGTTTCAAATGCGGATCAACTCACCACAACAGTGTCTTCTCATCTTCTCAATCGCACCCCAGTTAACATGCATCACATTAAGAAGCATTATTACGGAAGTCATCCTACCATCAACCCATATGGAATCAATCCAGTTGGATCCAATATAGATTACTCTTTGCCACATGATAGGGAAAGATTTGGGTCCTGAAAACACTTGTAAAGCTTGCCATACTTGTCATATATAAGTTTTATGAATGAATGATACGCGCAGATTTATCCTGTCCTATTTCTGAGACTAGAGGAGGCATCAAAGAGCCCAAGTATATCAAATAAACGAGTGATCGTGCATAGAGTCAAGGACGTTTACTTCCCTTTTCTCCCTGAATGTTGAATTTGAAGATTTGTTTAATCTTATCTGTATAAGTCTTGACTGTACTTTGCTACATTATGAGTTCTGAAGTTGGATGTTGCCCTTTTTATGCTCGAGTCTTTTTGGCGTCCTCCATTTTATATTCTGGCTAATGAATGCCGTTTTATCACAGATATAAAAATTGATTATATATAAAGTTCCTTACAAGTGAATATTATATCAAACACAGTTCGTTTCTATTTTGGGCTTTAGATGTTATTTTGTTAAATAATGCAGATTACATGTAGAAATTCGTTCATCTTAAGAAAGTTCCTTACTAGCTAACGTTCTATTGTTTCAAACACAATCTATTTCTGTTTTGGCCTTCCGATGTTATTTTGTAAAATAATTTGGATTTCATGTCTAAATCCTATATCTCATGTTCTTACAAAGCCAATCAGCAGAACCTCACAAGCTTGTAGCAACTTTGTTTCCCACGGAACCTACTTGGTGGCCTTGTATCTATTTGAATCCTATATAATTAATAAAAGAGCAATGGGTGTAAATTCTTGCTATGGATAGCTGGGTAATGATGGTTTGTCAGTTCAGCTGAAGGATCACCAATGGAATTCAAATCAAACTATTTTTTATTTACTTTTTCATCACACATCTCAATCTTTTTTGAAGTTATTAGGACAACAGGGAGATCGTCTATCAGTGTTGTTCTTAAAGAGAAGTTTCAAATGTGGATCCATTCACCACAACAGCGTCTTCTCATCTTCTCGATCACATCCATTTGGTAGTAATCAATTTACACACTTGGGGCGCATACTTAAAGCATGTTTTGAAAGTTATCATGGCCTTATAAATGATTGTCATGAACCAGGTCCCAATCACTCGATTTCATCCTTTAGCCTCTGTTTGGTTCGGGACTGGCTTTATGCAAGCCTGCCTGGCTTGGACGGGGTTAGGCCTGCTGGAGTCTGATTCTGTTTGGCAAACCAGTCTGATTCTGTTTGGCAAACCAATCTCATTCTGGGGGGCTGGACTCGTTTCAGACTCGTTTCAAGCTGATTCTGTTTGGCTGTGCAGGCTGGGTTTAGTCTGATTCTGTTTGACAACTGTAGGCAGGATTAGCTGAATTTGTCCTATTCTCGCAGAACTGTTGCTAGAAATGTGACTTTGTGACGCCGTTTAAACATAAGTTTTTAAACTGAAAAAAGTAACCGAATAATAACTTAATTTTTATCAATATCACTTTGTTTTAAGAACTCTCATTTTGTTGTTGAGATGTGAGTCAGGTGTGTTACCCTTTTGTGGGGTGTTTGTGTGGGTGTTTTGGTTGTTTCCTTGAGGTTGAATATGCCTAACATGCTATGTTTAATACCCCAAGATATGAGGTAACCCCGTCAGACCAACAAACACGTTCTAAAAATAGCCAAACAGACCAACAAAACGTTCCAAAAATAGCCAAACATGAACATCATTTTTAAAGTAAAGCATATTCATCTACTGAAGACTAAATATAAATTGTCTTAGTGGGCAGGCACCCATAACAAGCCTGTAATGTATATAAACATCATAAAGATAATAAATAAAACAAAAAACTAAATATTGTTTGATCCAACTGATTGAACATCAGTTTCATCATCACTAGACGAGATCAAGACTGGTGCTTGGTGGCAATCTCTGACAAACAAGGCATCCGCCGAGTCCGAAGTAGATGATATGTAACCATCTGGTCTCGGGAAAATAAGCCTTAGCAAATCAGAGTTGTCACCTTCAAAATAAATCCATAACAAAAAACATGTAGGACGACTGTCGTCCTTGGGTTTGGGTTGTAGGGTCACGGTCCAGGCTGGTGTGGCTCTGAGGCTGTCTAACATTTCCGTCCAACCTTCATCTATGATTAAATATTTACTTTTCTTGTTCCATTTACTTTCTTCAGGTGCAGACCACTTGATCTGTACGTCAAAACTGATTCTCCCTACCTCCACCATTGCATAGCCAGGACTTATCATGTATGGCTCGCACCTCCAGGTAAGGGGAAGGGGGACGCGTCTCATGAACTCCCTGTTTGAGAGATCGTACTCCTTCACAGGGAAACGAGATCCCATGCTGCCTGTAATAAACAAGAAGAACAACAACAACAAGAACATAAGAAGAAGAACAGAAGAAGAAAAATAACAAGATAAGAAGAACACAATTTAAAATAAGATAAGAAGAACAAAAACAAAAACAAGAACAATAATAACTCTTATGTTCACCTAAGTTCACTACTATCATGTATTAGGTTTATTATCATTTTATGATTTTGCCTCCATCGAACCCTCTGTCGTATACACTCCATCAACACACCTTCGTATACACTCCATCATATCATGCTCCGAACAACACACAAAATGAGGAGGCGTCGAATGACTAAGCATATTAGTTAATATGTAAGTTCCAAACAACATAGCATTGAATATCCTTTTTTTAAAAACAATCAACAACACTTAACACATCAACTTCCAAACAACAACACTAAAATGGAAAACCGATGACGCGAATGAAAGGTATGGCCGACATTCCTCGTTACGGCGTCGTCGGGGGTGAAGGAGTGTCCAACAGAAGCCTATATTGGTCCTCCAGTTCTTCTACGTAGCGTTCTAGATACTCATGCTCATACTTTTTGTTGGTGTAAACATCATGGTGGTTGTGATGAATTTCAACAAAATCTTTAAAGTTCATTGTCTGACCCCACAATGACTTGCACTCTAGCGTGAGTAACGCAATCTCTGCTTTCAGAGAATCAATTGTAGGACTGAGATCGATTGCCCAGCGAAAGTAACTGCATCGATCTTTTCCCTAAAAAATATTATGAAGTTTACGTTAATGACAATGAATGTGTAACGTACACAGTGGCTACATAATATGTGTACAAGCGCACCTCGCGAGAAGGACATATGTAATACATTTCACCTGGTCTTTCACTGAGAATTCCAAAGTCATACAACCCTGCATCGTCAGTGTTAAGTCGCAAGCCTGCCTCTAACCCACAGTCACACCGCACAACTTCAGTTGTATTAATAGACATCTACACCATGCATTCGAATCAGTCAAACGATTTATGGCAATGGAGTTAGATTGAAAATCAAAACAATAACATACAAGCCAGACCTCATAATAATTGTTAAATCTATTACAGATAAACTTATGTTATGAATGTTGGACAGACATCATTGATGTTATACATCTATGATGTATTGTAACCGTCCTCATTGGAAGTGTTGTCGTCGCTAGTTATGTGAAGACGTTGGCGAAGATATTGGGACCGCGATCGTAGTTCGGTAATTTCTACTTGTAGCCTATCAGTGTCTGCTCTGCTGGAACAGACAAAGGCACACTGGGAAGACCATAGTTGACGTTCACTGCGTACATATGCAAGTTGTGAAAGCATTGCAGCCCTAACGGCGGTTAGTGTGGCAATTGTGGGTACAACCCGTTGCGCGGGCAACCTCATATGACATCTATTTTGATTTTGAAGACTACCGCACGTAAAATATGGCATGTGTGGGTTCTTGTCTTCAAAACGTCCGTTTTGTGCATCCTTGGCATCCATGTAAACGCGTACAGTGGATTGAAGGCCGCATTGACAACGAGGCATTCCGTTCTCCATTTGAAGACAACCTATATTGACACAATGTGTTGATTCTGATCAGGTTCGAAATAAACAATTTGGGAATCAATCTATTACAGATACTCTACTAACGAGTTTCCCAAATGAGATTAGCAATGGATTCACGTAACACTTCGCCCTCCCTTGAATCGGCCTGAGTTGAACCTTGACCTGAACTGGGGGGAACTGCGCCTGGGGGAATGGCAGACGATGAATTCTCATCTGGGAGTTCATCCATTATGGTGTCGCCGTCATTTTGCCGTCGGATGAAATTGTGTAGGATACAACAAGCAAGTACGATGCGACACTGCGAATGAATAGGATATGTCAGCCCCTTCTTAAGGTATGCAAACCGTCTCTTCAGCACCCCAAATGCTCTTTCTACAATATTACGTAGTTGAGCATGTCTGTGGTTGAACATCTCTTTCTTGCTGGTGTAGGCATGTCTGTTTCCTCGGTACTCAGCAATATGGTATGCTGTGTTGCGATAGGGTGCAACAAATTCACGAGTGTTGGCATACCCTGCATCTACCAGGTAAAACTTCCCCGGCGGAACTGTAAACCCGCTATGGTTCCTTGCCGATTGCAGGACCCTTTGGTCGGCAGCCGACCCCTCCCACCCAGTGAGGACATATGTAAAATTCATGGAGAAGTCTACTACAGCCATGACATTGAGAGAGACATTCCCTTTTCTGTCACGGTATCGATTTTGTTTGTCTCTGCTGACCAAGACAGGGATGTGTGTTCCGTCAATAGCCCCTATGGCATTCTATACACCAAAATAATGTTGTAAACATACACAATGTTTGAAAAAAAATTACATTTATTAGGGGGTTAACTATTACCTTGAAGTATGGGTAGAACCTTGCGTTATGTAAAATGCGAGTATGTGTTGATGTGCATGTAGTTGCGGTTTGCATGACAATGTATTCACGGGTCAACGCACAAACAGCGTCCAACACTTCGTTGAACTTTCTGCTAATGGTCTCACCGGAGTGAATGTAGTCCTCCGCCAAAGCACGATTTGTGTGTCCATGGCCAACCATCTGCAGGAAATAGCATACGGCCTCAACTGAGCTGACGCCTCTAGTACCTCGCAACAAGCCACGACTCTCAAGCTTGTCGACAAAGGTCATTATAGTTTGTGGACGCATCCGGTATAGGTCATAAGCCCTTTGTTCGTGACCGGTCAATATTTCTAAAACCTTTATGTGGCCACTCCTGATGCTAACTGACCTAGGGATACGAGGTGGTGTGGAGGCATCAACGTCTACTGCGTCCATGATTGAGTATGCAATAGAGTCGGCAATTAAATCACCAACGTGAATCACTGGCCACAACAAGGAATCTAATAAAAGGTTGTTGAGCATGTCTTCTGATTGCGGTTGGTCATTGCTAGACATGATGCCTACATGTATAATGCAAACAACTACATAATAATTGCTACAACATAAGACAATCCAATTAACGTGCGAAAAATAAATTATTACAACACTCAATCAAATGAAATTGTACGGATATGTAATGTGTGTGCGGAAAGTAAATTATTACAACAGTCAATGAAATATAAATGTTTGGACGGAAAATAATTAACTTCAAATGCATACAAAATAACCCCTGCAATTATGTTCCCGATGGGCCAGCATCACTGGATGAAGGAAACCACATCGGTGGCACGCCTGGGAAGTTGGGTGGCGGGATAAATGGTGGCTGAGACGATGTGCCTGGGAAGTTGGGTGAAGAGGAAGACGACATAAATGGTGGCTGAGACGATGTGCCTGGGAAGTTGGGTGAAGAGGAAGACGACATAAATGGTGGCGGAGACGGGAAATAATATGAAGGCATTGGAGGTACAGATGTGGCAAAACCGAATTGTGACCTTTGACAAAGGTCGTTTAACCACAAGGTTATCTTTGAAGGGGTGTTTTGGAGGCCAAGGTAGATGTTGCGGTTGGTAGAGTCCTTGATGGCGTTCACAAGTGTAGTAAAAATGGAGGTGGGGGCATCGGGGAAATTGGCATTAAAATGTTGTAAAATGTTTGACAACTCTTCCTTTTCATAGGATTTGGTCATCATGGATGTCCCTAACTCGTGAACCTTTGTGTAAACCTGTGTGAACTCAACCAGAACTTCATTGGAAAGACTACATCGCTCTTGCGACGTTGATTGGCGTTTCCTGCGCGTATGGGTAGAAGGACTCCTGCCCCCAACTGACGGGTTATCCGTTCGCACAGGCCGCGCGCTTTCACCCTCACTTTGCCCGGTAGTTGCGGGTACGCTACGCTCGTCTGTTGCCGAGTGTGTGTACATGGGTGTATCAGGCGCGCCTAGGTCGACACTTACATCATCCTCAGACGCAACATCTGCATGAATCTGAGTGTCCGTCGAAGACATTGCATGGTGTCCTCTAGCAATGTTCCTCCCCGCCATTAGCTCTATGTCGTAGTAGTGGGGAAACGGGCGCCTAAGCAACCTTGTCAGGTCCCTGTCTGCCTACGCTTAAAAAAAATGTGGTTGGCGATAATCATGTTTATATGTTTACATTTGTTAGGATAAAAGTTATGTATAGTGTGCGTACCGCAATGGCCTCTTTCCACTCAGGGGTGTCCGGTACAATGGGCTTGTGCCGGACTTCATCCCATCCAACGCCACTCTTGTTGGTCAAACCCTTCAAATGGACGTAGTCCCTTTTAAGGTTCTTCCAGCGACATCTTATTTGGTCTAACTTAAACACGACGGCAACCCTATTATTGACATCAGAAGTTATTTCCCTCCAAGAGTCCCTAGTAAAATTACCATCAATACACCTGCCTAGGTCATATTGTCTACGCAATGCTGTCACCACAGCGACATCATACTCGCTTGTCCATACCATACGGTTGTTAGGGTCGACGGGAGGCATACTCGTGTAGTTGCTGCAATATTTGATGACATAATCAGTGTAAACGTTTAATTAAATTCAGTCACAACAGAAACCATTTATGTTTAATCAATACACAAACTGCATTGATTAACACCGAAAAACAAATAATGAAACACCAACGAGCATATAGGCAAGTTACAAATTATTATTGGCCCCAAGTTTTAGTTAAACAAGTTTTAAATCTGCCGTTATTTCCCCTATTAACCTAACCTAGACCTCACACTGATTTAGTTAAACAAGTTTTAAATCTGCTATTGTTTTAAATATTAACCTAACCTAGACCTCACACTGATTTAGATAAACAAGTTTTAAATCTACTGTTATTTCCCCTATTAACCTAACCTACACCTCACACTGATTTAGATAAACAAGTTTTAAATCTACTGTTATTTCCCCTATTAACCTAACCTAGACCTCACACTGATTTAGTTTCACACTGATTTAGATAAACAAGTTTTAAATCTGCCGTTCTTTCCCCTATTAACCTAACCTAGACCTGACACTGATTTAGTTTCACACTGATTTAGATAAATAAGTTTTGAATCTGCTGTTATTTCCCCCATTAACCTAACCTAGACCTCACACTGATTTAGTTAAGCAACTTTAAAATCTGCTGTTGTTTTAAACCCTATTAACCTAACCATGACTGCTCCCGCATTCCAAATCAAACATAGTACCTGCTAATGGTGAGCTAATGTAGGCAAAAATTAGGTTCAACCATGGTATATATTGGAGGATTAATAATGGTTACTCTAAATACAACATAGAGAGGAAAGTAAAACCAATGAAAGCTGAAATCCATAGCTGAAATCAATGAATGATATTTCCCAGAATACCAATTTCTATATCCAATTTCCAGATTTATGAAAGCCATAGCTGCTACTATTATGATATCATAATAGTATCACAAAAAACATAACATCAAAATACAGAACATTAAAACAGAACAAATATTAGTTAAACAAGTTTTAAATCTGCCGTTCTTTCCCCTATTAACCTAACCTAGACCTCACACTGATTTAGTTAAACAAGTTTTAAATCTGCTATTGTTTTAAATATTAACCTAACCTAGACCTCACACTGATTTAGATAAACAAGTTTTAAATCTACTGTTATTTCCCCTATTAACCTAACCTACACCTCACACTGATTTAGATAAACAAGTTTTAAATCTACTGTTATTTCCCCTATTAACCTAACCTAGACCTCACACTGATTTAGTTTCACACTGATTTAGATAAACAAGTTTTAAATCTGCCGTTCTTTCCCCTATTAACCTAACCTAGACCTGACACTGATTTAGTTTCACACTGATTTAGATAAACAAGTTTTGAATCTACTGTTATTTCCCCCATTAACCTAACCTAGACCTCACACTGATTTAGTTAAACAACTTTAAAATCTGCTGTTGTTTTAAACCCTATCAACCTAACCATGACTGCTCCCGCATTCCAAATCAAACATAGTACCTGCTAATGGTGAGCTAATGTAGGCAAAAATTAGGTTCAACCATGGTATATATTGGAGGATTAATAATGGTTACTCTAAATACAACATAGAGAGGAAAGTAAAACCAATGAAAGCTGAAATCCATAGCTGAAATCAATGAATGATATTTCCCAGAATACCAATTTCTATATCCAATTTCCAGATTTATGAAAGCCATAGCTGCTACTATTATGATATCATAATAGTATCACAAAAAACATAACATCAAAATACAGAACATTAAAACAGAACAAATATTAGTTAAACAAGTTTTAAATCTGCCGTTCTTTCCCCTATTAACCTAACCTAGACCTCACACTGATTTAGTTAAACAAGTTTTAAATCTGCTATTGTTTTAAATATTAACCTAACCTAGACCTCCCACTGATTTAGATAAACAAGTTTTAAATCTACTGTTATTTCCCCTATTAACCTAACCTACACCTCACACTGATTTAGATAAACAAGTTTTAAATCTACTGTTATTTCCCCTATTAACCTAACCTAGACCTCACACTGATTTAGTTTCACACTGATTTAGATAAACAAGTTTTAAATCTGCCGTTCTTTCCCCTATTAACCTAACCTAGACCTGACACTGATTTAGTTTCACACTGATTTAGATAAACAAGTTTTGAATCTGTTGTTATTTCCCCCATTAACCTAACCTAGACCTCACACTGATTTAGTTAAACAACTTTAAAATCTGCTGTTGTTTTAAACCCTATTAACCTAACCATGACTGCTCCCGCATTCCAAATCAAACATAGTACCTGCTAATGGTGAGCTAATGTAGGCAAAAATTAGGTTCAACCATGGTATATATTGGAGGATTAATAATGGTTACTCTAAATACAACATAGAGAGGAAAGTAAAACCAATGAAAGCTGAAATCCATAGCTGAAATCAATGAATGATATTTCCCAGAATACCAATTTCTATATCCAATTTCCAGATTTATGAAAGCCATAGCTGCTACTATTATGATATCATAATAGTATCACAAAAAACATAACATCAAAATACAGAACATTAAAACAGAACAAATATTAGTTAAACAAGTTTTAAATCTGCCGTTCTTTCCCCTATTAACCTAACCTAGACCTCACACTGATTTAGTTAAACAAGTTTTAAATCTGCTATTGTTTTAAATATTAACCTAACCTAGACCTCACAATGATTTAGATAAACAAGTTTTAAATCTACTGTTATTTCCCCTATTAACCTAACCTACACCTCACACTGATTTAGATAAACAAGTTTTAAATCTACTGTTATTTCCCCTATTAACCTAACCTAGACCTCACACTGATTTAGTTTCACACTGATTTAGATAAACAAGTTTTAAATCTGCCGTTCTTTCCCCTATTAACCTAACCTAGACCTGACACTGATTTAGTTTCACACTGATTTAGATAAACAAGTTTTGAATCTGCTGTTATTTCCCCCATTAACCTAACCTAGACCTCACACTGATTTAGTTAAACAACTTTAAAATCTGCTGTTGTTTTAAACCCTATTAACCTAACCATGACTGCTCCCGCATTCCAAATCAAACATAGTACCTGCTAATGGTGAGCTAATGTAGGAAAAAATTAGGTTCAACCATGGTATATATTGGAGGATTAATAATGGTTACTCTAAATACAACATAGAGAGGAAAGTAAAACCAATGAAAGCTGAAATCCATAGCTGAAATCAATGAATGATATTTCCCAGAATACCAATTTCTATATCCAATTTCCAGATTTATGAAAGCCATAGCTGCTACTATTATGATATCATAATAGTATCACAAAAAAACATAACATCAAAATACAGAACATTAAAACAGAACAAATATTAGTTAAACAAGTTTTAAATCTACTATTGTTTTAAATATTAACCTAACCTAGACCTCACACTGATTTAGATAAACAAGTTTTAAATCTACTGTTATTTCCCCTATTAACCTAACCTACACCTCACACTGATTTAGATAAACAAGTTTTAAATCTACTGTTATTTCCCCTATTAACCTAACCTAGACCTCACACTGATTTAGTTTCACACTGATTTAGATAAACAAGTTTTAAATCTGCCGTTATTTCCCCTATTAACCTAACCTAGACCTCACACTGATTTAGTTAAAAAAGTTTTAAATCTGCTGTTATTTCCCCTATTAACCTAACCTAGACCTCACACTGATTTAGTTAAACAACTTTTAAATCTGCTGTTGTTTTAAACCCTATTAACCTATGACTGACTCATTTGGCAGAGCAGCAGCAAAGACATTGCCATTAGAAGAACTGAAAGATGAGTTATAAATGTTGTTGTCCTCTTCAGGAATAGTGTGCACAATATTATAAGTGGATGATGATGATGGATTATCATCAGTAGCAAAAAGAAATTCACAAAAAGTAGATAAATCACAAAAAGTAGATAAATCACGCAAGCAGGGAAAGCAAAGACAACCAAAGCTTCTTAGAGACACATAATTATGTGTTTTGTTATATAGGGTAGCCAGTGGAGACTTGTATTCTCTATTTTTAGAGGGCAGACAGTTTATAATATGAACAACAGAGGAAAAAGCTTCAACCCAAAAGGATTTAGGTACACCACTATCAAACAGCATGGTCAAGCCAATTTCAACAATATGACAGTGCTTTCTTTCAAACAAACCAACTTAAGCATGTGTGTGAGGACAAGCTAGTTGATGGACAATACCTTCTGCTAACACAAACTCCTGCATTGCATGATTAACAAACTCACCACCACCATCAGTAACCAGAACCTGAACTTTCATAGCAAATTGTCGAGCAACCATTTTACATTAGAAAACAAAGTATGGAAAGAAATCTGACTTTACAGAGGATAGAACCAGCAAAATCCAGACCATTCATCGACAAAAAGAGCATAGTACAGAAACCCATCTATTATGGTTATTAGAGTAAGGTAGCCGATCTCTTGTACAAAAACTTATTTAGTACAGAAGAAGCTCGCCCAAAAACCAGAAATCTCTTGTCCATCGACAAAAAGAGCATAGTACAGAAACCCATTTAGTACAAAAACCAGAAATCTCTTGTCCAAACGGTACTTGACATATATTATGGTTTTTAGAGTAAGGTAGCCGATGGCTTTTGCCAAGCATACAACAACTATTGCAGAAATGAAGAGATTTATTACAACTAAAGCACCGTCTACCCTAATTTGTGACCAACCTGATCAGAAGGGGGCGAGAATGAAGACAGAGTGTGGAAGCGGAGGTCTGGGCAGGGCCGCCGGAGCCGCCGGAGCACGATTGAGGAGCACAACTCAACAACAGACGACCACCAGCTTCTGTGAACAGCTCCTCCAAAAGGCGTATGTGGAAGTGAACAACCTCGCAGCAGAAGGAGAGGAATAAAAAGGCACACGGACTAGGGTTTCTTCTTGCCTTGGACGAGCTACGGTTCCTTCTGTGCGTCGACAAGACAATTCAATGTCAAAGCAGGTAGTACAAAATACCAGGGTAGGGCATGGGTACCTTGCTTTCGAGGGAGCTAGCCGCCCAGGTAGACCGGCGTTGGCAGGCGGCAGCATTGATGATGGTCCACGCTTCTCCACGGGTCGACCGATGCACTTCATCTGCGACCTCGAGCAGCACTCCATCTGCGACCTCGACCAGCTGCGACCTCGAGCAGCTTTCGCTTTTACTTCTCACGGACAAACAGTAGTGAAGATGCGCCGAGAGAAGATGGGCGAGAGCTCGTCTGGCGAGGGGGAGAGGGAGGGTTGCGGGGTTGTGAGGGGAGGGTTGCGGGGTTGCGAGGGACCAGGGAGGGTTGTCGGGCCAAAACGGATTGGAAATCCCAATCCTGCCTCGATGGGGATTGACTTAAACCTGATATTGGGATTCCGTTAGGCCAAAACGGGGCTCCGACTGGTCCGCTAGCCAAACACATTTCTTGCCCAAGCCGGACCGGATTGGGCCGCCGTGGAGCAAAACGACAGCGCCCAATCCCGGTCCAGGCCGGAACCAAACAGGGGCTTAGTTCCATCATTGATTGGACGAGTGCCCAAACACTGTTCTTGTATTACTTACTGTTGAATCCCAAAAAGTAACCGCACAAGGATTTGTGCTCATCACTGTGAGCTGATGAAATGACTTCTACTGGCATTCCCATGGGCTAGCTGGTGGTACATAAATTCAAAGCCGTCTATTCTTACTGTCAATTACACCACAGGTCCACAACCCACCTATACATATATATTCTTAAAAATGACGGTAGAACATTACCCAACTCCGAAAACTTGCCAGCACAAGGGCAATGCACGAGTTAAGAACAGACACGTAAGAGAAGTTCTTGAGCAAAGAACATAGACTATGAACTCTATGGTCATGAATTGTGACGTTAAATTTTTTAGATATAGGCTTAGAGATGAGTAATATGAGTTTATCTTTGGGTGACATACCATAAACCAAAACCTATGTACTCGCAAACCTTCAAAGATATATTATAGATGTCAAATTGGATCGAAAGACGGATTGAATATCTTATAAAATTGTTTAGATCAGAGATTAAATGAGATAACATAACATGGTTTCTGAAAGCAGTGAATATAATACAATGAAGAAGTCCGAAAGAGACCCTGAACAAGAACAAATATAACATACTTTTCAAACTAATAGCTGCAGTAGTGTCATATATATATGTCAGTAGCAAAATAGCTCATCTTCAACCGGGGTAGAAAAAACATGTCTTTATTCTATCTTTTTTGGTGATATTAGCACAACTTCTAGATGAGACCATATTTGTTAGAAGTGAAATACACTTGTATTTATGATGACATTCGGAGGAGGCGGCACTTGAATATAATTATATGGAAAGATAGACACAAATAATGAAATTGTCTAGCAACATGTTGGCCACAAACAAAAACCAGATATAGTATTTTGGACGATGTATTTAGTTTTTGTGGTTTCATCGTCAAGTAAATGTTCATTTGTTTCTTTCTAAATATTTTAGAGGTGGATATAATAGGTTTGTGCAAATATATTTAGAAAGATGATAATGCAAGAAGAGGAGATGAAATCTTTGTAATCTTTGAATCAAAGAAGACAAGAGCTAGAGTCATGAAAGGTCCTTCCAATAATACATACACAAGCCATCAATTTGTGATGAGTAAGAAGCCATGTGAATAGGTAAACTATTGACAAGCCTTTGGGATTCTAAGAGGAGGAGGGTGGGAAAGGTGAAGTGACACTATCATGAAGGAGGACGTAGTAAGCTGTTCTGATGAAGAAGTAAGACCCTAAAAATAAGAGATATGAGTGAAGGGGATAGGGAAATTTTGGTAGTGTATGATAACATACATAGAGAATTACAAATGGAATTATATGCTAAGGTTCTAATGTTTATGTTTGAATGAAATATATAAAGCTTTTGTTAGGGTGAAATTTTTATGTCGTTATGCAAAATAAATATTGGTTAGGAGTATTTCCTACTTATGTTCGTCGATTCAATGATGTCTCCAGAGTATAGATGAGGGATACATATAGTGCAAGACACTAAGTATGATCTTTAGAATGTAGACATTATGAAGGGTATGTTTTTAAATTGATGAACATTCAGTCAGGTTATGTTTGTGCTATTTTTTTTCTTCAAAATAGTTATTTGATATATAGTCGAGAGAAGTCGTGGAGGTGCAAAGAGAGGCTTAAATGTGAATGGAAACACACGGCATGTGTTTTGATATCTAAAATACCCTAGCAAAATAATCTTAAAGACTGCGAAATGCAGCTCCAAGAGAATGCAATTTTTTATTCCTTGACTTAGTATAGTCTCAAAGGGAATCTCATTGTAAATATCCATGATGGTTAATATAGAATCTTGGAGGGGACTAACACTAAGGAAGTAGGATAGGAGATGGAAAAGAGATGCATCTAAGTAATTTGAGCGTATACCAAAAGAACTAACAGATAAAGTGTTATAGACCAACTTGCCTTGACTCTATTCAATAATAAGGAGCCAAATCAAGAATGAAGGGAGTTCAGAGATAAAGTTAGACCTAGATGCTATTCAATAATAAGGAGTCAAAATCAGGAATGTTGTCATGTATGCCTTCTGCCACTCCAAAGACTAGTCTATTTTGACAGACACTTACTACATGTCAATTATCCAACAATTTACTGTAAGCCTATCTCCACGACAAAATGCTATTCTCTCTTCTCTACAAACTGACCATACACAAGATTTCTTGCTTGCTATTCCTATTAATTGATTTGTCTTGTCTATGTCTCCTGTTGAGTAGCAATCTACATTTAGTACCGACTCATGATCTCCTTGTATTCTGGTGATGAACGATGTCCGCTCTACAACACTACAGATCTCGATGCCTTTGGTGATCATGCTGTCCATTGCCGTCCATGACCATGATATAAGTTCCATCATGATGTTGTTCGTAATGCCATTTTTGATCTTGTCTCTTGTGCTGGGGTGAGGGTACTGAAGGAAGCTCTTGTGGCCTTCCTTGGGACACGTGCTGACGGTTTCCATGCTCAACGTCCTACTGATATCTTATTATTGATTGGACAAATGACAAACAAACTTGTGTGGATCTCACTGGTGATTATCCTCTGATAGACATCCTTACAAACATCTTTAAAGCAGGCCAAGCAACCTCCAACGCTGCGGCGCGAAAGGTCCATAAGCACGGAGCAACTTATGAAACAAATCATCATCATTTTCTGTCTTTCACTTTTGATAGCTTTGGGGTGCTTGTTGATGATGTCATTTCTCTTATTCGACGCCTTAAAAATATTTTAAATAAGAATCTTATGGTTTCTCCATATACATCTAATAATTTTACTTTTAGATCCTAGGTTTCGTTATTCAGAAAAGATTGGCAACCCAGTTTGTTGTCTGTGATTCTGTTAAGGCACTTCTATAATTTTTTCTTGTTGAAATTAGTTGACCTAAATTGTTAGAAAAAGAAGTGGATGACTTGAAAACATGGTTCAATAGATTGGTTCTTACATATAACTCACAAGGGAGATAGGAGGATCTTAATGTGTTTACTTTAAGGCAAAAGAAGTGGTAGAATCACTTACGATAAATCACAAATGCTCAATCATTACTTGAAATCCTTGAACAAATCTAAATTAGGCCAACAAACATTAAAACGTAACTTAAAGGGTGAAAAAACACCAAATTCATTCACACCAACCGTGCAATCTTAAACTATATCGATGGTAAATTCATGTATAACAAGGAACTTCTTAAATCATCTTATTCAATAACACACTTGTCCTCACAAAATCTTGCAATTGTACAAAAGTGAGTAAAATTATTACAACTTACATATGCAACGGTGGAAAGACGCAAAATTATGGCTTTGGCTTACAACTAACCATATCAAGAAAATCATATTACGAGGACTCTCTATCTAATCTAGATTTCACTTTGCTACACATTTCTTCATCTCAACTTGTATGCTTCTTAAAATTAAATATGAAAAATGAAAGAAAACCTCACGAGACTCATATAGGACCCTAATGATACTCAAGATACTTGTAAGTTAAAAGCAATTACAAAAAATATGGTAAAGATGTTACTTATAGGTTAACTTAATTGACACCTTTAGGCTGCATTTGTTACATAGTGAATCATGGGAATGAGAATGATGAAGAAGTAAAAAGTATTGTTTGTTTGTCATGGTTATAGAGAATCATGGTGAATCCATAATGTACCTATGGTGAAATTTGGTATGCTTTTGTCCCCATCGAAAAACATGGTGAAAGAAGTTTCTTTCAAGCTCTACTACTCATTTAGACACATGTGCAAAAGAACAATATAATAAATATGAACTTTTTTGTGTAGGGTGTTTTTTTTATAAAGAATCCCCCCTCTTCTTTGTAACTATGTAACAAACAATACTTTTTAAGTTTTTTCCATCCCTATCCCTATCCCCATTCACATATTACCAAACAACATATTTTAACAATTCTCCCATCACCATCACCGTCCCTTCCTCGTCCCCATCACCATAATTTTTTTTCATCGCATACCAAACACATCATTAAAGACTAGCTTTAGCATTTACTTGTCTAACTTATCTTACAACATTAAGAATTACAAAACATTTCGTCCACTTAATAATTATTTACTAATTACTTACTTAATTTAAAGATAATAACCATTTTACAAGTAGATAAACTCAACTTAATCCTAACCGTAGCAACGTAGCAATTATTGACATATGAATTTAAAGAATATATTCTGACATACATTGCTCCATATGAATTCACAAGCACATGCATAATAACATAGCTAATAGTACGTCCTTAGTTCTACACGTCTTACTTATCTTACTTATACTTTTCAGCAAATAAACTTTCAACTGTATGAGCTTACTCCAAATAACCCACCATACGAGTCATATGGTTATTGGTTCCTACCAAGACTGCTTACTCAGACTGTACGAGGTAAATAATGATGTAGGATAAGAGCCTACTTTTCTTACGGTGGCCTCGTATCTTTGGTATTCAAGATCAAGCCTTACTTAGAAGTCAATGGCTAGTGATGTTAACCTTCAATATAACCAAGGTCCTTTGCCTTGGTACAAGTCAATTAACATCACATTCCCTAATTCACAAAAGCTATACATTTAAAATGGAGCTTTGTATTGCCTTACTATACAATACCCTTACTCCCTTATTTACAAATAAGTAATGTAGAATTCTCCCTCAGATGAAAGTACCACATACTCCCTCGCACATATATACTTCGATACATGATTACATGAATGTTCACATGTTATAGTGGACCCCTACATGATATCAAATTTCACAATCCTACTTTAAGCCTCAATGGTAGATCTGTGGTCCTTAGGGCTTCCTAAAATATGTAATTTATGATGTCATTTATACCTTAGTCATCATTATTCATGTTACAGAACCATACTTTAATTAAAAAAACTTATTTTTTTATCGTCCAAAACAATTCACAATTTCCGGCTTATAATACAAATCAACATGTAATGGAAAGAGTAACATCATAAGATAAATATTACAAAATCTTAAAACCAACCGACTATCCTAACATATAAATAAATGGTTTATATCTTACTAGCATATTATGCCATTTTTTATTATGATTACTTGGATCTCTTATCTTAAATAGATTGTGTATTACATAAGAACTAGCAGATAAGCCCTTTATTATTTTTCTTACTTTTTCCCTAAATAGGACCTTTCCACTCTTACTTTATCCTAGAGAGGTCTTAAAGAACACATGAAAGGAATATAACATCAATGTTTACTCTACATGATCTTCAAGTTACTTTCTTTTCTTGTGCACAAACCTTAACAAGCTTACACTTCTTAATAACACATGATGCAGATATAATCAAAATGACTTTCTTGAATTTATTACCTAGTCAAGGCCTACCCTTGCATTTTATTCTGCAAGGTCATTCTATTTCTTATCAAGGTGAACACCAATAAGACTTATTAGAGACACTTATTTGTTACTTATATTTCCATTTTCCATCATGAAGATGGTACATATATACAATCCTTATAATAAATTTGATCTCATTTGGACACTTATAGGTCATGCATCTAAAAGATACAAAAATATACATTTAAAATTAGTTATGTGTATTGATTTTGTTATCCTTGGATGAGTGACTTATGCTCATCCAAATTGGCTCAAAATTTGCATGAGGTTTATTATTATTATAAGAATGAAGATCAATGGATTAGATTCTGTAAATATATGGTCTAGATAGGCAAACACCTTTGGGTCTACGGTTGGATATGTGCACTCGAGTTTATTCTAGCCTGATTCTCTCTCTCCATATATATATATATATATATATATATATATATATATATATATATATATATATATATATATATATATATATATAGAACCTTTAATATACCTGCTTGCTTATAAATGTATAGTTTTAGACTAAATTGGATTTCATTTGCATTAGCTCAGATGAGAGATTACTAGCATTCATCCGCATGCCACTAATTGTTTTTAGCTCCAAACCTCTAGAGGATAGTGATCTCTCTCGGTCAGAAATGACAAAGAATTGGTTATTACCATCAACCACACACTTAAAAAAACTTACTTAGCACATATCAAGGTTACTAGTGACTCAATACCCAAGTCCCTCCACAAGAAAACCTAAGTGAAACATGCGATCAACCTCATAAGTTTCATAACTAATAAAATCTCACAAGGAAACCAAGGTGCTATAAGTTGGTAGCGGCCCTATAATACTTAATTAGGAACTAGACTTGCTTTTACTTACCCATACTTATACTCAACAACATCTAGCTCTATCCCTTACGATACCCTAGATTTTTCTCATTAAAGAACTCATGACAACACACACTAACACACACACATGCACGTGCGTGCATGCACCACATATATAATATAATATAATATAATATAATATACTATAATATAATATAATATAATATAATATAATATAATATACAACAAAATTGATCCAGTGAAAATTAGTAATGTGAAATGATTTTCTTAGCCTTGGTTGAGTGGCTTACAAACATACAAATGAACTCAAATTTTGCAGACATCCTACAATTTATGATTCAACTAATATCAATTGTTTGGATTTGCTTGATAATTGTTCTTGATATGTCAACACTACTTGAGCGCACAATGCCATATGTACACTCGAGTGTATTCTAGTCTCCTCTCTCTCTCTCTCTCTATAAATAAATAAATAAATAAATAAATATATATATATATATATATATATATATATATATATATATATATATATATATATATAGTCAGGCTAGAATACACTTGAGTGTACAGATCGCACGAATACACTCAAGTGTGTTTGCATATCAAGACTATTTTTTGCAAAATGTAAACCGTTGATATTCACCGTCATACTATAACTAGGCTACATACAAATTTTGAATCCATTTGGATGAGTGTAAGTCACTCATCCAAGGGCAACAAAATCGACGCGCGAAACTAATTTGAAATGTATAATTTTTGCGGTCTTCATAACATGAGCTATACATATCCAAATGTGCTCAAATTTTGCGTATGAGTTGTTCTCGAGATGTTTAAGAAGATAAATGGATTAGATTTTCAAAAAAAATATTGCATCATAAAAAACTACTTGAGTGTATTTCACTCCGGATACACTCGAGTGTATTCTAGCCTGACTCTCTCTCTCTCTCTCTCTCTCTATATATATATATATATATATATATATATATGTGTGTGTGTGTGTGTGTGTGTGTGTGTGTGTGTGTGTGCGCGTGTGTGTGTGTGTGTTTGTGTGTGTGTGCATGTGTGTGTGTGTACATATATATATGGATCAAGTTAGAATATACTTGAGTGTACATATCACACCGTATACCTCAGTGGTGTTTGACTATCTATATTTTTTTTTGCAAAACATAAACCATTAATCTTCATTGTCATACTAAATATAGGCTACAAACAAAATCTGAGCGCATTATAAGTCACTCACAACAGACATAAAAATTGACAAAAATAACAAATTTCAAGTGCACTATTTTTGCTATCATGATTTGCATGACTTGTAAGTGTCCGAATGAGCTCAAATGTTATATATAGACTCCTCATAAGATATTTAATAAGATCAAAGGAATAGATTATAGAATATGGTTATTTTATGGGAAACTATTGAGTTTTTTTGGTGTAAGTTGTACACTCCAATGTATTCAATCCTGACTCTCTTTCTCTTTCTCTCGCTGTATATATATAGTGAGAGAGAGAAAGATAAATAGAGATAGATAGATTGAGAGAGAGAGAGAAAGAGGAATCACAACAAACAGTGTACTTATAAGTGCATAAATTCAAAACAACCTATTCATGCATTACTTGTCTTGTTTCTACACAAAACTATAATGCGAGGTGTTATAGGGAACATGAAATTCCTTACTTGATGGAATCTATATAAATAATATTACATTGTCCATGAACTTATAACATGAATAATAACAAATTAGACTAACAATAAGCCATCATAAAGCAATTTTACAACTTACTTATTCTTCTTAAATTTTCTTAAATAAACCTATATTTTCCCTTAATCCATTCAATTATACTTATAAACATGTGTATATCACAGAAGGAGGATTAATTCAGTCACTCAAAAGTGGAAAATGAAGGACACAATAAGAACACACCCAAGCCACCAAACATCCTAGAGATCATTTATTACTACAAAGGAAGCTTGTCCTATTCAACCTATACAAAAGAAGCATGAAAGAGAGAAGTAGCTAATATACTAGTCAACTATGGTCTAGATCTTCTATTATCCAGACATAGTGTCAAAGAGAGGAGAAAGAAGAATAAGCCACATGGAAACAAATAACTAACATTTCAAATGTGGTCAACCACCTAGATCATCCTCAAAGAAGGTCCAAGGAGAAAAGGGGAGAAACCCCCCAGATCATCACATTCATAGTCATCATATGATGCTCCATCGGGTAAATCATGGAGGAAGTATACCATATTTGTGACTTATGGAAAAAGGTATAGATATATAGGGTATGAAGCTAAATGTCATCATGTAACATATCCTTAGTCACTTGGCTTCATCTGAATTGCGCCAACTAATGGCCATTTTACAAGACAAAGTCAGCCAACCATATGTACATGAAATAATATAGCGATTCCAGGTTAAGATTGTTTATTATACTTTTTTACATGCTTCTTAAAAACCTTAATCCACTTTTAGCCAGTATAAATTCATTGGTTATATTTGTGTCATTATGCATTCATTTTTGGCATAATTTGGGGAGATTTTAACCCAAAACTTTCAATTTCAACATGATTATGGTTTACCAATCTAGACCTAAATAATGAACCATATTGTATATAAGAATGTTAATGAGACGTAAAACAAGATAAATATGATATTTTCACCCTTTCTCCAAAAATCACACTATGAATTAGAAAAAATCAAATCAAGAATTTTTTAGGGTTGTACATCTCTAAACCCCAAGTATTCAATGTCAACATGTACATAGTATGCCTTTTTTGGTAAACCAAGCTCTCGTATTACTATTTTTGTGTTTTTATATTTACAAAGCAGTCCCTGTATAAGGAAATTGTTCAACAAGAAGAGGCATCCCATGAATGAAACTAAACAAAAAGGGAGAAAAGGGAAAATACAAGATAGAAACTCTTTTGTACTTCTTGTTAGAGTATAAGACCCACCGAAGCCCAAAGATTTGGGGCATCAACTAGAGGAGAACACCTGTCAAAAGAGATAAATACCAAAAATCCATCCACCAAAAGTAGGTCTATATCTAGATGATGGTTACTTTAACTAAGTCTCACATCAGAAGAACCAACCATATTCAAAGACAAATCACTGTCAAGAAGGTTAAAATCTTTCACAATAAACTCCCAGACCTTCCTCCGGTCTTTTCCCTATTCATAGACACTCTTGTATTTCTCACTCCCCATAACCAATGTAGGATACACAAAGAAACAAGATGATTTTTCCTATCACTGCAACACACCAACTCAGATGCATTAACTGGGCATACAAGAAATCCTATCTTAACAGCTTCACTCCAGACCTGAACAGAACATGAGCAGGTATACATGCAATGATTAGAGTCCTCTTCATTCTCCTTACAAAGAAAATAGTAAGGCGAGGTAGTAATACCTGTTGGGTTTTAGGGGAGGCAGAGATAGCAGTGGAAACAAAAAAATTCTTCTCCCAAACCCAGTCTAAAGGAATCGCGTCAACGTCTATACAATAGGAAGGATGGTTTGTAGAGGCGTACCTTGTCTCGAGGCTTGCTTGGCGACGTTACCTCACGGCTTGCGCGGTCTTCACCTCCGGTCTTAGACGGTGTCTGTGTAGCTCCTGGTCTCACCGGGACTGTCGAGATTGACAACTGTCCTTTGAGCGACAGAAGTCTCCCACCTCTACAGTCATCCACACGGATTTCTTGGAACTTCGATTGCCTTGTCGCACAAGGCACCAGAAGGAGTCACACCCTCCTGTAGGCGTACTAGTCACTGACACACTCTCCTACCACCAGTCACTTTTCTGCAGTTGTCTTTCTCTTGTTGTGCCTCCCTTATCAGGTAGCACTTGCTCGGGCTCTCCTGGTTACCACAAATAGAGAGAATGACAACTTTGCAGAGAAACTGGTATTTTGAGTTGTACTTTGAGAAGCCCCCAATACCCCTATATATAGGAGGGTCATGGGACAGGGTTCTCTACCCCGGGCAATGCGAGATTAAAGCAGGAGTAGAAGGGTTCGAGATTTTCCACAAAACAACCAACTGTGCCAGCTGAAACGATCGTTTCAAGCATGAACCGATCGGTTGGGGACCTGAGCCGATCGGTTCACACCTGAACCGATCAGTTGGGGCACCTGAGCCGATCGGTTCACTTATGAAACGATCGGTTCACTACCCTGGTCAGTTCCTGATTGACTTTTCCTCTTTTGTTTCGAATTGATCCAAATACCAATCCTTATTCCAATCAAATTAGACAAGTAAAACGAAAAGAAATTTCTCACCAACCTGACTTTCCAACTTACTCGTTTGGATCTGTTGAGCCGATCAGTTCAACCCTTGAACCGGTCATCTCAACCTATCTTGAGCCGATCGGTTCATCACATGAGCTGATTGGTTAGCCAAGTTGAGCCGATCAGTTCATCACATGAGCCGATCGGTTCATCACATGAGCCGATCGGTTCATCACATGAGCCGATCGGTTGGGAGTGCAGATTGTGCAAAATCAGTCAATTGCAGTTTCAATCAATCTGATACTCTAATCAATCGATCCAACACCTTGAACACTATGATATTGAGCTATCAATTGATTGAGTGTTTAATTGAACTACTAAACTCCTTTAGTAATCAATCTAAACATCGTTTGTGGATAAAATCCTCTTCCAGGTTAAATCCTATGTGTGTGACCCTGCAGGCCCATTTCACGTTGGCAGTGAAAGTCCATAACACTTATGACTTCACAAGCAAAGAGCGGTGCCTAGTCGCACATCAGTGCTACCCAAGTGAAATAGAAAGTTGGAGAACACCTTTCAATCCTACAATCCGTGAATGGTGTTACAACGAATGTATAATTCCTTTGTCACTAATTTCCTGAATGAACTCAAGGCATGGTACAATCATCCTTTCAACGTTCATCCATTTCCTTGATCTCAGAGCAGACTGGGTGAGATACGTGTGACATCAATATCACATATTGATTCACACATGCATGCGCATGCCTTTCTCAATCCTACTCATCAAGTGGCCATGGACATCAAACTCCCTTAGGAGGGACAAATCCCATATCTATCACTCACCCCTCAAAAGCCCCATGTGTCAAAGTCACCCAATCATCACCTTTATAATAACCCATGTTTCAGGACCGCGTTTGATGATGTCAAAGTGCACCCAAAGACATGTGTTAAGTGTAGTGATTTTAGGTCGAAGAATCACACTCACCACCATCACTGTGAGAGCTGACTGTGACTACCAAATCATGGTTCCATGTGTCACTCTCACGGTGGGTCTATCTGATACACTTGTTCTCTAACAAGTACCTATGTGCTTGGTTTGATATCACTATATCATGACTAATGAGATTCTGTCATCAACCAAAACACAATCTAGTCTTTAGTGTTATTGATGTATATGGTTATTTCCACAATAACAACTGACTAGGGACTAAACAAGAATGTATACTCTTAACATCTGTATGATCTCATCATTTAGGTCCTTAACCTAAAAGCATATGTCATTGAATAAAACAATTCTTTAGACATCTATCATGTTACACTAATATCTCAAAAATAGTTAAAACATATAGATAGGAAATTGCCTTTATTATTGTTCAAATCATTTACAAAGTATCCCATTACAATCATCACATGACTTGATCTATGGACATACATACCAATAGACTCCCACTTGCACTTAGATCCAGTCACCTAGGAACTTCAGTCCTTGTGATCTAGCATGACCATCATGCTTCTGCTGAGAAAGGGCCTTCGTCAGTGGATCAACTATGCTGTCTTCAGTTGGTACTTTGCAAATCTTCACATCTCCTCGTTGTACAAACTCTCATATGAGATGGAAGCGCCGCAGTATGTGCTTGGACCGCTGATGTGATCTGGGCTCCTTAGCTTGAGCAATAGCTCCATTATTGTCACAATAAAGCTCAATTACATCACAGCTACTGGGAACTACACCAAGTTCACCGATGAACTTCTTGATGAACACAACTTCCTTTGCTGCATGTGAAGCAGCGATATACTCGGCCTCTGTAGTAGAATCGACAACTATTTCTTGCTTGGAACTGTTCCAGCTCACAACTCCATTGTTTAGGCAAAATACAAATCCTGATTGCGATCTGTAATCATCTTTGTCAGTTTGGAATCTTGCATCGGTGTAACCTCTTACATCCAGTTCTTCCTCGCCGTCGTATATAAGGAGCTAATCCTTAGTCCTTCGCAAGTACTTGAGGATATTCTTTATAGTTGTCCAGTGAGCATCCCCGGGATCTGACTGGTACCTACTCGTCATGCTGAGGGCATACAAGACATCTGGGCGTGTGCACAACATAGCGTACATGATGGATCCAATGTCTGATGCATATGGGATCCCATTCATACACTCCCTATCTTCACAATATTGGGGACATTGAGCTCTAGAGATGGTGACTCCATGTAGCATGGGGATGTTGCATATGTTACAACCCCAATTTTGGGTTCATTTTCTGAGAAATGTAATTTCTCATATTGAAGATAAGTGAACAAATAATGAATGAATGCATGATTTTCGTTTGAAATAGCCTTGTTGATTTATTTGTGGGCTTTATTGGCTATTGGGCCCAATAACAAGAAAAGAATAAAAGAAATTCCACTATTATCGAGAAAATAAGAAAATAGAGAAAAAGGAAAAGATGTGGAAACCTCTAGAAGGTAAATAACTTAATCCAAAGGTGGATTTCATGCCACATGGATTCCTTGGGTTCCAAGGAGTCCAAAGTTGCAAAGAAAAGCAATAAGAAAAGAAAAGATTAATTAAGTATTTCTTTATTAAGAAAGAAATTGAAAATAATGGTAATAGGTGAGAAATAAGTAAAAAGAGGTATAATCAAGTTATCCTTAGTGGAATTTCGTATCCCAAGGATTTCTAATAATAAAAGGAATACCAATGAGGAAAATAAAAGAGAAATAAAGAGAAATTCTCAAAAAGAGTTATTTTAACAAGAAATAAACAAGATAATGTGAAATAATGCATATTGATGCATTTAAGGATAATGAGTATTCCTTTAAAAGTAATTTCGAATTCTTGGAGTTTCTTGGGGTCCAAAGAGCCCCAATAAAGAGGAAAGAAAGAGAAAATACCAAGATTGAAAAATAAGAGCATAATGTGATATATTATTGATGAATTTTGTAATATTGATACAAGGAAGTATTCTCTATCAAAAGAAAACATAATTATGTGCCAATTAGTTAAAAGGCAAGTACAAGGAATAAAGAGGAAATAATTTTTGAAATCCTAATATAAAAAGAAGAAGGAATAATAAGGAAGTATGAGAGAGAGATCTTGCTTCTTCATGAAGGAATTGGATTCCTAATAGGAAAGAAGTTTGTTTTTTTATGGGCAAGTGTCTTAGGGCATGGATACTCACCCCTATATAAAGGGTTGATCTCTGGCCTGAGTTGAAGAAGAATCCCACATATTCAACCCTCTCTTCTCCTTCTTCTTTGTCCAAACCCTAACCCAAAGGGTAGAGCAACCTTGGAACCTATGGGCGGCTGTGGTGAGTTATTGGTGAAGGCACGAAGCTACCCCAACGATCTGGATAATTGGCTTCCATCCCCTTTGCTCCCATCTACGCCCAAAGAGCCTAGCAGATCTGCAGGATCTACCACCTTGGACACCACCGCTGGCCTGGCTCCGGCCACCTCGGCTGCACCTGGGCGGTGCCCTAGGTACGGCGGGATGTTGCAGAGCCAGAGTAAAGGAGCAGTAGCCGTAGGACCTTAGGAAGACCTCCGTGAGCAGACCTAGTCGGCTGCAAGCTGGTCGCGAGTACAGACCTGGCCGCATGATTCTTCTATCCTCGGTGTGAGCTAGGAGTAGATACAGGGGTGCGGTGGTGCGACAGAGGCAAAGGGGAAGTTCTGGAGGGCCATCAAGTCGAGGAGGAGCAACAGTCGTCGCGCTGATCGCGACTAGGGCTGCAGGTCGGCGCACCTGGCAGCATCGCGAGGTAGAAGAAGAGGATTGGCACGTTTGACGGTTCTGCCCCTTCGCGGGCTGAAGAGAAGATGGACTCAACGAGGGAAAAACCATAATTCGGTTATAAATTCAAAGACAAGTCGTATTGCATGCATAAGGCGACGTGGCACTCTGTGATTGGCCAAAGTAAGTCTTTTTTTTTGTTAAATTCATATCTCCTCAACCGTAGCTCGGATGGATGCGTGTTATACATGAAAGTTGCTCAGAAAATCGAGGGGAGTTCATTAAAAGTATAATTGAAGATTGATTCCCCTTGCTATTCGAAAAGTAATGGAAGTTATTAACTTTAATGAATTAATAGTTAAGAAACCCTAATTTGATATAATTAAAGTGATTAGTAGGGTTTAATAGATGATTAAAGTTGATATTAGCCTGTTAATGATAAAAAGGAACATTAGGAAGAAAAAGGATGGACTTTGCATATCACTAGTTAATTTAGAGTTTCATATGCATGAATATACTTTAATGAGCCTTGAAACCCTAATGTTGACTAATTCGACTAGTAATGGCTTTAATTGATTAATTTCATGATTAAAGTTGGAATATGCTATTTCGATCATTAAAGTTCCTAATTTGTGGATAAATACCCTAAATGTAGTAATTAGGGTTTTCTCATGAATAAAAGGTGGAATTAATAGCAATTTGAGTTCATAAGTGATTTGGACCATAATGAACCATGAATTGATGATAAATGTGTATAATGATCTTGTCATGGGTTAAAGGGATAAAAATAGTAGATTTAATGTAAAAGAGGCTTAATGAACTTAATTAATGATTAATTATTCCTTTAGTCCAAAATTGAGGATTAGATATGGAAATAATTAGGGTTTGTGATCAATTGTGTTTAATTAGGGTTTAAGATAGTAAAAGATGAAGGGAAATCCTATTTGTAATGGAAACCCTAAAAAGTGGACTAGAAACCCTAAGAAACGAGTTAGATTTAATAGATCTTAATGACATGAGTAATAAAAGGGAATTGTATAATTGTTTCAGGATCTTGCTTGCCTATTGTTGATTGGACTATTCTGTTTCAAATCTGCATGTACAGGTATGTGGTTACGCTTATGACTACCTGAATTAGTTTTCCGGGTTTTGATCGACGTTTCCATCGTGGCTTGAATTAAACTGTTGAATGTATTTAATTCATGCAAAGTATAATGTGAATATGACTATCACATAAGATATGTGCCTACTAGCTCAGATCCTGGTCCCCTCTGTGGCTTAAATAGTTGACCTAGTAAATGGCTACCAATGAGGTAGGTCCATCAGGTCATTAGATGACTTAGTAAATGGCTACCAATGGGGTAGGACCATCAAGTCATTGTGAGTTAGATATTGGGCTACCTTCGAGTAGTGCCATGCGACTCAACCCTAGATATTGATCTACCTGTTAGGTAGGATCATGCAGGGTTTAATAAGGATCTACCTAGAGAGAAGTAGTATCTCAGTCTGCTGCAGGGACATCACAGGGATAGGGGATAAGAAAGGATTGAGTAGTATGGTTTAAAACGTAATCTTGGCTGTTAAATGATAATTGGCTGATTACTTTATTACTATAGTTGCACAACTATTGTTTCCCCCACATACCAGCTTCTTGCTGACCGACGTTTTGTTTGTCGGCGTTTTAGGTACAATGAAAAGAACAAACAGTAAAGTGGCATATGTGGAATTAAATGAGAAGTAACGTGCACAGGAGGATTAGTTAGATTAGTATCTACATGGATAAAAGTTTAGAAATCCCAGATTTTAAAAAGGTAAATAAAGTTTTATTTTATACCAATTTTCAGTTTAGTAGGTAAAGTTTATTAATTGTTATTGATTATTTGTCGAACCTTTGATCCTGTTAGTTGAATAACGACTCTGACCTTCAGGTCTCCCTTAATTGGGGGTTACCGGTAGACGGGGTCGTTACAATTGGTATCAGAGCATAGGTTCCTCATTTAATCTTTAATAATTATTAAATTTTACAAATTCCATAGAACCAAGGGAGTTATTAGAGGATTGTCCGAAAGACTGAGGTGTCTAGAAAAGAATCACGTCCTTGTATTCATGTATAGAGGAAAAAGGAAACCCCTTAAGTTGAAGGTAGGTTTGATGAACCCCTCACAACTAAGTGGGTCTAATGTTGAGGATGAGAACAAGTGTGACCTAGCATGGTTTAATAGGTGATCTGCTTGTGCCTTAGTAGCTGCTGGGTTAAGCATGCTCGTGTGAATGTAAACCCTAAGGATGCTTGTGACCTTTGTTATCAAGGTGTAGTTTCCTCCCATCCTGGGAGAGTGACCCCTTGGGTAGGGAGTTTACTAGTTGGTTGGTTTTGAGGTAACCTAAGGAGGTTTCATAGGATCTTGAGAAGCTAAGTGAAGAGTACATGGCATGAGATTGAACCTATAGACCCATAGATTACCATCTCTACGTGCATGTGGATGTGTTACCATGTAGGTAACTGATATGGGGCCTGACCAAGGTAGACATGTTGCCATGACCCCTATGAAGGGATGAAAGTCAGTCATGAATGCGGAGAGAGATGATGAAGGATGGGGTAAGGTTCTAAGTTGAACATGTACTATGTCAGAATCCTAAGTCAATCCTAGGGTCAGGTAGGGATAAGACCGATGGAAGAAGGAGTTGCCTAATTCTCTAGTTGCACATGACCATAGGGTCGGGAGGTAACAACTATCATTTTCTAAGGGCCAGGGGTTAGGAGATCGATCACCTTCATGAACTCATGGGACCCAAAGGGAAGATGAGTAGGGCACTCTCTAGATGCATGAGGGAAGAGGGATGACCCCAAAAGTTTCGGCACCCTATAGACCCAAAGGAGATGACCAAGGATTGTGCTTGGACCAAGTAAGTTCGAGACCAATTTTCCATGGAAGTGATCTTGATATCATGACGTTTGTGATGTGGAGACACGAGTTGCACGTTTCAACTTAGATTTGCAGGTGTACTGACAAGATGGGATGTACCATCTCTACTCCTGGAATGGGAAGAACTCTGTATTTGGACGGACACCAAATCCTTATTTCTTCTTGTTATGGGAGTGAGAGATAGGACAACACGCGTGCCATACACCAAGGATAAAAGATGACGTGAGTTGGAATGTTGTCATGAGGAATGAGGACATAGATGATAATGTACCCTTGCAAAGTGAACGATAGGTACAAACGATAAGAGTATCTAGGTAATCATCTTGTGAGAATATGTTATCATGAGCTATGAGTTATGCAAAGTTGAGTTTGATAACCAAGAGTATGAGCTCAGAGTGTTCTGACGAAGATAAACTTAGAGATGAGATGAGATAATGAGGGGAATACATGGAGGGGTATGTCTTCAACATTACCTAACGCCTAAGGATAAGAAGTGGTAATGAATGCTCTAGTTGAGATATAACTACCTAGTCTAGCTAGAAGCTAGAAGAAGTTGAGGTTGTTAGGCCAACCTTAAGTTGAAAAAAAAAGAGATAAGTTCGATGTAACAATATCGGTTGATCAAGTTAAAAGTTGTTTGGTTAGCCAGCCTAGTCTATGATATAATGAAAGGATGGTTGTGAAACCCCAGATGCACTTCTTTGAAAAGAAAGGTGATGAAACCCTATTAGAGTGGTGTAGGGTTTCTAAGGAATCAGCTTGAGGAATCATGACACGCTGGAGATCATGATTTTAAGATCACCATATACCATAATATTACTGAGATAGTAGTACTTTGGATGCTTAAGATGAAGATGCATGTGGATTATGGCCATGCATGATAGAAGTGAAGGACAAACACCAGTAACCCAGTGTATCTATATAGAGGATAAAAGAGTCTCTGAAAGGAATGGGAGTTCATCACTATGGATGATGGGAAAATCTCCCCTTAACCAAGGAAGATCAATGTGGGTTATGGTAGATCACCTTACCTAGATGAAAGGAAAAAGAAGAGTACTGTCAAGTGATAGATCGGGTTGGAATACTTACTATATAGAGAGAAATGGTTCAACTACACCATGATGCGAGCTCAAAAGTTCTTGAGCATGAGTAGAAGGTTTACTTCCATGCAGTGGAAGTAGGTGCATGGAGAACTCGTTTTTAGTACCGCTTATCACCCCTAACTAATGGTTAGTATGATCCAGACTAGAGGGTCTGATGAGAGCAAGTGTGCTTGTTCAGGGTGATACCAAGAGACAGTTCTAAAGATGTGATGTTAACCACCATAACCTTTATCAGGATGTAAGAAGTCTTATAGAGAGGATGTGTCGGTCACCACTTCATTAATATGATGTTGGTGAAGGAGGCCTCGCGAAGGTCAGAAAAGAACCATAGTGTGTGCAGATGAAGTCACTTTGATCGTGCAATGGATGAGAGAGAGAGTCTAGTGGTGACATGAGTCACAAGCTGATGCAAAGCATACTGACTTGCAGTTCACTATGGGAGAATATGTGATGTGAAAATCTGACCCCTCTAAGCTACAGCTGAGAAAGCTGAGTCCCCGATATATGGGTCCATTTGAGATGGATTGGTGAAGATGGTTGTGTTTAGCCTTGCCCCTCAGGATAACATGATGTGTAATGTGTTCCATGAGTCCGATCTAGAGCACCATGTGAGGTATCCAAGCCATGTGTTGAACCCCGAACCTATTCAACTTTTGAGAGGCTGAAATGTCCTGAGTCACCTATGAGGGTATGATATACCAAGGTAAGAAAGAACTCAGATGAAAGAATATGAGATGATGAAGGTTCTTGGGAAGCACCATGGGAAGGGTGAAGCCACATAGGAGCCGTGATGGACTTGTGATAGGCTTATCCTATTTGATTGCTTGCTTGATGGAATTTTGAGGGCAAAATTCTCATAAGAGGGGAAGGATGTTACAACCCCAATTTTGGGTTCATTTGCTGAGAAATGTAATTTCTCATATTGAAGATAAGTGAACAAATAATGAATGAATACATGATTTTCGTTTGAAATAGCCTTGTTGATTTATTTGTGGGCTTTATTGGCTATTGGGCCCAATAACAAGAAAAGAATAAAAGAAATTCCACTATTATCGAGAAAATAAGAAAATAGAGAAAAAGGAAAAGATGTGGAAACCTATAGAAGGTAAATAACTTAATCCAAAGGTGGATTTCGTGCCACATGGATTCCTTGGGTTCCAAGGAGTCCAAAGTTGCAAAGAAAAGCAATAAGAAAAGATAAGATTAATTAAGTATTTCTTTATTAAGAAAGAAATTGAAAATAATGGTAATAGGTGAGAAATAAGTAAAAAGATGTATAATCAAGTTATCCTTAGTGGAATTTCGTATCCCAAGGATTTCTAATAATAAAAGGAATACCAATGAGGAAAATAAAAGAGAAATAAAGAGAAATTCTCAAAAAGAGTTATTTTAACAAGAAATAAACAAGATAATGTGAAATAATGCATATTGATGCATTCAAGGATAATGAGTATTCCTTAAAAAGTAATTTTGAATTCTTGGAGTTTCTTGGGGTCCAAAGAGCCCCAATAAAGAGGAAAGAAAGAGAAAATACCAAGATTGCAAAATAAGAGCATAATGTGATATATTATTGATGAATTTTGTAATATTGATACAAGGAAGTATTCTCTATCAAAAGAAAACATAATTCCGTGCCAATTAATTAAAAGGCAAGTACAAGGAATAAAGAGGAAATAATTTTTGAAATCCTAATATAAAAAGAAGAAGGAATAATAAGGAAGTATGAGAGAGAGAGATCATGCTTCTTCATGAAGGAATTGGATTCCTAATAGGAAAGAAGTTTGTTTTTTTATGGGCAAGTGTCTTAGGGCATGGATACTCACCCCTATATAAAGGGTTGATCTGATCTCTGGCCTGAGTTGAAGAAGAATCCCATGTATTCAACCCTCTCTTATCCTTCTTCTTTGTCCAAACCATAACCCAAAGGGTAGAGCAACCTTGGAACCTATGGGCGGCTGTGGTGAGTTATTGGTGAAGGCACGAAGCTACCCCAACGATCTGGATAATTGGCTTCCATCACCTTTGCTCCCAGCTACGCCCAAAGCGCCTAGCAGATCTGCAGGATCTACCACCTTGGACACCACTGCTGGCCTGGCTTTGACCACCTCGGCCGCACCTGGGCGGCGCCCTAGGTACGGCGGGATGTTGTGGAGCCAGAGTAAAGGAGCAGTAGCTGTAGGACCTTGGCAAGACCTCCGTGAGCAGACCTAGTCGGCTGCAAGCTGGCCGCGAGTACAGACCTGGACGCATGATTCTTCCATCCTCGACACGAGCTAGGAGTAGATACGGGGGCGCGGTGGTGCGACGGAGGCAAAGGGGAAGTTTTGGAGGGCCGTCGAGTCGAGGAGGAGCAGCAGTCGTCGCGCGGATCGTGACTAGGGCTGCAGGTTGGCACACCTGGCAGCATCGCGAGGTAGAAGAAGAGGATTGGCATGTTTGACAGTTCTGCCCCTTCGTGGGCTGAAGAGAAGATGGACTCAACGAGGGAAAAACCGTAATTCAGTTATAAATTCAAAGACAAGTCGTATTGCATGCATAAGGCGACGTGGCGCTCTGTGATTGGCCAAAGTAAGTCTTTTTTTGTAAAATTCATATCTCCTCAACCGTAGCTCGGATGGATGCGTGTTATACATGAAAGTTGCTCAGAAAATCGAGGGGAGTTCATTAAAAAATTGAAGCTTGATTCCCCTTGAAATTCGAAAAGTAATGGAAATTATTAACTTTAATGAATTAATAGTTAAGAAACCCTAATTTGATATAATTAAAGTGATTAGTAGGGTTTAATAGATGATTAAAGTTAATATTAGACTGTTAATGATAAAAAGGAACATTAGGAAGAAAAAGGATGGACTTTTCATATCACTAGTTAATTTAGAGTTTCATATGCTTGAATATACTTTAATGAGCCTTGAAACCCTAATGTTGACTAATTCGATTAGTAATGGCTTTAATTGATTAATTTCATGATTAAAGTTGGAATATGCTATTTTGATCATTAAAGTTCCTAATTTGTGGATAAATACCCTAAATGTAGTAATTAGGGTTTTCTCATGAATAAAAGGTGGAATTAATAGCAATTCGAGTTCATAAGTGATTTGGACCATAATGAACCATGAATTGATGATAAATGTGTATAATGATCTTATCATGGGTTAAAGGGATAAAAATAGTAGCTTTAATGTAAAAGAGGCTTAATGAACTTAATTAATGATTAATTATGCTTTTAATCTGAAATTGAGGATCAGATATGGAAATAATTAGGGTTTGTGATCAATTGTGTTTAATTAGGGTTTAAGATAGTAAAAGATGAAGGGAAATCCTATTTGTAATGGAAACCCTAAATAGTGGACTAGAAACCCTAATAAACGAGTTAGATTTAATAGATCTTAATGACAGGAGTAATAAAAGGGAATTGTATAATTGTTTCAGGATCTTGCTTGCCTATTGTTGATTGGACTATTCTGTTTCAAATCTGCATGTACAAGTATGTGGTTACGCTTATGACTACCTGAATTAGTTTTCTGGGATTTGATCGACGGTTCCATCGTGGCTTGAATTAAACTATTGGATGTATTTAATTCATGCAAAGTATAATGTGAATATGACTATCACATAAGATATGTGCCTACTAGCTCAGATCCTGGTCCCCTCTGTGGCTTAAATAGTTGACCTAGTAAATGGCTACCAATGAGGTAGGTCCATCAGGTCATTAGATGACTTAGTAAATGGCTACCAATGGGGTAGGACCATCAAGTCATTATGAGTTAGATATTGGGCTACCTTCGAGTAGTGCCATGCGATTCAACCCTAGATATTGATCTACCTGTTAGGTAGGATCATGCGGGGTTTAATAAGGATCTACCTAGAGAGAAGTAGTATCTCAGTCCGCTACAGGGACAACACAGAGATAGGGGATAGGCAAGGATTGAGTAGTATGGTTTAAAACGTAATCTTGGATGTTAAATGATAATTGGCTGATTACTTTGTTACTATAGTTGCACAACTATTGTTTCCCCCACATACCAGCTTCTTGATGACCGACGTTTTGTTTGTCGGCGTTTTAGGTACAATGAAAAGAACAAACAATAAAGTGGCATATGTGGAATTAAATGAGAAGTAACGTGCACAGGAGGATTAGTTAGATTAGTATCTGCATGGATAAAAGTTTAGAAATCCCAGATTTTAAAAAGGTAAACAAAGTTTTATTTTATATCAATTTTTAGTTTAGTAGGTAAAGTTTATTAATTGTTATTGATTATTTGTCAAACCTTTGATCCTGTTAGTTGAATAACGACTCTGACCTTCGGGTCTCCCTTAATTGGGGGTTACCGGGAGACGGGGTCGTTACATTGCCTCTCTTTGAGTTCTCCATGCTGAACCACTTCATCACTTTGTCAATGTACATGCTTTGACTTAGTCCGAGAAGCCTTTTAGATCTATCTCTATAGATATTAATACCTAGAATGTAAGATGCTTCTCCTAAGTCCTTCATTGAGAAAGTATTCTTAAGCCAAGTCTTTACCTTCTCTAATGTTGTGACATCATTCCCCATCAATAGTATGTCATCCACATACAATATGAGGAATGTTGTCATGCTCCCACTAACCTTCTTGTACACACAAGGTTCATCTTCATTTTGAATAAAGCCAAACACTTTGACTTCCTCATCAAATCGAAGATTCCAACTCCAAGATGCTTGCTTCAATCCATATATTCACCTTTGTAGCTTACAGACTTTATTGGCATTCTTTGGATCTACAAAACCTTCAGGTTGTGTCATGTACACATCCTCATTTATATTCCCATTAAGGAATGTAGTTTTAACCTCCATTTTCTTAATCTCATAGTCATAGTAAGCCGCAACAACAAGCATTATCCTGATGGACTTAATCATAGCAACTGGAGAAAAAGTTTCATCATAGTCAACACCTTGAACTTGTCGGAAACCCTTTGCAACCAATCTGCCTTTATAAGTTTACACATTTCCATCCATCTCGATCTTCTTCTTGAAGACCCACTTGCATCCTATGGGTTTTACCCCCTCGGGTGGTTCCACCAAAGTCCATACTTTGTTGGAGTACATGGATTCCATCTCGGATTTCATGGCCTCAAGCCATTTCTCAAAATCTGGTCCCTCCATAGCCTCTAGATAAGTAGTTGGATCATCATCTATGATCAACTCACCACCTTCCGGAGTCACAAGGTATCCAAACCTTTCAGGTTCAAGGTGTGTCCTACTAGATCTACAAGGTCCTTGTATTACTTGAAGAGATTGAGATTCCACAACACTTTGTGAATCTCTATGTTCCTCTTTTACATCTACTGGTTCAATGTTTTCTTGTTGGGATTGAACCTCTTCAAGCTCTATTTTCCTCCCACTATTTCCTTTGGATATAAATTCCTTTTCTAGGAACACATCTATCCTAGCAACAAACACTTTCTAAGTCAATAGGGTGGTATAAATAATATCCCCTCATTTCCTTGGGGTATCCAACAAAATAACATTTATCAGACTTGGGTCCAAGCTTATCAGGAAACATTTTCCTGACATAAGCCTCACAACCCTAAATCTTAATAAAAGACAAATCGGGACGCTTCCCGTGCCATATCTCATATGGTGTCTTTTGAACTGATTTTGATGGTACTCGATTAAGTGTAAAAGTGGCGGTTTCAAGAGCATGACCCCATAAGGAAATTGGAAGATCGAAAAAACTCATCATTGATCGCACAATATCCAATAAAGTGTGATTCCTTCTTTCAGACACACCGTTATGCTGTGGTGTTCCAGGCGGAGTCCATTGTGATACAATACCATGGGCTCGCAGAAGGTCCACAAACTCTTGGCTTAAGTATTCTCCACCTCAATCGGATCGAAGTGCTTTAATACTTTTACCAAGTTGGTTCTGTACTTCATTCATAAAATCCTTGAACCTTTAAAGAGTTTCTGACTTATGTTTCATCAGGTACACATAGCCATACCTACTGAAGTCATCAGTGAAGGTAATGAAGTACTAATACCCATTTCTGACATTAGTTCTAAAAGGCCCACATACATCAGTATGTATGATTCCTAATAGATCACTAGCTCTCTCACCTTTACATGAAAAGGGAGTCTTGGTCATCTTTCCCACCAAACAAGATTTACATGTCTCTATTGATTCATAATCAAAAGAATCTAGATAACCATCTTTATGGAGTCTAGAAATGCGCTTCTCATTTATGTGCCCTAGGTGACAATGCCAAAGATACGTTTTGTTTGAGTTGTTGAGTTTTTGCCTTTTGGTGTTTACGTTGTATAAACTTGTCTCTAGATCTATCAAGTATAGACCATAAGACATTGGGGCACTTCCATAAGAGATTCCATCTTTTGAAATGGAACACTTTCCATTCTTAATAAGAAATTCAAAACTATCATTGTCCAAACAAGAGACGGAAATGATATTCCTATTTATGGAAGGTACATAATAGAAGTTATTCAACTCTATTGTTAGCCCACTAGGTAGAGTTAACTCATAGGTTCCTACGACACTGGCGGCAACTCTTACCCCATTGGAAACACGTAGTTCAACCTCACCTTTCCCCAAAGGCCTACTTCTCTTAAGATCCTTCACATTTGAACAAATGTGAGATCCACATCCGGTATTGATAACCTACAATTTTGGATGTTTATCTTAGTCTTTTCTTTAGTTTTCAATACTCTTTCTAAATTAAAATTATACATAATCTCCAAAATTTCCCCTTATTGTAAATATACTATCAGACTAACTTTTCCCTTTTACATATGTAGAAAAACACAAAAAAAGATCATGAAAGACTCAAACGGTCCCAAGACCGCATGAAGCCAACCAGTCTCAAGACCTCATGAAGCCAACCGGTCCTGAGACCGCATGAAGTCATACGGTCCCGAGACCGCATGAAGCCAACCGGTCCCGAGACCGCATGGAGTCACACGGTCTCAAGACCGCATGAAGCCAACCAGTCCCGAGACCGCATGGAGTCACACGGTCCCGAGACCGCATGGAGTCACACGGTCTCAATACCGCATGAAGCCAACCGGTCTCGAGACCACATGGATTCACACGGTCCTGAGACTGCATGGAGTCACACGGTCCCAAGACCGCATGAAGCCAAATGGTCTTGAGGTCTAAACGGTCTTGAGGTCCAAACGGTCTCAAGGTCCAAACGGTCTTGAGGTCCAAACGGTCTCAAGATCCAAACGGTCTTGAGGTCCAAACGGTCTCCAAACTGTTTGGACTTCACTTAACGCCTATAAATAAGACCCCAAGGGTCCTCTCCAAGGGGAAGTTTTTTCAGACGTCCAAAGGCTGCCTCAATCACTCCAGAGCATGTACGACTTCCATCCTCCGCACTGGGGCTGCCGGTATGAGATCCATACTCTATCTCGAGGCTGCTTTCTCTCTCTCCACCAAAGAAGGTAGGAAGAAGGAGATCTCGTCATCACACAACTTGTGAAGCTGGTGGATCGTTCCTCTCTCTCCAAGGGGTTGACTTTCCTCTCTCCTTTATGGGGATGATGCTCTCTCTCTCTCTTCTTGCCTCCTTCTTTGTCCTAGTCATGAGCGAGTAGTCTCTTTCACTAGGGTGCAGGGAGTAGCCCCGCTACCCATGTTTTCATATCATGTAAATGTAATCCATAGTTTGTAATATAGAGTTCTTATCTTTTCAGTTCAACATCAAACGTTTAATGAATGCATGTTGCTTGATCTCCAACTTGTGTTATCCTTTATCTTTTAGTACGAATTGTCTATGTTTGTACTATTAGATTCGAAACTCATTTGTATGTTGGTTCTTGGTGCATGTATCTACCATGCATCCATTTCAGTATCTAGAAGTGTCTCTCAAGAAGTGGAGTAAACTCACTATCATTCGTTGCACTTTCATACTATGAAATGGAATCAATTGACGTATGAAAGTGCAACCTTGGTAAGTCGAGGAACACACTTTGCGAAGGGAATGATGTAAAATAGGTGACCATTCGTTCAGGAATGGCTGGCGTTGCAACATTCCCACACTTCTCGTAGTTAATTCTCCGAAAGGAAACTAAGTCTACAAAGATACTAACTAACTAAACTCTTATTGCAGGTTATGTTTTACTTTGCATGTGTTGATCCATGTGTAGTGGCAGTAAAAAACCGATCACACCCTAGTGACTTTTATCATTGTTTAACTCCTTAGATTTACTTGCTTTCTTTACTTTACATGTTCTTAGTTTAAAACAACAATAACCAACCTTTCGATTCAAGTGCCTGCTATTAAGTGACTAAGTGAAATTCTAACGCTTTCCATCTTGTTGCTTGCAACAAGACCGTTGTCCTGAGGATTCGACCCTTAACTATACTACAATAAGACTTCCACGTATCCTAGCATACGTGGGTGGAGTTCTCTATCTAGTATATGCAAGGCTAAACCTAAAGACTTATCATCTTTAGGATTTTTAGTTGGTGCACGCAATTCCACGTAAGTGGAAGCTCCATCAAAAAATTTGCGCCGTTGCCGGGGACAACGGAACTTTTTAATTTCATTTAGTACCTTCCTAGTTGGTTAGGGTTTTACACTTTCTTTTTAATCATTAGTCTATATCTTCTTGAAACCATTATATCTTTACCATTATCTAAAAGGTGCTTTCTTTTCTCTACTCAGGTAGAAAATGTGTATGCAATCATCGCATAACCGTAGATTATCCCTTGATCCGGAGTACGACTTCGAGGTAGAGAGAAGTTTCCATCGCCGCATTCGACTCAATCGCCAACGAGCCAGGAAAATGGCCGACGATCAATGCCATGCTGCATTGGTGATGGAGAGGGTCAACGCCGCCATCGCCGCTCAATGGGCACAACTCATTTATGATACTCGTGCCCAGATTCAAGCAGAGATTCGTGCGGAAGAACAAGCCCGCATTAGAGCTGAAAATGAGGCAGCAAACCAAGCTGCTCAGTTGGAACTAAGGAACAAGTAGCTAAGGGATTATGCTATCCCAAAGAACTACGAAGACAACCATCCGGTCAGACCTCTGATCATCAACATTCCAAACTTTGAGATCCGAACTCAATGGATTCAGGTCATGCAGGGTATCTCATTTTCTGGAGGTTCTGGAGATGACTGCATGGATCATCTGAAGAGGTTTAAGGCACTGTGCCACCTGGTCCCACAAGCCAGAGTCACTTTTGATGCAATAATGCTTCATCTATTTCACTTCACTCTGTCGGGGAGAGCTCTGAGTTGGTATAACTCACTTGACAAGGAGCCAATAATCACCACCTGGGCTCCCCTGGAAGAAAAGTTCTTGGAAAAGTTCTTTCCTCCTTCATTGACTTATGAGATCAGGGGACAGATCAATCACTTCTCTCAACTACCCAGAGAATCCCTTGCTGAAGCATGGGAAAGGTTCAAAGAACTTTTGCGGAAGTGCCCTCATCATGGAATCTCCCAAAACCAATTAATAGAAACTTTCTATAGGGGAGTGAGTGATGATATCAAACAATTTTTGGATTCTTCGTCTGGAGGAAACTTTATGAGAAAGAATTATGAGGATGCCTGGAAAATAGTCACACTCGGAGCTGAGAATCAGTCCAACTGGGGACGATCAACTGGCAAAGGAGTCCTCAAGATCTATAAAGTTGAAGAATCAATAGAGATGAAGGCAATAGCTGAAGCCTTGAAAACCATAGTTCACAAACAACAAGCTCTCGAGACTTCTCTTGGAGAGTTTGATAAGAAGAAAAATCCTCTGGTTCAACAAGTCAAGGCCGCCACAGGAACCTGTGAGGCCTGTCATGCTTCTGACCATCCGACCCTTTCCTGCGGTATGCTTTATAATGTGATGATGGATCTGCATCCACCACCACAACCATATGAACCTATCACTGACCAGTCTGAAGAACAACTGCCGGAACAAGTTAACTCTATCCACTCTATCCCTGGACAAGTCTATTACAACCCTAATCAGCCGAGGAACCATCTAGGATTTCAGTATGGAAACCCTGCTGGGACCGCTAATCCACAACATCAGACGCATGGGGGATCCTCTAGTAGGTTACCACCTGGATTCCCAAACAATTTCAACCAAAATCAAGGGAACTCCAGGAATAACTTCCCAAGAGTTAACTACCCCAGAAACCCATCTGCTTACTATCAGTACACTCATCCTCCACTCCACCCACAACTCCACACTCAGCAAACTCAGCTAACACTGCCTACGCAACAACCTCAACAAGGACAACAACACATTCCTCAAAAAAACCACTCCTTCTCTACCGAAAGATGAAATATCTTTGATAAGGCAGATGTTGCAATCCCAGCAAACTATGCTTGCTAATCAACAGGCTCACCAAAAAGCAGTTGAAGCTCAACTTGCCCAGATTACTGCACAACTGAAGCCTCCAGCAGACACATTCGCAGGGCAGCCCGAATCAAATCCCAAGCATGGACAGAATAGGCATGAACAGTTGAATGTTGTCACCACGAGATCTGGACGCACTTTTCATGAAACTACCAAGATCACTCTTGATAATGATGATACACCTGCTTTTAGGATGAATGAGAGCCCGCAACAAGGAACAGAGAAGCCCACAAAGGGCAAGGACAAAGAACAAGTGTCCGCAGAACCTGAAGTTTTGCAATATAAAACAAGAATCCCGTATCCGGGTAGACTGCGAGAAATGAAGATGGACACCAGGCTTCAGAAATTCAAGGAGGCGATGAAGAAACTATACATCGATATCCCGCTTCTTGATGCTCTCTCCGAGGTGCCAGCCTGGGCAAAATACCTCAAAACCTTGTCAAGAAAGTACATCACCGAGGAGCAAGAAATTGTCAAGCTTGCCCAGACCATTTCTGACATCATCTTAAACAAAATGCCAAAAAAGAAGAAGGACCCAGGTTCCTTCGGAATTCAATGTTGCATTGGAAATGCATCTACTAAAAAGGGATTAGCTGACCTAGGGGCCATCATATCCATTATGCCTTATTCTATGTGCAAACGTTTGGGTTTCACCGAATTGCTGCCTATAGCAATGACAATTCAATTGGCTTACTCCACCATAACCGCACCTCTGGGAATCATTGAAGATATTCCAGTAAGGATAGGCAAGGATGCCTACGTTCCATGCGACTTTGTTATCATGGATATTAAAGAAGACCTGAGATACCCAATTATTTTTGGCAGGCCTTTCCTCGCTACTACCAGGGCGCTTATCGACGTTGAAGCTGGTACCATCATTCTTAGGCTCAGAAAAGAAGCAATTCAATTCCGAGTCCTTAATAGCATGAAAGGCCCCAACATCCAAGAGGAGGTCTTCCTTCTTGACGCAATTCAACAAATGTCACAATTAGAAATATCCGAGCCAGTTGACGAACTAGAGAATGTCCTAATCAATCCAGATGTTGAATTCTCTGCGATTGAACTAGTTCAACAGTATTTGCAACATTTAGAAAAGGCCGAAAAAGCACCAACGGTCACTTTTGAAGAACTTAAAGTTGTTACCACTATAGAAGCAGCTGAGCCACCGAAAGCCCCTGAAATGAAGACTTTACCCACATGGCTTAAACATGTTTTCTTAGATGAGGAAAAATTATGCCCGATCATCATCAACTCTACCCTTACAGAAGATCAGGAGGAAAGGCTTCTGGATGAACTGAAGAAGCACAAAAAGGTCATTGGATATAAGATAACTGACCTGACGAGCATAAATCCAACCCTGTGTATGCACAGACTTCCAATGGTTGAAGAATTCAAGCCATCTCGCGAACATCAAAGAAAACTGAATCCTAATCTTAAAGAGGTGGTTCGCCTGGAGGTCCTCAAATTACTTAAAGCTGGTATAATCTACCCTATCTCTGACTCCCAGTGGGTCAGCCCTGTCCAGGTTGTTCCCAAAAAAGGAGGCACTACTGTCGTACTTAACGACAAAAATGAGTTAGTGCCCACCAGGACTATGACAGGGTGGAGGATGTGTATTGACTATAGGAAGCTGAACAAAGCCACGAGGAAAGATCACTACCCTCTACCCTTCCTCGATGAAGTCCTGGAGCGTCTATCTCATCAGAAATATTTTTGCTATCTTGATGGTTACTCCGGGTTCTATCAAATACCCATACACCCGGAGTACCAGGAAAAAACTACCTTCACCTATCCTTTTGGGACATACACCTTTAGAAGAATGCCGTTTAGGTTGTGTAACGCACCCGCTACATTCCAACGGTGTATGTCCGCCATCTTCTCTGGACTAACCGAATCCATTATGGAAGTGTTTATGGATGATTTCTCAGTTTATAGAGACTCCTTCGATAAATGTTTAATCAATCTTGGACAAGTTCTACAACGCTGCGATGAAATGAACCTTATCCTGAATTGGGAGAAATGCCATTTCATGGTAACAGAAGGTGTCATCCTCGGGCACAGGGTAAGTGACAGAGGGATCGAGGTGGATAAAGCAAAAATTGATGTTATCTTAAAACTGTCACCACCAAAAGATATAAAGGGAGTAAGAGCTTTCTTGGGTCATGCGGGGTTCTACAGAAGATTCATCAAAGATTTTTTGAAAATCACAAAACCCATGACCCAACTCCTGACCAAGGATGCTGAGTTCATCTTCAATCAAGAATATATGGCATCACCAGCAAAGGAGGCCATCGGATCTGAAGACGCTCCAACCTGGACAACGGAGCAACTGATGGCAGAACAAGCTAGACTCCAACAGATCAGAGATGATTTCAACAGGACTGGAAAGGCACCTCCAAATGTAAAAATGATGCAAGTCTTGTGCGACCTTGATCACTTCAACAAGTGCCTAGCTGGGGCACCTGAAGAAGAAATTGAAATTTCTTTCGATGATGATGAAGGCTCAGAATATAAGCCTAACTCTGAGGAGGAATCCCCAACCGAAAAACACAAGGGGAAGCGCAAGGTCCAGGAAACTGCAACAGGACAACCCTCCAAGAAACGGGCAAGAAAACAAGTTCACCCTGCCTCTGCTATGGACCAACCCCTTGTAACACCTGCCACCACCATCCCTGTTACCACCCCCACCTTCTCAATTCTCACCACCACAACACCACCACCAGAAAATCTCTTCATACATACCACCCCCTCCACTGACAAAATTCTCAAACCCACTAAGTACATTTGCTCCAGCGTACTACTTAAAATGGGGATCCATGATCAAATTTTCAACACACTAGACAAAGCCAACCTCGCCAGGCTGTGTTTAGTACCTGAGATCTCGTATTCCGAACCCACTACTGAATTCTTCACCTATCTTACAAAAGAACCCGTTGATATCATGGATAGATCACAGGATGGAGGTGACAGAAGGTTGATCACCCAAATCTTCAGCAACAAGGTTGTCTTAACAGAAAACATGTTGAATGAAGTTTTTATTAACAACCAGGAGCAGTTAAATAAAGCCAAGGCTGTGGGAACTGAGCACCCTGAGTTCAACAGGCACAAATTTTGGAAATCTCTAACCGGGCTCCCCACATATGATGATAAGACGTGCAAAGCATTGAACATACATTCTGTGTTTGTGCACACCCTACATAAAATTCTCGCAGGCGCACTCTTCCCCAGGACAGAGGGAGGGAACGTTATAATCTCGGATCTCTTTGTTCTCTGGTCCATTCTAAACGGAAGGCCAGTCAACATTGGATGACAAATGATCCAGAAATTATCAACCTATGCCCTGGGGAAGGAAATCTGCATGGGGGGCCATGTCACATCCATCATAAAATACCTCAAGATGGACAGACCCCTACCTCGCTGCACGCAAATAAAGGGCAACATCCTTACTAATGAACAAACTTTGAAGAACTCCTTCATTATTAAGGAAAAGGATGCGAAGCTGCATTATGTCTTTTGCCCTACAGTCCAGCCATCAAGAACCCTCCTCCCGCTTCCGGAGCTTGCAAACTATGACACAGAAAAGCTCCTCTTCTCTGATGAGGAGCTTACACACCTTCTAGCTTCGGTTAAAGCAACCGAGAAGAAAGCAAAAGCAGGACAGACGGAGCTTAGCATCATAGCCTCGTCAGCTCAACCATAAAAATGCCTATCAAACGACCTTCCAGAAGACAGTTGCAAGCACAACAGCTGTCGGGGACACCAACATCAAGGCCACATCTAGAGGCCGACCCCCACCAAGAAGAAAACATAACCACCTCATCAATCGACTCTTTCATTAAGAGTCTACATGATCAGCTAACCGCCACCACCACTCCACCCTCCACCTTTCCAACATCCACACAACCATTCACATCCTCTTCTTCACCCCTCTTCCCTTCGGGCTCTCCCTTCTCCACCCCTATGCCCGACTTTACCACTTTCCCATCCACCTCCACAGTCTCTACCCCATCATTATCACTCCCACCACTTTCACCAGAAATACCACCACCTTTCACATCCACCACCACCCCGACACCGCTGGTGATTCCATCCATAGTCACCATGCAGCTCGGGGCACCATCAGTGTCTCTTCTACAAGACACTAACACCATCCCACACAGACCCCAGTCATCCCACCCTTCCGCTTCTGGGGTCACCTTTTCTAACATCGGTGAGGAATTCGGACGTCAATTCGACACCGTCCGAAACCTCCTCACCGATCCTTCTAACATATTACATTCTATTTTTTCTTGTGTGCAGGGTTTATCCAGACAGGTGGCCACGATCGACGAACAATACCGAGCCTTGCCCAACATCCTCCAAGGTTTTCAGCAACGACAAGCTGAGGTGGCTAAGCAAGTTGAGCACATCAACAACCACTACAACAACTTGCCAGAACTGGTCCTTGGAGTGAAGCGCCAGCAAGAAGCGACGGCAAAGCAAGTCGATGAGATCTCTACGTAGACTCAACCTCTACATGAGACTCTCCGTGAGCTCCAGCAACAACAAGCAGTTCTGAGCACGCGTCTGGACACCATCAGCAGCACCCTCACACAGCTAAATAATCACCAAGAGGAGTCAAATAATAATGAAATCCAGCAGCTACATGCTCAAGTTACAGATCTTACAACACGTCTCCTCTCCGCCGAGGGCCGATATAATGACATCATAGAATCCCACGACGCACTGCTCGAAACACACAAGCATCTGCAAGTGGCTTTCGATGAATTACAAGCCACCCATCGGCGGTGCAAAAAGACCACAAGCAAAAAGCCAGCAGACAAGGCAACGACTGACAAAGATGGCGATAGTGATGAAGACAACGACTCTGACTCCTCTGCGAATTCAAACAATGATACCACCTCCTCCGGTGATAAATCTGACGATGGGGAGGACCCAGGTCAAGCAATAGAACCTTCTCAGAAAGGTTCCGACAAAGGTCAACATGACGGTGGACATCACCCCAAGTCCCCCCACAATGATAATGTAAACATGTCATATGGGCACCAATTCCTTGACTATTCTGCTCTGGGGTCCATCGGGGAGTCAACTAATGATGCTGCTTTCGCTGAGTTCCACCAATCTATATTAGGAACCGGCGCAAGCCCACCCACAACAACCACTCCACCCTTCTCCGCACCTGCCACATCAGCGCCCTTCCCACAAGACCAGGACGAGGCAGAATGAGTGAGTTTAGATACAGATGAAGACCTCGATTCTGCCTCCGATTCAGATGATGATCTACAGGGCTATGCAGAAGTCCTGGAGCAACCTCTCCCCCCCCTCCGCAGGAGCTTCACCCGCCACCACCTCTACCGCACAAAATGCATGACCTGGATATGGAGGCCATCTCCACATTAGATGCTCAGGACATTTTTATACTGAACACTATTGTGGACGATGCAAAGGCAGGGGAAGACATCATCTACCATAACACAAAAACTAAGCACAAGCTGACACGAGAAGACTTCCGCAACATCCCGCGACCACGGTCCACAATACCAATGGCAATCTTCAGTGTCCTACTCGCCAATTGTATAGAAGTATACAGAAGCTCTAAGAGGCCGCAACCAGTTTTTAACGCCTCACTTGCTCTATCTATCGGTCTTTTATACAAAGATATACGAGTAAAATCCATAGAGCGGCTGCGTGCCAGTTTAGCACGGCGGGCACGTTATCTCACAGTGCCCTTCCAAGTTTCGGACCACTGGCTTTTTATGATTGTAGACACCGAGGCACAGGATGCCAAGGTTTACTATTTTTGCGGCACTGAGCTACCTGCCGGTACGATAAACTTTGTTGGTGAAGAAGCAGGTGAAGCCCGATGCATACCTTTCCGCCTTCTCAAGCTAATCTGGGCTGCGCGCCCATCTCTCCGCCAAGACTGGAGCCAACCCTGGTTCCAAATTATAAACCCTCAAGTTCAAGCTGCCGAGGGATCTGGGGACTGCGCTTTCTGCACCATACGTCACATCCAAGTGCTAAACCAAGAAATCCCATTTACTAACCTCGTTGCTGAAGATTTTCACTCCTTGCGAGGGTGTTACGCCATGGAGCTCATATGTGATAGAAGGTTCTTCAAGGACCCGACAATGGCACCAGATGACGTCCCTCGTTACCTTTTTTCAGCTGTCCAACGCCCACAGAGGCGACCCTTCCGCCACACCCTGAAAGAGTTGGAAAAACCCAAGGAGCCGGCTTTAGCTGTCGAGCAAAGTAAAAGTGCCATCGATCCTTTGTCTTCCATAGAACCAACCTTTCCTGACTTCGATCACAACGCTTGAAAATGTCTCTCAGACATCAAACTACGTCTCATTATGGCGCGGCTTTCAGCCGAGAAGGATGAGCTCGTATTCATGTCTAGGGACATTCTAGTTATGGCAGACACGCTTCGAGAGACTTTACAGATTAAAGGATCCCTCTCCATAAGCTTAATGGCCGCTTATCAGTTTTTACTCGGCCAAAATAACCCCACAACATACATGGCGTCCCCATACATGAAGGATGATCTTCTAAAGTTAAAGAATTTCGGCACAACTGAAGCGCTGGCCTCCTTTCTACAGCACACAATGCCGCAGTTCATAATGTTACCCTTCCTTTATCATGAGCACTGGATACTCCTGGCAACAAACCTACCAGAAGGAACAACTACAATATACAACAGTTTCGATAGCCAGTACAATCCACGGTAGAAGAGCTATGTCGTGACACCAAGGATGCCAGCAGAAGTAGTGGCGAAGGAATGCGCTGACAAATTAATCGCCTTTCTAGGTCAGCATACAAGGGCTTACGACATAGAGCATTTTCATCGCCCTTCCTTCAGCCACAAATGTCCCCAACAAATCCGAGAATCAAACGACTGCGGCTTCCACATCCTCCACTGGATGTACACCATCATCGTTCTTCAACGACCAGTAGAAGATATGACTGACGTGGATTACCACGCTCTACGAAGACAGTTCGTAGCAAATCTACTTCAATCACCAGGGGCAAATTTAGGATTAACTTAGCCTGCAACCCTTGTCATCGTACTTCTCCACCTATCACTTTGACACTTTGAGGACAGAGTGAGTGATAAGTTAGGGGGGGGTGCATCAGACAAGGGCGAGGTATCATTTCTAAATCCCTCTTTTCCCTTTTAGTACATATTTTCTCTTCTTTTATTCTGCTTTACACAATTCCTTTTAACTTCAAAGTCACCCCCAACTAACCTTAGAATCATGGTAGTCCCTAAAAGTAAATAGCACTTAGACATTTAATGGATATTTAATAATGTCTCTCCACTATTCATTTTCATGCTTTTGCTTCACTTCTTTATCTGACTCTCCACATGTCAATATTATGACAGAAATAAGCCAGACTCTCAAGGATGAGAGGGGCATCAGGAAACTTCCAAATCAAGAAGTTCTGCAAGTGGACCACAAACCAAATAAGTTCATGTTGAAAAACTCTAAGAACAACTTTCCTCTCTTCAAAATAAAAGAGGCTTGGCCACCCAAAATAATTCCCTAAATAAAACCCCAAAACCCAAGCCAACGAGTTTTCGAATAAAAGCCAGAGAGTTGAATAAAATTATGAGAGTTGTGCCATAAATAAGGATCTATATAAAGAACCGATAAAGGTCTCACCCGGTCGACACATTCAGCTGCCCTCACAAAGGCAGATGTGTCGTGCCCGGTAGTGAAACCCTAAGGTATTTAAATATATGAAAGGCTTATAAAGGACTCACCTGACCGGTACATTCAGCTGCCCTCACAAAGGCAGATGTGTCGTGCCCGGTAGTGAGATCCTAAAAGCATAGACAACCCCTCCCCCACTTGAAGGGGGAGTTACACTTCAAGCCTTTATCCAACCCTCATACCCTCTCTAGCTTCCAGTAGGTCCTTCAGAGAGGTATACAACTGATTAGAGTCAACAACATGCACAAAATAAAGGTGGTCCCGATGCGAGCTACAAGATACGGAAGGAACCTGAGACCCAAGCAACTCTCGAAATCTGAAGGAGTCAAGGCAAGCAATAAGTCCTGATATGACCTTAGGGGAACTCAGGTTGAGAATTGAAGCAAGAGTATGGAAATCCCAACTAAATAAAATTGCCTCGCCATTACATGTCTCAGCTCTATCTAACTTGAGGACAAGCTAGACTCTAAGTTAGGGGGGGTGATAACCTCCAATTTTGGATGTTTATCTTAGTCTTTTCTTTAGTTTTCAATACGCTTTCTAAACTAAAATCATACATAATCTCCAAATTTTCCTCTTATTGTAAATATACTATCAGACTAACTTTTCCCTTTTACATATGTAGAAAAACACAAAAAAAGATCACGAAAGACTCAAATGGTCCCAAGACCGCATGAAGCCAACCGATCTCAAGACCGCATGAAGCCAACCGGTCCTGAGACCGCATGAACCCAACCGGTCCCGAGACCGCATGCAGTCACATAGTCTCAAGACCGCATGAAGCCAACCGGTCCCGAGACCGCATGGAGTCACACGGTCCCGAGACCACATGAAGCCAACTGGTACTGAGACCGCATGGAGTCACACGGTCTCAAGACCGCATGAGGCCAACCGGTCTCGAGACCGCATGGAGTCACACGGTCCCGAGACCGCATGGAGTCGCACGGTCCCGAGACCGCATGAATCCAAACGGTCTTGAGGTCCAAACGGTCTTGAGGTCCAAACGGTCTCAGGGTCCAAACGGTCTTGAGGTCCAAACGGTCTCAAGATCCAAACGGTCTTAAGGTCCAAACGGTCTCCAAACCGTTTGGACTTCACTTAAGGCATATAAATAAGACCCCAAGGGTCCTCTCCAAGGGGAAGTTTTTTCAGATGTCCAAAGGCTGCCTCAATCACTCCAGAGCACGTACGACTTCCATCCTCCGCACTGGGGCTGCCGGTCTGAGATCCATACTCCATCTCGAGGCTGCTTTCTCTCTCTCCGCCAAAGAAGGTGGGAAGAAGGAGATCTCGTCATCACGCAACTTGTGAAGCTGGTGGATCGTTCCTCTCTCTCCAAGGGGTTGACTTTCCTCTCTCCTTTATGGGGATGATGCTCTCTCTCTCTCTCTTCTTGCCTCCTTCTTTGTCCTAGTCATGAGCGAGTAGTCTCTTTCACTAGGGTGCGGGGAGTAGCCCCGCTACCCATGTTTTCATATCATGTAAATGTAATCCATAGTTTTTAATATAGAGTTCTTATCTTTTCAGTTCAACATCAAACGTTTAATGAATGCATGTTGCTTGATCTCCAACTTGTGTTATCCTTTATCTTTTAGTATGAATTGTCTACGTTTGTACTATTAGATTCGAAACTCATTTGTATGTTGGTTCTTGGTGCATGTATCCACCATGCATCTATTTCGGTATCTAGAAGTGTCTCTCAAGAAGTGGAGTAAACTCACTATCATTCGTTGCACTTTCATACTGTGAAATGGAATTAGTTGACGTATGAAAGTGCAACCTTGGTAAGTCGAGGAACACACTTTGCGAAGGGAATGATGTAAAATAGGTGACCATTCATTCGGGAATGGCTGGCGTTGCAACATTCCCACACTTCTCGTAGTTAATTCTCTGAAAGGAAACTAAGTCTACAAAGATACTAACTGACTAAACTCTTATTGCAGGTTATGTTTTACTTTGCATGTGTTGATCCATGTGTAGTGGCGGTAAAAAACCGATCACACCCTAGTGACTTTTATCATTATTTAACTCCTTAGATTTACTTGCTTTCTTTCCTTTACATGTTCTTAGTTTAAAACAACAATAACCAACCTTTCAATTTAAGTGCCTGCTATTAAGTGACTAAGTGAAATTCTAACGCTTTCCATCTTGTTGCTTGCAACAAGACCGTTGTCCTAAGGATTCGACCCTTAACTATACTACGATAAGACTTCCATGTATCCTAGCATACGTGGGTGGAGTTCTCTATCTAGTATATGCAAGGCTAAACCTAAAGACTTAACATCTTTAGGATTTTTAGTTGGTGCACGCAATTCCACGTTAGTGGAAGCTCCATCAGGTATCAAGTACCCATGAAAAAGAAGTAGTAAAGTTAATCTCTATCATGTATACACCAGAAGTAGATATCTCTATCTCTCTCTTCTTCTTCCATTGTTCCTTCCATCCTCTCCATGTTTTGAGCGCATAAGATTCTGAAATTGGTTCGGCGAGAGAACCCTTCTCTCCCTCACCTTTGTCCTTATACTTTATTCCATTTATCTCCATCAATAAACTATCCTTCTTCTTAAGCGTACACAATGTGGATTCAAAGGCTACCGATATATCTGGATTGCTCAGAACACTTCTCACAATCCCCAACCAGTTATGGAATTTATTCTCAATTAATTTGCCCATTTTAAAAGATGATTCTTTTTCCATTCTACAAGAGAAAAATGCATTTGTCAAAACTCCTTTTGATTTGATTTGATTTGATTTGAATAAAATTTGACAGTAGTTAATTAGGCCTTTAATTAATTACCGCTCCCACTATTTTGGTTCAAATTGACAACCCTCACCATCAATTCGGAAGATTGCAACGTACAATCTTCTAGTGGGTCAAGATCTTGAAATCCTCTAAGTCATGGACCAACTAGGGCTGTCACCCACAACTCAGATCTTCCAGGTAGGCAACTTTTTCCAATTGCATCATATGCAACTCTTGAAAGATGTCATATGAAACTCCTTTCCATGATCACCTCCAAGCCTCAAGGTGCTAGATCCTATCTAGGTCGCCTTATTAAGTCCGACCCCAAGCCAACACGGTGAATATGCACCCTGCTAGGGCATACCCACATATCCATCCTTCGCGCTTCCATGAGATAGATGGTGCACCACGCTAGGGCATGCCCACACTTGGCCGCTCAAGCTTTTCACGTGTGTCACATTTGGAAGGCATCTAAAACTTTAATATTTAATGAGGGATTTGGTTTTTATAGGTACATATACATATCCAATCACCACAATATAGTAAGTATCATATACATGCTATATCCCACAGAAACATGTAAAATGATAAAAGCAATGATTATGGCCATCCTAATGTGATTCCTCAAGCCAAGAGGAATCACAGTCATCTAGGTCCACATCACATGCAAACTGTACAAGATGAACTGTTACGACCCCACCTCCCGATAACCCCCAATTAAGGGAAATCGAGAGGTTGAGCCGCACCATTAATCCCGGATCAAAGGTTCGACATATAACCATAAACAATTATTAAATTCTAACAGGCTATACTGAAAATGGTAATAAAATTTTTCTTTACATACCTTTTGAAAACTTGGATCTCTATTCTTCTATCCATACCGATACTAATCTATCTAATCCTCCTTTGCACTTCAATTCTCATTTAGCATCACATGTGCCACTTTACTGTTTGTTCTTTTCATGGTACCTAAAACGCCGACAAACAAAACGTCGGTCAGCCGTAGCTGGTATGTGGGGGAAACAATAATCTTGCAACTATGATAACCATGTAGTCATTCAATTAATCATTAATCAATCAAGATTACATTTTAAATATAACATCCGCGATCCACGAGTACCCTATCCTCTGTACTATCCCTGCAGTGGACTTGGATCCTACCTTCCTTATGGTAGATCCCCATTAAACCCCTCATGGTCCCACCTATAAGTGAACCAGTTTCTAGGGTTGAGTCACATGGCACTACTCGTAAGTAGCCCACTCCTTAACTCATGGCAGGCTAATGAGTCGCATGGCACTACACGTAGGTAGCCCAATTTCTAACTCTCGATAACCTAGACCTTGCTCTAGGATTACCCCCTTTTTAGCCTTTTCAAAGTAACAGAGGTGGACCCGGATCTAGCCAGTTATATATATCTACTCATTTATAGTGATAATCATAGTCACTTTATCGTTGCATGAAATAAATAAACATACAACAGTTTAGTTGCATTCAATGCGATTAACCATCCGGGAATCCATCAGAAAACTAACTCGGGTAGTCATAAGCGTAACCACATACCTGATTTGAATAGTCATGCAGATTATTCAACATATACTTCATGTATATACAATCAAGCCAATCAACATATCCAAGCAAGTAATTCAATCATTACATAATTCCTGAAAAGAACATGTATTCTATTTATTACACATTTCATCAAGAATCTACTTTATTAACTTGGATTCTCTTTTTAGGGTTTCTAATCCGCATTAAGGTTCCATTAATACTCATTAGGGTTTCTTAGTTCAATTTCTCGAACTTTATCTCTTTTAGATTAACAAACCCTAAAATACTCTTTTCTACTCATATAAACCCTAATTTCTCAAGTATTCATTTTAATAGTCTTTTATACCCAAATTGACTTAGGATCATCATATCCCTACTTGTTTATGGATTTGAACAATTAAAACATTTTAAAGTCATATTCACCTAAATTAGGGTTTTCAAACTCATTAATGCATATTCATGCACGAAACCCTAAATTAAGCCAATTATATAAAAAGATTATCTTTTTAGGTCTTATTTTCACTTTTATGAACAATAGGCTTAAATTATCCATTGATCAAAATTAAAACCATCTATCATCAAATCTAAGAGTTTTTCATTAATTAAATCATTAAAATGATAGCTTTTATGTACTTTTCATATTGCAAGCATATTTAGGCATATAATCTCTTAATTAACCTAATTACATGCAAAGATCATCATTTTTGATTTTAAAGTACCTTTTTTCATTTAACAGGTTAATATCAACTCTAATGATTCATTAAACCCTATTACACACTTTAATCATATCAGATTAGGGTTCCTTAATCTTTAAAGTATTAAAGATGATAATCTACATTACTTTTCAAACTATGATCAGATTCAGGCCATGAAACTATTTTTAATGGATTCCTTGTGTTCTCCTGATAAAAATTCATATACAACTTGTCCTAATTGGAGTTACGAATCTTAAGATATGAATTTAGCAAAGATTTACCTTTTTGAGCCAATGGCATGATGCCACGTCACCTATCCCATGCGTGCGCTTGATAGAATTAGAATTGAAAGACGTTTATGCCCTTCACTTGAGTGACCCGCCCTTTGTATGGCCGAGGGTAGAACCATCCAATGGCTGTTTTGAGCTTCTTCTACCTCGCGAGCGGACCAGGCCGCCGCCCTAGCTGCGCCCTACAGCCCTCGCGGCCTTCCTCCTTGCCTCCCTTGGCCTCGTCGGCCACCAAGAAGGGTCCAGCTGCTCCCGTCGCCCCCTGTCGTACGTAGAGAGCCCTCAAGACGCGGCCATTATGGCCGTGAGCAAGCCCAGGATGGCTGCGGCTCACAGCCACCATGCAGCCACGCTGCAGGTAAACGCGGGGTCTTCTTCCCCCTTTCCAAGGCACGGAATTCACTGGAAAAGTAACCCCTGTCTCCGCCGCCCTCATACACACACATGGCTCCAACCACTCGCAGCCAAGACGATCGGTTGCCCGTCCATCAGGCCAAGCACCTGCAGCCGTCACTGCAGCTTGGCGGCTGCTGTTGTGCCTACTTTAGGGCGCGGCCTTGATGGCTAAGCCTTGATCTGACCTCGGGGCACGTCTAGCCTCCATCTCAGTCCCACTTGGTCTTCTTGTTGTGCCAGGATCTCCTTGCTTTACCCTGCTAGGGTTTTGAATGAAAAGGATGTAGAGGAAGAGGGAGATGAGAGAGGAAGGGATGTAGAGATGTCCTTGGGCTCGCCCTAGAGGTCCCAACCTTTTATAGAGGAGGGTATGAAGCCCTAGGTGGGTTATCCACGAGTCCAAGAGTCCCTTTCCAAGTAGGAAATCAATTGCTTCAAAGAGAAGCAATATTCTCTCTCTCCTTTTCTTCCTTGATATTCCTTAACTCATGGATACTTAGAAAAACGAAAATCCTTTCTCTTATTATCATTATTCTTGCCCTTTTAATCCATTAGAACGATTTTCTATTTTCTTTCAATAGGAATTACTTCCTTTTTCATAATGCCACCAAAATCATTAATAAAGTATCATGTTATCTTTTATTCTCCAAATTTTGGTATTTTCTCTTTCCTCTTCTTTCATTGGGGCTCCTTGTACCCTAAGAACTATATTATTTCGAAATTCTCTTCATTGGATACTTATTATCCTTCTACATGCATTATTATGCATTATTTCACATTATCTTGTTTATTTCTCATTAAAAATATATCTTTTTGAGAATTTCTTTTTATTTCCCTTCTGTTTTCCTCATTGGCATCCCTTCTATCATAAGAAAACCTTGGGATACGAAATTCCATAAAGGGTAACTTAATTATTTATCTTTTCACTCATTTTCCACATTATATCATTATTTCCAAATTTCTTTCTTCATAAAGAAATACTTAATTAATCTTTTCTTTTCCTATTGCTTTCTTTTTGCAACCTTGGACTCCTTGGTACCCAAGGAACCCAAGAGGTACGAAATCCTCTTTGGATTTGCCTTCTAGAGGTTTCCACATATTTCTTTTCTTAAAATTCAATTATCCATTTACTAATTGAATTTCCTTTTTATTGGGCCCAATAGCCAATAAAGCCCACAAATCAAACAACAAGGCTATTTTAAACGAAATCCCATTATTCTCAACCAAATATATGATTATTTGTTCAAACATCTTTAATATGAGAAATTATATTTCTCACCACTTGATCCCAAAAATCGGGGTTATAACATCCTTCCCCTCTTATAGGAATTTTGTCCTCAAAATTCTATCAACAAACAAACAAACAATTCAGGATAAGACTTTTCTATGTCCATTATTGGCCCCTATGTGGCTTTACCGTACTCATGGCATTTCCAAAGAACCTTTATCATCACATACTCTTTTCTCTGAGTTCTTTCATCCTGGTGTCTATAAACTACACAGGTGACTCAGGCCATTTCAGCCTCCCTTGGGGCTCACTAGGTTCATTGCTCAGCACATGGTCGGGGTACCTCTCATAGTGTTCTAAATTGGACACATGGCAAACATCTCCCATTACTTTATCCTGAGGGGTAGGGTCAAACCTAACCTTCTCCACCCATCCATCTCTAATGGACCCATGTATCAGGGACTCAGCTCTCTTAGTTATAACTTAGAGGGGTCGGAGTTTCATGTCACATTTTCTCCCACAATAGCTTGTATGTCAGTCTACTTTGCATCTGCTCACGACTCTCATCGTCCCTAGGCTCCTTTCAGCCCTTGCACGATCAAAGTGACTTCATCTACACGCACTGGGGTCCCTTTTTCTAACCATCATGTGGTACTTTTCTAACCATCATGTGGTCCTTTCACCAACATCACCTTACTGAAGTGGTGACCGACACAACCTCCCTTACAGAGCTTCATATAAAACCCGATACTGGCTACGGTGGTCATTGTCACGTCTTTCATAGGACAAGAACTGTCTCTAGATATCACCCTGAACGAGCACACATGCCCTGTCTCTAGATATCAATCTGAACGAGCACACATGCCCTCATCAGACCCTTTAGTCTGGATCATACTAACCATAGTTAGGGGTGATAAACTATACTAACATTGAGTTCTTCATGTACCTACTTCCACTTTATGGAAGTGAACTTTTAGGTCAAACTCAAGAACCTTTGAACTCGCTTCATGGTGTAGTTGAACCGTCTTTCTCATGGGTAGTTCAACTAGTTTTGTCCCTTGACAGAACTCTTCCTTTCTCATATTATCTAGGTAAGACGACCTACCATAACCCATATGGTATCTCGACCTTCTTTGGCTCAGGGGATACCTATCACAACATCCTTAGTGTTGAGCTCTCATTCCCCCTCAGGGACTCTTTTGTCCTCTATATCGATACCCTGGGTTACTGGGGTTCGTCCTTTACCTCCTGGCTTGCATAGCCATATACCACATGCGACTCCATCTTAGGTATCCAAAGTATTGCTACCACTCATTATCTCTGTAGTACTTTGGTGCATGGTGATCACGATTTTCTGTACGTCATAATTCCTCAAGATTGATTCCTCGAACCCTAAACCACTCTCATAAGAGTTTCATTACCTTCTTATCTGAAGAAGTGCACTTGAGTTTCTACCATCATCCTTCCATCATATCAAGGATTAGACTGGCTAACCAAACAACCCTTAACCTTTCAACGTATCTTGTTACATCTGTGTGTTATCCAACCACCTCTCCTTTTCAAACTTAGGGTTAGCCAAACAACCTCTTCTAACTTCTAGTTAAACAAGTCAGATGTATCTCAACCAGAGCATACAGTACCACTTCACATCCTTAGGTATTAGGTAACATTAAAGACATACACTTCCATGTATTTCATTTATCTTCATAAGAACACTCTCTGATTCCATCATCATGGTGATCAAACTCAACCTGGTATAACTTGTAAGCTCCACTTAGCTCATGCTAGAAACATCCTCATAAGGTGACTACCTCATTCCTCTTAGGGTTTACAAACCATCCATGTATCATTCACTTTACCAGGGTAGGTTATCTTCTCCATCCCCATTCCTTGTGGCAACGTTCCAACCTACATCATCTCTTATCCTTGGTGTATGGCATGCGTAATGTCCTATCTCTCACTCCCATAACAAGAGGAAATAAGCATTTGGCTGCAGTCCAAATACAGAGTTCTTCCTGTTCCAAGAGTAGAGATGATACATCCCACCTTGCCAATACACCTTTAAATCTAAGTTGCAACGTGTCACATATGTCTCTTCATCTTAAACAATAAGATATCAAACTAGTCTTGAACCTACTGAGGTTTATATCCTTGGTCATCTCCTCTAGGTCTATAGGGTACCGACTCTTTGGGGGTCATCCCTCTTCCCTCATGCATCAAGACAGTGCCCTACTCATCTGCCCTCTGGGTCCCATGAGTTTATGAAGGTGATCAATCTCCTAACCCATGGCCTTCAGACAATGATAGCTGTTACCTCCCGACCCTATGGTCATGTGCAACTGGGGAATTAGTCAACTCCTACTTTCCTCGGTCTTATCCCTATCTGACCCTAGGATAGACTCAGGATTCTCCATCATAGTACATGTTCACTTAGAACCTTACCCAAGTCTTCATCATCTCTCTTTCTGCATTCATGGGCTGACTCTCATCCTTTCATCAGGATCATGGCAACTGCCTACCTTGGTCAAGCCCTATATCGGTTACCTCCATGGTAACACATCTGCATGCACTTAGAGATGGATATCTATGGGCCTACGGGTTCATTCTCATACCATGTACTTTTCACTTAGCTTCTCAAGATCCTAAGAGACCTCTTTAGGTTACCTTAAACTAACCAAAAAGATATACATCCTTCCAAAGGGGTCCCTCTCCCAGGATGGGAGGAAAACTATCTCTAAGGTCACAAAAGCTCTTAGGTCTAGGGTTTACATCCACACGAGCCTACTTAGCAAGCCATTAAGGCATAAGCAGCCCCCTTACTGTACCATGTTAGGTCATACTTATCCTTCTTTCCTCGATGTTGGATCAAGATCATACCTTCCTTTATCATCAACCTAGATATGAGGGGATCATTACACATACCTTAAACTTAAGGGACTTCCCTTTTCCTTTATTCATGAGGTGTACCATGCTCGAAACTATAGAAACTTAATTCTCATCATGAGCATTAGGTATACCACTTCCCCTCTTAGGCCTAGGAACCTTAGGTTCACTTTTAGGTGTCCAACTGCACGCTTTAACTCTGGACCATGAATCAAGCTTGCAAAAGGCATAATGTGCCCTTCCTTTCATCCTTCAACTCGATCAACACTTAGAGTTAGATCTTCCTCAAGGACAAACCATAAGGTACAAGGCCTCATAACCTATTAGAAATCCACTTCAGGGTATACAGAACATCTTCTTCCTTTCTAAAAGGTAAACACTTATTCCATAGGAACATAGGCACCAGAGGATTCATCTTCTATCTCTAGGGTTTGGTCCCTCTAAAGGCAACATTATCAACTTTCAGGGATCGATCATGAGGCAACCACTATCATCCATTGTTCAGGGTTTTAGACTTCCAACCTTCTTGCTGGGTTTCCTTCTCTCTCTAGGGCTAACCCTACATCCAACCTCACCATTAGAGGTCCTCTCTTCATTAAGGATCAACCTCAAAAGCATGCTCTACATGGGTGAAGCCTAGGTTCGAACTTATGGTTGCTCAAGATTATCCATAACCCTTTATGCTCCATCATAATTCCTTATCCAGGGTTTCATCATGTCGTCAGCACGATGACGTGCCCTAGTTTCCAGCTATGCCCTACAAGCCCATGGGGTTTCTATGGTCCTTCACTAACATCATCATCTAAAGAGCTACCATGTACTCTAACATGTACGACCCTTCCCAGGGTTGGGGTTGCCAAAGGTGCTAGGTCACCCATGGATTCTATGGCATCCCAAAGGCATGTCCTTTCAAACACCTGGTCCAACTATCTCTCTCTAATCATCACTTAGGGTTAGGGTTAGCATCATCCTCATAGGATGTGCCAGGTCTCTACTAGCAATGGAGATCTCTATCTCCAAAATGGACTTATCCTCCTGACAAGAAGGTCTAGCCTCAGGTCTCTTCTGAGGTCATGACATCTCATGTCATACGACCTAAGCATGTATCTATTATTTATTTTGCGCTTAATCTAGTAAGGTTATGTCCATGACATCTTATTTACATGCTTTTCATTAATTTGATGGAGGATTCCTTAAACCTTATTAATCTTACCCATACCTCGAGAAGGTGAGGAGAAGAAAGAAAACCCTAATCCTTTAGGTCCTTATCAGAAATTTTATGATGAGAAGAGATGAATAAGATGAGAAGTCCTAGAGGTATCTTATTTCGATTCATACCCTAAGACTTTGGCCAGGCGGTCACACGGGTCCGGGAGTCCTCGTATTCCGACTAGCGGTGCGGAGGAAAATCTTGCCAGCCCCCGGTCGTGATCCCTTTCTAGACACCTCCGTCTTTCAGATACTCCTCTAATAACTCCCTTGGGTTCTATGGAGTTTGTAAAATTTAATAATTACTAATGGTTATATGAGGAACCTACGCTCTGATACCAAATGTTACGACCCCACCTCCCGATAACCCCCAATTAAGGGAAATCGAGAGGTTGAGCCGCACCATTAATCCCGGATCAAAGGTTCGACATATAACCATAAACAATTATTAAATTCTAACAGGCTATACTGAAAATGGTAATAAAATTTTTCTTTACATACCTTTTGAAAACTTGGATCTCTATTCTTCTATCCATACCGATACTAATCTATCTAATCCTCCTTTGCACTTCAATTCTCATTTAGCATCACATTTGGTATCAGAGCGTAGGTTCCTCATATAACCATTAGTAATTATTAAATTTTACAAACTCCATAGAACCCAAGGGAGTTATTAGAGGAGTATCCGGAAGACGGAGGTGTCTAGAAAAGGATCACGACCGGGGGCTGGCAAGATTTTCCTCCGCACCGCTAGTCGGAATACGAGGACTCCCGGACCCGTGTGACCGCCTGGCCAAAGTCTTAGGGTATGAATCGAAATAAGATACCTCTAGGACTTCTCATCTTATTCATCTCTTCTCATCATAAAATTTCTGATAAGGACCTAAAGGATTAGGGTTTTCTTTCTTCTCCTCACCTTCTCGAGGTATGGGTAAGATTAATAAGGTTTAAGGAATCCTCCATCAAATTAATGAAAAGCATGTAAATAAGATGTCATGGACATAAGCTTAATAGATTAAGCGCAAAATAAATAATAGATACATGCTTAGGTCGTATGACATGAGATGTCATGACCTCAGAAGAGACCTGAGGCTAGACCTTCTTGTCAGGAGGATAAGTCCGTTTTGGAGATAGAGATCTCCATTGCTAGTAGAGACCTGGCACATCCTATGAGGATGATGCTAACCCTAACCCTAAGTGATGATTAGAGAGAGATAGTTGGACCAGGTGTTTGAAAGGACATGCCTTTGGGATGCCATAGAATCCATGGGTGACCTAGCACCTTTGGCAACCCCAACCCTGGGAAGGGTCGTACATGTTAGAGTACATGGTAGCTCTTTGGATGATGATGTTAGTGAAGGACCATAGAAACCCCATGGGCTTGTAGGGCATAGCTGGAAACTAGGGCACGTCATCGTGCTGACGACATGATGAAACCCTGGATAAGGAATTATGATGGAGCATAAAGGGTTATGGATAATCTTGAGCAACCATAAGTTCGAACCTAGGCTTCACCCATGTAGAGCATGCTTTTGAGGTTGATCCTTCATGAAGAGAGGACCTCTAATGGTGAGGTTGGATGTAGGGTTAGCCCTAGAGAGAGAAGGAAACCCAGCAAGAAGGTTGGAAGTCTAAAACCCTGAACAATGGATGATAGTGGTTGCCTCATGATCGATTCCTGAAAGTTGATGATGTTGCCTTTAGAGGGACCAAACCCTAGAGATAGAAGATGAAGCATCTGGTGCCTATGTTCCTATGGAATAAGTGTTTACCTTTTTAGAAAGGAAGAAGATGTTCTGTATACCCTGAAGTGGATTTCTAACAGGTTATGAGGCCTTGTACCTTATGGTTTGTCCTTGAGGAAGATCTAACTCTAAGTGTTGATCGAGTTGAAGGATGACAGGAAGGGAACATTATGCCTTTTGCAAGCTTAATTCATGGTCCAGAGTTAAAGCGTGCAGTTGGACACCTAAAAGTGAACCTAGGGTTCCTAGGCCTAAGAGGGGAAGTGGTATACCTAATGCTCATGATGAGAATTAAGTTTCTATAGTTTCGAGCATGGTACACCTCATGAATAAAGGAAAAGGGAAGTCCCTTAAGTTTAAGGTATGTGTAATGATCCCCTCATATCTAGGTTGATGATAAAGGAAGGTATGATCTTGATCCAGCATCGAGGAAAGAAGGATAAGTATGACCTAACATGGTACAGTAAGGGGGCTGCTTATGCCTTAATGGCTTGCTAAGTAGGCTCGTGTGGATGTAAACCCTAGACCTAAGAGCTTTTGTGACCTTAGAGATAGTTTTCCTCCCATCCTGGGAGAGGGACCCCTTTGGAAGGATGTATATCTTTTTGGTTAGTTTAAGGTAACCTAAAGAGGTCTCTTAGGATCTTGAGAAGCTAAGTGAAAAGTACATGGTATGAGAATGAACCTGTAGGCCCATAGATATCCATCTCTAAGTGCATGCAGATGTGTTACCATGGAGGTAACCGATATAGGGCTTGACCAAGGTAGGCAGTTGCCATGATCCTGATGAAAGGATGAGAGTCAGCCCATGAATGCAGAAAGAGAGATGATGAAGATTTGGGTAAGGTTCTAAGTGAACATGTACTATGATGGAGAATCCTGAGTCTATCCTAGGGTCAGATAGGGATAAGACCGAGGAAAGTAGGAGTTGCCTAATTCCCCAGTTGCACATGACCATAGGGTCGGGAGGTAACAACTATCATTGTCTGAAGGCCATGGGTTAGGAGATTGATCACCTTCATAAACTCATGGGACCCAGAGGGCAGATGAGTAGGGCACTCTCTTGATGCATGAGGGAAGAGTGATGACCCCAAAAGAGTCGGTACCCTATAGACCAAGAGGAGATGACCAAGGATATAAACCTCAGTAGGTTCAAGACTAGTTTGATATCTTATTGTTTAAGATGAAGAGACATATGTGACACGTTGCAACTTAGATTTAAAGGTGTATTGGCAAGGTGGGATGTATCATCTCTACTCTTGGAACAGGAAGAACTCTATATTTGGACTGCAGCCAAATGATTATTTCCTCTTGTTATGGGAGTGAGAGATAGGACATTACGCATGCCATACACCAAGGATAAGAGATGATGTAGGTTGGAACGTTGCCACAAGGAATGGGGATGGAGAAGATAACCTACCCTGGTAAAGTGAATGATACATGGATGGTTTGTAAACCCTAAGAGGAATGAGGTAGTCACCTTATGAGGATGTTTCTAGAATGAGCTAAGTGGAGCTTACAAGTTATACCAGGTTGAGTTTGATCACCATGATGATGGAATCAGAGAGTGTTCTTATGAAGATAAATGAAATACATGGAAGTGTACGTCTTTAATGTTACCTAATACCTAAGGATGTGAAGTGGTACTGGATGCTCTGGTTGAGATACATCTGACTTGTTTAACTAGAAGTTAGAAGAGGTTGTTTGGCTAACCCTAAGTTTGAAAAGGAGAGGTGGTTGGATAACACACAGATGTAACAAGATACGTTGAAAGGTTAAGGGTTGTTTGGTTAGCCAGTCTAATCCTTGATATGATGGAAGGATGATGGTAGAACCTCAAGTGCACTTCTTCAGATAAGAAGGTAATGAAACTCTGATGAGAGTGGTTTAGGGTTCGAGGAATCAATCTTGAGGAATTATGACGTACAGAAAATCGTGATCACCATGCACCAAAGTACTACGGAGATAATGAGTGGTAGCAATACTTTGGATACCTAAGATGGAGTCGCATGTGGTATATGGCTATGCAAGCCAGGAGGTAAAGGACGAACCCCAGTAACCCAGGGTATCGATATAGAGGACAAAAGAGTCCCTGAGGGGGAATGAGAGCTCAACACTAAGGATGTTGTGATAGGTCTCCCCTGAGCCAAAGAAGGTCGATATACCATATGGGTTATGGTAGGTCGTCTTACCTAGATAATATGAGAAAGGAAGAGTTCTGTCAAGGGACAAAACTAGTTGAACTACCCATGAGAAAGACGGTTCAACTACACCATGAAGCGAGTTCAAAGGTTCTTGAGTTTGACCTAAAAGTTCACTTCCATAAAGTGGAAGTAGGTACATGAAGAACTCAATGTTAGTATAGTTTATCACCCCTAACTATGGTTAGTATGATCCAGACTAAAGGGTCTGATGAGGGCATGTGTGCTCGTTCAGATTGATATCTAGAGACAGGGCATGTGTGCTCGTTCAGGGTGATATCTAGAGACAGTTCTTGTCCTATGAAAGACGTGACAATGACCACCGTAGCCAGTATCGGGTTTTATATGAAGCTCTGTAAGGGAGGTTGTGTCGGTCACCACTTCAGTAAGGTGATGTTGGTGAAAGGACCACATGATGGTTAGAAAAGTACCACATGATGGTTAGAAAAAGGGACCCCAGTGCGTGTAGATGAAGTCACTTTGATCGTGCAAGGGCTGAAAGGAGCCTAGGGACGATGAGAGTCATGAGCAGATGCAAAGTAGACTGACATACAAGCTACTGTGGGAGAAAATGTGACATGAAACTCCGACCCCTCTAAGTTATAACTAAGAGAGCTGAGTCCCTGATACATGGGTCCATTAGAGATGGATGGGTGGAGAAGGTTAGGTTTGACCCTACCCCTCAGGATAAAGTAATGGGAGATGTTTTCCATGTGTCCAATTTAGAGCACTATGTGAGGTACCCCGACCATGTGCTGAGCAATGAACCTAGTGAGCCCCAAGGGAGGCTGAAATGGCCTGAGTCACCTGTGTAGTTTATAGACACCAGGATGAAAGAACTCAGAGAAAAGAGTATGTGATGATAAAGGTTCTTTGGAAATGCCATGAGTACGGTAAAGCCACATAGGGGCCAATAATGGACATAGAAAAGTCTTATCCTGAATTGTTTATTTGTTTGTTGATAGAATTTTGAGGACAAAATTCCTATAAGAAGGGAAGGATGTTATAACCCCGATTTTTGGGATCAAGTGGTGAGAAATATAATTTCTCATATTAAAGATGTTTGAACAAATAATCATATATTTAGTTGAGAATAATGGGATTTCGTTTAAAATAGCCTTGTTGTTTGATTTGTGGGCTTTATTGGCTATTGGGCCCAATAAAAAGGAAAATAACAAAGGAAATTCAATTAGTATATGGATAATTGAATTTTAAGAAAAGAAATATGTGGAAACCTCTAGAAGGCAAATCCAAAGAGGATTTCGTACCTCTTGGGTTCCTTGGGTACCAAGGAGTCCAAGGTTGCAAAAAGAAAGCAATAGGAAAAGAAAAGATTAATTAAGTATTTCTTTATGAAGAAATAAATTTGGAAATAATGATATAATGTGGAAAATGAGTGAAAAGATAAATAATTAAGTTACCCTTTATGGAATTTCGTATCCCAAGGTTTTCTTATGATAGAAGGGATGCCAATGAGGAAAATAGAAGGGAAATAAAAAGAAATTCTCAAAAAGATATATTTTTAATGAGAAATAAACAAGATAATGTGAAATAATGCATAATAATGCATGTAGAAGGATAATAAGTATCCAATGAAGAGAATTTCGAAAAAATATAGTTCTTGGGGTACAAGGAGCCCCAATGAAAGAAGAGGAAAGAGAAAATACCAAAATTTGGAGAATAAAAGATAACATGATACTTTATTAATGGTTTTGGTGGCATTATGAAAAAGGAAGTAATTCCTATTGAAAGAAAATAGAAAATCGTTCTAATGGATTAAAAGGGCAAGAATAATGATAATAAGAGAAAGGATTTTCATTTTTCTAAGTATCCATGAGTTAAGGAATATCAAGGAAGAAAAGGAGAGAGAGAATATTGCTTCTCTTTGAAGCAATTGATTTCCTACTTGGAAAGGGACTCTTGGACTCGTGGATAACCCACCTAGGGCTTCGTACCCTCCTCTATAAAAGGTTGGGACCTCTAGGGCGAGCCCAAGGACATCTCTACATCCCTTCCTCTCTCATCTCCCTCTTCCTCTACATCCTTTTCGTTCAAAACCCTAGCAGGGTAAAGCAAGGAGATCCTGGCACAACAAGAAGACCAAGTGGGACTGAGATGGAGGCTGGACGTGCCCCGAGGTCAGATCAAGGCTTAGCCATCAAGGTCGCGCCCTAAAGTAGGCACAACAGCAGCCGCCAAGCTGCAGGTGCTTGGCCTGATGGACGGGCAACCGATCATCTTGGCTGTGAGTGGTTGGAGCCATGTGTGTGTATGAGGGCGGCGGAGACAGGGGTTACTTTTCCAGTGAATTCCGTGCCTTGGAAAGGGGAAAGAAGACCCCGCGTTTACCTGCAGCGTGGCTGCATGGTGGCTGTGAGCCGCAGCCATCCTGGGCTTGCTCACGGCCATAATGGCCGCGTCTTGAGGGCTCTCTACGTACGACAGGGGGCGACGGGAGCAGCTGGACCCTTCTTGGTGGCCGACGAGGCCAAGGGAGGCAAGGAGGAAGGCCGCGAGGGCTGTAGGGCGCAGCTAGGGCGGCGGCCTGGTCCGCTCGCGAGGTAGAAGAAGCTCAAAACAGCCATTGGACGGTTCTACCCTCGGCCATACAAAGGGCGGGTCACTCAAGTGAAGGGCATAAACGTCTTTCAATTCTAATTCTATCAAGCGCACGCATGGGATAGGTGACGTGGCATCATGCCATTGGCTCAAAAAGGTAAATCTTTGCTAAATTCATATCTTAAGATTCGTAACTCCAATTAGGACAAGTTGTATATGAATTTTTATCAGGAGAACACAAGGAATCCATTAAAAATAGTTTCATGGCCTGAATCTGATCATAGTTTGAAAAGTAATGTAGATTATCATCTTTAATACTTTAAAGATTAAGGAACCCTAATCTGATATGATTAAAGTGTGTAATAGGGTTTAATGAATCATTAGAGTTGATATTAACCTGTTAAATGCAAAAAGGTACTTTAAGATAAAAAATGATGATCTTTGCATGTAATTAGGTTAATTAAGAGATTATATGCCTAAATATGCTTGCAATATGAAAAGTACATAAAAGCTATCATTTTAATGATTTAATTAATGAAAAACTCTTAGATTTGATGATAGATGGTTTTAATGTTGATCAATGGATAATTTAAGCCTATTGTTCATAAAAGTGAAAATAAGACCTAAAAAGATAATCTTTTTATATAATTGGCTTAATTTAGGGTTTCGTGCATGAATATGCATTAATGAGTTTGAAAATCCTAATTTAGGTGAATATGACTTTTAAATGTTTTAATTGTTCAAATCCATAAACAAGTAGGGATATGATGATCCTAAGTCAATTTGGGTATAAAAGACTATTAAAATGAATACTTGAGAAATTAGGGTTTATATGAGTAGAAAAGAGTATTTTAGGGTTTGTTAATCTAAAAGAGATAAAGTTCGAGAAATTGAACTAAGAAACCCTAATGAGTATTAATGGAACCTTAATGCGGATTAGAAACCCTAAAAAGAGAATCCAAGTTAATAAAGTAGATTCTTGATGAAATGTGTAATAAATAGAATACATGTTCTTTTCAGGAATTATGTAATGATTGAATTACTTGCTTGGATCTGTTGATTGGCTTGATTGTATATACATGAAGTATATGTTGAATAATCTGCATGACTATTCAAATCAGGTATGTGGTTACGCTTATGACTACCCGAGTTAGTTTTCTGATGGATTCCCGGATGGTTAATCACATTGAATGCAACTAAACTGTTGTATGTTTATTTATTTCATGCAACTATAAAGTGACTATGATTATCACTATAAATGAGTAGATATATATAACTGGCTAGATTCGGGTCCACCTCTGTTACTTTGAAAAGGCTAAAAAGGGGGTAATCCTAGAGCAAGGTCTAGGTTATCGAGAGTTAGAAATTGGGCTACCTACGTGTAGTGCCATGCGACTCATTAGTCTGCCATGAGTTAAGGAGTGGGCTACTTACGAGTAGTGCCATGTGACTCAACCCTAGAAACTGGTTCACTTATAGGTGGGACCATGAGGGGTTTAATGGGGATCTACCATAAGGAAGGTAGGATCCAAGTCCACTGTAGGGTTAGTACAGAGGATAGGGTACTCGTGGATCGCGGATGTTATATTTAAAACGTAATCTTGATTGATTAATGATTAATTGAATGACTACATGGTTATCATAGTTGCAAGATTATTGTTTCCCCCACATACCAGCTATGGCTGACCGACGTTTTGTTTGTCGGCGTTTTAGGTACCATGAAAAGAACAAACAGTAAAGTGGCACATGTGATGCTAAATGAGAATTAAAGTGCAAAGGAGGATTAGATAGATTAGTATCGGTATGGATAGAAGAATAGAGATCCAAGTTTTCAAAAGGTATGTAAAGAAAAATTTTATTACCATTTTCAGTATAGCCTGTTAGAATTTAATAATTGTTTATGGTTATATGTCGAACCTTTGATCCGGGATTAATGGTGCGGCTCAACCTCTCGGTTTCCCTTAATTGGGGGTTATCGGGAGGTGGGGTCGTAACATTTGTCAGTAACCCCCACCTCCTAAATTAGGGTTTTCAAACTCATTAATGCATATTCATGCACGAAACCCTAAATTAAGCCAATTATATAAAAAGATTATCTTTTTAGGTCTTATTTTCACTTTTATGAACAATAGGCTTAAATTATCCATTGATCAAAATTAAAACCATCTATCATCAAATCTAAGAGTTTTTCATTAATTAAATCATTAAAATGATAGCTTTTATGTACTTTTCATATTGCAAGCATATTTAGGCATATAATCTCTTAATTAACCTAATTACATGCAAAGATCATCATTTTTGATCTTAAAGTACCTTTTTTCATTTAACAGGTTAATATCAACTCTAATGATTCATTAAACCCTATTACACACTTTAATCATATCAGATTAGGGTTCCTTAATCTTTAAAGTATTAAAGATGATAATCTACATTACTTTTCAAACTATGATCAGATTCAGGCCATGAAACTATTTTTAATGGATTCCTTGTGTTCTCTTGATAAAAATTCATATACAACTTGTCCTAATTGGAGTTACGAATCTTAAGATATGAATTTAGCAAAGATTTACCTTTTTGAGCCAATGGCATGATGCCACATCACCTATCCCATGCGTGCGCTTGATAGAATTAGAATTGAAAGACGTTTATGCCCTTCACTTGAGTGACCCGCCCTTTGTATGGCCGAGGGTAGAACCGTCCAATGGCTGTTTTGAGCTTCTTCTACCTCGCGAGCGGACCAGGCCGCCGCCCTAGCTGCGCCCTACAGCCCTCGCGGCCTTCCTCCTTGCCTCCCTTGGCCTCGTCGGCCACCAAGAAGGGTCCAGCTGCTCCCGTCGCCCCCTGTCGTACGTAGAGAGCCCTCAAGACGCGGCCATTATGGCCGTGAGCAAGCCCAGGATGGCTGCGGCTCACAGCCACCATGCAGCCACGCTGCAGGTAAACGCGGGGTCTTCTTCCCCCTTTCCAAGGCACGGAATTCACTGGAAAAGTAACCCCTGTCTCCGCCGCCCTCATACACACACATGGCTCCAACCACTCGCAGCCAAGACGATCGGTTGCCCGTCCATCAGGCCAAGCACCTGCAGCCGTCACTGCAGCTTGGCGGCTGCTGTTGTGCCTACTTTAGGGCGCGGCCTTGATGGCTAAGCCTTGATCTGACCTCGGGGCACGTCTAGCCTCCATCTCAGTCCCACTTGGTCTTCTTGTTGTGCCAGGATCTCCTTGCTTTACCCTGCTAGGGTTTTGAACGAAAAGGATGTAGAGGAAGAGGGAGATGAGAGAGGAAGGGATGTAGAGATGTCCTTGGGCTCGCCCTAGAGGTCCCAACCTTTTATAGAGGAGGGTATGAAGCCCTAGGTGGGTTATTTACGAGTCCAAGAGTCCCTTTCCAAGTAGGAAATCAATTGCTTCAAAGAGAAGCAATATTATCTCTCTCCTTTTCTTCCTTGATATTCCTTAACTCATGGATACTTAGAAAAACGAAAATCCTTTCTCTTATTATCATTATTCTTGCCCTTTTAATCCATTAGAACGATTTTCTATTTTCTTTCAATAGGAATTACTTCCTTTTTCATAATGCCACCAAAATCATTAATAAAGTATCATGTTATCTTTTATTCTCCAAATTTTGGTATTTTCTCTTTCCTCTTCTTTCATTGGGGCTCCTTGTACCCCAAGAACTATATTATTTCGAAATTCTCTTCATTGGATACTTATTATCCTTCTACATGCATTATTATGCATTATTTCACATTATCTTGTTTATTTCTCATTAAAAATATATCTTTTTGAGAATTTCTTTTTATTTCCCTTCTGTTTTCCTCATTGGCATCCCTTCTATCATAAGAAAACCTTGGGATACGAAATTCCATAAAGGGTAACTTAATTATTTATCTTTTCACTCATTTTCCACATTATATCATTATTTCCAAATTTCTTTCTTCATAAAGAAATACTTAATTAATCTTTTCTTTTCCTATTGCTTTCTTTTTGCAACCTTGGACTCCTTGGTACCCAAGGAACCCAAGAGGTACGAAATCCTCTTTGGATTTGCCTTCTAGAGGTTTCCACATATTTCTTTTCTTAAAATTCAATTATCCATTTACTAATTGAATTTCCTTTGTTATTTTCCTTTTTATTGGGCCCAATAGCCAATAAAGCCCACAAATCAAACAACAAGGCTATTTTAAACGAAATCCCATTATTCTCAACCAAATATATGATTATTTGTTCAAACATCTTTAATATGAGAAATTATATTTCTCACCACTTGATCCCAAAAATCGGGGTTATAACATGAACTCTGTGCTTCGCCGTTCTGGGTTTGATCAACTCATCTCCATGATTGATCGACTTGCCATCAGGACAGTCGGTTGGGTGCCACCAGCCGATCGGCTGGCGCCTCCAGCCAATCGGTTCACTGGTCATCGTGCATCTCCTCAGGTCGCCACCCACTCGTCTTGATTGCCAACCGATCGGTTCATGCCTTGAACCGATCGTCTCAGTGGTCGTCAAATTGTCCTCCATTCTTTGACATAACAAGAAATAAAAATCTATCCTATTTTACATTTGAAAAAGGAAACCCCGAGTTACATTTGGGGGAGCAAAGGTAGGAAAGAAATCTTGAGTTACATTAGGAATAGGAGATATGGTATCAGTACGCAGACCGAGATGCAAGAAATCACATTTAACCATACACATACATAGGGTTTATTGGCCATAACCACACTATACATCCACCACAAAACTCATTTAAGGGTGACGCGTATCGAGTGCATTCACATTACATATCATATATGTATATTAGGATTTGTGGATTTAGTATTGGACAAGCATAAAGCCAATTGTAATCGCATCATATGCAATAAATAAAGGTGACAAACCAAAATTGATCATATCGATAATCCTAAAGTATAGAGCAATTGACGTGGCTCTGATACCACTGTTGGGTTTCAGGGGAGGCAAAGATAGCAGTGGAAACAAAAAAAATATTCTCCCAAATCCAGTCTAAAGGAATCGCGTCAACGTCTATACAATAGGAAGGATGGTTTGTAGAGGTGTACCTTGTCCCGAGGCTTGCTCGGCGACGTTACCTCATGGCTTGTGCGATCTTCACCTCTGCTCTTGGACGGTGTCTGTGCAACTCCTGGTCTCACTGGGACTGTCAGGATTGACAACTGTCCTTCGAGCGACAGAAGTCTCCTGCCTCTACAGTCGTCCACACGGACTGCTTGGAACTCCGATTGCCTTGTCACACAAGGCACCGAAAGGAGTCATACCCTCCTATGGGCGTACTAGTCACCAACACACTCTCCAACCACCAGTCACTTTTCTGCAGTTGTCTTTCCCTTGATGTGCCTCCCTTATCGGGTAGCACTTGCTCGAGCTCTCCTGGTTACCACAAACAGAGAGAACGACAACTTTGCAGAGCAATTGGTGTTCTGAGTTGTACTTTTAGAAGCCCCCAATACCCCTATATATAGGAGGGTCATGGGACAAGGTTCTCTACCCCAGGCAATGCAGGATTAAAGCAGGAGTAGAAGGGTTCGAGATTTTCCACAAAACAACCAACTGCGCCAGCTGAAACGATCGTTTCAAGCATGAACTGATCGGTTGGGGACCTGAGCCGATCGGTTCACACCTGAACCGATCGGTTGGGGCACTTGAGCCGATCGGTTCACTTCTGAAACGATCAGTTCACTGCCCTGGTCAATTCTCGATTGACTTTTCCTCTTTTGTTTCGAATTGATCCAAATACCAATCCTTGTTCCAATCGAATTGGACAAGTGAAACGAAAAGAAATTTCTCACCAACCTGACTTTCCAACTTGCTCGTTTGGATCTGTTGAGCCGATCGGTTCAACCCTTAAACCAGTCATCTCAACCTGTCCTGAGCTGATCGGTTCATCACATGAGCCGATCGGTTCACCAAGCTGAGCCGATTGGTTCATCACATGAGCTGATCGGTTGGGAGTGCAAATTGTGTAAAATCAGTCAATTGCAGTTTCAATCAATCCAATACTCTAATCAATCGGTCCAACACCTTGAGTACTATGATATCGAGCTATCAATTGATTCAGTGTTTAATTGAACTAGTAAAATCCTTTAGTAATCAATCTAAACATCGTTTGTGGATAAACTCCTCTTCCAGGTTAAATCCTATGTGTGTGACCCTGCAGGCCCATTTCACATTGGCTGTGAAACTCCATAACACTTATGACTTCACAAGCAAAGAGCGGTGCCTAGTCGCACATCAGTGCTACCCAAGTGAAATAGAAAGTTGGAGAACAACTTTCAATCCTACAATCCGTGAATGGTGTTACAGTGAATGTATAATTCCTTTGTCACTAATGTCCTGAATGAACTCAAGACATGGTACAATCATCCTTTCAACGTTCATCCATTTCCTTGATCTCAAAGCAAACTGAGTGAGATGTGTGTGACATCAATATCACATATTGATTCACACATGCATGCACATGCCTTTCTCAATCCTACTCATCAAGTGGCCATGGACATCAAACTCCCTTAGGAGGGACAAATCCCATATCTATCACTCACCCCTCAAAAGCCCCATGTGTCAAAGTCACCCAATCATCACCTTTATAACAACCCATGTTTCAGGACTGCGTTTGATGATGTCAAAGTGCACCCAACGACATGTGTTGAGTGTAGTGATTTCAGGTTGAAGAATCACACTCACCACCATCACTGTGAGAGTTGACTGTGACTACAAAATCATGGTTCCATGTGTCACTCTCACGGTGGGTCTGTCTGGTAAACTTTTTCTCTAACAAGTACCTATGTGCTTGGTTTGATATCACTATATCATGACTAATGAGATTCTGTCATCAACCAAAACACAATCTAGTCTTTAGTGTTATTGATGTCTATGGTTATTTCCACAATAACAACTGACTAGGGATTAATAAGAATGTATACTCTTAACATCCGTATGATCTCATCATTTAGGTCCTTAACCTAAAAGCATACGTCATTGAGTAAAACAATTCTTTAGACATCTATCATGTTACACTATCATCTCAGAAATAGTTAAAACATATAGATCGGAAATTTCCTTTATTATTGTTCAAATCATTTACAAAGTATCCCATTACAATCATCACATTACTTGCTCTATGGGCATACATACCAACAATACCCATCCCCCTAATGTAATTAGTAGTTAGGAGTTTTCCATGTCCCACTTTCCAAGCATGAATAAGAAATCTACTAGGATCTTTGAACTTCCAAATCCAATCAAAGAAAGGATTAGAATTGCCCTTAGTAAAAATCTCATTCCACACATCCTTAACATTAATTTCCTCAAGACCTTCAAAGAGAAGTTTATCTCCCTTAGCAATTAGCCCATCAAGATTACTTAAGAGATGATTGAGCACCTTATGAAGTCTGGCAGTATCATGGATCCAATCACCATTGATTATTAGACTCCCTACATTACAGTCCGACTGAAGACCCAATTTAATAATACTCTGTCTTCCCAAGATATTAACAACAAGGTGATTACTTGGAACCCAAGGCTCAACTTAAAAGGAAATGTTCCCACCATTCCCAATTGAGTAACTGATATATTGCTTAAAGATGTCTATGTCCTTGATGACTCTATTCACATGCCAAGAGAAACTGTTATTCTCATTAACCAGCCAGAAAGACATTTTGTTGAAATACTTTTCATGGACCCATTTCACCCACATGGAGTCAACTTTCTTAGTTATATTCCATGCCTGAAAAACCATAGAAGAAATATTAATATCCCTGATAGCTCGAATACCTAGACCACCTTCCTTTTTTGGTTTAGTCACAAAGCTTAACTTGATCATATGACATTATAATGGTTATCAGAAGAACCTCATATGAAATCTCTAACCAGTTTCTTAATATCATCAATAACAACACAAGGAAGAGGAAAGCAGTTTGTCCAGTAAAGATGAATAGAAGATAAGGTAGAATGGGCCAACTCCAATCTACCTGCCATTGATAGATGTTTAGACTTCCAACCATCCAACTTGGTTTTAATCTTGTCTATCAAAGGGATGCAATGCTTCCTTGACATTTTCCCAATGAACAAAGGAATGTCGAAGTAGTTTTGACCTAGCTTGCCTTTAGTGATACCAGAATATTAAAGATAGGATCTCTGTTCATACTAGCACTGATAAGGATCAAACTTTTGTCAGCATTAATACTCCAACCGGTGGCATCATGAAAATCATCCAAAACCTTCTTTAGAGCTCGGGCATTATCGTCATCTACTTCCATGAAAACCATCAAATCATATGTAAAATCAAATGGGACACCACTAGATTGCTCAAAGCACTAAGAGTCTGATATTCCCCTCCTTGATAGACTTATCCATAAGTTGTGAGAAGGTTTGCATCACCATAAAATATAGGTAAGGCGCCAAAGGATCACCTTGTCTAACTCCATTACTAAGCCTGAAAGGACTCATAGGTTCACCATTAACCATAATTTCATAGGTAGTAGTTAAGAAAATTTCCCAGAGTGAAATCTTCCAACAAGGATGAAAACCCATGAGATCTACAATAAGAAAAAGCACCTCCCAAGAAACAGAGTCATTTGTCTTAGAAATATCAAGTTTAATACACATCTTATACTTGCCACCTTTTCTATTAAAATCATGAATGAATTCATTGGATAAAATAATGGTATCTCGATTACTTCTTCCCTTAATGAAGGCACGTACATTGGTTAATTCTAATGATAGAAGTAATAGTCAACTGAAGTCTATTACTCAGGACTTTTGTAATGATCTTTAGAAAGACATTGCATAAGACTATTAGCCTCCAATTCTTGAGGATGTGAGTGTAAGACCCCCTAAACTTGTTTAATGAGTTGAATGAGCTTAATTACCATAATTTAATTCTTAGTGCATCATTAAGTTGAATTAAGTACTCACTGATATAATTAGTGCTTTGATCGAGAGTTACAGTCTAATTAGTATGTTTTCTTGCTTGAGGTTGTAGAGAATTTCACACTTGAAATTTTGTAAAAAGAATCGCTTGATTTGGACATTTGAGTCAATAGTTATGTCATTTTCTAATTCTTTGGACTTGGTTGCAAATTTTCCATAACTATTAGCCCCCTTACCCTTATCTTCTTCTTTCCCAAATTATTTCACCCGATAAAATAGGACCACCGCTTGAAGCGGCGCTCAAGCAAACTGACAACCCGAACGTAGCAGAGGGAGAGTAGGCAGGGGCGATTCCCAGCCCTAAGCTCCGATCCACCTTGGCATCATCATCCTCCTTCTTCCTCCTCTCTTCTCCTTCCTCCTTTACCTCGCCCATCTCACATCCCACCTGTAGCCCGATCTAGCTGTGATGCCAGCAGCCAACAGCAGGTCGACCATCCGAGAGAGAGTAGGGTGCGATCGATTTTGGGTTCCTCACCATTGATTCATCGACGCCATCTCTTCCACCTTCCTCCTACCTTCTTTTAGCCTCTTACCTTGCCCAAATCGCGGCTCTAGCAGAAGCTGCAGCCAGCAATAGTAGTGGCTGGTGGCCAGCTGTTTTGTCTCAGCCAGGAGCCCGTTTGGGCGCGAGCTAGCACCTGAAATCGGCCGCCATGGAGCTCATCCAAGAGTCCAGAGTAGAAATCTGAAGCCTTAGCTTCGACCTAGCATCCTAGCCGGACCTTCTTCAACCTGTACGTGGGGGGAAACCACTGTTGGATTGCAGCAGGTTTGTTCCCGGAGCCTTGGGCACGAGTAGCAGTCCCAATCAACGTCCCTGAGTTCGGCCAAGGGTCCCGAATGCGAATCTGTAGCCAACTAGCCACGAGTAGCGACGAATCAGCTGAGTGTGTGAACCTGTGTGTGGAACAGGTTGTTTTAGAACTGTACCAAGGTTGAAGATGACTCGTGTGCGCCCAGAAGGAAACTGGTCTCTAAATGCAATTCCAGTCGAATCCGGACGTTTCGAACCCCAGTGAGTAGAATCTCACTCCCATTCACACGATTTAACTCCATTAATCGGATAATTTTGGTTTGATCTGTGTTTGAAACAGTTAACAACATATACCTGGGTGCCAGGCAGTGTCGACACCACTCGACTCCTAATTTTCATGTTTAAATTATTAATGCTTGCTCGACACTAATTAGTTGAATGATATGTGTGATGGGATTTAATTAAATTATATGATCGATCGAACCTAGTTTACTAGATTAAATGTCGAAATCAGTAGTGCACAACCAGAAAAAAACATTCCATAGTAGAATTTGCTCTAAAGCTCTAAAACCTTACCTTTCTTACTCGTTATGTTTAGGATTTGCTCATTTGATGAAGAAAGGTGCTATATGGACGAATTCATAGCTTATTCTCAAGATTTCTCCTGTGTGTGGTTCCATCTTCTCATTAGAGGCAAGTTTTATAACTTACTCAACGTTTATTGCTTACCATAAACTTTCTAGATCATGTTCTTGCTTGAAAATGATGATTCATGCACTAAAAAGCTATGCTTGACTTAGATTTCAGTTTTTATAATGTTCCCTGTTCTGATTTCAGTTATATATGAATCTGTGATCATGTGTGTGTTAGCACTAAGGTATAATGTGACTAGGATCCGGTTGTTTTGACAACCTATGTTCACCCCCTTAGGTCAGGTTTTGGAACAATTAGAAGTTTAATGATCAACCATTAAATACCCTACTGATGTTATTAATCAATGTTGACATTAGCTTGATATTTGATGCTGATTAAGGAATATAGTGTTGATCTAACAACCTATAGTGATTTAATGATCACTAATGATGGTGGATCAGATCTCTACAATTTATGGTGAGTTAATCATATAGTTTTAGCATCAATTAATCCTTAGACCAATGGTTTCTCAGGTCTTGATACAATGGTCGAACATATACTGTAATTGATGGTTTTAAAATATGAACTTGATCCAATGGTCAAGATATAATGGTTATTCCTCTATTAAGGTGGAATGATGGCTAATGTAATATGTTAATCCTAATAATGAGATTTAGATGATTTTCTTTGTATGATCAACATAAGGATTTTACTTGTTGGCAATGGATGGCTTGTTCGAAATGAACAATTGATTGTGGGTTTTACCCTACTTTTAATAGAACCTTTTATGTTGTTAATCAAGGGATGTCTAGGGTTAGATGGTGACTCTTTCTAGAGAACAAACCAAGGACTTCGTAGGTGGTTTATCCAGATGTTTACTTATGTAAACAACCAATAGTCTTGCCTTTTAATCATCCAATGGTTCTGTATGGCATTGTGGTATAGTGATATGGGTTGAATGATGATGGAACAAATGGAGGGTTACCTTAATAAGTTAGTCTTACCTATTCATTCATATGAATAGAAGGGATGATAACCATATTGTGTTGATATGTAACCCTAATTAGGTATAGCTTGTTATACCTAGCTTTAATATAACTAAATGATGGTAATTGTGTATTAATAGTCCTTGAATGACTAATACAATCATGGAGACTTTGTTATTATTGTTGAAACCCTAGTATGCTATAACCTGATGGTCACACCTTGATTTATGTGTGGGTTCATACTTGAGAATAGTATGGAATGTGAAGGTGATGCTTCACCTTATGCATCCATGATCCAATGGGGATGTCGTGAGTTAGGGTTTGGGTATGAGTGCCGATTAGTAACATTGATATAATTTATCATGTTGAACCTAACTCTAATGTAATTAGATAAAGATGAGTATTCATGTTTAACATTCTTATATGATGGAATGATGGTAGAATAACCTCCTTACTATGATCATAACCTTGATATGTTAATTGGTGGTTATTATAGTCACATGGTTGATACTTTCTTATGCTAAACATGTGTATAATGAATATGATGAGAGTTAATCATATCTAGATTCCTTTCATGTTGATGTAATAAAGGAATGTTCTTAATGTTAATATAACCATGCTATGATTGTTTATGAATACCACCTAGTTCATAAATACAATATTGTACTGATCTGGTGTATTATATATAATTGATGTTGTTGAGCCTTATTATAAGGCATGCAAAGATAATGATGATCTTGAAGGGAATAATATGATGGTCTTAATGACCTTTGGGCATGGTTGAGCCCTGAATGAGGTGAAATCCTCTTATGTTGATAAGGGTTGATACCCTGTGATATTGTGAAAAAGATTATTATCTTGCGATAGCATGATGACTTGTGTAGTCTCATGAATGGCAAATGAATAGTACCATGTGATGATGAGATGAGAATTTATGTTTCACACATTTTATATCTTTTCAAGTTTTGATATTTATATACTTTCTAGAAGTGAATTAGGATCTGTACGTCCACTTGTTTGATGCAGCCTTAATTCACCCAATTGGTATAACTAATCAAGTGCAACTCTAATCATGTAGTTCCCTGTGCCATAGAACCATCTTCAGTGTCAGAACTTGCTGGATGGTGAAACGAGTATTCCTAAGGGAAACTCGGAGCGCATATTGCTGAATATGCGGGGGTGGAAGGTTGAGGATATATCCTTGTCATCCACAATACAGATTGTGGAGGTTGGCTATGGTCATGCCTCATACATCTGATGTGATTGAGAACGGCTGTGGTCGTGTCTTTGTGGTTATAACATGATGTGATTAGAGGACAACTGCGGTTGTTCCTCAGTGTTTGCGTTTGAATACCTTGGTTTCTAGTGCTGTGACCTGTACCAAGGTCGGACTAGTGGTTTTTAGCTTAACTATATGTCACTGTGGCAGCGGCTTTGACTGATATGTCACTGCCTTTTTACTCATACTGACTGGGGGGAAGAGATCTTAGGATGCCGGTACTCCTAGATCTTGTACGGAACCGAATATCCCTTCATAGGGGTCGGTTGGACTTTGAATGGTATGATTCAAATTCCCCAGAGCATAATAAAAGATGTAATACAGGCGTATAGCATATCTGTTTAGGGTTATACATGACGCTTCACATTGGATGATAACCCTTGTTTGTTCTCTTTACATAAAGATGATGCTTAGTGCAATTAAGAGATAGTAATTATACTTATGTTGTGGATATTGATAAGACTGTAAATGTGTACATACAATAGTCATGCTTATGTTGATATCTATACTTCTACTGTTGATTATAATCATGATGCTAGCTATCTCATGTTGTTAGTTATGTTTAGCATGCTAGCCATGCTTCTATAATTAGAAATGCATATATTGTTAATCATGCTTATGCAAATACTCATGCTTATGTGATAGCTTTGCTTATGATATTGATCTGTTCAAACTGTTAGACATGCTAATGTTGTTAGATATGCTTATGATGCTAGACTTATTCATGTTAATAGAGATAACATGCTACTAGACTTTCTTATGCTAGTTATGCATATGCTATTGAATCTCTTATACGGTTAATAAGGAAAATGATGATAGTCATCTTGATGATGATAATTGTTATCTGCTCCTTTATGTATTTTGTTAATCATCAATATTGTTGATCTTATTCGTTATATCTGATTAAACTGTTTAACTACTTAATTACTTAAAAATGTTGTAATCAATAAACATTGTTGATGGTTATATCACTTGCTGGGACTGTGTCTCACCCTTGTGGTTCACCACATTTTTTTAGGTAATCAGAAGTGACCAAAACAAACATGTGGCAGCCAAGAGGAGCTATGATAATGAATCTTGGGGAAAGTTGATTTGATGTCTAGTGTGTCCTAGAGTCGTCCCTGTACTCTCAGGTCCGGGCGAGATAAAGTTTGTATATAATGTTTCAAATGAATCAAACTTTTGTTAGCATATTAATGCTTGTTTGTGTTGCATAGCATGGATTCAAGAAAGATGTCAGGATCCTTCAGACGTTTCTGAGCGGGTGTTGATGTTGAAATCGGTTTTAATTTACCCATATTTTTGGGTATGTGATTAATTAGCGATTGATTGTGTTTTACATTTTGAGTAATCGCGTTTCGCGTGATGGGTCGCGACAGGTTGGTATCAGAGCATTAGGTTCATTGAGTCTACAGGGACACTAGGAATTAGGACTAGGATGATGTCTAAGTTTGGAACATGACACAAAAATATGGTGCATACTGCCTAATCTCAGTATTTGGGTGCCCTGGCCAGATATTCAATTGTTGAAGAAAGGTAAGTATGGAACTCTTAGATTGTTATCTTTTTGATTACTCTGATCAAGTAGTCATTTTGAGACAATCGAAAGAGCATAATGAATAAGAAATCATGGTGTGAATGTCACAATCCTACCTTAAAGAAGATGAGAATTGCATCATTATCTATCAAAACTTGAATGTTTGGTTAATATAAGAGAATGATACAACACCATAGAATCAAAATCGGAATAAAATAAGGAAAAGATGAGTTCTTGAAGATGTGATTCAAGAAGATAATAAAGTAAAAGATAGATAAGTCTATGCTTATAAAGTGAATCAAGGTATGAAATCCACATAAGATGGAGAGAAATCCTATAACAAGTACAAAATAAGAAGAGGAATGGGAACAATGGAAAAGAAATTAGTTGGAACCTGAGTTAATCTCAGACCAACCTCTGTATGTAAGAAATTTTTAATGAAAAATCAGCATGGCATGTGAAAGAAATTAAGGGAGATGATCCATGTATAATGAAGAAAATATGTAATATGATGATTTACCTGTTGATAAGTGGTTGAAAAATATAATAAAATAAGGAACATACCCAAGTGTGATAAATAGTCATCAAGGAAGGAGTAATGAGATATGTTAATCATGATGATTCCTATGCTGATGGCAAGGAACCCAAAATGAAAAGGGTAAAATGATACATAAGAAGTTGCAATACACATAATAAAAATAGAATTGGTTACTTTTTTTTAGTGACCCCTGAACAATGTTGCTATGATGTGGGAAGTGTGTTTCCATTTGTGTCTTTTCTTTCCAGGGCACATATTTCAAGTGGATCATTGCCACTTGGTATGTGTGGATTCATTCTAAACATGAGGATGGATATCTTACTATAGAATAAGGTTGTTTGGACTATGGTTCCACGATCAAAAAGTTTGGGATGATTTTTCTTTTGAGCCTTCCAATAATTAGGAAAACTCTTATATGTTTTGAAATTTGTTATGTTGGTAAAAGTAGATGATATAAGGATGTGAGTTCCGTATAGCACATGAGGTGGATACCAAGGTAATGAATCCTGGTATCTAAGATGTATCAATAGTATGAGAGATATGTGAAGGTTGGAAATGTTTATTAAATGAACATTCCAAGCGTTTCTCTCCCTCAGAGAGAGAAAGAGAGTTGACGATGACCCTCTAAATGTTGTAAAAAAAATGATCAATATTTCTTCAAAAACCTTAGGGTTGCCGAAGAAGTAACTTCTATGAGACAAGTTGAACAAGAATGAGATGGGGTTGATTAAGTGTCTTTGTGGGATCATGATATGTTTTCTTATGTGGGAGTTTTTGTGCTGACCTAAGATGAGATATGTATGAATGATGTGACATCACCATGATATGTAGGTAACCATGTGAAGGTAATAGGATGAGGTTCAAAGGAAGTACCCATATTTGTTTATCTTGGATTTCGGGGGCAAAATCACTGTTAGGGGTTTATAGTTGTAAGACCCCTAAACTTGTTTAATGAGTTGAATGAGCTTAATTACCATAATTTAATGCTTAGTGCTTCATTAAGTACTCACTTATATAATTAGTGCTTTGATCGAGAGTTACAGTCTAATTAGTATGTTTTCTTGCCTTGAGGTTGTAGAGAATTTCACGCTTGAAATTTTGTAAAAAGAATCGCTTGATTCGGACATCCGAGTCAATAGTTATGTCATTTTCTAATTCTTTGGACTTGGTTGCAAATTTTCCATAACTAATAGCCCCCTTACCCTTATCTTCTTCTTTCCCAAATTATTTCACCCGATAAAATAGGACCACCACTTGAAGCGGTGCTCAAGCAAACTGACAACCTGAACGTAGCGGAGGGAGAGTAGGCAGGGGCGATTCCCAACCCTAAGCTCCGATCCACCTTGGCATCGTCGTCCTCCTTCTTCCTCCTCTCTTCTCGTTCCTCCTTTACCTCGCCCAGCTCGCGTCCCACCTGTAGCCCGATCTAGCTGTGATGCCAGCGGCCAACAGCAGGCCGACCATCCGAGAGAGAGTAGGGCGCGATCGATTTTGGGTTCCTCACCATTGATTTAGCAGCGCCATCTCTTCCACCTTCCTCCTACCTTCTTTTACCCTCCTACCTTGCCCAAATCGCGGCCCTAGCAGAAGCTGCGGCCAGAAGCAGTAGTGGCCGGTGGCCAGCTATTTTGTCTCAGCCAGGAGCCCGTTTGGGCGCGAGATAGCACCTAAAATCGTCCGCCATGGACCTCAGCCAAGAGTCTAGAGCAGAAATCCGAAACCTTAGCTTCGACCTAGCATCCTAGCCGGACCTTCTTCAACCTGTACGTGGAAGGAAACCACTGTTGGATTGCAGCAGGTTTGTTCCAAGAGCCCTGGGCACAAGTAGTAGTCCCAAGCAACGTCCCTGAGTTCGGCCAAGGGTCCCGAACGCGAATCCGTAGACAACTAGCCACGAGTAGCGACGAATCAGCTGAGTGTGTGAACCTGTGCGTGGAACAGGTTGTTTCAGAATTGTACCAAGGTTGAAGATGACTCGTGTGCGCCCGGAAGGAAACTGGTCTCTAAATGCAATTCCAGTCGAATCCGGACATTTTGAACCCCGGTGAGTAGAATCTCACTCCCATTCGCACAATTTAACTCCATTAATCGGATAATTTTGGTTTGATCTATGTTTGACGCAGTTAACAACATATACCTGGGTGCCAGGTAGTGTCGACACTGCTCGACTCCTAATTTGCACGTGTAAATTATTAACGCTTGCTCGACACTAATTAGTTGACTAATATGTGTGATGGGATTTAGTTAAATTATATGATCGATCGAACCTAGTTTACTAGATTAAATGTTGATATCATTAGTGCACAACCAGAAAAAAATGTTCCATAGTTGAATTTTCTCTAAAGCTCTAAAACCCTACCTTTCTTACTCCTTATGTTTAGGATTTGCTCATTTGATGAAGAAAGGTGCTAGATGGACGAATTCATAGCTTATTCTCGAGATTTCTCCTATGTGTGGTTCCATATTCTCATTAGAGGCCAGTTTTATAACTTGCTCCACGTTTATTGCTTACCATAAACTTTCTAGATCATGTTCTTGCTTGAAAATGATGATTCATGCACTAAAAAGCTATGCTTGACTGAGATTTTGATTTTTATAATGTTCCCTGTTCTGTTTTCAATTATATATGAATATGTGATCATGTGTGTGTTAGCACTAAGGTATAATGTGACTTGGATCAGGTTGTTTTGACAACCTATGTTCACCCCCTTAGGTCAGGTTTTGGACCAATTAGAAGTTTAATGATCAACCATTAAATACCCTACTGATGTTATCAATCAATGCTGACATTAGCTTGATATTTGATGCTGATTAAGGAATATAGTGTTGATCTAACAACCTATAGTGATTTAATGATCACTAATGATGGTGGATCAAGTCTCTACAATTTATGGTGAGTTAATCATATAGTTTTAGAATCAATTAATCCTTAGACCAAAGGTTTCTTAGGTCTTGATGCAATGGTCAAACATATACTATAATTGACGGTTTTAAAATATGAACTTGACCCAATGGTAAAGATATAGTGGTTATTCCTCTATTAAGGTGGAATGATGGCTAATGTAATATGTTAATCCTAATAATGAGATTTAGATGATTTTCTTTGTATGATCAACATAAGGATTTTACTTGTTGGCAATGGATGGCTTGTTCGAAATGAACAATTGATTATGGGTTTTACCCTACTTTTAATCGAACCTTTTGTGTTGTTAATCAAGGGATGTCTAGGGTTAGATGGTGACTCTTTCTAGAGCACAAATCAAGGACTTCGTAGGTGGTTATCCAGATGTTTACTTATGTAAACAACCAATAGTGTTGCCTTTTAATCATCCAATGGTTCTGGATGGCATTGTGGTATAGTGATATGGGTTGAATGATGATGGAACAAATGGAGGGTTACCTTAATAAGTTAGTCTTACCTATTCAATCATATGAATAGAAGGGATGATACCATATTGTGTTGATATGTAACCCTAATTAGGTATAGCTTGTTATACCTAGCTTTAATATAACTAAATGATGGTAATTGGGTATTAATAATCCTTGAATGACTAATACAATCATGGAGACTTTGTTATTATTGTTGAAACCCTAGTATGCTATAACCTGATGGTCACACCTTGATTTATGCGTGGGTTCATACTTGAGAATAGTATGGAATGTGAAGGTGATGCTTCACCTTATGCATCCATGATCCAATGGGGATGTCGTGAGTTAGGGTTTGGGTATGAGTGCCGATTAGTAACATTGATATAATTTATCATGTTGAACCTAACTCTAATGCAATAAGATAAAGATGAGTATTCATGTTTAACATTCTTATATGATGGAATGATGATAGAATAACCTCCTTACTATGATCATAACCTTGATATGTTAATTGGTGGTTATTATAGTCACATGGTTGATACTTTCTTATGCTAAACATGTGTATAATGAATATGATGAGAGTTAATCATATCTAGATTCCTTGCATGTTGATGTAATAAAGGAATGTTCGTAATGTTAATATAACCCTGCTATGATTGTTTATGAATACCACCTAGTTCATAAATACAATATTGTACTGATCTGGTGCATTATATATAATTGATGTTGTTGAGCCTTGTTATAAGGCATGCAAATATAATGATGATCTTGCAGGGAATAATATGATGGTCTTAGTGACCTTTGGGCATGGTTGAGCCCTGAATGAGGTGAAATCCTCTTATGTTGATAAGGGTTGATATCCTGTGATATTGTGAAAAAGATTATTATCTTGCGATAGCATGATGACTGGTGTAGTCTCATGAGTGGCAAATGAATAGTACCATGTGATGATGAGATGAGAATTTATGTTTCACACATTTTATATCTTTTCAAGTTTTGATATTTATATGCTTGTTAGAAGTGAATTAGGATTTGTATGTCCACTTGTTTGATGCAGCCTTAATTCACCCAATTGGTATAACTAATCAAGTGCAACTCTAATCATGTAGTGCCCTGTGCCGTAGAACCATCTTCAGTGTCAGAATTTGTTGGATGGTGAAACGAGTATTCCTAAGGGAAACTCGGAGCGCATATTGTTGAATATGCGGGGGTGGCAGGTTGAGGATATATCTTTTTCATCCACAATACAGATTGTGGAGGTTGTTTATGGTCATGCCTCATACATCTGATGTGATTGAGAACTGCTGTGGTCGTGTCTCTGTGGTTATAACATGATGTGATTAGAGGACAACTGTAGTTGTACCTCAGTGTTTGGGTTTGAATATCCTAGTTTCTAGTGCCATGACCTGTACTAAGGTCGGACTAGTGGTTTTCAGCTTAGCTATATGTCACTGTGGTGGCAGCTTTGACTGATATGTCACTACCTTTTTACTCGTACTGATCGGGGGGAAGAGATCTTAGGATGTCGGTACTCCTAGATCTTGTACGGAACTGAATAGCCCTTCGCAGGGGTTGGTTGGACTTTGAATGGTACGATTCAAATTTCCCAGGGCATAATAAAAGAGGTAATGCAACCGTATATCATCTCTGTTTAGGGTTATACATGACGCTTCACATTGGATGATAACCCTTGTTTGTTCTCTTTACATAAAGATGATGCTTAGTGCAATTGAGAGATAGTAATTATACTTATGTTGTGGATATGCATAAGACCGTAAATGTGTACATACAGTAGTCATGCTTATGTTGATATCTATACTGCTACTGTTGATTATAATCATGATGCTAGCTATCTCATGTTGTTAGTTATGTTTAGCATGCTAGCCATGCCTCTATAATTAGAAATGCATATACTGTTAATCATGCTTATGCAAATACTCATGCTTATGTGATAGCTTTGCTTATGATATTGATCTGTTCAAACTGTTAGACATGCTAATGTTGTTAGATATGCTTATGATGCTAGACTTATTCATGTTAATAGAGATAACATGCTACTACACTTTCTTATGCTAGTTATGCATATGCTATTGAATCTCTTATACGGTTAATAGGGAAAGTGATGATAGTCAGCTTGATGATGATAATTGTTATCTACTCCTTTATGTATTTTGTTAATCATCAATACTGTTGATCTTATTTGTTATATCTGATTAAACTGTTTAACTACTTAATTACTTAAAAATTTTGTAATCAATAAACGTTGTTGATGGTTATATCACTTGCTGGGACTGTGTCTCACCCTTGTGGTTCGCCACATTTTTTTAGGTAATTGGAAGTGACATAAACAAACATGTGGCAGCCAAGAGGAGCTATGATAATGAGTCTTGGGGAAAGTTTATTAGATGTCTAGTGTGTCCTAGAGTCGTCCCTGTACTCTCAGGTCCGAGCGAGATAAAGTTTGTATATAATGTTTCAAATGAATCAGACTTTTGTTAGCATATTAATGCTTGTTTGTGTGGCATAGCATGGATTCAAGAAAGATGTCGGGATCCTTCAAATGTTTCTTAGCGGGTGTTGATGTTGAAATCGGTTTAATTTACCCATATTTTTGGGTATGTGATTAATTAGAGATTGATTGTGTTTTACGTTTTGAGTAATCTCATTTCGCGTGACGGGTCACGACAGTGAGAATCCTTAGATTTAGAGATAAGAGTTATGAATGTCCTGCTCGCCTCTCACAACAACCTCCCAATTCTGAAAAAGTGACAAACACCCTCCAAAACATCAGAGCTAATAATACTCCATTTTTTTAAAAGAAAAGACCATTAAAACCATCTGACCCGAGCACTTATTAGTGTTAAGGTTCATAACATCTCACTCAATATTGAAGGAAGTAACCAATCTATCTAAAAAAGAATATGGACATCATCCATTTTAATAAAATTGAGATTAATAAAGAAACATTAGCAGTATGGCCATCATTGATAACTACAAATAGAAATTCTGGATATAATCTTTGATTTCATCTACATTAGTGTTCAGACTCCAATCTATATCAAGAACTTTAATGTGGTCAATATGTCTTCTGACTTTAACTGGAGAATAGGAAAATTTAGTATTGGAATCCCCCTCCTTAAGCCACTATACTCTCAACTTCTTCCTCAGAAATGACTCTTCTAACCTGAGAGCATAATGAGAAACTTCCTACATATGACAAGTTCATTCCGCAGATCAATGTTAGATGGATTCACATCCAAGTTAACCTTAAACTCATAAACTAAACTTTTAATAGCCCGAGCATTATCAAGAAAATTACCAACTTTATCCTTGTTCCATTTGATCAGTTTGCTTCTCAGATTCCTCATCTTAGAATAAACATTGCATAAAGGAAAACCATCTCTACTAGAAATGCAACCTTCCTTAACAGTGCTTAGGAAATCCTTTCTCTCAGTCCATGCATTTATAGATTTTAAGGGTGAGTTTTATTCTTTCTTTTCCCAATTGAACTCAATATTTTATGGTCACTGATGACATTGGTAACAACAAACCCAACAAAACTAGAAAGTGTTTGCATGAAATTATAGTCGTATGAAATCCTATCAATCTGAGAATTGAAAATCTATCACCACCCTGATGGTTATCCCAAGAAAACCCAGGACCATTCAGGAAAAGATAAAAAATACCACAATTAAGAAGGACGTTGTTAAAATCCTTCATCAATTTCTTTATAGGAGGTTCCTTCCCCATTTTCTCACTCTCTAGCCTAACAACATTAGAATCACCCATCATCACCCAAGGTAGACTTACACTAGGTTGGATCTCTTCAAATAATTATCTACAACTTACTCCTATCATTGTCTTCATTGTGTCCATAGATAGGTATGAGTAGAAAAGCTTGATTGTAAGTACTAACATTAGCATGAATACCACTGATCAGTTTCTTCAATCTTTGTGACAAGACAACATTTGTATTTATATAGAATAATAACTCTTCCCAACACATGAGACAGATGATTAGAAATCCACTTATATTTAGGAAAATATCTATTAAGAATTTTCTTCACCTCCATCTCTCTGACTCTAGTTACATTCAAAATAATAATGTGTGACTTTGTCTTATTAATTTCCTCCCAAACTTTAGGAGCTTCTTTATTAAGACCCGTAACATTCTAGAAAACAATGCTGAGGTTCAAATCATCCATTTGAGGAATTTTCATCCAGTAATTCACCGGGCACCACAAATTCTTATGAAATTACCTCCTCCTCCAAGTTCTTGAATCTATTATTGAATGAAGTTGGACTGGGGGAGTCATAAGTAGGGATTGAGTTCCTGGTCTTCACTTTCTTTGGTATATGAAAGCCATCCAAATCTTGAATTGGTTTAGTAGATCTTGAAACGTCAATAGAGTTAGGAGGTGTGATGAGATCAATCACCTTAGAACCACCTGAGTCTTCTAGCTCATCACCATCCTATTTGAAACTGTCATTAGTACCATGAAAAATTTCTTTCTTAGAGTCTTCCAAGGACCCCTCCAAACCACTTCTTATCTTAGAGATAGCATGTGGCATTGTCTCAACTACCTTGTTAGCATAATCCGAAATACGATCAATCCCCTTAGATAAGCCATTGATATCAACATTACTACCCTCAACAGTGACATTAGTTTCTTCAGTATTTGAGATAGGCTTCTTGGGGACCCAAACTTTCTTCTTTTTCTATGGTCCAATCTCTTGACACTCATTACCAAATAGGTTACAGATAGAACACGACTTTGGCTTCCCTCCATAAACAAAGGAAATCTTCTTTGGGTCACCATTTTCATTAGCAACTCTAGACTTTCTGAAAACTCAAGAGTCTGAAACAACAAGGACTTGCATTATGGAAAACTCCAGTCTCTTAAAATCATGGGTAGCTCGATCACTCTTTAGTGGATTTCTATGGTGTAATTCCCGATAGGCCTATCCTGATAGGGGCGTGTCTCACGTTCCGCCTGAGTCCTCTGCCTGATACCGACTAGGGAGCAAGGTATCTTTGCGCGATACAAGGTTCTAGAACAAGATACTTGATGAAAAACCAAAAACAAAGCAAAGGAAAAAGCAATTGATGGGTAAAACATCATTGGCCTAAGGTGAAGTTCCCAACCTCAGATAGCATTACTCATCAATGCTCATAAAACTGAGCGGTGGCCCATAAAACAGAAGAGTCAGAGCATGTGACGCATGCACTGACTCGGGCCTTATTACAATCATAATGTTCATAATGTTTTTCTTACAGGAAAGGAAATAACGTCCTATTCTAAGAAAAGTAAAAACTCAGGCTGCCTCCCGAAGAGCATTGTAGTTAGCGTCATCAGCTTGACAGCTTTAGATCCTTCACTTTGTGCCTTCAGTTGTTTCCACATCCTGCAAACTTATCTCTGTCCTTCTCACGAACGCTTCATCTTCATAGAACCTTTTTACTCTATGCCCGTTTACTGGAAAAACTTTGGATGGATCATCTTTATCATACAGCTCCATCATTCCTGATGGATATATCTTTGCTACAGTGAAGGGCCCAGACCACCTTGTTTGCATCTTACCTGGAAAAAGATGAATAGAAGATTTAAATAATAAAACTTTGTCACCTTCACTCACATCCTTCTTCCTCAGGTGGGCATCATGCCACACCTTGGTTCTCTACTTATAGATCCTTGCATTCTCATAGGCATGCATTCTCAGCTCTTCGAGTTCCTGTAGCTGTAGATACCCTTTCTCCCCTGCCTTTTCCAGATCCATATTCAGGAACTTAATCGCCCAAAGGGACTTGTGTTCAAGCTCTAAGGGTAGATGACATGATTTCCCATAAATCAATTTGTAAGGGGTGGTTCCAATGGGTGCTTTATATGCAGTTCTATAGGCCCAAAGGGCGTCATCGAGCTTCATTGGCCAATCTTTCCTCGTGTGGCTGACAGTCTTCTCTAAAATCTGCTTAATCTGTCTATTCGAAACCTCCACCTGCCCAGAAGTTTGTGGGTGGTAGGGCGTAGTGACCTTGTGTTTAACCCCATACTTCCGCAGGAGTGCTTCAAACTATTTTTCCTCGAAATGCGATCCACCATCTCTTATCACAGTACGAGGTACTCCGAAGCGAGGGAAGATAGTTTTCTCAAACAACTTGATCACTGATTTGGAGTCGCAAGTTTGAGTGGCAACAACTTGCACCCATTTAGACACATAATCCACCGTGACTAAAATGTATTGATATCCTTTTGATGGGGGCAATGGACCCATGTAGTCAATTCCCCATACATCAAAGATCTCGACTTCGACCCAATTGGCCATATGCATCTCATTTCTTCTTCCAATGTTTCCTATCGATTGGCATTCTTTACAAACTTTTACATAATTTGCAGCATCCTTGAACAAGGAGGGCCAATAAAACCCCGATTGTAGCACCTTGGTGGCGGTCCTTTCGCTCCCCAGGTGTCCTCTGTATGGTGAGGCATGGCATTCTTTTAGAATGTTTGGAACTTCCTCTTCAGGGATACACCTTCTGTACAGGTTATCTGCACATCTTCTAAAGAGAAGAGGATCATCCCAGTAGTAGTTCTTTACATCCGAAAAGAGCTTCTTCTTTTGATTGTACATTATATCAGGAGGCAACTCCCCGCAGGAAAGATAATTACAAATATCTGCAAACCAAGGCAAATTCTCATCTTTGGTTTCAACCATCAGCAAGGCTTCATCAGCATAGTTGTCATTAATAGGTGGCTCCATCTGGTCTTTGACTATGATCCTTGATAAGTGGTCGGCGACTACATTTTCCGTACCCTTCTTATCAACGATCTCATGGTCGAACTCTTGGAGTAACAAAGCCCACCTTAACAGCCTGGGCTTGGTATCCTTTTTCTGCATAAGATATCTTATTGCCCCATGGTCTGTGTAGACCTTTACCTTTGTTTCGATAAGATAGGATCTGAACTTGTCGAAAGCAAAAACAATCATGAGCATCTCCTTCTATGTAGTCATGTAATTTACCTGAGCCTCATCCAGAGTACGACTGGCGTAGCAAATGACGTGGTGCCTTTTGTCCTTTTTCTGTCCCAGGACCGATCCTATAGCATAGTCACTGGCGTCGCACATAAGCTCAAAAGGTAGCTCCCAATCCGGAGCTTGAAGGATAGGCGGTGAGACAAGTGCATCTTTTAAGGCCTGAAAAGCATTTAGACAATCGTTAGAGAAATCAAATTCAACATCCTTACCCAGAAGATTTGACAACGATTTTGAAATCTTCGAGAAGTCTTTTATGAATCGTCGATAATAACCGGTGTGCCCGAGGAAACTCCGCACTCTAGTTACAGACTTCGGTGGAGGCAGTTTAGATATAGCTTCAACCTTGCCAACGTATACCTCGATGCCCCACCTCGAGACTTTATGCCCTAGTACAATGCCTTCTCGTACCATAAAATGGCACTTCTCCCAGTTCAGGACCAAACTGTTTTCCTCGTAGCATTGCAAGACCAGAGATAGGTTTTCCAGACAGGCATCGAAGTCCTTTCCATAGACAGAAAAGTCATCCATGAAAACTTCCACGATGTCTTCCAAAAAATCCAAAAACATCGATATCATGCAACGCTGAAACGTTGCGGGAGCATTGCACAAGCTGAAAGGTATTCTTTGGAAGGCGTAGGTACCATAGAGACGGGTAAAAGTAGTTTTCTCTTGGTTGTTTGGTAAGATGGGGACTTGATAAAACCCAGAAAAACCGTCCAAAAAGCAGAAATAATCATGATGCGCCAATCTTTCCAGAACTTGTTCGATGAAAGGAATCAGATAATGATCTTTTTTTGTGGCTTGATTCAGTTTTCTTTAATCTATGCACATCCTCCATCCAGTGACGGTCCGGACTGCCACTTCATCGCCTTTGTCTCCTTTTACTACTGTTATACCTCCTTTTTTCGGTACCACATGGATCAAACTTACCCAATTACTGTCACTAATTGGGTAAATGATCCCAGCATCCCTCAGTTTGATTACTTCTTTCTTCACAACATCGTTTAGCATCTGGTTCAATTTTCTCTGGGGTTGAGCCAGAGGTTTAGTAGATTCTTCCAAATTAATGTGATGCATACATAGCATAGGGCTAAGGCATTTGATAGCCTCTATCGAATATCCTATAGCCTGCCTATGGAGCCTCAACTCCTCGAGAAGCTTTTCCATTTGATCCTTCATAAGATAGTGTTATAACCTCATTTTTTTTCTAAAGCATGTAATGAGATTTGTAAATCTCTTTTTTAAAAAAGATAAATGAAATCCATGGTTGATTTGGATGGTTTGATTTGATTGAATTTCATGTATAATAGCCTTGCAAGCTTTCTTAATGGGCCTTATTGGCCATTAAGCCCAATTGAAAGAAAAAGAAAAGAAATGAAAAAGGAATTCAATGGGATAATGGGATATATACAAAAATGAATAAAGGATGATTAAAAGGCTAAAATATATTTTCCCAAAAATAGAATTTCGAGTTATAAAGATTCCTTGGGGTTCAAGGAACTCAGGATAATTATATAATAGCAAGGGAAATAAAGAATATGAGGAAAATATGAATAAAGGGGTGTTTTCTTGCAACTAAAGAAAAGGGACCATTTCCTGGAGATAATGATCCCAAGTTTTACAGAATGGAAGATAAAGGCATAAAAGAGATTCCCTTAAATTTTGAATTAAAAAGGAGTTACAAATTGGGAGTTATTGTTTTTTCAAGTTATCCTCAAAATAGGAATTTTCTTGGAATTTAGGAAATCATTTTTCTTTTTTTGTATGAACGCGAGCATTGCTGGCCTTTGGATCTTGATCCAACCGGCGCTGCCTACCACCGAGTTCCAGTAGAACTGGGACTGTAGCTCGATTACAGGGGGATTTTCCCCATCGCTTTTCTCGTGATCCAGTGCATGTGCACTCATGGGAGGTGTCCCATTGTGTTCGGGAGAGTGAGGCGAAGATTCTCGACCCTGGGTTGATGACCTTTCATCGAGTCTTTGTGAAATAGCCAATTGGGCTGAAGGTTGGCTTAGCAGTGGGGTCAGAAACCCTAAAAGAGCCCCCCCTAGCCCTATTTAAAGGCCATCTCTAGAGTCTTCACATCCTAATGATCTTGAGCGGCCACTCCAGAAGCCCCTGCACCCTCTCTCTTGACTAATTGAACCAGCTTCGGTGAGGGATCCGCCTCACGCTTCCGTGGCTCGAGCAACAAAGAAAAGAAGAAGACGACAAACAACCATCATCCGATCGAGGATCACGGTGATCCTCTGTGAGGATCTGACGGTGCTAAGCAGCGGCCGGCTAAGTTAGGGTGCAACGACACAGATCGTCAGATCGGAGTCCATAGTGGACTCAAGTAGGATCCAACGGGCTGGAAGAGGGAGAGGGGTGCACAACTTAGTCAGTGGAATCAACTGACGTGGGGCATCAGATCCAGAGGAGGAATAGCGACGCATCGATCCAACGGACGATAAAATTCGATAATTCCCCTCTCTGCCCAAATAATCAAGAATATAGCTTTTCTTTGCAAAATTAATAGAGATCTCTAGGAATCTCGTATGAAGAAACTTTATACATGAAAGTTGTGTAGAAAAATACGAAGAAACAAATAAAAATGATTTAAGAACCTGGTTCTAGTTCGTTTTGCAAAAGCGCCTTGATTTGTTAGAATGATGCATTACAAGTTAATTAGAAACCCTAATTGTGCATAAAGGATGATTCTTTGTAATTTAATAGGCTAAATTGAGGATTATCAACCTGTTAATTGATAACATGGAGTTTTCATCTATTTTGAGTACAAAGATGGTTAATTTAGGGTTTATGTCTATAAATGAAAGATAATGTACATGGAAACCCTAATTTAGGGTAAAAGAAGATAAGATCATATTTAATTTGAAAAATGTGAAAATATGATTGTTAAATGATGGTTCTAAGTTATTTGTATATGAAAATCCTTAATTCTAGATAAATACCCTAAATGTAGTAATTAGGGTCTTTTCATGAATAAAAGGTAGAATTGATGGAAAAATGAGTTCATATGTTAATTAGATCCTAATGAACTTTGAATTAATGATAGATGCGCATAATGATCTTGTCATGAATTAAAAGGATAAAAATAGTAGATTTAATGTAAAATAAGCTTAATGAAATTAATTGATGATTAATGTGCCTTTAAATATGGAAATAGGGTTATATGTTGTTGAGATAACCTTAATATTGAAGAATAGATGAGATAATTAGGGTTTATGAGTAATGGCATAAAATCAGGGTTTAATATGGTTAAAGATGAAGGGAAACCCTAATTGAAAAACAAAACCCTAAAATGGATACAGAAACCCTAGAAAGTGAATCCAAGTTAATAAAGTAGATTCTTGATAAAGTGTGTAATAAATAGAGTACATATTTTTTTCAGGAATTATGTGGTTGTTGAATTGCTTGCTTGGATTGCTTTCTTGGATGGAATTACCTAATACTTGTGAAATCATCAAATCAGGTATGCGGTTATGCTTATGAATATCTCGAGTTAGTTTTTCGAGGTTTTCTGAAGTTTCCATCGATGACATGAATTAACTGGTGGATGAATTTAATTCATGCAAACTATAATGTGGATATGACTATCACATAAGATATGTGCCTACTAGCTCAGAACATGGTCCCCTCTATGGCTTAATAGTTGACCTAGTACATGGCTACCTATGGGGTAGGTCCATCAGGTCATTGGATGACTTAGTACGTGGCTACCAATGGGGTAGGCCCATCAAGTCACCTTGAGTTAGATATTGGGCTACCTTCGGGTAGTGACATGCGACTCTATTACCCTAGGTATTGGTTACCTATAAGGTAGGACCATGGGGGTAAGTATCTACCTAAAGAGAGGTAGTATGCAAGGACAACACAGAGTTGAGGGATAGGTAAGGATTGAGTAGTATGGCTTAAAATGTAATCTTGGTTGCTAAATGATTAACTGCATGATTACATTGTTAATATATTTACATGATTATTGTTTCCCCCACATACCAACTTCGGCTGACCGATGTTTTGTTTGTCGGCGTTTTAGGTACAATGAAAAGAACAAACAATAAAGTGGCATATGTGGTACTGAATGAGAATTAAAGTGCAAAAGAGGATTAGATAGATTAGTATCTGTGTGGATAGAAGTTTTGAAATCCCAATTTTAAAAGGTATGCAAAAGTTTTTATTTTTCTCCATATTTCAGTATAATTGGTAGAATTTAATAATTGTTAATGATTATTTGTCGAACCTTTGATCCGGGTTATTGGTTAACAGCTCTGTCCTTTCGGTATCCCTTAATTTGGGCTTACCAGGAGGCGGGGTCATAACAATTGGTATTAGAGCGTAGGTTCCTCATTTAATCTTTAATAATTATTAAATTTTACAAATTTTGTTGAACCCAAGGGAGTTATTAGAGGATTATCCGAAATACGGAGGTGTCTAGAAAAGGATCCTGACCGAGGGCTGACAATATTTTCCTCCGCACCGCTAGTCGGAATACGAGGACTCCCAGATCCGTGTGACTGCCTGGCCAAAGTCTTAGGGTATGATTCAAAATAAGATACCTCTAGGACTCTCTCATCTTGTTCATCCCTTCTCCACTCAAATTCTGTTAAGGACCTTAAGGTTTAGGGTTTCCTCTCTTCTCGTCACCCTCTTGAGGTATGGGTAAGGTTGATAAGGATTAAGGAATCCTCCACCAAATTAATAAAAAGCATGTAAATAAGATGTCATGGACATAAGCTTAATAGAGTAAGCGTAAAGGAATAGATACATGCTTAGGTCGTATGACACGAGTTATCATTGCCCTCAGGAGAGACCTGAGGATAGACCTCCTTAGCAGGAGGATGAGTAGAGAGAGTTAGTCTTGGAGGTAGAGACCTCCATTAAAATTAGTGACCTAGCAAATCCTTTAAGGATGAGGTTAACCCTAACCCTAAGTGAAGGTTAGAGAGAGATGACGTGATGAGTTAGATGTCATGATAAACATGCCTAGGATGCCATATGAACCATGAGAGGTGGATGACCTAGCACCTTTGGCAACCCAACCCTGGGAAGGGTCGTGCATGTTTAAGCAAGGGATAGCTCCTTTATGGACGAAGTTAGAGAAGGACCTATAGAACCCTATGGGCTTATGAAAGTAGGTATAGCTTGCACCCAGAGTACGTCAGTAGTGCTGATAGTATGATGAAACCTTGGAAAAGGAATCATAATGGATGGCTTATGAGATAAGCATAAGGGGTTATGGATAATCTTGAGTAAACATAAGTTCGAGCATAGGCTTCACTCAGGTAGGGACATGCTTATGGGGTTGATTCTTCATGAAGAAAGGACCTCTTATAGAGAGGTTGGTTGTAAGATTATCTCTAGAGAGAGAGAAGACCCCAAGAAAGAAGGTTGGAATCCTAAAACCCCGAAAATTTGAGGAATAGTGGGAGTTGAGGATGATGCGACCTAGGTGGATGATAGCGGTTGTCGTATGCTTGACCCTTGGAGGCTGACGATGTCTTGGATGCCATGAGAGGAACTAAAACCAAGAGAGAGGATGAGTCTGCTGGTACCTCTATGCCTATGGTATAGGTGTTTACCTCCTGAGATAGGGAGAAGAGTTTCTTAGAATTGGAGAGGTTTAGTAGCAGGATGTGAGGCCTTGTACCTTTTTGGTTGTCCTTAAGGAGGACCCAACTCTAAGTGTTGCTCGAGTTGAAGGATGACAAGAAGTGCATGCCATGCCTTTTACATGCTCGGTTCATGGTTAAGAGATAGAGCATTCAGTTGGACACCTACAAGTGAACCTAGGGTTCCTAGGCCTAAGAGGGGAAGTGGGGTACCTAATGTTCATGGTGAAAGTTGAGTTTATATAGATGCGAGCATGGTACTTCTTATGTTTAGAGGAAAACAAAACCCTTAAGTTTAAAGGTATGATTGATGAACCCCTCACAGCTGAGTTGATGACATGGGAAGTCATGATCGTGATCCAGTGTCGAGGAAAGAGAACAAGTATGACCTAGCATGGTATAGTAGGTGGTCTGCTTGTGCCTTAGTAGCTACTGGGTTAAGCATGCTCATATGAATGTAAATCCTAGACCTAAGGGTGTTTGTGATCTTGTTGTCAAGAGATAGTTTTCCTCCCATCCTGGGAGAGGGACCCCTTTGGTAGGGTGTATATCAGTTTTGTCAGTTTAAGGTAACCTAAAGAAGTCTCATAGGATCTTGAGAAGCTAAAGTGAAATGTACATGGTATGAGAATGAACCTGTAGACCCATAGATATCCATCTCTAAGTGCATGTGGATGTGTTACCATGGAGGTAACCGGTAAGGGGCCTGACCAAGGTAGGCAGGTTGCCATGACCCATGTGAAAGGATGGATGACAGCCCATGTATACAAAGAGAGATGGTAAATGCTTGGGCAAGGTTCTAAGTTGGACATGTACTATAAATAGAGAATCCTAAGTCTATCCTAGGGTCAGGTAGGGATAAGACCGATGGAAGTAGGAGTTTCCTAATTCCCTAGTTGCACATGACCATAGGGTCGGGAGGTAACAACTATCATTGTCTGAGGGCCATGGGTTAGGAGATTGATCACCTTCACGAACTCATGGGACCCAAAGGGCAAATGAGTAGGGCACTCTCTGATGCATGAGGGAAGAGGGATGACCCCAAAAGTGCCAGCACCCTATAGACCTAGAGGTGATGACTAAGGATTGTGTTTGGACCAGATAGGTTCGAGACCAATTTTCCATGGAAGTAACTTTGATATCGAGATGATTGTGATGTAGAGACATAAGTTGCATGTTTCAACCTAGATTTGAAGGTGTACTGGCTAGGTGGGATGTACCATATCTACTCTTGGAACAGGAAGAACTATGTATTTGGACTGCAGCCAAATGCTTATTTCCTGTTGTTATGGGAGTGAGAGATAGGACAATACGCATGCCATACACCAAGGATAAAAGATGATGTGGTTTGGAACGTTGCCCCGAGATATGGGGACAGAGAAGATAACATGCCCTGGTAAAGTGAATGATCATGGATGGTTTGCAAATGTTAAAGAAAATAAGGTAGTCATCTTATAAGGGCATTTTTATCATGAGCTATGTGGAACTCACAAGTTATACCAGGTTGAGATTGATCACCATGATGATGAAATCAGGGAGTGTTCTTAATGAAGATAGACTTAGAGTTCGAGTTTGAGATGATAAGTGAAATACATGGAAGTGTATACCTTCAATGTTACCTAATACCTAAGAATGTGAAGTGGTAATGGATGCTCTGGTTGAGATATAACTTCCTAGTTTGGCTAGAAGAGGTTGTTAGGTTAACCCTAAGTTTGGAAAGGAGGTGTGTTTGGATAACACTCCGATGTAACAAGATATGTTGAAAAGATAATGGTTGTTTGGTTAGCCAGCCTAGGCCTTGATGCAATGAAAGGATGGTTGTAGAACCTCAAATGCACTTCTGTGGAAAGGAGGGTGATGAAACCCCGACTAGAGTGGTTTAGGGTTTCTAAGGAATCGATCTTGAGGAATCATGAAATTTTGGAAATCGTGATATTAAGATCACCATACACCATGGTATTAATGAGATAATGAGTGGTAGTAGTACTATGGATGCTAGAGATAAGGCTGCATGTGATATGTTTCCATGCATGACAAAAGGTGAAGGATGAACATCGGTAATCCAGTGCATTGATGTAGAGGATAAAGAGTTCCCGAGAGGGAATGGGAGTTCATCACTATGGATGTTGTGATAAGTCTCCTCTAGACCAAGGAAGGTCAAGATGCAATGTGGGTTATGGTAGATCGCTTTACCTAGATGATGTAAGAAAGAAAGAGAGTTATGTCAAGGGACATATTTGGTTGAACAACCCATGAGAGAGATGATTCAGTTACACCATGATGCGAGTTCAAAAGTTCTTGAGTTTGACCTAAAGGTTCACTTCCATAAGGTGGAAGTAGGTACATGAAGAACTCGATGTTAGTATAGTTTATCACCCCTAACTAATGGTTAGTATGATCCAAACTAAAGGGTCTGATGAGAGCATATGTGCTCATTCAAGGAGATGGCTAGAGACAACTCTTTTCCTATGAAAGATGTAATGATGACCACCATAGCCAGTATTGGGAATTAAAGAAGCTACAAGGGAGGTTGTGTCAGTCACCACTTTAGTAAGGTGATGTTGGTGAAAGGACCACGTGATGGTTAGAAAAGGACCACAATGTGTGTAGATGAAGTCACTTTGATCATGCAATGGCTGAAAGGACCCTAGAGACCACAAGAGTCGTGAGAAGATGCAAAGTAGACTGACATGCAGTTCACTGTGGGAGAATATGTGACATGAAAATCCGACCCCTCTAAGTTATAGCTAAGAGAGTTGAGTCCCCGATGCATGGGTTCTTTTGATATGGTTTGGTGGAAAAGGTTAAGTTTGATCTTACCCCTCAGGATAAAGTAATGTGTGATGAGTTCCATGTGTCCAATTTAGAGCTCTATGTGAGGTACCCAGACCATGTGCGAACAATGAACCTAGTGAGCCCCAAGGGAGTATGAAATGGCCTGAGTCCACCTGTGTAGTTTATAGACACCATGATGAGAGAACTCAGAGAAAAGAATATGTGATGATAAAGGTTCTTTGGAAGCGCCATGAGTAAGGTAAAGCCACATAGGGCTTAATGATGGACATGGAAAAGTCTTATCCTGAATTGTTTATTTGATTGTTGAATTTTGAGGGCAAAATTCCTATAAGGAGGGGAGGATCTTATAACCTCATTTTTTTTTCTGAAGCATGTAATGATATTTGTAAATCTCTTTTTAAAAAAAAGATAAATGAAATCCATGGTTGATTTGGATGGTTTGATTTGATTGAATTTCATGTATAATAGCCTTGCAAGCTTTCTTAATGGGCCTTATTGGCCATTAAGCCCAATTGAAAGAAAAAGAAAAGAAATGAAAAAGGAATTCAATGGGATAATGGGATATATAAGAAAATGAATAAAGGATGATTAAAAGGCTAAAATATATTTTCCCAAAAATAGAATTTCGAGTTATAAAGGTTCCTTGGGGTTCAAGGAACTTGGGATAATTATATAATAGCAAGGGAAATAAAGAATATGAGGAAAATATGAATAAAGGGATGTTTTCTTGCAACTAAAGAAAAGAGACCGTTTCCTGGAGATAATGATCCCAAGTTTTACAGAATGGAAGATAAAGGCATAAAAGAGATTCCCTTAAAATTTGAATTGAAAAGGAGTTACAAATTGGGAGTTATTGTTTTTTCAAGTTATCCTCAAAATAGGAATTTTCTTGGAATTTAGGAAATCATTTTCCTTTTTTTGTCTGAACGCGAGTATTGCTGGTCTTTGGATCTTGATCCAACCGGCGCTACCTACCACTGAGTTCTAGTAGAACTGGGAATGTAGCTCGATTACAGGGGGATTTTCCCCATCGCTTTTCTTGTGATCCAGTGCATGTGCACTCATGGGAGGTGTCCCATTGTGTTCGAGAGAGTGAGGCGAAGATTCTCGACCCTGGGTTGACGGCCTTTTGTTGAGTCTTCGTGAAACGCCCAATTGGGCTGAAGGTTGGCTTAGCGGCGGGGTCAGAAACCCTAAAAGAGCCCCCCTAGCCCTATATAAAGGTCATCGCTAGAGTCTTCGCATCCTAACGATCTTGAGCGGCCACTCCAGAAGCCCCTGCACCCTCTATCTTGACCAATTGAACCAGCTTCGGTGGGGGATCCGCTTCGTGCCGCCGCAGCTTGAGCAACAAAGAAAAGAAGAAGACAACGAACAACCATCATCCGATCGAGGATCATGGTGATCCTCTGTGAGTATCTGACGGTGCTAAGGAGCGACCGGCTAAGTTAGGGCGCAACAACACAGATCGTCAGATCGGAGTCCATAGTGGACTCAAGTAGGATCCTACGGCCCGGAAGAGGGAGAGGGGCGCACAACTCAGTCAGTGGAATCAACTGACGCAGAGTGTCATATCCAGAGGAGGAATAGTGGCGCACCAATCCAACGGTCGATAAAATTCGGTAATTCCCCTCTCTGCCCAAATAATCAAGAATATAGCTTTTCTTTGCAAAATTAATATAGATCACTAGGAATCTCATATGAAGAAACTTTATACATGAAATTTGTGTAGAAAAATACGAGGAAACTGATAAAAATGATTTAAGAACCTAGTTCTAGTTTGTTTTGCAAAAGTGCCTTGATTTGTTAGAATGATGCATTACAAGTTAATTAGAAACCCTAATTGTCCATAAAGGATGATTCTTTGTAATTTAATAAGCTAAATTGAGGATTATCAACCTGTTAATTGATAACATGGAGTTTTCATATGTTTTGAGTACAAAGATGGTTAATTTAGGGTTTATGTCTTTAAATGAAAGATAATGTACATGGAAACCCTAATTTAGGGTAAAAGAAGATAAGATCATATTTAATTTGAAAAATGTGAAAATATGATTGTTAAATGATGGTTCTAAGTTATTTGTATATGAAAATCCTTAATTCTGGATAAATACCCTAAATGTAGTAATTGGGGTCTTTTCATGAATAAAAGGTAGAATGGATGGCAAAATGAGTTCATATGTTAATTAGACCCTAATGAACTTTGAATTAATGATAGATGCGCATAATGATCGTATCATGAATTAAAAGGATAAAAATAGTAGCTTTAATGTAAAAGAAGCTTAATGAAATTAATTGATGATTAATGTGCCTTTAAATATGGAAATAGGGTTATATGTTGTTGAGATAACCTTAATATTGAATAATAGATGAGATAATTAGGGTTTATGAGTAATGGCATAAAATCAGGGTTTAATATGGTAAAAGATGAAGGGAAACCCTAATTGAAAAATGAAACCCTAAAATGGATACAGAAACCCTAGAAAGTGAATCCAAGTCAATAAAGTATATTCTTGATAAAGTGTGTAATAAATAGAGTACATATTCTTTTCAGGAATTATGTGGTTGTTGAATTGCTTGCTTGGATTGCTTTCTTGGATGGAATTACCTAATACTTGTGAAATCATCAAATCAGGTATGCGGTTACGCTTATGAATATCTCGAGTTAGTTTTCCGAGGTTTTTCGAAGTTTCCATCGATGACATGAATTAACTGTTGGATGAATTTAATTCATGCAAACTATAATGTGGATATGACTATCACATAATATATGTGCCTACTAGCTCAGATCCTGGTCCCCTCTGTGGCTTAATAGTTGACCTAGAACATGGCTACCTATGGGGTAGGTCCATCAGGTCATTGGATGACTTAGTACATGGCTACCAATGGGGTAGGTCCATCAAGTCACCTTGAGTTAGATATTGGGCTACCTTCGGGTAGTGCCATGCGACTCTATTACCCTAGGTATTGGCTACCTGTAAGGTAGGACCATGGGGGTAGGTATCTACCTAAAGAGAGGTAGTATGCAAGGACAACACAGAGTTGAGGGATAGGTAAGGATTGAGTAGTATGGCTTAAAACATAATCTTGGTGGCTAAATGATTAACTACATGATTACATTGTTAATATATTTACATGATTATTGTTTCCCCCACATACCAGCTTCGGCTGACCGACGTTTTGTTTGTCAGCATTTTAGGTACAATGAAAAGAACAAACAGTAAAGTGGCATATGTGGTACTAAATGAGAATTAAAGTGCAAAGGAGGATTAGATAGATTAGTATCTGTGTGGACAGAAGTTTTGAAATCCCAGTTTTAAAAGGTATGCAAAAGTTTTTATTTTTCTCCATATTTCAGTATAGTTGGTAGAATTTAATAATTGTTAATGATTATTTGGTGAACCTTTGATCTGGGTTATTGGTTAACGGCTCTGTCCTTTCGGTGTCCCTTAATTGGGGGTTACAGGGAGGCGGGGTCATTACAGATAGGCATTAACGATGACAAGATTTCTCTCTTCTTGATCTAGAAATTCATACCTTAATCCTTCAGGTAGCTGCTTCAGCTCTGGCTTAGCCTTGGTCGCCTTTTCTTCTGGTGTCTCCTCTAGAGAAGCAAAATTAGCTGTTTCTATTACCCCTTCCTCATCGCTCAAATCTTCATCAAACCGAATTAGATAGTTGAGAAACTCGACAACCTCTGGATCTTCAGAATCAGAGTCTTGATTGCTTAACGCTCTCACAAGAGGGTCTACCATTACGATATCCTCTTCCACCTCTTCACAAAACTGGTTGTAGCCTTCTACAAAGTAAGCAGACTCTAGTAGGAATGGTCCCTTCATAGCATACTTTACTTTGAAATCTAAGTGATCGTTTCCGACCCTCAGAGTGATTATTCCTTCAGCAATATCAATCAACGCTCTTGCTGTAGCCAAGAAGGGGCGCCCAAAGATGATAGGATAGTTAGGGTCCTCCACAGTGTCAATGATAACAATGTCACAAGGAATGAAGAAACTTCCCACACGGATCAGTACATCCTCATCAACTCTTACAGGTCTTTTGAAGGTATGGTCCGCCAATTCAATCCTCATGTTGGTCTTAACCATATCAGTTAAACCCAGACGTTGCGCGAGGCTTAGGGGCATAAGGCTGATGCTAGCCCCTAAATCAGCAAGACCTTTCCAATCGATATTATCTTCAACAACAAAAGGAATGGTGAAAGCCCCTGGATCCTTCTTCTTGTTAGGTAAATCTACCTTGACAAAAGCAGAAGACATATTAGCTATGTGCATTGTATCAATCCTTCCGGCTCTTTTCTTCTTGGCGATCAAATCCTTAAAAAACTTGGCGTAGGTCGGCATTTCCTCTAAAGCATCCAGAAAAGGTACTTCGAGGTGAATCTTATTTACTAACTCCATAAACCTCTCGTAGCGCTTTTTAAGATGTGCCTTTATTAGTTTGTAAGGGAAAGGCAACTTTGGAGAGTAAGGACTACTTTTACCAAACAGGTCCTCCATAGATTTTGGTTCTGGCTCCCTGACATGAGCTTGTTGGTTGTCTTCATCTGCGGGATTTTCCGTCGCAGTCCGTGATTTAGGTTCCTCAGGTCTGGCTTCTTTAGGGCATTTTACCGTCTTCCCCAATCTCAGCACCGCCATTTTGGAAGATTCAGTGTTGGAGGGTATCTTACCTGAGGGATTCTTTATCAACTCGGCCATCTAGGCTAGCTACTGGTCTATTTGGCATTGGTGAGTTTTCATGTCTGCCATCTGAACCTGCATCATGTTCAGAACTCCTGAATTGGACAACACGCTTTGTGCCAGCTGGTTGTTGATAGTATCCTATCTTTTGAAAAAATCGAACAATTGGCCCACCAAGTCTGGTTGGTTTGAGTTCTTGTCCTGACTTTGCTCCTTAGCTTGACCCTAGCCTTGACTATGGTTAGCTACTTGGAGACTTTGGTACTTTCCTTGCCCTTGAAAGTTTGCCTTGTTCAATTGGAAATTGTTAGTTCTAGTGAACTGACCTTGTCCGCCCCTTTTCTTAAAACCTTGCGTTGCTTGGTTGGGTTATTCAGCTGATGTGAGTTTTTGGCCGCATCCTTGTTGCCATAATTAAAACCAGGGTGATCCGATCTCTTGAAGTTAACAAAAGAGACGTTCTCAGCTTCCTCTGCTTCAGATTCTCTTTCACTTGACTTGTCAGGTGGGGTGTAAATGCAGTTATCAACCCCGTGTCCACCTTCTCTGCAGGTGACACATTTCATAACTTTCTCAACCTATTTCTTCCCTTTTCCACCTGATTCTTTCAACTGTCTGACGTCAGTGGCTATCTTCTAGATTTGAGTGGTGATAGCTTCAAGAGCTTTGGATTCGACTAAAGGTCCTTCTTAGCACATCCTCTATCAGATCTGTCGTAGTTGGTGCCGACCTGTAACTCGGCCATGTTTTCGATGATCTTTTTGGATCTACTGGGCTTCTTCCCCAGAAAGTTGCTTCCTGCAGCTGCATTCAATGACACCCTTTCTTCAGGGGTCAGACCATTGTAGAAGGTGGTTATCAGGAAACCCTTCTTGTAGTTGTGATGAGGGCAGTCCCTCTGATACTCTTGATACTTTTCCCAGGCTTCATGTAGATTCTCATTCGGCTTCTACATGAATGACGTGATCCTTTGCCTTTTCCTGACAGTTTTCTCTGTAGGGTAAAACTTGTTCAGAAAAGTATCTGCCAGCGCATTCCATCTGTTAAGAGCTTGATGCGGTAGCCCGAGGTACCAAGATAGGTCCTTGTCCTCTAAAGAAAAGATGAATCCCTTGCAATAAATGACTTCTTGTGGAACTCCCCACATTTTAATGGTATCACAGATATTCTTAAAAGCATAAAGATGATGGTAAGGGTTATTGTTCTTTGAATTCCCTCGGAATCTCTTATTCTGGATCATAGATATGACAGATGGTTTCAACTCAAAGTTTGTTGCATTGAACCTTGGGATGACAACAAGACATCTTGAGTTATTGGCCTTTGTGGCAGCCAACTCCCTAAGGGTCTTTTCTTCTTCGTTAGAATCTTCACTATCACTATCCCCATGGTTCTGCTCCTGATTATGTTGATTTCTTCAGTGTCTGCAGTGATGATGACGTCTCTCGTCGCGATGGTCATCCTCAAATTGTTTTGTTTCAGGTTCTTCATGTTGCTGGTCGCCATTATAACAATCATTGTTCCCACGCGGTGGTGAGTGAGGTCCAACTCTAGCATGTTTCTCACCCTCTAAAAGAGGTGGTTCGACGTGAGGTGGCATGACTAGCGGTATTGGTGCTCAACTGAGCAAGATGCTTCTTTCCTGAGTACCTGAATAGAACATATAATTAAGTTAGAAAACTTGTATTAATAAAATGAACTACTCTATACTCAATTAGGTTAGAAGATCAAAAGGAATAGTGTTGTCAACATTATTGAGTTTGAGGCACGGGAGTGTAGTTAGTGGATTCGGGTTCGTTAACAGTACCTTTTTTCCTTGTCTCCAACAACGGCGCCAAAAAGTTGACCGGCCTAAATCGCGTGTCCAAAAGGAGCGGATTTGAAGTAGTCGGACTTTTAAATTACCTGACTCTTAGGCCCTCGCAACGATGATGGGGTCCGAAGTAGCAATCAGGGTCGATCCACAGGGACAAGGGTGGTAGTGTTAAGAACACGGAATCAACACATTACACTCCGGAAAAAACAAGGTGAGGATGAAGTTCCCAAAGGGAACAACGGGCGAAGATCGGTAAAATAAAAGAAAACTATCTCCAACTAGAGCTACAAGGAAAATTAAGGTTTTTGGCATTTATCAGTTTTTTTAGGGTTTTAGCGCAACAGAACTAGAGGAGATAACACCATCACCTTGGTAAGGAACCAAGGAGAAAAACTTCAGCATAGCAAGCGGCCACAGGAAACATCCTGTACCCCTTCTCTCAAAGAGGGTACTTCTGACTAAGCACCAACACCCTCTCTCAAGGTTGATGGACTTGGGTTAGAGTGGAAAGGTAACTGAAGCCACTCCGATCATGGGTACTCTCATACTCCCTCATCGGACCAAACACTAGAGCCATAACACCTCTCTCGAGGGAGTTGCAACGGGAAACACGATTCAATAGCTACTCAAAACATGATCCAAAAATACAAGCTAGAGTTCAGATGCTAAACAAAGTAATCACCCAACAAAAAGGAACCAAACATAAAGTCAACAAATATTTAAAACTCCTCTAAATCCGTTAGCATAATCATTATATAAAAGGGTTTGGTTACATTGCATAAATAAAGAAATTAAATGACTGGAAAAAAAGAAAGACAAGTATCGCCTACTTGATTTAGGAGATCGACAAGTAGCAGCAGATCCTTAAGGTCCCTCTATCCCGATACCGGGTGGGAGCTCTACCTGATATGCCTATGTCAGGCAGCATCCCCTGTCAGGTGACATGCCATGACGGGCAGACGTATCGATCAAAGCGCTCATGCCCGATACGGTCGTGTTGGGATGCCACCCTCTCGGGCAACACACCGTAACGGTTGATTCGTATGGGGCTCGGTGTCGTGTCGGGCTAGAGACTACTTAGAGTATCGGGTTCCTCATATCGGGTGGCCTTTTCGGTCGATATCGGGCTACTGTGGCGACCGGGACAGATTCTAAGTGAACCATTCCCGCCCTCTCGGGTCAGGGAAGTGCTCACCTAGTATTGCCCAGTACACCTCTGGGATGCGACACACTAGCTCCAGGTACTTTCCAAAGTTAGCTTTCATGAGATTTCGACCCGTCCCATCGAGGTCCTGTAGGTGCTATTTATAGGAAGTGGTTGGAAGAAGTTGCGGTTCTCCGGGCGCCATGTCTCCTCCATCGGCTATATTAGCGCGGCTTCAGGGATGCCCGATGTGCGTGTCGCCCGGCACAACGGGTGTCGGGCAGCAAGCGCGCCGGGTATCATGACGGGTGGGCGCCTGCCGGTGGGTGGCTTGTAGCGCATGACACGCTTCATCGGGAGAGTAGTTGTGGTGGGTACAACTCCCTATCGGGTAAGCGACGTATCACCCGTCAGATCTTCTTGCGCGACACACCCGTGTCGTGCAACATCCGTATCGGGCTGCTGTATGACGGGTAGTAAGTGTGTCGGCCGACTGGCCGATGCAGGTAAAACACGTTCATGGGATGGGACGGGCCTTTTGCTGATTTTTGAGTGGAAAAATGAGGAAAACTCTGTAAAAGATGATAAAAATGAGATAAGAGTGTAGCGTAGCCTGTTTATTCAAAAACATGACAAAAAGGAGAGGAAAACAGTTTAAAAGGGCAGTTATGACAATGAAATGTGGGCCATAAACATCACAAAATTTGTTGTTATCAGAGCCTATTCTATCAAACATCTTCTCCCACAACTCTAATGACAGGTCATCTATTTGAACCAAGATTGGAACTTGCTCCAATTTGAACTTCCCCAATTGTTGTCCAGGTTTCCACTTCATCAATATCAAAGGTATGTCTCTAAAAAAACACACCACTCCTTCAAAAAATGACTCCATATCTGAATGATCCAAGAATCATATTAAGAAAATGCCCCAACCTTGATTGAGATCTTCAATGGTGCCATTGAGAACCCAAATCTGCTTCAAGTAGCGCTCTAGTGAAGCTAAATGCGGCCTAAAGCCAACAACGTACCCCACCAGGAAAGAGTTCCATCTTTCAACATTCTTCACAACCTCTTTACTCAAAAAGATCAGATTCTGGTCTTTCAACTCGATGTTGACCTTCTCCAGAAATGTATCACCCTGAGGAACCTTCTTGAACATGTCTTTCCACACACTCCATTGGACCTGGGATGGCTGCTCTTCACCCTTTCCACCGGCGGTGGAAGTCGCACCCCCAGTCACCACAACCATTTCCTTCAATTGTGTAAAGTATGTCAAACCAACAATAAATGTTGAAAAGAATAATTTCATATTTTTAAGATAAATTTGCGTCATTATCACTCAAATATACAATCAAATCACTAAATTACCCCAGAAATCTGGATTAGACTAGATTTTGGTTTCCCCTCAATAAACCATAGCTATGCAACCTGATGCGATGATTTTGAGTCGCATTTAGAGACATATTTTACTTGTGTTTTATGCATTTATTAGTCATTTTGGTGGTTAATATTGCATAATTCATTTACTTTGGTCCATGATCATTCTCTATGTCAAATCTCCCTTATTTCAGTATTTTGAGCATAAATTATCACAAGAATATGTTTTGTTTTGGCTTATATGGTTTCATATTGAAATTTCAGGAAAAACAAGTATCTGCTGCTGTCGATACCATCGACAGTGGTCGATACCATCGACCGGACCACAGGCAGCCAGCAGCAAGGAGCAGTAAAATCTTGGTACTATCGACAGGAGAGTCGATGGTATCGAGATAACATCAGGTTGCTTTAGAAAAGAGAGTCAATACTATCGACACAAATGTCGATACCATCGACTAGTGGAGCTACAACGACGGTAAAAGGACAAAATCGACACCTATGAATGTCGATACCATCGACTTGTGTCGATGGTATCGAGGTGGCATCAGTTGTGACAAAGAAAAGAAAAGAAATCCATCCGATACAGTGCAGGGTCGATACCATCGACTCACGTCGATGGTATCGACACCGTTAGATGCATGTTTGCTTCACATTGATCTAAATCCGATGACTGTGGTAATTTGGCGACCTAATTCGAAGAATATATCTAATGACGGAGGCCAAGAGCAATCAATCACGTCATTAGCCGCTGCACACGTCCCGAGAAGGTGGGGAGAGAAGAACAGAGCCCAGAAGCACGCCCCAGCCGATCCGGACGCCGAAGAAGACGATTTCCACCACCGAAAGGCGGGAGAACGCGTATTCTACGCCAAGGAGTGCTTGGATCTTCTCCGTTCAGAGGTTTCACCACTCAATCACATTTTCCTCCATGTTTCCCTTTTTCTACTCCATGTTTTTCTCTGAGATGAACATGCGGGGATAATCCCCTTTGTCTTTAGGACCGGGAGTAGCCCGGGAATTCATTGTATGACAATTTTATCATAGTAATTCATATTTTATCTCTTAAATCCGTGGTATAATTTCGTTTTCTCAATTATATTGTTATGCTGGATCACCATAATAATAATCTAATGCCCTTAATTACTTTGAAAGAAGAATTAACGGTTGAAAAGAGACGAAATTCACGTTAATTGACAAATCCCTTGAACAAGGTGGTGTAAGGTTAATGGTGGATACCGAGAGATCGATTTTAATGCACCTAGTTTAGGGTATATGTTACTACGACAGTGGAACTGACCTAGACATAGGTAGTGAATTGTGCTACGACAGTGGGCAATTCTGATTTTAGGCCACTACCCGGATAGAGAGATAAATTTGAATGACCGAATAGAATTTAATACAATGAAAACCCACGGTGAAACCGCAATCCTTAAGATATCATCTTGAATTGTTTAAACTAAACATTTGATCGATGGCTTTGTTTTGTTTTATTTTCATTTTCTTTTAATTTTAACAACAAATTCCAACTCTTTAATCGGTCTAGATGATTGCGAGTAGTTAGTAGTAGTCTCCGATAATTCACGTGTCCCTGAGTTCGACTCGGGCCTCACAAAGGCCTATATTACATTGACGCGTACACTTGCGTTTCTACGCACGTAAATAGCATGTCAAGTTTTTTTGGCGCCATTTCCGGGGACACGACAGTTGTTGGCACTACGAGTGCTGTAAGCAGCCACTCTAGGCCAATTTTTTTTTATTCGTTTGAAATCATTTCAAAAATTCATAGCTTATTTTTTTTCGCATCTTGCAGTTGTCTAGCACGGTACTGAACTCAATTTCCCATTTAGCAGGTACTGTGCATGGTGCAGACACGTAGTACCGACTACACGCTACAGGCACCAGAGGTTCCACTGACGGGATCTGACGATGAGGAAGGCCACAATCAAGATCACTTAGAAGAAACAGATTTAGAATCCGAACAAGAAGAAATGGCAGAGGAACAAATAATATGGGAGAAGATCAAGGCTTCTTCTTCATCTGCTTCAAAGGGGCCGATCAAGAAGTAGGCGATCAATATTCCAACATATAAGATTGATCTTGCGTTAATTAACTCGGTGAAGTCGAATGCATTCCATGGGCTCAAGAATGAAGACCCAGTCACGCATATAAGTCAATTTGTGGAGAATTATGACATGATAAAAATTGACAGATTTCCACAAGAGACGCTCTACTTGGAAGCTATTTTTGAGTTCTCTGGCAGGGAACGCACGAGAGTGGTTGCACAACCTGGACGATGAATATGTGGAATCCTAGAACCACATGGTGGAGGTTTTCTTTGAAAGGTTTTTCCCGCCCGAGAAGACCAATGACATGATCGGAAGATCCACAACTTCACTCAAAAAGAAGGAGAGACCTACTCGGAGACCTGGGAAAGGTTTCAGATCATGCTTAGGTAGTTCCCGCATCACGGGCTTGACAAGGAGAAGCAGGTCAAAAAAAATTATTTTGCTCTTTCCGAGCACGATAGAAGTAACCTAGATTCGGCAGGTTCAGGATTTTTCTTGAACAACTCAGGTACAAGGTGCTGGGAGATCTTGAAAAATATGGCAAAGAAGCAGTCTTGGGGTGATAGGGATGCATCATAACAAGTCAAAGTCGCAGGTGAATCCAGGGCCATCAAGGAGCTGAATGATAAACTAGATCTTTTAGCCAAGAAATTGCTTTCCAAGGAAGATACCGAGTCCGATGAGGAATCCCAGGTCAAACTCATGCAACAGCAGGGCTATAGAAATAATGATTATGCTTGGAGGAAGGATAAGAAGTTCTCATGGAAGGATCCGAACAACTTCCTCCAAGATCCAGATGCGAAGCCGCAACCAAGAGCCGAAGATAAAAGCATCGAGTTGCTTAGTCAAGTGGTGCAGCAAAATCAGGAGATGATAAGCATGTTTAGTAAGTAGCTGTAGTCCCATGGTGATATTTTGACCAAGTTTGGACAAACACTACAAAGTCATGGAGCACAAATGAGGGCATTGGAGATGACCGTGACCCAAATTTCCAATGAAGTGGCAGCCATAAAGCATGCTAATCAACAGAGACAGGCAGGAAATGCAGAAATTGCTCAAGCACATCACCAAGTGAAATATATATCTGTGGTTACTGGGGCAGAGGCCCTGGTGATAGAGGTCTAGGATAAAGGCAAAATGATTTTTGATACGGAGGCTACACCAAAAATACTGTATCCGCACAGTCATTATGGAAAACCAGGCGGATATTTTCCATTCAGAAAAGTCCGCCAAGAGCCCGTCATGGTCACACCCACACCTAGGCAAGAAGAGCAGGTGAAGGCCATGCGTAAAGGTGAAAATGTATCCACCGTGAGAGAAGAGCCATGACAAGTTGCACCTATTTAATATGATCTACCAGAGTCTACTCCAGGGGGTGACATTGAAGCAAGTTTGGGGGAAATTGCCCCGAAAAGCCCGGATAGCTCGAGGTCGAAGAAGGAGCATCGACATTACATGAAGTTCTTGGAGATGTTCAAAAAACTCTATGTCAATATTCCGTTAGTGGAAATGATAGAGAAGATTCCCGCCTACGGGAGGTTCATCAAAGAAATAATCAACAAGAAGAGGCGGATTAAAGACACAGATGTTTGTCGGGTAAATGAGATGGTGAGCTCAATTATCCATGTGAGTTTACCACAGAAGAGGAAAGACCCGGGAGGCTTCTACATTCCATGCTCTATAGGTGATCGACATTTTCCACAAGCACAGTGTGATTCGGGTGCCATCATTAATCTTATGCCACTGTCCACATTTCAAAAGCTTGGGTTGAAGGAGATAAAGAAATCATCTGCAACTATTGAGTTGGCGAATGGGTCCATTGTGAAGCCATACGGAGTGTGCGAGGATGTGCTAGTCAAGGTGGACAGGTTCATCTTTCTGGTGGATTTCATCGTTATGGACATGCCACAGCTTAAAGGTTGCGAGATGCTATTGGGTAGGCCGTTTTAAGCAACGACTGATGTTGTTACTTCCATTGGGAGAGGTACATTGACCTTGGGGATTGGCCAAGATCGAGTTGAGTTCAAACTGCCGCACGATCCCCTGGGCACAATCTCCAAAGTTTTACGTTGACGAGGAGCTTAATGTCATCTAGCCTAAGATGTTAAATAAGGGTGCTTGTTGGGAGGCAACCCAGCCATCGATACTTTAGTTTAGTTTCGTTTCCATTTGTAGTTTGATTTGTTTTGACTTTGTTTTTAGTGTAAAAATGATACTGTGATCGTTTGCTCATTATGCAGGGCTGAGGCAGAGTCGATACCATCAACCCTTATGTCGATGGTATCGACCATGGTACAGGTTGGCGACTGCAGAAATCGCACTGCGTCGATACCATCGACGGCCTCGTCGATGGTATCGACATACCAATAGGCAGATCGCAAGAAGAGTTCAATAGTATCGACATGGGTGTCGATACTCGTGAGATCTCTAGAGATATTTATAAGAAATCATCTCAGTAAAGTCGATACCATCGATGGGCCTGTCGATGGTATCGACACATTCACATACAGAAGGCGGCGGCCGGCCTCACGAGGGAGTTACCCTAATCAGAGAGTCGATACTATCGACTTGCGTTGATGGTATCGACGCGCCACGTCACCGATCCACGAGAGGAGATCAACGGCGATCGCTGCAACCAGAAAGTCGATCTGTGGGATGGGTCGATACCATCGACACCTGTCGATAGTATCGACACGTCAACGATCTGGGCCCCGCAGATCCAGCCATCGACGATCGTCGATACCAGCGACAGTACGGATTGTGCTACCCGTGTCGATACCATCGACCCACATCGATGGTATCGACAGGCATACAGCAGCGTCAACCACATCTATATATGAGGAGGATTGTCGTCATATGACATCACAACCCCAGAGCAATTCTTCTCCACTTGTGCCGAGCGTCCTCTAGAGAAATCTGAGCCCGGCGACGAGCATACAGGAGCATGTTCTTCATCGAGCAGAGATTTCCTTCTCCGATCTTCACCGAGCTCTTTTTCTACTCCTCCTTCTTCCGCAACCATGGTGCATGTTGCTGGTGCATCTTCTTCATGTGCCAACCCGATGGACATCCCGGAGTTCGTGCTGCCACCGACTGCGTCGATCTCACACCCGCGGATTTTCATCCATCTACAGAGGTCAAGAAGATATACGAGGAGATCATGAAGAGGAAAATTGATCCGACCTACTATGTTGAGCGGGAGATGATCCGCAACTTGGGGTTCGATGCTAATCTCACTTACGTCTTGAAAGGGAATGCGAGACACACGAGCAGGACGCCCGACGAGATGGAATACCATGCTGATGGCCAGCCGTTCTTCGATGACTGGACGACATACAAGGAGCTGGTGGCTGAATTCATGGCGTCACTGGACGTATGTGTCGTGCCGAACGACATCATCTCCACATACCACGAATGGATCAAGGGTCGTGTGTCTTTCTGGCTGTACAACAATGACTACAATCTCACACTCCACCAGTTCAATGAGATCTACAACTGGAATCATTCACGGACTGACTACCGGTGGCCAGACAACCAGATCGACTACGACGCGATCTTCGCCGAGCTTGTGACGGTACCACCAGGCAAGTCAGTGAGCTACCACAATGCAGCGGTAGCAGACTTCAAGCATCCGTTCGTGCAGATTCTTCATCAGATGCTGTGTTCTACCCTGTTTGCTAGGGGTGATCTGTCTCTTAGCAAATTCCAGGAGACAGACCTGTTCTTCTTGTACAAACTACTCAAGCGCCAAGAATGCAACTGGGGAGCTTTCTTTCTGCAGCGGGTGTTGGTTGTAAAGTGGAGTACGCGGAAGGCTCCAATTCACTTTGGAGGCCTCATCACTCCGTTGGCATACTACCTTGGGTTGAACTTCACAACCTTGACTCCGCTCTCCAACAGAAGCAAGGTCAATTTGCAACATCTTCACCGATCCAACCTTATCTTGTTGCGGGATGGTTTACCTTATGCTCATTGCCATGTAAACCACGCATACCAAGAATGTTCGCTTCCCGATCCTATCTTCAATATCGAGGGTGCTCAACATTTCTGATGGCCCATCATAGCCATTGCTGACTCCGATGAAGACGGCGACAACGATGACGACAACAATAACGACGACGAGGCTGAAGAGGAAGAGGAGGCCTACACTCCTCTTCGGGCACGAGTGGCACCTAGGAAGCGTCCTCGCATGCATTCGGGTGCATCTTCATCTTCACAGCCTCCGCCACCACCACCACCCTCGCAACCAAGCGAGGATGTCTATTCCATGCAAGGAATGTATGCTATGCTGCAGGATATACAGCAAACGCAGCAGCACCATACAACAGTGTAAACTGGTGTTCAGGAGACGACAAACCGGTTACTTGACAATCAGAGGGCGATCTTCGAGAATGAGCGCCTCCTCCTCAACAACCAAAAGTAGATTCATGACAGGTTGCATAGGATGGAGATGCAGCAGCATCCCTTCTATGATCACTACTAGAGCCAGAACTACTTTGGGGGGTATCCACAACCTCCACCCATGCCCCAGTATGATCCTAGCTTTCAGGGAGAGTACCCATCCTGGGACCCTACGGCTCAACAGTACCCACCTCCACTAGAAGAGTAAATCGGTATCTCTGTTCCAACCTTTAAGATTGTTTTTGACTATGAGGCCATAGTCGAATTCAAGCTTGGGGGGGGTAGTTGGAACAACTCGATCTTTTATTTTCTCAGTTTTTAGTTTTATTTTGTTTGTTCTTATCATTTATTTCTTGCAATCTTAGTTTGTTTGTAGGATCCACATTCTATCTAGTGTAATTGTGGATGTCTTAAGTCATGTGTCATCTCACTTGCCTGTACATGGGAATTAAGGGAAAATTAAAATTTTTTTGAGTGTTCGCAAGCTTGTGTTGTTTACTTTTGAGCACATAACTTAAGAAAATGATTGGTTTTTTCAACTCTAGAACTGAATATCACAACTGTACATTCTTAATGATTCATGAAAAGTGGACGGATTTGGTTGTGTGAACCTAAACTGACCAAATGATAATGAGACTCTAATTTGAAGTAAGAGAGAGAAACCTCTTAACTACTACACATGTCACTAAGGAGGGACACATAATAATTTTGAAAGGTTCAGTCAATTAGTCTTATGATCTTTCCACCTCATTGTTTTTCACAATCCACCATAAGAATTGGAAGTACTTTACGGTTTTAATCTTTTTGATTGCATCTCATGTAGATAGGTTTTGCATTGCAACCACTTTCACATGTTTTACATGAAAATAAGAAAATTAGAATAGTTATACATGCACATTATCTTTAGGTGCATGTCATTTAGCTACATTCATAATTTTTATGCATAGAGTACATCATGTAACTTATTTCTTCTCTAAGGGTGATTAGCTGTTCCATACCTTCATAAATGCTTCAAATATTTGAGCTATGCAGAAAAAGTGAGCCCAACAACTAATTCATTGTCATTTGTGGATATAAGGGCCTGAAAAAAAAAGAGTGAAAAAAAATGAAAAAGAAAAAGAAAGTTATTAAGAAGCAAGTAGAATAAGAGGGAGAAAGGAATATAGTCTCACCTGCATTTTTAGATGAGTAAGTACATGATGTAGCTCAGTTAGATATCCATCTCATTTTGAGACGGGATGTTAGTGCATGCATCATTGCACCCAATCTTAGGCATTAGGGCATGTTCATGTGCAAATGTATCATTTAGGGCATTCTTGTTTATTACATGTTGAAACCATATACTGCTTCCATTTCTACCGTTAGCCACCCATTCCATCCACCTGTTACTCGAATTGGTAGGCCACCATGATTTTCTCCACATTTGTGAATATCAGGAGAGCTTCTTCCATGTAGATGGTAGTTAGGGCGAGCAACGTAGTATAGGAGATCACAAGATGCACCGAGTCTGGACCAGCGAATTTTATTATGTTAACTGCCTTATGTGATAGTGTTCATCAGTTTTGAGGTAGATATCTTTTATGGATGATTACGGTCGCCTTTAGGGTAATTATCATTTCATGGTTAGTGAGGGTTGGAATGTGAATGTCCGGTGGGGATCATATGGTAATGTTTGTTGTGATGATCTGTTCTTTAGTTGACTCTGGAAATTCTATTCTAAAGTTTTGTTGCTCGAGGGCGAACAATGTTCAAGCTTAGGGGAGTTTGATGCGATCATTTTGAGTCACATTTAGAGACATATTTTACTTGTGTTTTCTGCATTTATTAGTCATTTTGGTGGTTAATATTGCATAATTCATGTACTTTGGTCCATGATCATTCTCTATGTCAAATCTCCCTTATTTCATTATTTTGAGCAATATGTTTTGTTTCGGCTTATTTGGTTTCATGTTGAAATTTCAGGAAAAACAAGTCTCTGCTGCTGTGGATACCATCGACCGGACCATAGGCAGCTAGCAGCAAGGAGCAGTAAAATCTCGATACTATCGACAGGAGAGTCGATGGTATCGAGATAACATCAGGTTGCTTCAGAAAAGAGAGTCGATACTATCGACACAAATGTCGATACCATCGACTAGTGGAGCTACAGCGACGGTAAAAGGACAAAATCGACGCCTATGAATGTCGATACCGTCGACCCCGCGTCGATGGTATCGAGGTGGCATCAGTTGCGACAAAGAAAAGAAATCCAACCGATACAGTGCAGGGTCGATACCATCGACTCGCGTCGATGGTATCGGCACTGTTAGATACATGTTTGCTTCAGATTGATCTAAATCCGACGGCTGTGGTAATTTGGTGACCTAATTCAGAGAATATACCTAATGACGGAGGCCAAGAGCAATCAATCACGTCATTAGCCATTGCACATGTACCGAGAAGGTGGGGAGAGAAGAACGGAGCCCAGAAGCACGCCCCAACCGATCCGGATGCCGAAGAAGACGATTTCCACCATCGAAAGGTGGGAGAACGCGTATTCTATGCCAAGGAGCGCTTGGATCTTCTCCATTCAGGGGTTTCACCACTCAATCACATTTTTCTCCATGTTTCCCTTTTTCTACTCCACATTTTGCTCTGAGATGAACATGCGGGGCTAATCCCCTTTGTCTTTAGGACTGGGAGTAGCCTGGGAATTCATTGTATGACAATTTTATCATAGTAATTCATATTTTATCTCTTAAATCTGTGGTATAATTTAATTTTCTCAATTATATTGTTATGCTTGATCACCATAATAATAATCTAATGCCCTTAATTACTTTGAAAGAAGAATTAATGGTTGAAAAGAGACGAAATTCACGTTAATTGACAAATCCCTTGAATAAGGTGGTGTAAGGTTAATGGTGGATATTGAGAGATCGATTTTAATGCACCTAGTTTAGGGTATAGGTTACTACGACAGTGAAACCGACCTAGACATAGGTAGTGAATTGTGCTACAACAGTGGGCAGTTCTGATTTCAGGCCACTACCCGGATAGAGAGATAAATTTGAATGACCGAATAGAATTTAATATAATGAAAACCCGCGGTGAAACTGCAATCCTAAAGATCTCATCTTGAATTGATTAAACTAAACATTTGATCGATTGCTTTGTTTTGTTTTATTTTCATTTTCTTTTAATTTTAACAACAACTTCCAACTCTTTAATCGGTCTAGCTGATTGCGAGTAGTTAGTAGTAGTCTCCGATAATTCACGTGTCCCTGAGTTCGACTCGGGCCTCACAAAGGCCTATATTACATTGACGCGTACACTTGCGTTTCTACGCACGTAAATAGCGTGTCACAACCCAACTACATACAAACATGATATCTCAAATATATAACACAATAAGAAACTAATAAGAAGTTACTAATAAAAAGACAACTAGTCTAGTAATAAAGATTACCTAGAAAAAAATGTGGAAATTTAGAAACTTTCCCTCCTTATACGGTATCATCATGAAATCTAAACCGAGAAGAACAATACAAGATCATATTTATATCTCTCTCATTATGATTATGCATTACATATGTATTCCTCTCTTGGACTTATCCTTCACCTACTTTTAGTTTCTCTTTGGTTGTTATCAACTCATTCCTATGCCCACTAACACAAGGATTCCTCATATTGGATCATTTTCATAATTTTATTTATATTCATTACGTTCTCCCTTATGATGTTGTGTATGCACTACTTATTCAACTTATGTATAACACTTTTCACTTAGGTTTCCATTATTAATCATAATCTACTTAACTTTTTGCATTATCCTTATCTTACTTATAAAATAGATTTACTTGTTTTATTCTTAGAATTTATCATGAGTATTATTGTTTCTTTGAAGTATATCTTCTAGGTTTCCTCTTTTCTTATAGTCCACAATTTAACCTTAATTTGCATGTGTTGGAGAGGAATTCATATTTCTAGGTGCTAGTGTAGAATTTTGTACTTATTTCTTAACTACAAACTTCCAATTCCTAGTTTTGATCTCTCTCTCTCTCTCTCTCTCTCTCTTAGTCATTCAAGATTTTTCCTTTATATTATCTAGTTAAACTCTTTTATTATTCTCATCTCGTGGCTTGCTCAGAGCTTCAAGAAGAAATACAACCAAACCATTTGATAGGAACTCTACCTCAATAATCAGATACCCAACCAAGGCACATGAACAATGAGTTCTTATTGATATGAACATATTCAATTAGACTTAAATTCAAAGTTATCATCCTTAGTCTATAAGTCCTTATGTCCATTTAGAATCAACTAACATATTCTATGGTACCATTTTGTAAGGAGGGGACACAAAAATGCTAACCCAATACGTCAAATCCCTACACTAACCAACCTTAAGCTAACAAACATTAAAACTTGTAATCAAAGTGGGTAGAAAACATTGTCTTTTTTAAACATTCATATCGATAATTTTTGAAACTAAATTTGTTATTGATTTTTGCTGAACAAGAAATTCAAAAACCATCTTATAAAATCAGATTCTTGTCCTTGTTACAAAATCCTAAGATTTCTAGGAAGGTAACTTGACCTATCACAAGTCTTAGAATTCCATAAAGAAACCAATACCATTAAAAAATGACTTTCCACCCAACCATTCCATGGAAAATGAGAGTAGATACTTAGTTTAACTAATGGAGATTTCACTTTGTAACACATTTCTCCATATTTTCTCGACTACTTCTTGATATTGAACCTATGGGAATGACACAAGTTAGGTGTATGTGGTGAATGTAAGTGTACGCATCAGAGTAGTATAGGGACTCAAAGAGGACCAATATCAACCTAAGAGAATTTGGGCAATTGAAAACTACTACAAACTAAAATAGATCAACTAGACCTGATAAAAAAGTTGGTTGAGCGGTTAAACTAAAAACTGACATGCCATGTCGTAAATCATCTGTAATGTGTGGTACCTTTAGGGGTCTTGAAGTCAGTATGATACACCCAATGGGCATCATTTATTTTTATGATTCAATTCTCTCTTGTGTTTGAGGCAATCTTCTTTGAAATAATCCCACCTCCCTATTGGAGACCTCAACTTGACCTTGAGTTTGGGGGTGGTAGGGTGCGCCTACTTGATGTGACAATCCATATTTCTTCAAAGATGCACCAATGTTTTCACTGATGATCATCCTAGACACCTATTGACAACTGTGCATTGTTGGTCCAGGTTGGTATGGCCTCTACCCACTTAGACACATGGAAAACAAACAAAATGTATAATTTTCATAGTTATAGGTGTATTAAAAAGTCCAAACTACATATGGAGATATGCACATGTGTCAGAAGTGCATGTGAAGGTAGACTTATCATGACCTTTGGGCTCTATCTATATTTGAGTATATTCAAATATCTAACAAAGAAGCAAAAATGTGAATAGCCTACAAGCCCCTCCAAGATTTAGTCAATAGAAGGTAGTGGAAAGTAGTCTTTAAGCATAGCGACATTGAGACAACGATAATCTATGAAAACATACCAAATAGTGACTAGCCTAGTAGACACTAATTAATTTACAAAATTTATGCTAACTATGATATCACTTCTTTGGAACCACCTATTTCGAATTTACCCATTTAGAATGAGAAATTGCTTAAATTATACACACTGATATGAGTTTGTTACATCCTTCTACACAACCTCTATTGTTATTGGATTTAATCTTCTTTGAGATTGAACTATTGGATTGGATCCTTCATCTAGGTGTATTTTTTGTTAGCACGTGGTCGAATAAATCCCCTTTATGTCTTCTATTGACCATCTAAAAGTTGCACGATGGTTTTTGAGTATAATGATCAACTACTTCTCTAAGCTGCTCAATGAAGAAGAAATGATCATAGGAAGCTTCCCTTCTTCCGCCAAGAAAGTATACTCTATATGCAATGGAAATGACTTGAACTTTTTATTTGGAGGAAACTCTAGGATATAACCAAGTGAGGTAATGGCAGAACCAAGTCTTCAACGTGCCTCATGTAGTGAGCTGGTAATTCTTTCATAAATAACATACATTCTTCTATGAGATCATCATGAAAGGTCACCTCTATCAGGTCCATTAGATATGCATTAAGTGGAAGTGTTGGATAACAATGATGCACAACTACCTATACTCCCTCAAAAACATGAGCGGGCATGAGAAGATCATCTGGCTACTCTGGGTATGTAACAATTTCAACAATTGAGACTGTATTAACTTCCTCCATTGCCTCTAACGAAATACACCCATTATCAACATACTACATTGTGTTTGTGATGTCTAGAAAAGGCTTCACCAAAATGGGTAGATATATGAGTCTACATGCTGGATTGGAAGGCATGCAACTGCCATGCCCATTTTTGCTAGCTTGTGTTGGGATGTCTTGGAAACTTGAACTCCATTCTATCATTTTCAATGTTGAGTGTCATTACTCCTCTCTCCATGTCTAGTATAACATCCATTGTGGCCTAGAATGGTATTCCAAAGAGTATCTTGGATCCATAGTCCTCTTGCATCTTCATAACTACAACATTTGTAAGGAACAAAAATCTGTGCACCTTGACCAAAACATCTTCACATACGTAACATGGGCATACAAAGGATTTATTCACCTATTGAATTTCCATGTTATTCTTCCTATGGTGTACCAAAACCCATATTGTTGAATTTCTTCAATATAATCAAATTGATGCTTGATCTTGAGTCACATAAGCATCTCCAAACTGATTAGGGCTTGTAAAATAGGGTATTTTCAAAAGCCTTGGATTTTCTCTCTAGTTGGATAGCTTTCTTTAAATTAGCATGCTAACTTCCTCATGTAGAAGCACTACATCAGAATCCACAATCCTTCTCTACTTGTTAATTATGTCCTTGAGAAGATTAACTTAAGAGTGGAATTTCTCATTAGCCTCTACAAAGGGAAGATTCACATGAATCTTGTGAAAAAATATAAAAAAATCTCTTAAAGTGATGGTCTTCTTTAGTCTTCATAATGTTATATGAGAACAAAACCGTACCACAAATTTCTTGAGGCGTGGTGGAACATATCCCTTCTTAGGGTATTTTTCTCCCTCTAAGTTGGACCCTCTTCACCCACCACTTGCTCACATATTTTGTTTGAAACTACCTTCTTCCTTTCAATAGCTTCTTGAGAGGTGACTTTTGTTGGGTCAATCTGCACTTTGCTCTGTCCTACTGCCTATTTCTTCTCCAAATCACCTTCCCACTGACCACTTCTTCTAGTTGGTTATTTTGTGGGATGTATGTGTTACCTAGGAACCTATGTTGGGATAATATCTTCAACTGTGCTAAGCCTACTCGTGACATTTAGATTTCCAGACCTCTAACTTGATCCCCCTGATTCTACTGTCCCTATTGGATTGATCAAAGAAAAAAATGTTTTGGTTATCGACTTTCTAAGAACGTCTTCAACTATTGACTTTGGGTGGACATCATTCATGTTGATTTTGGTATTAGTTGTTCATTGGTGTCCTTGCCATTGATGCACCTATGATGGGTCCTGCTGAAAATTATTTTGATCCTTTCAAGAGAATCTGGGATTACTCCTCCATGAGTACTTGTTCCTCCAAGTATTAGACTAATGCATATATATACAATCTTATTCCTCACCTCTAAATGAGGGGGATGGGTCGTTTCTATAGTTTCTTTACCAACTGAGCCACCCGTGTCCTAAGTTCCATGAGCTCATGCGGTTCTCTAACACTTTTAGCTAATGTGAACACTCATGCTCTTCAACCCATGACTGATTCCTGGTCATTTTCTTCAAAATTTCATGACACCCCGATGTCTTGTTTTCTAGAAATAATCTTACACCCACACTATCAAGTGTGGTCCACTCTCTAGCATGAAGACCATAGTAAAATTCTGACCATAGATGTTGATCTCTTGACAGAACACCTTCCCCAATATGTTTTGGTACCTCTCCTAAGGCTTTGAATATGATTCATCTATGTGTTTCTTGAACTGATAAAATTCTCACAAAAGGTCATTGGTGTTTTGAGGGGGGAAAGTACCTTTGAAAGACCACATCAAACATTTCAATCCATGAGCTATATATATTCTAAAAGTAGACTAAGAAACCATGTCTTATCTCTATCCATAAAAGAATCATAAAATAATTTCAAACACATCATTATTGTTGGAATACAGTCTATCTTAAAATATCACAACTCTCAACAAAATAATTAACATGCTGCATTGGGTCCTCAATGTTGTACCCATTAAATACTTGTAGCTTGATTAGATCTACAAGTCATGGATCAAATTTGTAACTTCCCACATTGAATACATGTCGCCTAATAGGACCGAACTTACTTGAGTATATGATGTCTTTATTTTCCCCCATATGGTCTTCTCATCACTTGATACTACTACCTCCTCATTGTCATCCATGTGGTTAGACATTTTGTATTCTACCGCATGCTTTCTTAAACTATCACCCGCTCCTCCTCTTCCGCTAGTATGACCTTTAGTTTGTTGGTCGTGTGCATGGAATCAACCCTTGAGATAAAATAATAGATTTTTAGCCTTTTCCAAAAGGTTGGAAGGATCATAGGATGATGAAGTGAAATCTTCACAACTAGTAGTTTGTGTTTGGACCAAAAAGTAAGAAATCAGTGTGAGAACACATAATACTAGCTTATAGTTAAAAAATATTCTGCAAATTGATTTTCAACTAAATATTATATCTAGAAAAGTGAACAATGGCATAGAGTAACCAATTTTAACACTTGTAGTGCTAGAACTGCAAATTCCCCAACAATAATGCTAAAAACTTGACATAACTTAAGTGCACATTCTAAACACAACTGTATGCATCAAAGTAGTAAAGGGACTCAAAGAGGCCCAAATGTCAATTTTAGAGGATTGGGACAGTTGGAAACTACTGCAAACCAAAATAGATCAGCTAGGACTACAAAAAGAGTTACTTGAGTGATTAAACTAAGAAGTGATAAGTAGATGAGAATTTAAAATGGTTTTAGGAACAAATTGTTGAGATGTTTAGGTTTCCATTTTCACCATAGTGTGACCTACACATACATTCTATCTGCTTAAGATAAATTAACTTACTTTTTTAGATGAAGCGTATGTAGCTCACACTACCTACTCTTACACTGTAGTATACTATTTAATATTTTTTAACCTAATTACTAGCATACTTACACAATGTTAATATAGAAAGTCAAATGATGTGATCTCTCTCTAGACAATCTACCTCACAATGGTTAGCTCACTCTCACAATGCATTATTGACTATGTTGATAATGTCTTCTCTAACTATTAATCTCGCTCTCAAGTAATTAACAATCTAACACATATTAATGGTGATCAAACATAAATACGATATTTATGAAATTCCATTATCAATATTTGAAGCAAAGATAATATAGATTGAAGTAGAAATAAACATGCACATAGTCATCACATGGATATTCCCAGGTCCTAAAGAATAGGGGGTTTAGTTCCTCAAGCTTGACATGAGTTCATAAGAGGGGTTGGAGGAGAAGAACAACATAGAGAATGGAGCAAATCCCTATGACCAGGTGTAAGGTTGATCCCCTCTACAGATTGCCACAAAAAGACAACATTTTGACAGTAAACTACTCCTTATAGGTGCCTAAAAGAGCACTGCTCCATGTCTCCATCTTGTTAGTCTATGGTCTCTTATAACATAGCTCATGCCCTCTCTTTTGTCCTCCTATTAGGTTTTGACCAAAGAGGCTAAAACACAACTTATCCAACAAAGTTGGATGTTGATTTTGTTGATCATGACCATTAGGAAATCTTAGTTTCATCAACTTGGAAGTTAGTGCCACTAAGTTTACTTTATAATTGAATAGTATTGGCTTTCTTAGTGCCCTAAGTTACCATAGGCGGTGTGAAGATTCTATTAAGGCTTTCTGACCTTCTTATCAAAGCCAACGAGATGACCTTTACCAAAATTGACTCAACATCTTATTGCTATCAAGCCTTGTCTCAATACTACTGAGACAAGTCTGTGATGAAGCCCTCTTTTCTTCCATGTTAGTAGTACCCTTATGATGCCAATGGTACCACATTTATCCAATTTAAACTTAATATGTTTGTAACATAGCAAACAATGCATTGGGCAATACTAAAATACAATAATTTTGAACCAAATGCATGAAAATAAGATAAAATGAATGCATACGATCTATTTCAATATATTTAGGTAATAGATACATAAAACACATAAATATATAATAATTTTTAATAAAAACATTTCTAAATTAGCCCCAGATTTGTAGTGAAATCATACATATTAGGAAACAACGTAATGAGAGACATGTTGATCCCCATCATCATCTTGATCATCATCGAATCCTCAATTACAACCATGTTGTGGTGGGATACATGGATTATTATTTTCCAATCAGCTCTGTTATGGGTCATATTCTAAATAAGATGTAAAGATTCAAAATCACTGTTTATCTCTTCCCTAGTTAATTTAGGCATGCCTCTTCTTCTTTTATTTGTACATGACTCAATAGCATAGCTTCGTATAGGAGAGTTACTCAGTTTCTCTTGCATATGTCCATATCAATTTAATCGGCCCTCATGCAACTTATCCTCCATGCTTCACACCCCCTCTTTGTTCCTGATATAGTCATTTCTCAACTTGTCCTCCCACAATATTGATCTTAGTATAAGAATTTTGACCATATTTGTTGTAACCTAGATTTTTGTATGTATTTACACATATTTGAATATGAATAATGGATTTTTAAGTATATTCTAGAAAGATTCATGTCTTGTTTGCAAGTTTTGGTTTAATAATGCAATTTCTCCTTTGACTAGGGATTTTGTGTGTTTTACTATTTTCAATAATCCCCTAGTAATTATTGAAAAGAGGAAGAGTGGAAAATTCAATAATAAAGGAATATCTAAAAGTAAAGGAGAATGGGTGATTAAATATGGAATTGTATAGAAATTTCTAGAAAAGATAAGTTGAAGGCGACTAATAAGATCAATTTTGACCATGACTTGCAATAAAAGAAAATAAGTTCCAAAATAGGATTGTTTGCTAAGTTGGGACGGAAAAAGGAGTTATTTGATGCCTTAAATAAATCCATTAAAGCATTTGCTTAACGTGCTTGAAAAGGATATTTGTGTATTTTAACACTAATTTTTTCCACATTGATATTTAATGATTAAATGTTATCCTTTAAAATTTGGAGTCATCTGGATAAAGGGGAAAGAGATATGGATTAATTGTGTTTCCCTAAAGTGAAAGGGATTATTGATTATAGAATTAAATTTCACATTTTAATCAGGTTTGGAAACAAGGGCTCGACCCTTTATTATCTACACAGAATGATGGTTGTTGGATCACAGTCTGACACCTTACAAGTCATCATCTACCTTGACTTAGAATAGGAAATAGGCACAATGTTTTCCTCTTCTCCTCTCACACTTTCCTCTCACCCTGATCAATGTGAATGCTTGCAAATTGTTCCATCACAATCAGGAGATGTTTTTGAACTGAGTAATCCCTACTTTACCCCCTTTGGGAAGCAATTAAAGCTTTCTTCATTGACCGAAGAAGTCAGTGCCCAACCCTCCATAGTCATAGCTATATAAATGGGTAGAAATGCCCATGTAAGACCACAAATACCTCTGTGAGGCTCTGTGCGACTCAAGGATCACGCCCCTACTCTCAATTTTTCTTCTAGACTTGTCTTTCCCCTATTGCCTCTCCTTCACACAACACAAGATATCCTCCTTCATTGTTCTCTCTGCTCCAGTATCCTCCCGACCAATTGAGACCATAGTCGAGTTTGGCGAGATGGAGCAGAGAGGCATGTAGAATCACTTGTCTTCTAGAGGTCCAAACTCACAAAGTCAACAAGCGAGTTGACTCACCGAACAAGTTGTTTGTGAGACTTGGGGAGGAAGACGATCGAGCAGGAAAGGTCCACTCCGCCTCACATCCGCTATTGCTAGGTAAAGGGAACTCTCGACTTTTCCACTATGTTCTCACATTTTTCTCGCGTGGCCACATGAGCACATGGCACTGACATGGTGCGAGCCGATAGGCTCAGCCTTTGGCTTGCGGTGCGCAGGCTTTATCTAGTCATTCACTAATGTAGTGAGTTTAAATTGGCCCAAAATGAATTAATTTGTAATAATTCTAGAAATTAATTGATAAATATAAACATAGCTATATACATATTTTTGATCAAAAAAATATGAGGAATTCAATAAAATTAGTTTCATAGTCTAATTCTATCCCAAATTCTTGAAGTGCATAAATATGTAGTCTTTAATGTATAGAAACCCTAAATTCATAAGAATAATGAAATTGATGGTTATGATTTTTTTAATTGATAAAGTCTAACATTTTTGGATAAAAAGAGCATATTAGATATAATTTAGGTTAAAGAACTCATATGTAGCCAAAATTAGGGTTTCCTAAGTTAAAAAACATTAAAATATGATAATTAGGGCTTGGGAAGCCTAACCATAATGAAACCCTAATTTGACCCCAAAACCCTAAATTAGAAGATCCCAAGTCAGTCTTAATGATATTTATAAACACCATAGTAATACTTGGGTGTTATGTATTAACTACAAGGTGATTTCTCGATTGATTGCATTTGTTGTTGATTTACTTGACATTAAGTCGTCTCTTATGTGGTTACACGTATAACTACTCGACTTTTTGACTTATGTGGATTTCCAACGTTTCTCGAATGGATTGCAACTGATCTGCTTGGTTATTTATTTATTTCCTATAATCATGAAAGTTCATATGAGTCTCATTTCATAAACTTGCTCAATAAGAGGATATTATCTATCAATAAATGCATGTATGGAAGTTATAAGAATTACCCCCAGAGAGTGGATTGGCCATTAAATACTACCGGTGAGCAAGTATGATATTATGAATACCCCCAAAGAGTGGGTATAATTAGAGATTACCCCCCCTGTGAGTGGATACATCATTACAATACTCCCAACGAGTGAGTATGATACTACAAATACCCCCAGTGAGTGGGTATACACAGATATTGAATAAGTGTGGGTTGAGAAGTTATACCTGAAAATTACAAGTTCAATTATGTGATAAAATTTGCTACTTTGATTGTATATGTTTTTACAATAATTCTAAATATTTTGTTTCTCCCACGTACTCAGTATATTTCAGTATGTTGACCACATTATGTTTCACACCATTTTAGGTTGAAATGCAATTAAACTGAAAAGACAGACATCCAAAGAAGGCACCAAAAGAAAAACGCCTAAAGTTTCCTGGAGGATTTAGATAGTTAGATGAATTTCATGTTGCAAACATTAGTTTTCCCTCCCATGTAAATCCCTAAAGGAAAATTTATCTTCATATTGTATCAAACTCTTTTTCCATTTAATGAAATTTATAATTATTATTGGTCACTTGTTAAACCTTGATCCTATAAATATGGTGATGGCCCTTGCCCTCTCGGTCTACCTTGATTGGGGATAATAGGGGGAGGGGGTTGTTACAATATTTGTTTCGTTGAGACCTTGTTTGTTTGTTACCCAATATTGACTCCTATATATCATGGTTGGTCATATGGATGTTCTAGAAAGCTTATTTTTAATCTAAGAAGGATAATTCAATCTCATAATACTCAAGTTACACTCCTCTATTTCAACCATCATACAATGATCTTGTGACAAACATCATCTTGAACATCCCCATCTTAATAAATTCATCACATTCTGGTATATCCACTCCATCCAACATGGCCCCACCTTTCACTATTCTAGATTTTTTGAAATTGCAATATATGATTAATTTTTCTCTTACTAATACTCAATCAATCCGATTCCAACACATTTATGCAAAACTCAACTTTTTTATTCAATTGCTCTTTAGTTTTTATAATTAATTCAATATCATCAACAAATAAGATGTACCAAGAATATCATCATGAGCATTTTTTTCAACTCATCCATAAAAGGTGCATAGATATGGTCTGAGTGTTCATCCTTGATGTACCCCAACTATGATAGGAAATTTGAGTGTCTCTCCAATAGGAGTCTTCTCACTTGTAATTTAGATGTCATACATGTCTTTTAATCAAGTTAAGTATTAGATTGGCACACCCTTCTTCTCTACAACTATCTATGACACTTCCTTGGGTACTCGATCATAAACCTTTTTTAAATCAATATAAACTATATGAAGACCTCATTTGCTCTCTTTATACTTCTGCGTAAGACTCCTAACCAAAAAAATAACAACTATTGTTAATTTTATAGGCATGAGAAATAATGAATAAAAAACACCTATTAATAACATGTATGTCCAAAATTTTTAGAAGTACTGCACTTTTTACCTTTGTGCTAAATTGATGATGCCTTTAAGGAAAATATAATTATTTACCTAACCATCTTATTTTACAACACTTGAAATTGCAAATCCATCTGGCACACATAAAAAGTAATCAATAGTTAACAAATTAATTTTGAAACTCTAAGAACTTCACATAAATATAAAATTTGTATTTACAGAATATAATATTGACTAAGAGTTCTTGATGTAAACTTATAAGTACTTGCCTGAAAATTGGTTAATAGTATGTCCTTAATTATTCTCAACTTACTTACTTACATTACTTATATGTTGCCTTGATTAGCTTGGTTTCCACCAAGAAAGTTACAACTATTTGGACTTACTCAAAATAGCCTATCATACAAGCATTAGGGTTATTGGTTCCCTCTATGACTTCTTATGCCTTGATATGAAGAGGTAACTTAAGATGTAAGATAAAGGGTGACTTTTCTTATGACGCTCTCATGTATTGGGTGTACATGATTGAGTCTAACTTAAAAATGAAGTGCTCACATTGTTAACTTTGAAAATATGTAGGGTCTGTTGACCATGTGCAAGTAAACTAACATTACTTTCCCTTATATATATTCACCACTGAAATTGATCTTTGGGTTACCTCACTATACAAGGACCCTTACTCCCATACTTGTAGAGATGTTTTACTGCCTAAGAAATTTTGAATGCAATTATAGAGTCTTGATAATGATGACTGGCCCCATACACTGTCACTGACCTTGTCTGTTCACTTTGTCCTCAGTCACGAACAACCCAAATGTTACTTCCTAATTGGTCACTCCATCCCAATACTACTCTGAGTTGAGAACATTGAATTGTGGAGTACCTATGGACGCACTACCTTATTTGGAGGTGCATCTTAGTGATATTAGAAGTCTAATAATTTCTTTTAAGATTATTTTATCTGAGATTCAAATGCTTATATGTTTCAAAATCCTCCACTTGTAGTTTGATGTCCTCATTAAGGATCAAATTTATGGCATCATAATGTCTTACCCCTTTCAATATAAACCCAAAATGGGCAATGCAAACCCAATTCCCATTAAGTGCAAGGGTAACTCTATCTTGCCTCAACTAATATCCCTTTCCTCATGGTTGGACCACGTAGCTCAAGACTACAATTTCAAATGTCCATGTGGGTGCTACCTAGTAGAGAAGTTTTGGCTCTGATACCATTTGTATGTTATGGTCCCATGACCCAAGGTTCTAGTAGGAATGATGCATGTCCTTACAAACCACCACTAGACTCAGATACATGCTTTTCCCTCACTCACACACAACTCGAGTTATACTTTTTTTTGAAAAGGCACCCATCCTAGTACTACTCCTACTCAAGTACGCCTAACCATTGACTACATATTGGTGGGATACCTAAAATAGAGGTGTACCTTGATGATAGGGAAATTCTAATCTTTCCTTTTAAGATCATTTCATCTGATTCTCAAACCCTGAGATGTTACTTACAAGTGTAGTGTTTAATCACCCATCATATAGAAGTACTATACACTCTATTGTATATCCCTTGTTATATTATTCACATAATGTTTTCATAGTGTGACACCCTTTGCCACACAAAGCAAGATTACTCAAAACCAAGTGCAAAATTAACACTAATAATCACATTACCACAAAATAGGGAAAATTAAAACTGATTTCACAATCATATCTCAAGATGAACACATCATATATGAAGCTACAAACTGGGGTCACTTATATTTCATTCATACCAAAAGATGTTACATAACTTAGTTCACTACCCAACTTGCCACAACCTGTTACATATAATAACCTGATCATGTATACAAATCACCTCTATACCATCATCATATAGACTGAAGGACTCAAACTGATGTACAACGTCTATAAAACACCTCAAGGACCTGAATGTATAGGTACGCCACATAAGACTCTATTACTAGACACTAGCTACATATGAATGATCCAACGACTACAACACCTCAGGATATCTATCTCAGCAACACAAGCTCTATGCCAGCATGAACATCCACCTAAAAGATGTGGAAACCCATGGGGTTCATAAATAAGAGAGAGAAATCCTCTTACATAATAACCATTCCAGTAAAGAGAAATGAACACATCATACATTCTCATATTAGGTTCAGAGTTCCATAATATAGACAATTAGGGTTTTGTATCATACACCATCATCAAACCCTAGGAATATTTTTACCACTTTCTTGGATCATCTAAAGGTTAAGTCTCAAGTTTAGAGTCAATCATTATGTTATCCAAACATTACAGTACATGTACCATCATGTATTCATATGTATAAGTGTCAGTCATGTATTCATGTAAAGATATTAATCCACATCACTCATATGTGTATGACCCACTATCATCTAGGTCACGGACACTCATACCACAAAGGTGTGGTAACCTGTCTAATCCATGTGCTACAACCATAACACATCAGTAGTCTCTACCTCAACCCCTTAGAGCATGTCACGACTGCAACAAAATCCACCAAAGCATCATGACCTAATCATCAAGGCATCACAACCCCAACGCCTACCAGTAGGGAGTAACATTGCAACCCGCCACAGACATCATGTTGCAAGCAAACCCAAACAAGGTGCCACGACCATCAACAAGGACAATGTCATGATCCGAAGCAAAGGGGGCAACATCGCGATCCAAAGAACTGCCCATAGGTGGCGTTATGACCTCCAACACACCTCAACCGGGCGTCATGATCAAGATCAAGGAAATAACATTGGCGTGCCCACGACACAATGTCGTGACCAATCCAAACCAGGGCATCACGATCAGAACACTAGGAGCGCAACTTGACCAACAAGAAATAAGGTGTCTAGACCCCAAAATAGCAAAGGAAACATGACCATTTCGACCTCAAACCCAGGGACACACATCTGCCTCGGCCGAAACAAGATCAACAATAAGAAACCAAACGTCACCAAGATCAAGTTCTAGAATCTAAGATTAAAAAACCCTAAAAAAAGTTCCATGGTGATCATCTAGCAAACACTACCAGGGGAGAAGAAATAGAACCTCAAAACATGAGAGAGAACATCAAAACGCCAAGGAAGAACATGAGAACCGAAACCTTGATCATGGTGACAAAACCAAAGCTAAAGATACATTGAAAACCATCCTCTCAAAATCACCAAGAAAATGAGCACGAGAAGATTAGGGTTTAGGATAAAGAGTTATCTTCGTGAGAAAACTACAATATCATGAATCCTAAGCTTAAAGATCATCATCTATAATCTAAGCATCATCTTTAGGGACTAAAATAGAAGCTTACACAAAATAAATCCACCGTCTCGATGGGGGAAACTTTGCACAAGATTGATCACCAGAAACTCTTAGACATGTGCCATAGAACCATCATGAAAGAACCTCAAGCAAGGGAGATAAACCTACATTTAAACCTTCCAAAACAGAACCTAAACTCCATATTTCATCATGGGACACAAATCTCATGCATGCCACTAAAAATGAAAATCATGACATAGGAGATAAACCACTATTACACACCTATCTCCAAACTCCAGTACTTAACCTTAAGGTTTTGGATTTCAAGATATAAAGCATGATAACCACCATCATTTAGGCTCGAGATTTGATATCATCTACTAGAATATTAATAGCACATTTTAGATCAAGGAACAACAACATGCAAATAAGATTAAGAGTGCTAATAATAGAGGAGGGTAGACAGTTATAAACCCCACCTTAAGAAGCTCAACACCATGGGTCCAAGCTCCAAGATCAAGGGATCCAAACATATGATCCAAGGGTTGAAGAAGCTCCTCCTCTCACAACCACAACAACACCTCAAATAAAAGGAGATACGTAGGTGAAGATAGCCCAAGAAAAAGGAGGAAAGAAAACCCTAGCCAAACTAAAGGGAGAAGGAGGAAAAAGGGAGAAAGACTTCCTCCTACTATGGACTATGACCCTTGTGATGAGGGTTTTGTCCTCATGAACGACCATCACACCCAAGAATGTTCCATGGATGAGAGAAGGGAAGAAGATGGAGTAGAGATTCCAAGGAAATCATTTCAAAAGAAGAGGAGATACTTATCAAGGTTGAAGATGGATAAAGATCACCACAACTAAGAAATCCAACCACCAAGAGCTCTAAAATCAGATCCTCTTGCTCCTAAGGCACCAAGGTGACCAAAAGAGAAGGAAGAACAAGAATGGTTGAAAAGGGTTCACTTGTGTGTAGAGAAAAGAGGCTATATACTTGAGGGATGAGAGAGAAGGTCAAAGATGAGGTGTCAACACCCTAAGGCACATAAGGGACACTTGTCCACAAAGAAACCCACATGCAACCACTTAAACCATGTATGCATGAGATGGTGATAAAAACTATGTTGGGTGTCGACCTACCTAGGTCCCCAACAAGTGGTTTAGGTCGCAACACCTCCTAGAGGTCGTAACAACAGCAAACATCATTAGGTGGAAACACAAAAATACAAGCATATAGGTCGAAACATATGAACAAAAACCTTCAAGTCCATAACAACATCAATACTAGGCAAGTGTTTCGGATGTAACACATCCAAAACAGCCCCTAGGTCGCTACCATCTTCAATGTACATCAAGGTCGAAACAAGGCAACCCTAGAAAACCTTAGTCACCATCAAGGATGCCACCACTCATCCAAGGCCCAAACAAGGCGTACACTTCTTCCTCTATCCTCTAGATGATGTCAATGGATGGAAGACACTCTCTAGAAGTGGCAAATTGCACATCAACATCCTACTTTGGGTAAATAGCAATATGCCCCAAAACTAGCACACAAAGCACAAACAACATCCAAATAGCTTCAAACTTGAAACTTAAGATCTCCAAAAGCTCTAAGATCATCTCAAAAGATTAGAGAAAGGTTATAAGAAAATTACATAAGACAAAAAAATAGGGTTACCCCAAAACCTAGGTTAGGGGTCTTAGAAGCCATAAACCCCTAACAAGGATTTTGCCTCGAAATCCCAAATGAAATGGGATGGGTACATCCTACACATATCTTCCTCAAGCTCCCATGTGGCTTCCTCTATACCACAGTGATGTCACAAGACCTATTGATTAAGGGCCCACCACACTTCCACTGCACCACTCTGATCTGTTGAATCAACATTGGTCTTACTGGTGGCTGCCTCAACAGTCTAGCTAATAAGGGAAGGGGTTACCAACTTTCTTTGTTATTATATATATTTAAAACTTCTTATGTGTCATCTTACCTTTTTCACCTTGGCTTCCTTGCTATTAGCATAGGAACTATTAAGGTTAAAGCATCTCACCACTTCGATTTTGGTTACTACTCATCATTCTCATGTATGTTTTCTTGTTTTATCACGTTTTCCACCCGGCCCCATCAAGAGATAGACCATCATATTTCATATATAATGAAGGTTTTCATTTTAGAACTTACTTATTCACAAAGGTTGGTCTGAGGATAGCTTGGATTCCACTTTATTAGTTCATCATTATTTTCATTTGTAACCTTTTGTCATACTTATCTCAGGAATTCTCTTCATCTTATGTGAGTTTTACACTATGACTTACTTTATTAATACAGATTTATCCATATTTTACATTAGTAACTTCTTGGAATTACCACTTTAGGGATCTCTTATAGCCTATTTGTGTTAAAATTTAGGTTTTATATTTTCATATTCTTCTATTATGATTATCGATCATTCAAGATCTCATAGGTTATGAAGTAGTTCTATCCTTCTTTAGAGAAAGATAAAGATATTATTATCATGATTCATGTTTAATTATGTTCTTTAGCTAGTTTCAAAATGACTACTTGATCAAAGTAATCAGAAAGAAAACAACCTAAGAGTTCGATGCTCACCTTTTCTTCAATATTTGAATACCTGGCCAGAGCACTCAAGTACTGCATTTAGGTAGTATTCACCATATTTTGTGTCATGTTATCAACTTAGACACCATCCTAGTCCTAGACCTAGTGTCCCTATAGACTTAGCAAACCTATAGCTCTGATATCACTGAATGTGACACCCTTTGTCACACAAAGTGAGATTACTCAAAACCAAGCACAGAATTAACACTAATATTCACATTACCACAAAATAGGGTAAATTAAAACTGATTTCACAATCGTATCTCAAGATGAACACATCATATATGAAGCCACAAACTGGATTCACTTGTACTTTATTCATACCAAAAGATGTTACATAACTTAGTTCATTGGCCAACTTGCCACAACCTATTACATATGATAACCTGATCATGTACACAAATCACCTCGGTGCCATTATCATATAAACTCAAGGACTCAAATCAATGTAAAACATCTATAAAACACCCCCGTGGACCTAAGTGTACATGGACAACATGTAGGACTCTATTATTAGACATTAGCTACATGTCCATGATCCAATGGCTACAACACCTCAAGATATATGTCTCAGCAACACGAGCTCTATCCCAGCATGCACGTCCACCTAAAAGTTGTATAAACCCACATGGTACATAAACAAGAGAGAGAAATACTCATACATAATAAACATTCCAAGAAAAAGAAGTGAACACATAATACATTCTCATATTAGCTTTAGAGTTCCATAATATAGGCAATTACGGTTTTATATCATACAACATCATCAAACCCTAGGTATATTGTTTCCCACTTTCTTGGATCATTTAAAGGTCAAGTCTCATGTTTAGAGTCAAGCATTATGTTATCTAAACAGTACCATACATGTACCATCATGTATTCATATGTATAAGTGCTAATCATGTATTCATGTATAAGTATTAACCCACATCACTCATATGTGTATGACCCACTATCATCTAGGTCATGACCACTCATACCACAAAGGTGTGGTGACCTACCTAACCCATGTGTTACGACCATAACACATCACTAGTCTCGACCTCAACCCCTTAGAGCATGTCATGACAAAAAAAAAGCCACCAAAGCATCATGACCTAACCATCAAGATGTCACGACCCCAACGCCTACCAGTAGGGAGTAACGTCATGACCCACCATAGAAATCACATTGTGAGAAAACCCAAATGAGGTGTCACGACCATCAAGAAGGATAATGTCATGATCCAAAGCAAAATGGCAACTTCACGATCCAAAGAACTGCCCATAGGTGGAGTTACGGCCCACAACACACCTCAACCAGGAATCATGATCAAGATCAAGGCAAAAACAACATCATGCCTATGATACAACATCATGACCAACCCAAACTAGGGCATCACGATCAACACACAAGGAGCGCAACTTGATCAAATGGAAATAAGGTGTCTAGACCCCAATAAAACAAAGGAAACATGTCCGTTTTGACCTCAAACCCAAGGACACAGGTCTGTCTCAGCCGAAACAAGATCAACAACAAGAAACTAAACATCATCAAGATCAAGTTCTAGGATCTAAGATCATGAAACTCTAAAATGAGTTCCATGGTGATCATCTAGCAAACACTACTAGGGGATAAGAAACAGAGCCTCAAAACATGAGAGAGAACACTAAAATGACAAGGAAGAACATGAGAACTGAAACCTTGATCATGGTGACAAAACCAAAGCTAAAGGTACGTGTAAAACCATCCTCACAAAATCACCACGAAAATGAGCACGAGAAGATTAGGGTTTAGAAGAGAGAGAGTTATCTTCATGAGAAAACTACAAGATCATAAACCCTAAGCTTTAAGATCATCATTTATAATCTTAACATCATCTTTAGGGACTAAAATATAAGGTTACACCAAGTGAAATCCATTGACTCCTAGGGGGAAACTTCACACTAGATCAATCACCAGAAACCCTAAGACATGTGAAGAGATTCTGCAAATTTTTCAATGAATTAGTATCTAATTGATTTTAACAAAAATTACCATTATTGCAATTATCTGGGGAAGGTATTTCTTGCACAGGGTAGGTGTTCAGTAAATTATTAAATGTCATGTTCAAGAGTGTGTATAGAGATCGTGGTCATGGTTTTTTTGGTAACTCATATGACACTGTGGTTGCGGTCTCTGAAAGAGATCGTGGCCGTGGTGTATTGACAAGGGATCGCGGTTGCGATTTCCTAAGTAAGGACCACGGTCATGGTTTACTGATTAGGGACCGCAGTTGTGGTCATGGACGCGATCGCGGTCTTCTTTCTTGTTATGGTAAGGTTGCGGTTCAGGGGACCACGACCTTGAGTCGCATTCTTCTACACCGTGACCCGTGGCAGAATTGGTAGTTTGGAGTGAATACCACGGCCAATGTTAGGGTTTACGAGCACACCACGATCGTGGTTGTAGAGGTGATGACCATAAGCCACGGTCTTCCTTCTTCTAACTGTTCTGATTCCTCTCTCTGTCAGATGATTTGTTCTTCATTTTTGTCGGCAGTAGTTGTCCCGTTATTAATTTTTTTAGGGTTTTTAATTGTTATTTGCAAATGCCGCCATAAGGAGGTTAGGGTAATAGGGAAACCTGGGCAACCGTCGATGGGGAAAGTTATGCCTGTCAAGAGATAAAATAGGAAGAATCGGATTAGGCGAGGGGTTAAATCAGAGGCGACAAGGTGATTCGGTGACTAGAAGCACAAAAAGGGTTTTTCAATTACCTTAACGATGGTTGCGACGGAGGAATCGAACGTGGTTGGATGCAGAAACTGACTTCGCTGCGGTGGTAGGTTGTTGATCACAGTCGGAGTGGAGAGTAGGGTTTATCTTAGACTTGGAGGAAACTATGAGTGAAAAGAGTCTAAGATGTGAGGGTTTAAGGATATATATACAGGGGCAACCGTGACCAAACAATCTAAGGGGATAGACTGCGGTCATGGTGATCACAAGGAAGGACCTTAGTCGTGATGTACTTGAGAAGCACAACCACGACCATAGTTCTCTGTTGTTGGAAAGACGACCTCGGGTCACAGTTGAGGTACGCGATGGGCTATTTCGTGGGTTGTGGTCTTCTTTATGCAAGTGCTATACCACGACCACAATCAAATCAAAACAAAGGTTGTTTTCTTAGGTAAATCATAGAATACTCAAAAGAAGATGGATATGTACATCACTTAAAAGAGAAGAAAATTAAACAAAGCAAAAAAGTAAGAGAAAACAAAGCTTAAGAAAAAGGGTAAAAACTTGGGTTGCCTCCCGAGAAGCTCTTGCTTTAAAGTAGCTAGTCTGCATAAATCTTCACTCGTTGGGCCCTACAGTTGGATGTGGAAACTCTTGATTCCTTTCCTCATTTTTCTGGGTTGGTTCCTCTAAATTGATCTCAGATCTTCTCACAAAGGCTTCATCTTCATAAAATCTTTTTACCCAATGGCCATTGACCTTGAAGATTCCAATCTTCTCTCCTTGAATTTCCATCATTCCTGATGGATAAATCTTTACCACAGAGAATGGGCTTGACCATCTTGTTCTAAGATTCCCAGGGAAGAGCCTAATGCTAGAATTGAAGAGAAGTACTTTGTCTCCTTCATGAACATCCTTGTTCTTTAGGTGGGAATCATGCCACACCTTAGTCCTTTGTTTGTAGATCCTCGCATTCTCATAGGCATGCAATCTTAGCTCCTTGATCTCCTATAGCTACATAAATCTTTTTTGACCTACCTTTTCCAGGTCCATATTCAGAAACTTGATCGCCCAAAGGGCCTTATGTTCGAGCTCCAAAGGTAAATGGCAGGACTTTCCATAGATTAATATGTATGGCATTGTGCCTATAGGTGTCTTAAAAGCTGTCCTATAGGCCCAGAGAGCATCGCCAAGCTTCATGGACCAGTTCTTTCAAGTGTGGCTAACAGTTTTTTCTAGAATCTGTTTAATCTGCCTATTAGATACCTCAACTTGTCCAGAGGTTTGAGGGTGATATGGTGTAGAAACTTTGTGCTTTACCCCATACTTCTTTAGTAGTGCCTCAAACTGCTTCTCTCCAAAATGTGATCCCCCATCGCTTATTGTAGTGTGAGGCACTCCGAAGTGTATAAAAATGGTTTTCTCAAATAGCTTAATCATAGATTTAGAGTTGTAGGTTTGGGTAGCTACAACCTCTAACCATTTCGACACGTATTCAAAAGCCACTAAAATGTATTGATAACCTTTTGATGAGAGGAAGGGACCCATGTAGTCTATCCCCTAAACATCAAAGATTTCTAATTCTACCCAGTCGGCCATAGGCATCTCGCTCCTCTTACTGATATTTCTGGTTAGTTGGCATTCCTTGCAAGCTTTTACAAAATATGTTGCATCTTTGAACATGCAGGGCCAGTAAAACCCTAATTGAAGCACTTTTGCAGCTATTCTGTCCCCACTATGATGCCCTCCATACGGTGAAGAGTGACATTCTCTCAAGGTCAGTGGGACTTCTTCCTCTAGTATACAAACTGTCAGAACATCTCTTAAATAGTAGTGGGTCGTCCCAATAATAGTTTTTGACATCAGAGAAGAGCTTCTTTTTCTGATTGTAGGTTATATCCAGTGGCAACTAACCACAAGCCAGACAGTTACAGATATCTACAAACCACGACAGACTTGGCTCATCAGACTGAACCATTAATAGAGATTCATCAACATAGTTGTCATTTAAGGGAAACTGATTTTTCTCATCACAAACTATTCTGGACAGGTGATCTGCGACCACATTTTCTTTTCCTTTCTTATCAATGATCTCATTGTCAAACTCGTACAGTAGAAGGGCCCACCTTAGCAATCTTGGCTTTGTGTCCTTTTGCATCAGATAGCATATGGCCCCATAGTCAGTATAGATCTTTACCTTGGCCCCTATAAGATATGATCTAAATTTGTCAAATGTGAAAACAATTGCCAACATCACTTTTTTTGTGGTGGTGTAATTCACTTGGGCTTCGTGTAACGTGCAGCTAGCATAACATATGACGTGGTGCTTTCAGTCTTTCTTTTGTCCCAAGACTGCACCTATGACATAGTCACTTGCGTCACACATTATTTCAAATGCTATCTCTCAGTCTGGAGCCTGCAAAATTGGTGTAGAGTTCAAGGCCTCTTTTAGGGTCTCGAAAGCTTTTAAACACTTATCATCGAACTCGAACAATGTATCTTTAATCAGCAGATTCGAAAGCAGCTTTGATATTTTTGAGAAGTTTTTGATGAATCTTCTGTAATACCCAGCATGACCCAAGAAACTCCTCACTCCTATCATGGATTTTGGTGGCAGGAGTTTGGAGATATCCTCGATATTGCTAAGACCCACCTCAATACCTTTCTTGGAGATCTTGTATCCTAGGACAATGCCATTTTGAACCATAAAGTGGCATTTTTCCCAGTTCAGAACGAGATGCTTCTCCTTGCATCGTTGCAAACCTAAAGATAAATTTCTCAGGCAGGCATCAAAGTCAGTTCCATAAACCTAGAAGTCATCCATAAATACTTTGATTATGTCTTCTAGAAAGTCTGAGAACATGGAAATCATGCAACGCTGAAACGTTGTTGGAGCATTGCATAGGCTGAAAGGCATCCGTCTAAAGGTGTATGTTCCATAGATGCATGTGAACGTTGTCTTTTCCTGATGGTTGGAGTGGATTGGTACTTGATAAAATCCAGAATAGCCATCTAAAAAGAAAAAGTAATCATGGTGGGCAAGTCTTTATAGGACTTGATCAATAAATGATAAGGGGAAGTGGTGTTTCTTTGTTGCCGAATTCAGCTTTCTATAGTCAATGCACATTCGCAAGCCTGTGACCATTATCTCCCTTCACCATAGTCATTCCACCTTTCTTGGGTACTACATGAATGGGGCTTACCCAGTTTCTATCGCCTATTGAGTAGATGATTCCCGCATCACGTAGTTTTAATATATCCTTCTTGACAACTTCCTTCAGCATTTGGTTCAATTTTCTTTGGGTTTGTACCAAAGGTCTCACCGATTCTTCTAGGTTAATTCTGTGCATGCATAAGGCTGAGTTTAGTCCCTTGATGTCCTCTACAGAATATCCAATTGCTCCTCTGTGCTCCTTCAATTCTTCCAGCAGTCTTTCCTATTCTTTGGTGAGGTTAGCATTGATGATGAATGGGTTCCTCCCTTCATCATCTAGGAACTCGTACTTCAGTACTTCCGGTAATGGCTTTAGTTCTGGCTTTGGCTTTAGAGTTTCTGAATCTTCGGTTGATGGTTCCAAAGAAGCATACATTACTATTTCTATTACCTCTTCTGCATCACTAAGACTCTCTTCACCTTGGTTAAGGTAGTCTGAAATTTCAACCACTTCAGGGTCTTCTATTAAAGGATTTGGGTTATTCAAGGCTCTCATGGGTGGGTCCACAATGGCTTTCTCTTTTTGAATTTCTTCACAATACTGGTTGTAGCTATCCATGAAGTAGACTGACTCGGAAAGAGCTAGCCCTTTCATAGCATCCTTTACCTTAAAGTCGATGCAGTCACTCCTAACCTAGAGGGTTATCATGCCTTCTGCGACGTCTATCAGGGCTCTTCCAGTGGCTAGAAAAGGTCATCCAAAGATTATCAGATATTTAGGGTCTTCCACAGTATCTATTACAACAATATCATAGGGTATGAAGAACCGTCCCACATGGATTGGAACATCTTCCACTATACCCACTGGTCTCTTGAAAGTATGATCAGCTAGCTCAATTCTCATACTTGTCTTGACCATGTCGGTCAATCGAAGTCTCTATGCAAGGCTTAGGATCATCAGACTTATGCTGGCTCCCAAGTCTGTCAGTACCTTTCTTTCGACATTGTCTCCAACACAAATGGGGATGTTAAAGGCCCCTGGGTCTTACTTCTTTGTAGGTAGTTCAGCTTGAACAAACAAACTAGACATGTTTGCTAGGTGTACCATTTCGACTTGACTTCCTCTCCTTCTCCTTGTGATAAGGTCCTTGGAAAACTTAGCATAATTTGGAATCTCCTCTAGAGCATCTAGAAATAGGACATCTATATGGAGTTTCTTCACGGCTTCCATGAACTTTTCATATCTCTTCTTTAGGTGGGCTTTGATAAGCTTGTATGGAAACGGGATTCTCGGTGTATATGGGCTTTTCTTCATAATGATTTTTTCTTTAGGATCAGGGTTCCTAGCTCCACCACTTTCCTCACGACCTTCTTCAGTAGGCCCCTCCTTGTCAACAAACTTCTCGGAAAAAACTTCCTTCTCTTATTGTGGTTCTTCAAATTTTTCTTCTTCTTTGTCGTTTCCTGTTCAAAAATTGATCAAAATTCTCCTTGATCAGAGGATTGTCATTTTTGCAGTCTCGGTGTTTGATGGGATCTTTTTTGAGGGGTTCTTTACTAGGTCAGCCAACTGTGTGAGTTGTTGGTCTATTTGGCATTGATGTGTTTGCATATCTTCCATTTGGATTTGCATCGTAGTCAGGATGCCAAAGTTGGATAGGGCACTTTGTGCTAGCTGATCATTCACAATAGTCTGCCTCTTGGCAAAATCAAACAATTGAGTCACCAAGTCAGGTTGGTTGTTATCTTTTGCCTGTCCCTGTCCTTGAACTTGGCTTTGACTCAGCCCTTGATTTGGTCCTGCTCCATGACGAGTTTGGTTCCTACCTTGCGCTGAGTAGTTATTCTTGTTTGTCTGGTAATTGGTTGTTCTAGTATACTATTTTTGTCCACCCCTCTTCTCGAATCCTAGTAGTGGCTTTTGTGAATTTCCCAGATGGTGTGAATTCTCGGCCGCATCCTTGTTCCCATAGCTAAAACCAGGGTGATCTGGCCTCTTGAAGTTTGCAAAGGAAACATTCTACGTCAACTCCTCTTCACTTTCACTGTCTTCACTTTCTTCAGGTCTAGTGTAAATGCAGTTATCAACTCCGTGTCCTCCTTCACCACAAGTGACACACTTCATCACCTTCTCGACGTGTTTCTTTCCTTTTCCTCCAGTGTTCTTCAGTTGTTTAACATCAATCGCTATCTTCTAGATTTGGGCAGTTATAGTTTCTAAGGCTTTCGCCTCCATGGATGGTCCTTCAGAACTAGTCTTCTTTGACGTTCCTCTATCATTCCTTTTGTACTCAACTCCTGCTTGGAGTGCAGCCATGTTCTATATAATCTTCATATTTCTGTTTGGCTTTTCCCCCAAGAAGTCACTACCTGCGGCAACATTCAGAGAAGTCCTCTCTGTGTGGGTTAGCCCATTATAGAAGGTGGTTACAAGGAACCCCTTATGATAGTTGTGGTGTGGGCAGTCTCTTAGGCATTCTTGATAATGTTCCCACACCTCATGCATGTTCTCCCATGGATTTTATGCAAAAGAGGTGATCTTCTGCATGTTACAGATGGTCCTCTTAGTAGTATAAAACTTGGTGACAAAGGCATCCGCAAGGGGTCTCCACCCATTTATAGACTGGTGGGGGAGATTTAGATACCAAGAGAGAGCCATGTCTTCTAAAGAGAAATTGAAACCCTTGCAGTAGATCACTTCTTGTGGGACACCCCTCATCTTAATGGTATCACTTATGTTCTTGAAAGCATCAAGATGGTGGTACGGGTTTTCCCTTGGGTTCCCACGGAAAGGCTTATTCTGGATCATGGATATAACGGTTGGCTTTAGCTCAAAATTTTCTGCGTTGAAGTTTGGTACAATGATCGGGCATCTTAACTCGTTGGCCCTTGTTGCTGCCAAGTCATGAAGGGTCTTCCCTTTCTCATCGTCCTCTCGATTGATGTTCCTGCGGTTGCGCTCATGATTGTTATGGTTTCTTCTGTGCTTGTGGCGATGACGATGTTCCTCATAGTGACAATCATCTTCAGGTCACTCTTCTTCAGGTTCTTCATAGAGATGACCTTCATTGTAATGACCATCCCTATCTTCATCCGTTCCTGGTGGAGGTGGGTTGTGTGCATTCCTTGCATTCTGCTCATCTCCCGAGAGGGTAACATCCACGTGAGGCAGCATGGAGAAAAGGAGTAAAGTTTAATGATTTGCTTCTGCTTGGGTGCTTGAATAGATCGTACAGTCAAGTTAGAAAACTGAATTGGTCCAAATGAACTATTCTACACAAACTCAGGTTAGCAAACTTAAAGTAATTGTGTTGTCAAGCTTATTGCTAAGCTTGAGCCAAGGGAGTATAGTAAGAGGACTCGGGTTCTTAATAGTGTCATTTTGCCTTGTCCCCAAAAACGATGCCAAAAGGTTGATCGGCCTAAATTGCATGTCCAAAAGGAGTGGATTCAGAGGAGTGAAACTTTTAAAGAGATAACCCGACTCTCAGGCCCCCGCAACGATAAACAGGGTCCGATGTAGTGATCGTGGTCGAACAGAGAGACAAGGTTGGTAGTGTTAAGCACGCAAAATCTAACACTCGTATACTCCATCCGAAGTGGGTATATAAAACGGTGTTCCCTAAGGAACGGAGACACACCAACTATAGCAGCTCAAGAAAGACCAAAAATAACAAGAACAAAAGAAACAAAAGAAATAGAATGAAACAAGTATATGGAAGGAAACACGGGATGGGGTTCACCTACTAAAGCATGTCACCAACATGCAACATGTCTCTCTCTCTCTCGCATACTCTTACCAAGATTACATGCAACCATAAAAAACGTCCATTCCACTCTCTCTCAAGATGAGGAAAGATCTTAGTCTAAGGGTAGCCTCTCTCTCGAGATGACCACACATAAACTTCGCAACATAACATATGGTCTTAAAGCCTTAGCATTCCAACACTCTCATGCATTCATACTACTCCATGACACATGATAAAAGTGATATTACTCTATCAAGATATCAACAATCGAACATCACAAGACGGTAGCTAATCATGAAAGTGAAGCATTAAAATAGGTGCATGGAGATAATCTTGATAAAAATATGTATATTCAACAGAAAGAGACAATATAGATGTTGGGAGAGCCTTAGTGGCTACTCCCAACCCAAGTTAAGGTGTTTAGCCTCTCATGCTTGTGGATAGCATAACGACATTATAGAAAGATACATCCATGAGATGCCCATAAAGAGAGGAGCGAAGTACAACATGATGGAATGATAGATCTTGAAAGGAAGAGATGTGATACGACATAGTACTTCTTTCGATCCAGATCTATCATGTGGATGGTGTGGACGGTCTTCTTCTCTCGAAGAAGGGGTCTTCAATCTTATCTCTCCTCATCTTCCACCTTTGGAGATCCAAGACTAATGGATGGGATGGTCTGGGATGAATTAGGAATGCAACAACACTTTGTGGTCCTCGGGATCTGATCTATATCCCCCCTGACAAGACAGGTGGGTGTACTATTTATAGGAACATTCCACCGACTTAAGCCTGGACCGCGGACGCGGTCTTGGTTAAATGAGGGTGAGACTGCGGTCGCGGTCTGCGCTTTATTCATCTTTCATTGCGGTTGAGCTTGGTCACGGCCTGGTGATAACCGTGGTCAAGGTTTGCTTGTGGGTTGCATCCGGGTAGTCGAGGTCTTCCCGCTCGGTCGTGGTTTGCAAGAGCTCATCAGTGACTGTGGTTTCCAAACTGACAGTGGTCCTTCTTGATAGCAGCTTGTAACCACACTGCGACCACTAGTCTATCCTTGAGGTACATGTTCTAATCGCGACCATCCATGAGGTCGCGGTTGAGCGATGACCGCAGTCTATAAACTAGCCGCGATCCCTCCTTATCGTATGATGATCAAAATCTCTAGGGAACTCTAGAACCGCAATCGCGATTGAGGTATAAGTGGACTGCAGTCACAGTCTTGATCCGCGATCTGGATTGTGAATATACCTGAAACCATGTAAGTGAGTCTTTAGTCAAAAAGATAGAAAGATTATGTGAAAAGTTAACAAAAGATATAATAAAGTGGTGTAAAATATATACAGAAAGTATGTAAAATAGAGTGTTATCAGATATACTTTGAGAAAATAATAAGGTGCACATAATCTATTTACACATTACAAATTGGGTGCGATACATGAAAAACATAGTGCATTGCAAAAAAAAAGGTGTGTTGACACAATACTAACTAGGCACAATCACGTCCAAACTAAGCATATTCAAGTTGAAACTAGGTGCATTGAAGTTCAAACTGGGCGCAATCTACTCCGAATATTAGGTGCATCACCACAACACTAACTGGGCACAATTAAGGCCAAACTAGGCACATTCATGTCGGTACATGGTGCATTTAAGTATAAACAAGGCACAATAAAGTCTGAACTGGGCATACAAGTCCAAACATACAAAATCATGTCTAAAGTGGACGCATTCAAGTCGAAACATACACAATCATGTCCAAATTGGGTGTAATCAAGTTGAAACATACACAATCATGTCCAAAGTGGGCTCAATCAAGTCTAAACATGGCATTCAAGCCTAAATAGGGCACAATTATGATGATGATGATGATGATGGTGGTGCACTCACAAGTAGATGCATTACAAAACTAACTAAGCAAAATCATGTCTGAAATGGGTGCATTCAAGTCCAAATTGACGCATTCAACTTTGAATTAGGCTCAAGGCTGAAGTGGGTGCATTCAAAACCAAACTGGATGCCTTGGATTGATAGTTGATGCATGCAATACATTTCAAACTCCAACTATTTTTATTATTTTTTGAAAATATGTTAATATTAGTCTTGTTGGAAAGTATTTTTTTAAGGATTCTAACCGTTTTTATATCGTAAAAAATTCATTATAGATGAAAAGTTATTAGTAAATAAAAAAAAATAAAAAAAAAATAAATAATGGCTGTTTGAGCAGAGAGAATATGAATGTTGGAGAGGAAAGAGGGGTGTTGACCATTCATGTGTGCACTGTACACTCAATCACATTTCTTCATACCATTGTAATTCAGGATAGGTTGTTGACCCATATATACCTAATCCTAATGCCTAATATGAGCATTTAAAGACCTTGACAATGAGTCAAAATCCTCTTAAATGACGACGTTTTGATAATATCATAGTCCCCCGATCACCCATCATCCCAACAATCTGAGTTGAGAATCATACTCATGGCCCCTAACCAATCTATTGAATGAATTATGGAAGGTGGATTAATCTGTTAGAAATCTACTTTGAGTTTAACACAAGCAAAAGAGTCATTGCGATGAAATTCGAAGTGATAAGAGTACCAGAGATAAGCTCCTTTGTGAAATATTATGACCAAAAAATTGTCCAATTGTATTAAATCTAAAATGACACATCCTAAAAACAAGGGAACTGTAAGCATCTGATCGTGCATTACGGACGAAGCCAATTCATCAATTGATATGGTTGTGGCCTGTAGGTCGGGGGCACCATGTTGGGTTAAAAGGTTGGGCCTGGTCTTCTTTTTGTTAATAAGTGTACACGAAAAGATGTTGTTGTAAGAAAACATATTATTCAAAGCTTGATGGTATGAGTCAATCGAAACTAGAGTCAAGTCTAAATGTCATAGTCAGTTAACAATGTGATAGAGGGTGAACCTCCCCACCCGAACCCCAATAGTAGTACAAATTCTGGAACAGTGGGAAGGTTCCCTAGGAATTCAAACTTAGGACACTCCTCCCCTCCCCCCACCCACCCACCCCCACACACACTCACCCAAATTTCAACAATAGTAAAAAATACGGGACAATGGGAAGGTAAATCTAAGATGTTTCCCTTGGGATTTAAGCTTAGGTCACTTCTCATTTTATTACACAGAATCAATTTTCAGAAAGAGTGCATACTATCTTTTTCTTCCTTTTGATCTTGATGCATTCTCAAATAGAAATTGTGATATTAGGACATGCATTAGTGGTTGGTGGTATAGGTATGTTTCATATGTCCTCTTATGAGGTGAAGTGAAGATGAGGAATAAAGTGAAATATGCATTATAGATATGAGGTGGGGACATGTGCCTCTCATTTCATTTCACTCGAATGAAAGTTAAGAGTTTGTATGCACTCCTTGTTTTATCACAAGCAACATCAAGCCCCTTAATTCCTAGATTAGCTACTTTTCTGTAATTATTGTTTTTATTAGATTTTATAAAATGGTAAGAGTGAGTTTTATAGAAACAATATATTCTTATTTGAAAATCTCTATTATGAGACTGAAAAGTAAGGGAAAAAAGGATCAACAATGTTATGTATACGGAGGACATGTATATGAAGGACAAAATGAAATTTCCAACATGCTTGATTTCTAAGGACAATGGTTTTTGTGATAGAGCGTAGATGAAAATAAGAAATGACTTCATTATTTGGTATGATTAATAAGAAGATTAAAAGGATGAGGGTAACATGAGATGTCCATGTGTAGAAGGAATCATACTATTTTTCACATAAAAAATCACATGAGAAGAAAGGGAATGACAAAATTTCATGATGAGATGGCGCACCCATACTTTTTTCTCACATTTAATTTACAATAGAGTTCTAGATAGATTGAGATAAGTATATTGTTCTACTAGGCTTTGGTTCTCTAGAAAATGTGTATGTGACCAAAGCATTAGACAACTAGAAGAATGTCCATCTTTAAATTCCACTTCCCTTGTAGTTTCCCAACATAATGTGTCTAACTGGGAAAGCTCTAGAGTATTATAGAACTAGTGACATTTAAACCCCTCATGGCATTTTACTGCATCTTTAAATTCTATTTAAAGATAGATCTGAGGTCAGGATATCTTTAGTTACAGATCATGGGAGATGACATACCTAAGTCAACTTTTTGGACTCGATATGGTCATTACGAGTTTGTGGTTATGCCGTTTGGGCTAACCAATGTACTGAAAACGTTCATGGACTTGATGAGCTGAGTGTTTTAACTGTATCTTGATTAGTTTGTGGTTGTATTCTTAGATGATATCTTGATATACTCCAGAGATAGCCAGTAGCATGAACAACATCTACGTCAGGCATTGACCGTGTTGAGACAACATCAGTGGTACGCTAAGTTCGACAAGTGTGAGTTTTGGTTGAAGGAGGTGCTTTTTATGACATGTGATATCTGTTAAGGGTGTTTGCATGGACCCCAAGAAGGTTGAATCTGTAATAGATTGGGAGCAACTAAAGACGCTGATAGAAGTTTGCAATTTCTTGGATTTGTTAGGATACTACATGAGGTTCATCAAGAACTTTAACGTCATAGCATTACTCCTAAAGTAGGTGTTGAGGAAGGATGTACCTATCATCAAGGATAACAAGTGTCAACATGCCTTCCATTCATTAAAGGAGAAGCTGACTAGTGCACCACTGTTGGTTCTGCCTGAGTAAGGGAAAGGATATATCATATTCTATGATGCTTCAAGGAATGGTTTGGGTTGTTGCTGATGCAGGACAAGAACATGATTTCTTTTACTTTGCGACAACTTAAGAAACATGAGGAGAGCTACCTGACACATGATTTGGGAGCTCATAGAGGTGGTCCATGCTTTGAAGATCTGGAGGCACTACCTTTATGGTGAGAAGTGTCATATTTTTACATATCACAAGAACCTAAAGTACATCTTATCATAATAGGAGTTGAATATGAGATACTGATAATGGATGAAGTTGATTAATGACTATGATTTCACCATAGACTACCATCCAGGAAAGGTGAATGTGGTAGGATATTCTTTAGTAGGCAATTTTCTTTGTCATATTTGGAAAAGGTGCAATTATGCTCTTTGGTGTGCCATAAGAGAGACATGTTGGTCTCCTTGTGTTAGATGAATGTGAAGTTGGAGGTGTCCATGCTTGTAGGAATATTGGCACAATCACAGGTGAAGCCTACATTGAAGCAGCAGATTAAAGAAGCATAATAGAGTGATATTGTGATACAACATATTCGAGTAGAGTTTGACAACGAGAAGCGTGATGGATTTCATGAGTTGGATGATGGGACCTTACCATGTAGTGGCACATGGTGGGAAGGTGGATTATAAGTTGGAGTTGCCACTTGAATTGCACAGGCTGCATCTAGTGTTCCATGTTTTGATGTTGACGAAGTGTCACCCTGACACTGAGTTAGTTTTGCAGCCAGTGGAGGTTGAGTTGGAAGAAGATATGTCGTATGTGTAGGATCCTGTGTAGATCTTAGATAGAAGGATCAAGAAGTTAAAGAAGAAGGGTATAGTGTTAGTGAAGGTTTTGTGGCATCACCATGGCATAGAGCAAGCCATGTGGGAGCTTGAGGAAGAGATGCGTAGGCAGTACTTGTCTCTTATCGCGTAGGATTTTAGGACAAAATCCTTGTTAGGGGTTTATGATTGTAAGACCCCTAACCTGGATTTTGGGATAACCTTGTTTTATTTGCTTGATTAGATGCTTAGAACATTAATCTAATCCTTTGATATGGTTTTATAACATGTGACAATCTTATGTTTTCAGTTTTCTCTTGTTTGATTGATGTTTGAGCTAGTAAGCTTGTTTAGGACCAAGTTTCAATTTACCCATGAGTGAGGATTATGTTATAATTTGTCACATGTAGAGTGTGCCCTCTATGTCTTGGCATCATGAGAGAGAAAAACAAGTAATAGGGGCACCTTTCTTGGACTATGGTTGATGATGTGACATCACATGGTGAGATTAGGGTTTCTAGGGTTTGCCTTGTTGATGTATATCGACCATGCTAGGGTTTGCATGTGTTGCAACCACAACACCACCCTTGGATGTGTGTTGTGACTACAAAACCTACCATATGAGTTGTTTGCTTCTACCTTGATGCCCTAGGTGTGGCTTGGTTAAAGGGGTTTGTTCTCTAGTGGAGTGCTTCGACCATGTTGTGGTGTGGGTGACCTAGTGTTGCAGTTGCTACAGGTGCATGGTATGCTTTGATCACAACAAGGACTATAGAGGACCTAGGTGGTCGCTGTACTTCCTAGATAGTATCACCCTTTGATGTCTACATTTGTTATGTTGTTACATGGCTATTTCCTTGGTGGACAAGTGTCGTTTTAGTGCTCTCTTGTGTTGACACCTCATAACCCCCTTGCTTCCCTCCTACCTTGAGTATATAACCCCTCTCCTTCACATGCAAGCATCCTTTTCAGCCCTCATGTAGGGAAATAAGACTAAAGAGAAGACATCAGAAACAAAAAAATTATCTACCATATTCCCCTTAATTAGCATATCATGTTAATAACTATAATGAGGGAAGGATGGTTTTGAGGATATAACTAGTCCTAGAGCAACTCCAACGACATCTCCTCATCGTTGTTGATGTACAACTATCTTGGATAGTGTCTATGCATCTACTTGTTGCACTGGGACTTGTCTAACTGTTGTGCCCTCTAATATGCACCTCAGGTAGTAGGACTGCTACAACTCCTCCTGGTTGCACTAGAGACTGCAACCACAAATGTTGTCTCCTTCAACATCTCCTCTTATAATGAATTGTTGGATGATGTTGTCCTCCGAGTGACAAACAACAACCTCTTGCCTCTATGGTAGTCCACACAGACTGTTTAGAACTCCTATCATCCTACTATAACAGATAGGAAGGAGTTGTCCCTCCTGTTGGTGTACTAGTCACCGACTTTCTCTCCCACGATAATGATCTCAATTGCTCTCTCCCATGGCTATCCCTCCCTAGTTGGGTAGGACTTTCCTAGGCTCTCATGGTTACCATAGAAAGAGAGGAGAACATTTGTCACAGCAACTATTTCTCAATTGTCTGTGTTGTGCTCTGGGAATCCCCCAATCCCCTCTATTTATAGGCGGGGTTAGTGTCAGGGTTCTCAGTCTAAGCAGGATTGGAAAGGATCAAAAGATCTCAAATTTTCACAACATTTCTAGAAACTTCACAACCTATGACACCTGAAATGGCCATGTTGCAAATCTAGATGGTCAGCTTGCACTACGAGATAGTCATTTTGTAGTTTCCCAGTTGTACACGAATTTGGAAAATCAATTCTTATCAATACCAGACATTGATTTCCTTGTGCAACTAGTATTTCTTAAGAGAAATAAATAAGGAAACATCTAAAACCTTCCCTGACCAAACTGGACCATCTCGCCCATTCAAGATGACCATCTCGGTCACCCAGATGATCGTCTGGTGACCTGAGTTGAGCTAGTTTGGTTAGGCCAGCCTTAGGCAAATTCAAGACAAAATTGGCCTGACTCCCAGACGTGCATCTCAATAATTGAGATGACTGTTTGGCACTCCAGTTGGCCGTCTCAACACTTGAGATGGGGGTTTGATAGTGTTGTCAGCCTATTTGTTGTGTGAATCAAATACCTAAACACTTTAGTACTTAATTCAATTGCCATTCAAGATCTGAACTCCTCTTCTTGCTTGAGACCTATGTGTGTAACCCTATAGGTTTCATATCACATTGGCAGTGAATGTCCATAACAACTTATGCCATCACAAGCAGAGAGTGGTACCTAGTCACACATATGTGCTACACAAGTGAATGGAAAGTTGGAGAACAACTTCAACCTACAATTTGTGTTCAGTGTTATAGTGTCTGTATAGTTCCTTTGTCACTGATATCCAGATTGAACTAGAGGCATGCAACAATCACCCTCATTATTATTCAATCTTGTTTTTTAAACAAGAGAAGACTGTCTGAGATATATGTAAGATCAACACATTGACTCACATGTACATGGCCATGTATTTATAAGTCTTGCTAATTAAGAGGCCTAAGATATCATACTCCCATATGTGGGACAAATCCCATATCTATCACTCACACTCAATCCCCATGTATCAAAGTCACCCAATCATCACTGTCATAACAACCCATGTCTTAGCACTGTGTTTGATGATGTCAAAGTGTACCCAATGACATGTGATGAGTGCAACAATTTTAGGTCTAAAATCCACAACCACCACCATCATTGTGAGACCTGACTATGACTTCCACTATGATGGCTTCCATGTGTCAGTCTCTTGGTGGGTAAGTCTAATACACTGTTCTCTGACATGTATCTATGTGATTGGTTAGATATAGCCATATCATGACCAATGAGACTCAATCATCAACCAACTCACGCTCTGATATTATGTGTTATTGATGTCTATCAACCTTCCACAATAACATCCGATCAAGGACATGTATATTCCACAATAACATCTGATCAGGGACATGTATATGGACTATTAACATCTATATGATCTCATTTCTTAGGTCCTCAACCTGAAGACATATGTCATTGAGTAATATTACTCTCTATAAGTTTATTATGGTATTTTATTATCTCATAACTAAACAAATAGAATAAATTGGAAGCTTTCCTTTTATTAATAATCAAATCATTTACATTTATATCATTACAATCATCACATGATTGTCTCTCTATGCATACATAACCAACAGACTCCCACTAGCACTTAGAGCCAATCACCCATGAATCATATTCCAAGTGATCTTACATGACCATCATGCTTATGTTATGAAAGTGTTTTTGTTAAGGGACCAGCAACATTGTTGTCAGTTGGTAGTTTGCAAATATTTATGTCTCCTTACTGTAAGATCTATCATATGAGATGATATTGCCTTTGTAAATGCTTTGAGTGCTGATGCGATCTAAGTTCCGTAGCTTGCGCAATAGCTCCATTGTTGTCACTATATAGCTCAATTGCTTTGCAGATGCTTGGAACGATCCCAAGTTTTATAATGAACTTCTTGATCCACACAACCTCCTTTATTGAATTCGATGCAGCAATGTACTCGACCTCTATTGTAGAATCAACAACTGTTTCTTACTTGGAACTCATCTATCTCACATCTCCATTGTTGAGGCTGAACACGAATCTTAATTTCAATTTGTAATCATCTTGATCAGTCCGGAATCTTGCATCAGTGTAACCTTTTACCACCAACTCTTCCTCTCTGTCATAGACCAAGAACTGATCCTTAGTCCCTCTCATGTACTTGAGGATGTTCTTCATGACTATCCAATGAGCATCACCTAGATCTCAATGATATGTTCTCATCATGCTCAAGGCATATGAGACGTCTAGATGGGTACATAACATTACATACATGGTCGATCCAATTGCCGAGGCATATGGAATCACACATGCTCTCCCTTTCTTCACAAGAATTGGGACATCAAGATCTAGAGATGGGGACACCATGGCTTGTAGGCAGGTTTCCTGTCTTTGAGTTCTCCATGCTAAACTACTTCAACACTTTGTCAAAGTATGTGCTCTAACTTAGTCCAAAAAGCCTTCTGAGTCTATATCTATAGATCTTTATCCACAAGATGTGGGATGCTTCTCCCAAGTCTTTCATAAAGTGTATTTTCAAGCCATGTCTTTATCTTTTGTAAAGTAGGGATGTCATTCTCCATCAATAGTATGTCATCAACATACAATATGAGGAATGGCACTATGCTCCCAATGACCTTCTTGTACACACGAGGTTCATATTCATTTTGAATAAAGCCAAACTCTTTGACCGTCTCATCAAAATGAATATTCCAACTCCTAGATTCTTTCTTCAATCCAGATATATATCTTTGTAGCTTACAGACTTTCTTTGCAAACTTTAGATTTATAAAACCCTCAGGTTGTGTCATATACACATCCTCAACAAGATTCCCGTTAAGGAATGTGGTTTTAACATCCATTTTCCAAATATCATAGTCATGATAAGCTGTAATAGCAAGCATGATCCTGATAGACTTAATTGTGGCCTCTGGAGAAAAGCTTTCATCATAGTCAACACCTTGAACTTGTCTGAAACCCTTTAAAACCAATCTTCCCTTAAAGGTTTGAAATTTTCCATCCATGACCCACTTGCACACTATGGGTTTTATCCCTTCAAGTGGTTCAACCAAAGTCCATACTTTGTTTGTATACATGGATTCCATCTCAGATCTCATGGCCTCAAGCCTTTCTCAGATTCTGGTCCCTCAATAGCATCTTTGTAGGATATTGGCCCATCATCTATGACCAATTCACTACTTTCCTGAGTCACAAGATATCCATATCTCTTTGGCTCAAGAAGTGTCCTATTAGATCTATAAGGTTCATATGTTACCTGAGGAATTTGAGTCTCCACAACACTTTGTGATTCTCTTGTTCCTCTAGTTCATCTATTGATTCTTTGTTTTCTTGTTGGTCTCGAACTTCTTCAAGTTCTACTTTCCTTCCACTGATTCCTTTGGAAATAAATTGCCTTTCAAGAAATATAGTTGTCCTGGAAACAAACACTTTGTTCTCATATGTAGTATAAAAGTATTATCCCCTTATTTCTTTGGGTTATCCAACAATTTTTTTTCAGACTTAGGGCCAAGCTTTTTTAGGAAACATTTTCCTAACATAATCTTCACATCTATAAATCTTCATAAAAGACACATCGGGACGTTTCCCGTGCCATATCTCATATGGTGTCTTTTGAACCAATCTAGATGGTATGCAGTTAAGTGTAAATGCAATGATTTCAAGAGCATATCTAACAATGTGCAATTCCTCTTTCAGATACACCATTATGTTGTGGTGTTCCAGGTGGAGTCCACTGGGATACAATCCCATGGGCTCTCAAAAGCTCCTCAAACTCTTGGATTAAGTATTCTCCACCTCGATCATATCAAAGTTCCTTAATACTTTTGCCAAGCTGGTTTTTTACTTCATTCATAAACTCTCTAAACTTTTCAAGAGTTTTTGGTTTATGTCTCATCAAGTAGACATAGCCATACCTACTTAAGTCATCAGTGAAGGCAATGAAGTACTTTCCCCACCTCTAGTATCTATTTTAAAAGGGCCACCTACATCAGTATGTATGAGTCCTAATAGATCACTAGCCCTTTCACTTTTTCTAGTAAAGGGAGTCTTGGCCATCTTGCCCAACAAACAAGATTCATATGCCTCTATTGATTCAAAATCAAAAGATTCCAAATAACCATCCTTATGGAGTCTGGATATGTGTTTCTCATTTATGTTCCCTATACGACAATGCTAAAGGTATGTTTGGTTTGAGTCATTGAGTTTTTGTCTTATGGTATTTATGTTATGTACACTTGTCTCTAGATCTATTAAGCATAGACCATAAGGCATAGGGGCACTGCCATAAAAGATCCCATCTTTACTAATAGAACATCTTCTATTCCTTATAAGAAATTCTAATCCATTCTTGTCCAAACAAGATATAAATATGATGTTCCTATTAATGGCAGGTACGTAATAGCAGTTTCTCTAACTCTATCACAAGCCCACTTGGTAGAGATAACTCATAGGTTTCAACTACAATGTCTGCAACTCTTACGCCATTTACAACACGTAGTTCAACCTCACCTCTCTCTAAAGGTCTACTTCTTTTTAGATCCTTCACATTTAAGAAAAAGTGTGATCCACATTCGATATCTAGTACCCATGATGAGGAAGTAGTGAAGTTAACCTCAATAACATATACACTAGAAGTAGAAATCTCAATCCCTTTCCTCCTAGGTTCCCTTATCCTTCTCCTAATTTTGAGTGCTGAAGACTTGAACCTTAGCTTAACCACAAGACACTTTTTGGTGTTGCCCTTATCCTTGGACTCAACTTTGTTGATCATCATCATAGATTTTTCCTTCTTAAGTTGTTGTTTGACACTTATTGTGAGTAGTGGGACTCAAGACGGGATCCACTCCCTACTAAAAATTTGAAGAATAAAACCTCCAGTCCAAAAACAACCAAGAGGTATGTTGGAATGGGTGTAAAATTTTTCAAATATCAATAATGGTATTCAAAACAACCAAAGTGTAGCAGCAGAATAAAAATAATGACTATATTCAATTTACAACAAGATTACAAAAGTACATCATAATCTCCTACAAGGGTTTACATAAAAGGTAAACATAAGTATCTAAGTAGAGAGAAATCTAAACGATATTAAGATTGTCTCTCAGCTTTAACTCCTTAAGCTAAGTCCAAGTCTTCATGCCAAATCATCCAAGTCCTTCACCTAGGGTTGGAAGCATACCCCAGCAAGAAGAGAGAAAAAAAAGATGACATCAACAAAGGCTGGTATGTCAATACTAGATAGAAATTTGAGCAATATAAGGAATAAAGGGACAACAAATTATACAAGGCTTTCCATGAAAAAGAAAAGTACTACCCAAATGGCAAAAATGAAAAGAGTCACAATGAAAAAGACAAATAAGAGAAAAGTATAAAAATAAAACATCCATGTGTTACACCTATGACAATACTAGACAATATAAATATATAGGTAGGAAATAACACATCTACCAAAAATATGGGGTGAGCAGGAACTGTATACATCTACTTTAAATATGGAGTGGGTAGGAACTATATATATCCACCTGAGCATATTAGGATACACATCTGCTCAATATATTTTCATATGCAGGAATTATCACCTCTGCACTCATATGTGGGAATGTTCACATCCACATAAAATAACATGTAAAATTATACTAGCATTCACCACATGATGCATAACAAAAGAATAATCAATTAGAAAAGAGAATAAGAAAGATGGGAACATTCAACAATTACAATTAGTGGGATCACATGATCCTAATCAACCTCCACCATAAAAGTAGGAAAAAGAGCATATAAACCATAGAATTTTCCACCATGAGAAATGTATAATAAAGAGTCCAAGAGAATTTCAAATATGATTATAAGATCACTAACAATATAAGATACTTCACATGAAGCATATGTTCCAAAACAACAAGATATTGTAATGGCTAATGCCCATAGAACTAAGAGAATGACAAATATATGTTATTGCTCAATATAGAAGAATTGGAGAGGCAAACATACCTTATCTCAGAGTCCTAGAATCACTCTTCACTAGTCTAGTTATTTCTAATATCACCTCTTCCGCCAAGATCGATCGAAGACCACAGGAGCATACTCCACACACGGGGTGCCGCAAGCCATAGGAGAAGAAGCGATCAGAGGCAGTTCAAAGTGTGACCAACCAAGAAATTGAGAGGAGGAAAATGATAAGTGGAAATAGGGCAAGCATTGGGTATATATAAGGCTGAGTTTTGGGGTTTATAGAGGTCGTAGATTCAAGAAGCTCGAAGGGAAGGTTGGGCATTTCTTTAATATTTGATAAAAACATGAGATCTTACACTAGTTAGATGCAGAATTGAATTTGCAATCTAATGCAACTTGTTTCGAGAAGTTTCGTTGAGAAACGAGGGAGTTATGTCAAAAAAACCAAACCCCTTTTGTCTAAGTTTATTGTTCATGCGGGTGTCTCCTACTCAAGGTAGGAGACAACTCGCTAGCCACCCAATCTGCATCATATGGTCGACATAGATCTACAATGAGTGATATTTAATACAACCTATCAACTTTGATCTTTTGATACATTTAAATATACAAAACTTTCTATAATTATTTGAGGGTGCAAATGAAGTCCAAATAAACCCAAAATTGATAGGCTAGCTTATTTTTGGGCAAGGAATTGGATTTTGGCTTTTTTTTGAAAATTTTTAATATTTTATTTAATATATTAAAATCTTATCACATATTTTATCCTTTTAATGAATTTGAGGCATCTAGAAACTTTCTAAAAATATGAAACTGGGTCTATGAGTAATACTAAACATGAGGAACGTGATTTTTCCATTATTTTTTTAAGATATTATTAAATATTTTTGTTCTTTAAATTATATTCTTTCTCCTAAATTAACTAAAATATTTAAGATTGTCCAAATTAGAGGAAAATTCATACGTAGGCTAATTTTGGTGTGTATATTTTGAATATAAAGTTATTTTCCTCTTTTGGATTCATTTATTATTTTATTTGAAATTTTGGTGATAAACTCATATCTTTTTTTTCCAAATTGAACTAAATTAATTATTATCTTGTAAATAATGTGAAACTTGACTCCCAAGGCAATTGGGACCCAAGGAATCTGAGTTTTACATTAGATTTTACTTTTGAGATCTCTTTCTATGAATTAAGATTTTTGACTTGACATCATTGTGTTTATCTCATCATCCTTATTATTTATTTAACTGTGTCACTTAAACTTCACTCTTATCACCAAAAGGGTTTTATTTCATTATTATGCATGAGGCTTTATATGTATTTATGTTTTATCTCATTAGGTTTTTAATTCCATATGTATTTGAATATTGTAAAATTACTCTATATCATAGAGATTTTAGTTCTTATCTGCAAATTATTTTTAACATCATACTTTGATCAATATTATCTCATGTGACATATTTTAGGTAACCTTTATTTTTCTAAAGATTAACTATGAGATCATTAGGTCATATTTATGTATATGTCTACATGTTAGGGTGATTTATTCATGCATTACATGTTAGGGTTTTAATTAGTTATTATTGTGTATATTTTTATCCTTGTTTGGCTAAGCCCAAGGAACCAAGCTGACTATCCTCCAAGACGTATGATCAGGGCCAAGAGGCTAGGTTTCGATTCGTTACACTTATCAAGATGTCACACAACTCTGACAATGGTCTAGCCATGTCACTCAAGTGATAACACTAGATAATCTGACTATATGATTTAAGTGATGATTAGAAAATCGTATTCGTAGCCAACTCTTGACCTAAAGGAAATCACAGTTTCTCAAGATGCTTCATATGTCGAATCATATTGAGCACATGAGGCTCTACTAGTTTTTCCTATGTCAGTTTGCACAAAAATTAACCCTTAGAGACATTATACCTTTCATGCTTATTATGTTGTTAATGCAACTCATAGTTCATACAACCTAGCATACGGTTCTTGATGTTCACAACATCATTGGAACCCAGGTCAGTCTTAGGCGTATATGGAGTGGATACTGGTACTTGTGTTTCATGATCATGTAGAATACTTCTCAAGGTCCTGAACCATTTATGAAAATAAGTCTCATTTAATTCGTCCAATCGCAATGCATATTTGTTTGTCATTTGATTCTACAAGAGAAAATTTGCATTTGTCAAAACCCTTTTGATTTGAATTGATCTAAAAAGTGGATCTTAATTAGGTATTTAATTTATTATTGCTCCCACTATTTTATTTCAAATTGATAGCATTCACATATCAATTTAGAATATTACAGCGTACAATATTATAGTGGACCAAGATCCAAAATAATTCAACTATTACACTACCAACACCAATGTCCATAGTCAATTATCAAGGTAGGCAATCATGCCAATTGCATCATATGCAACTCTAGGATAGAGGATATGCGTAACTCCTTGCCATAATCATCTACATGATTTTGGGCTGAGACTCTCTAAGAATCACCAGTCAAGTCTGACCCCAAAGCTGACACGATAATAATGAACCCCGTTAGGGTAAAAACTACACTATTACAATCACACTTCCATGAGATAGATGATGCAACATGCTAGGGCGTAAACTATGCTTGCTTGGTCAAGATTTTCATGTGTGCTACTTTTGGAAACTATGACATGAAATTTTAATTGAGGGAGTTTTGTACAAATACATATACTTTATCCAATCACCACAAATATAGTATATAACATATACATGCTATATCCCACAAAAAAAATGTAATAAATGAAAGCGATGGTTATGGCCAGCCTAATGTAATCCCTTGGAGCCACAAGGAATTATGGTCATCTAGGTCTACATCACATGTAGAAACCTATTGTTGATATAGATCTGTGCTTGTCAATCTGGGTTGATCGATTCAACCCTTGAACCGATTGGCTCGCCTCCTGGCCGATTGTTAGGTTGTCTCACCAGTCATCTGGTCCTTCTGTCCGCCATCTGCTGGCTCCTCTAGATGATCGGTCAGACCCACCAGGTGTTAAGTCTATCTTGTCCATCATGTCCTCTAAGGTCCTTCAGTCGGTCTACTCATCTTCGAGACGCCTTCATCTTCATCATAATAGGAAAGTAAGCTATCCTACTTTTACATGATTATAGGAAAACCTCGAGTTACATTTGAGGGGAGCAAAGGTAGGATAGAATTAACTTTATATTGAGAAGATAGATAGAGGCTCAATATGAAGACCGAGATGAACAAATAAACCAACCACACACCATGCACATATAGGGGTTATTGGACATAACCATGCTACAAATTCACCATCAAAACTACTTTTAGGGCGATGCATATAAATTGCATATATATCATATATATATTAGTTTGGGATTATTGTGAGATTGAATTTGATAAGATATTATTCACATTGCATTCAATAATAAAACAAAAAAACAAAATATGATCATATCGATCATCTCATAATATAGTAAATTGGCATCGGCTTTGACACCATTGTAGGTAAATAAGGCTACAGAACAGGCAGAGGAAAAAAATTTATCTACCTTATTCCCTTTAATGAGTAGATCACATCAATAACTATAATGTGGGAAGGATGGTTTCAAGGATATACTTGGTCCTGGAGCAAGTCTAATGACATCTCCTCATCGTCGTTGATGCACAACTATCTTGGATGGTGTATGTGTAGCTCCTTGTACTCATCGGACTATTGCGCTCTCTGATCTGCACCTCAGGTAGTAGGACTATTGCAAATCCTCTTGATCGCACTAGAGACTGCAGCCATGAACTTCATCTCCTTCATCAGTTCCTCTTACCAATGACTGCTGGAAGACGTCCTTCGAGCGACAGATAATAGGCTCTCGCCTCTATGGTAACCCACATGAACTGCCTAGAACTCCTATCGTTATGATAGAACAAACAAGAAGGATTTGCCTCTCCTATTGGTGTACTAATTACCAACTTGCTCTCCTACGACAATGATCTCAATTTCTCTCCCCCTTGGATATCCCTCCCTAGCCAGGTAGGACTTACCTGGCCTCTCATAGTTACCATAATTAGAGAGGACAATGTTTGTGTAAGGACCCTAACTTGGGTTTTGGGATAACCATATTTGTTTTGCATAAGTTAGTTATTTAGAACTTTAATATAATCCTTTGAGGTTTTTTTAATCATATGACACACTTATGTTTCAAGTTTGGTCCTATTTGGATAATGTTTGAGCAATGTTTGCTTATTTTGGACCACAGTGCAATTTACCCAAGATGAGGGGTTATCTTGCAATATGTCACATTATGAGTGTTCCCTTAGTTATTTATCATCATAAGAGAGATAATGATGCTAAGGGGTGCCTTTTGGAAAGCCTAAGTTCCAAGATGAGCTTGTATGGTTGATGCTTGTGCTTTATGTGCTAGTTTTGGTGTAAATTGCAATTTACCCAGAGTAAAGGGGTAACACGAAAATTACCATCTCTAGAGTGTTTCTTCTCTTGTTTGATATCATCTATAGGATAAAGGAAGAGGTGGCCTCCTTGTTTGAATATTGGGCAAGGAGTGGGATCCTCATAATGATAAAGTTCTATGAATCATGTATGTTTTGACCTTGGAATATAGTATATCGGTTTAGGGTAGTGTGGTGTATCAGTTTGGGAGAAGTGGTGCACTTAGTAGGAGGCCAAGAGGCCAAGAATCTACCTATAGTATATCACCAAGGCATTCATGTTGACCTAAAGAGGTTTCATGTGGCCTTTGTAAATGGACAAGTGTTACCTAGATTCTTAAGGTGATTACACTTTTCTTTTAATCTTTGTTCCTTCCCTCAAGTATATATCCCCTTCCTTATTCACACAAGTAAAACCTTTCATCCATTCTTGTTCCTATCCTCTTAGTGGATGAGCTTGAGAGCTTATGGAGCTAGAGGAAGTCTCCATGGAGCTTGGGAGGTTGAGTTCCTTGCTCATGGTGACTCTTGGCTTAACTTCCATCTTGGTGAGTTATGTTTCTTTGATGGCCATTTCTTTGATCTCTCTTCTTCATCTTCTTCTTCCTCTCTCAACCATGGAACGTACCTTGGATGAAGTTTGATTAGGATGTGGTTCTCTCTCCTTCCTTTCTTATTGAGCTATCATAACCTTGGCACCTTCTTCTTTCTTGAGGTGATGTTGAGGTCAAGTTGGGACTCTTGATGGGCTATCTTTTACCTTGAGAATGTGTGCTTTGGAGCTTTGATCATGGATCTTGAACCATTGATGGAGAACTTCTTGAGGTGGGTTATATAACTCTTAGCCTTCTTTTTTATGTTCACTCTTTCATGTGCTTATATTGTTTCTCATCTCTACATCATTTATCTCATATATATGTTGTATATATGTTGGTGGTTAAAGATCATCTTATGAACTGATTTGATGAAGGAACTTCGTTTAGCTTCTATTCATATCTTGTTCCTTGCTTCCATATTAATGATAGGACTAGAGGCTAATATCCCAAGGTTGAAGATGACTAAACTAACACACCTTGATCTAGACAACACTCAAACCCAACATGCCTTGAGGGTGCTAATCCGACATGGTTTGTTATGCTTAAACTATGATGCCCAACTGATGCATAAATCATGATGCCTAAGTGGTGCTTGAATTGACACTCCTTGATATGGTAAATCGTTATACCTTGTTGATGCCCTTAGCCTAACATCTGATGCACTTCTAACCTGATACACATGTAAGGGGTGACACACTTGAGGCTAATACCCTAGATGATAGTGTGGTCGATACACTAGAATGTGCTATCGTTGACACACACATGTTGATATGCATAGGGTGACAAAAAGGGAGGTTCTTAGGCCAACATAAGTGTCTAAGTTGACACAAGTAAAGTGCCAAACCGTGACTCCTTGGTGAGTAAGAGGCCGACATGACAATGCTTAATCTTACACACTTTTAAGAATGGCTAACCTGACACATCTTGGGAGGTCAACCCCTTGTGCCTTGCATAGAGGTAGTCGACATGTTATGTGGTGACAAGTTGACACCCAATGTCAAGTATCATCTGACACCATGAGTGATAAACCGATACACCCTAAGGTGAGCTTGCCCAACGCACCTTGATGTGGGCAGGATGATACACGAGGATGATGAAATTGGGATCTTCCTAGCCATATGAAATTGATACATCAAGGTTGACCCAAGATGTTGCAAACTAAGACACACCTTGATGAGGTAGACCATTACACCTAGTGGGTGTTAAGACCATGTTGTAATGTGGATTTCAAGCTGGCACACCTTGGGAAGGATGAAATCGGTACCTTGGGTTGATGATAAACTGATGCCTTAAGTTGAAGGTGAAACCAACATCTAGGGTTAAAGAATAGACTAAGATGCAATGCAGTTGATTAGTTGATACATGTGTAATTTAAGGGCTATTTCACCTATACCCTTGTGAATGGATATAAGCAATGCATAGTGTGATGATTTATCTAAGATGTCACGGTTATGAATGATCAATCATTAATTTAAGTGCTAGCTCTAAATCCTTTAATAAGGTGGGAGGTTATGGAAGTAGGGTTTAGTGGTAAAGTAACCATTGATCCAAATCATAAGATGGTAATACTTATGTGATCTCCTTAGTGAAAGGTTGTAATCCATGGAAAGTCTCTTCTATATTCCTTTCCATATAATCATAATTTGTGAAAGAGGTTAATGAGACCACTGTGTGAGTACATGGTGGGGGAAGGGAGTCTGGTTGGAATCAAAGGATGTTAGCTTTGTAGAAATCTTATGAACAAGTTCAATGGTCTAATAAGTTCCTTGTGTATAATTAAAAATAAAACCATCTAGTTATGTAATTGAAGGGTTGAATTTCCTTAAAATGATAATGTGGTTCATAACTTGTGTAGGGTAATAACATATGGGTCACATAATGATGAAACATCATGTTGGTGCAATAGTTAATGTGTTTGCATGATGCATTGTGTAGCCCACACATAACTTAATGACATGATGCAGATAAGCATTTATGAAATGGTGATACCTAATGTTGATGACACAATGAGCTAATCATAGAAAAGTAATGTTGTTCAAACCTAAATTAGTTTCAAGAGAGAGTGGAAATTGGTGTAGTTAGGGTAACCATAAGGTAAAACCCTAATCGGCTATATGCGAAGAGCACTGACCCTGATTCTAAGGGTAGGTCATATTATTGAATGTGTATGAGTAGAAAGAATGATATTGTACTCTCACTCTCTCTCTCTATTAAATTACATAACTTTAACCTTATGAGTTAATTGCGTGTTATAATTGGTGAATACTATGAAGATGGTTAAATGATATCAACCATGGGCAATAAATCCCGATAAGGGAACATGGAAAGTATGAATATGTGAATTTTCACACTTGGTTATATTGTCTGATTCTTAGCTTCATACACTCCAACTTATAGGAGGTGGTGAAATTTAGATATTTGAGTCAGAATGATGTTTGAGCATCCTACATGGAATAAGCATGAAGTCTAATCCTAAATAAGTGAATTTATGATGCATTGCTTGCTTTATTTAAAGGCATTTTAATGTGTTTTGATGCATCATATCTCTTAATGTAATAGCTAATAATTTTTATGGCAAGTACATTTGATGTGGCATAAGTGATGTTTGGTATAAGTAATTCTTATATGCCAATAAGGCATGATGAGATAATCATAAATAATAAGTGTGATGTGATGGGTCTTAGGACCTGGCAAGGCTTAGTGCCTATTTGAGGTGATATCCTATGGTACTAGAATGAGGGATTGATATCCCATGATAATATGTTGATGATGATAGCCTTGTGGATGGAAATGATATAGTGTTATGTGATGATGCAAATTAGTTTATAGTTTAAACGATGATATATGCTGTTGTAATACTATGCCCCTTTGTTTTGAAGGATTTGTTTATGGTTTGTATATTGAAACGGATTGATGCTAAAAGACACTTTAATTGGTCTAATTAATCAAGTGGAATCTAATCATGGAGCTTGCCCTATGCCATAGATCCATTCAGTGTCAGCATATGTTGGATGGTGAAATGAGTTTAACTCAGAGCGCATATTTTTGAATATATAGGGGTGAGGACGAATATCCTCTTACGTCCAAGATATGTAATGCAAGATTGGTTGCGAGCTATACCATAGAAGAGTGCAGCTTTAGGTCGTAGCTCATTGATATTATGTTTATGAGATTTCACAGGATTGGCTGTGGGCCATACCCTGGAAGAGTGTGGTTGTGGTCCATAGCTTAGTTTCGCTAACGTTGTGACCTGTACCAAGGCGGTCTAGGTTTGCACAACTGGACTATATGTCGTTGGAAGCAGTTGACTCATGATGTCACCGTAGGTTCACTGAAGTACTAAACACAAGGTGGTGAGGTCGTGGACTCTGCCTCTTCCATTATATCTTGTATGGAACCAATTTCGACTTAGCAATGGTCAGTAAAATTTGGGTGGTACGACTCAAATCCTCAGGGCATAAAAAAAAACATAATTAGCCTTGTAGCATACATGTATAGGATCAAATATGATAACATTGGATGAGACCTTGCTTTTCTGTTATACTGTTTAGTTTATAACACTTATACATGTTCTTTGTATTCTTTTTTAAAATTATTGAATATTCCATTAGTCAGTCGCAAGTGCGTATTACTTCTCCATTCACTTTATCCATGAGATATATGTCATTTAGTTAATTCTATTCAACCTGCTCAATGTGTTAATCTATCTACTTAGCTATCTGTGATAATAATAGAGTTGGTGGAGAGTTATGTCTCTCGCTGGGACTTTTGTCTAACCCTGTTGGTTAAAAATATTTTAGGCATACGTGCTTGCCAAGCTAAAGATCAGATAGGTGAGGACATAAAATGAAGAGAAACTACACCTGGTGGATCATGGTATATGGATAGTGTCTAGTAATAGAGTCAAGTCCTTGGTGGTGTTCTTGATGTGTTTTGATGACTTGATGATCGACATATGTTTTTTTTGGATTGTGTATCCTTGTTGGTATGTATATACATGTGTAATCGTTATCTTATGTAACAAGTTGATTGGAAAACAATGTTGTAGCACCTGAAATATATGTTATGAAATAAAAGTGCTAACTCTTATGGAATAAATCTCAGCTCATTGTTCCTTTTGCAAATCAATTTTAATTTCCTGTGATTTTTGGTAATCCGCTATTAATGGTTAATCGTGGTTTAAGTTTTGAGTAATCACGCTTTGTGTGGAAAAGGGTGTCACATTTGGTTGGTATCAGAGCTCTAGGTTCGCTGAGTCTACTGGGATACTAGGACTAGGATTAGGATGGTGTCTAAGATGAGAACATGATATAGAATATGGTGCATACTTCCTAATCTCAGTACTTGAGTGCCCTGGCCAGGTATTCAAATGTTTAAGAAAAGGTAAGTGTGGAACTCTTAGATTGATTTCTCTTTGATTACTCTGATTAAGTAATCATTTTGGAACAATCTAAAGAGAATAAAAATCAAGAATCATGATGGTAATACCTCCATCAGTCTATAAAAAGAGATAAGAACCACACCATAACCTACTAAAACTTGAATATTTGATGATTAAAAGAGAAAGATACAGCTCCATGAAACCTAAATCTAAGTGTGAATATGATAAGAGAAGTTCTTGAAGCTGTAATTTCAAGAAATGTATAATGTAAAAGACAAATGAACTTGTGCTAATAAAGTCAGTCAAGGTGTAAAATTCACATAAGATGGAGAGAATCCCTGAAACAAGGATGAAGTGAAAAGACAAATGAGAATGAATGATCAATAAATAAGATGGAACCTGAGTTAATCTCAGAACAACCCATGAATATGAAAAGATGTGAATTGAAATCCTCATGATATGTGGAAGGGAACAAGGAAGATGATCCCTTCTTAATAAAGAATATGTAAAGAATAATGATCCTTTCATGATGTAAAGATGAAAAGTGTGGTAAAACAAGGAAATGTTCATGAACATGAAGAACAATAATTAAAGAAAGAGTAGTAACATGTAATCATCATTATAGTTCCTATGCTAATGGAAAGGAAACCTAGGTGAAAACAAGTTATAACGATACATAAATAGATGCAAACTCATGTGATAACCAAGAAAGTCAATAATTCCTTCTTCTTGATAAGAATATTTGGGTGACAATGTGGTGATAAGATAAGTATGTTCCCTTATGTTCTTTCCTTTCAAGGATGCGGCAGTCAAGTGGGCCTTATGTCACTTGATGTGCATGGTTTAAGAGTGATCTTAAGATGGATACTCTAACAAGTATCAGTGGGTCTTGGACTTTAGTTCCAAGATGGTGACATCTGTGAATGGTGTTGTTTTATGAACCTTATAAGATGTTGGAATGGTACTTCCAATATGTTTGGTTCTGGCAGTAGCAGTAGAGGGTGGATGTGATGAGGTTATGATGTGTTTTTAGCACGTGTGGTGGATACCAAGGTGAGGAATCATAGTATCCAAAAAGTTCCAATTGTGTGAGGACCCAAGAATATGTCTCATGATTAGATGATTAAGAGTTTTTATACATATTAAGATTGACTTTGGGATCAATATGGTTATATATGCTCAACCTATGATATGGATATCACATGTTAGGGGTTTATGCACCGCATAAGATGACGTCAACAAGGATGCATAGGTTGAAGAGATAGTTGCAAGATCTTCTTGGGTAAATTTCATAAGGTTGAGTATAATCCCTTGGAGTACACCTATCATATTTTCATGTAAGAAGGGTTCCAAGAAGGTGGTGCAGTGGTGAGTAGGATTTCCAATCCCTATCTAGATCAGTTGAAGAGAAAATACAACTGGGAGTGTAAATAATAGCTGGTCAGTTGGTACAAGTCGTAAGTGATCTTTGTGTTGAGTCAGTAGATCAGAGTAACACAATAGAGGCATGGTAGGTCTTGTAGTCCCAAGTAAGTGACATAATGCATCTCTAGTTTTCTTTGGAAGAGACATGCTGATGTTTGAGAAAGGTAAGGTAAACTCCCAGAATCAAGAATCTTATCATATGATATTATAAGTTGAGGAGTCAATACATAAGAAGGATTTGACACTTGAGTTGGATAAGTATGTATAGTTCTTCTATGACTAAGAAAGTATCACCTGGCATAGGGTTGACTTTGCAGTCAATAGTGGAAAGGATAAGCTGAGTATGTGTCTTGTGCAACAGATCCCGTGGTGACCTTAGATGGAAGAATAGTACATTGGTCAAGTCTTATGACATCACCCTGATATCAAGTGGCTATGTGGGAGTTGGAAGGTGTGATGCAAGATTAACATCTATCTCCCTCTGCTTGGGATTTTAGGGGTGAAATCCTTGTTAGGGGTTTATGACTTGTAAGGACCCTGACCTAGGTTTTGGGATAACCCTATTTTTTTTCCTATGTAAGTTTTTAATCCTTTGAGGTGTTTTTTAATCATATGACATGGTTATGTTTCAAGTTTGGTCCTATTTGGATAATGTTTGAGCAATGATTTCTTGGTTTGGACTAGAGTGCAATTAACCCAAGATGATGGGTTATTTTGCAACATGTCACATGCTGAATGTGCCCTTAGTTCTTTATCATCATAAGAGACAAAATGATGCTAAGGGATGCCTTGTTGAAATCCTAAGTTCCTATCTGAGCTTGTATGGTTGACGCTTGTGCTTTATGTGCTAGTTTCGATGTAAATTGTAATTTAAGCAGAGTAAAGGGGTAACATGCAATTTACCATCTCTAGAGTGTTCCTTCTCTTGTTTGATATCATCTATAGTATAAAGGAAGAGGTTGGCACCTTGTTTTGATATCGGTCAAGGAGTGGCATCCTCATAATGATAAAGTGCTATGAATCATGTATGTTTTGACCTTGGAATATAGTATATCAGTTTAGGGTAGTGTGGTGTATCAGTTTGGGAGAAGTGGTTCCCTTGGTAGGAGGCCAAGAGGCACTGTGACTCTACCTAGAGTATATCACCCTGGCGTGCATATTGAACTAGATAGGTTGCATGTGGCCTTTGTACGTGGACAAGTGTAACCTAGACTCTTAAGGTGATGACACCTTTCTTTTGATCTCTCTTCCTTCCCTCAAGTATATAATCTCCTCCTTCTTCACAAAAGTAAACCCTTTCATCCATTCTTGTTCCTCTCCTCTTGATGGATGATCTTGGGAGCTTATGGATCTAGAGGAAGTCTCCATGGAGCTTGGGAGGTCTAGTTCCTTGCTCATGGTGACTCTTGGCTTAACTTCCATCTTAGTGAGTTATGTTTCTTTGATGGCCATTTCTTTGAGCTCTCTTCTTCATCTTCTTCTCCCTATCTTGGCCATGGATCATACCTTGGATGAAGATTGATTAGGATGTGGTTCTCTCTCTTTCCTTTCTTCTTGAGCTATCATAACCTTGGCACCTTCTTCTTTCTTGAGGTGATGTTGAGGTCGAGTTGGGACTCTTGATGGACTATCTTTCACCTTGAGAACGTGTGCTTTGGAGCTTTGATCATGGAGCTTGAACCCTTGATGAAGACCTTATTGAGGTGGGTTATATAACTCTTAACCTTTTTTGTTATTTTCACTCTTTCATGTGCTTATATTGTTTCTCATCTCTACATCGTTTATCTCATATATATGTTGTATATATGTTGGTGGTTAAAGATAGTCTTATGAACTGATTTGATGAAGGAACTTCGTTTAGTTTCTGTTCATATCTTGTGACTTTCTGCCATATTAATGATAAGACTAGAGGCTGATATCCCAAGGTTGAAGATGACTAAACTGACACACCTTAATCTAGACGACACTCAAACCCGACAAGCCTTTAGGGTGCTAATCTGACATGCTTTGCGATGCTTAAACTATGATGCCCAACTGATGCATAAATTGTTACGCCTAAGTAGTGCTTGAACCAACACACCTTGATAAGGTGAACTATTATACCATGTTGATGCCCTAACCCTAACATTTGATACACTTCTAACCTGACACACATGTGAGGGGAGACACACTTGAGGCCTATACCTTAGATGATAGTGTGCTCGGTACACTAGAATGTGTTATGGCTGACACTCACATGTTTATATGCATAGGGTGATATGCATACAATGACACAAAGGGAGGTGCTTAGGATGACATAGGTAAAGTGCCAAACTGTGACACCTTGGTTGTGTAAGAGGCAAACATGACAATGCTTAATCCGACACACTTTCAAGAAGGGCTAACCCGACACACCTTAGGAGGTCAACCCCTCTTGCCTTGCATAGAGGTAGTCGACATGTTATGGTGGTGACAAGTCGACACTCAATGTCAAGTATTGCCTGGCACCATCACTGCTAAACTGATACACCCTAAGGTGAGCTTGCCCGACACACCTTGATGTGGGCATGACGATACACGAGGATGATGAAACTGGGATCTCCCAATCTATATGAAATCGATATATCAAGGCTGACCCAAGATGTTGCAAACTGAGACACACCTTGAAGATATAGACTGTAACACCTAGTGGATGTTAAGACTGCATTTTAATGTGGATGTCATGTTGAGACACCTTGGGAGGGATGAAATCGATACCTAGAGTTGATGATAAATCGATGCCTTCAGTTGAAGGTGACACCGACATCTAGGGTTAAAGGATACACTGAGATGTCATGCAATTGATTAGTTGATACATGTGTAATGAAGGGTTGTTTCACATATACCCTTGTGAATGGGTATAATCAATGCATTTGGTGGTGATTTATCTAATATGTTGTGATTATGAATTTTCAATCCTTAATTTAAGTGCTTAAATCTAAACCCTTCAATAAGGTGGGAGGTTATGGAAGTTGGGTATACTGGTAAAGTAACCATATGTTGATCCTAATCATAAGATTGTAAGACTTGTATGATCTCCTTAGTGAAATGTTGTAATACATGGAAAGTTTCTTCTATATTCCTTTTCATATAATCATAATTCATGAAAGAGGTTAATGAGACCACTATGTGAGTACATGGTGGGAGAAGTGAGCCTAGTTGGAATCAAAGGATGTTAGCTTTATGGAAATCTTATGAACAAGTTCAATGGTCTAATAAGTGCCTTGTGTATAGTTTGAAGTAAAACCCTCTAGTTATGTAATCGAAGGTTTGACTTTCCTTTGAATGATAACATGGTTGATAACTTGTGTAGGGTAATTACATTGGGTCACCTATGATGAAACATCATGTTGGTGCAATAGTTAATGTGTTTGCATGATGCATTCTGTAGCTCACACATAACTTAATGACATGATGGACATATACATTTATGAAATGGTGATGCCTAGTGTTGATGACACAATGAGGTAGTCATACCTAACTAATGTTGTTCAAACCTAAATCAGTTTCATGAGAGTGGACATTGGTGTAATTAGGGTGAATGATGTAACCTTGAGGTAAAACCCTAATTGAATATATGCGAAGAGCACTGACCCTTATTCTAAGGGTAGGTCATATTATTGAATGTTTATGAATAGAAAGCATTATATTGTACTCTCTCTGTTAAATTACATAACTTTAACCTTGTGAGTTAATTGGGTGTTATAATTAGTAAATACTATGAAGATGGTTAAATGATATCAACCATGGGAAATAAACTCTGTTAATGGAACATATAAAGTATGAATATGTGTTTTGATGTATCACCTCTCTGAATGTAATAGCTAATAATTGCTATGGCAAGTACACATGATGTGGCATAAGTGATGATTGGCATAAGTAATTCTTATATGTCAATAAGGCATTATGTGATAACCTTGAATCATAAGTGTGATGTGATGGGTCTTAGGACCTAAAAAAGGCTAAGTGCCTAGTTGAGGTGATATCCTCCGATATTGGAATGAGGTATTGATGTCCCATGATAATATGTTGATGATAATAGCCTTATGGATGGCAGTGATACATTGTTCTGAGATGATGGGAATCACTTTATAGTTTAAATGATGATATATGTTGTTGTAATACTATGCCCCTTTCTTTTGAAGGATTTTTTTATGGTTTGTACATTATTACTTGATTGATGCTAAAAGACACTTTAATTGGTCTAATTAATCATGTGAAATCTAATCATGTAGCTTACCCTATGTCATAGATCCATTTAGTATCAACATCCTCTGGATGGTGAATTGAGTTTAACTCAGAGCACATATTTTTGAATATGTGGGGGTGAGGACGACTATCCTCTTACGTCCAAGATATGTAACACGGGATTTCCTGTGGGAAATACTCTGGGAGAGTGCGGTTTTGGGTCGTAGCTTAGTGATATTATGTTTATGAGATTTCACAGGATTGGGCGTGGACCATACCCTGGAAGAGTGCAGATGTGGGACGTAGCTCAATTTCACTAGTGTCGTGACCCGTACCAAGTCAGGCTAGGTTTGTACGACTGTATTATATGTCACTGGAAGCAGTTGACTCATCATGTCACTGTAGGTTCACTTGTGTACTGGCCACGAGGTGGTGAGGTTATGGACTCTGGCTCTTCCATTTGACCTTGTATGGCACCTATTTTGACTTAGCAGTGGTAGGTTGGATTTGGGTGGTACAACTCAAATCCTCAAGGGATAAAAATATGCATAATCAGCTGTGTATCATACATGTATAGGATCAAATGCGAGAACATTGGATGAGACCTTTCTTTGCTTTTATATTGTTTAGTTTATAACACTTATATATGTTCTTCATATTCCTTTTTCAAATTAGTAAATATTCCATTACTCAGTGGCAAGTGCATATTTGTCCTCCATTCACTTTATCCATGAGATGTATGTCATTTAGTTAATTCTATTCAACCTTCTCAGTATGTTAATATATCTACTTATCTATCTTTGATAATAATAGAGTTGGCAGAGAGTTATATCTCTTGCCGAGACTTTTGTCTCACCCCATTGGTTAAAAATCTTTTGGGTGGACGTGCATGCCAAGCTAAAGATTGGATAGTTGAGGACATAAAATGAAGAGAAACTATACCTGGTGGATCATGGTATATGGATAGTGTCTAGTAATAGAGTCCTATGTGTCATCCCTATACACTCATGTCCTTAGGGGTGTTCTCGATGTGTTTTGATGACTTGATGATTGACATATGGGTTTTTGGCTTGTGTATCCTTGTTGGTATGTATATACATGTGGAACTATTATCTTATGTAACAGGTTGATTGGAATACAATGTTGTAGCACCTGTAATACATGTTATGAAATGCAAGTGCAGACTCTTGTGGAATAAATCTAAGCTCATGGTGCCTATTGCAAACTATGATTTCCGATAATCCGTTGTTAATGGTTAATAGTGGTTTAAGTTTTGAGCAATCTCACTTTGTGTGGCAAAGGGTGTCATAGTTTGTTAGAGCAAGTATTGATCAATTGTCTGTGTTGTGCTCTGAAAAACCCCTAGTACCCCTCTATTTATATGCAGGGTTAGGGTTAGGGTTCCCAGTCTACGCGGGAGTGGAAAGGACCAAAAGATATTGAATTTTCACAATAATTTTGTAAACTTTGTAGTCTATAATAGCTGAAATGGCCATTTGGAAAACCCAGACGGTCGTCCCACACTGTGAGATAATCATTTTGTATTTCCCAGTTGTAAACGAATTTGGCAAATCAATTCTGATCAATATCAGACATTGATTTTCTTGTGTAACAAGTATTACTCAGGAGAAACGAATAGGGAAACATCTATAACCTTCCCCACCCAAATTGGACCATCTCTCCCATGCGAGACGACCCTCTTGGTCACCCAAATGGTCGTCTGGTGACTCGAGTTGAGCCAATTTGGTTGTCTTGGTTTGTTTCTTATCCAAATTCAACACAAAATAGGTCTGACACCCAGACGCCCATCTCGACAAATGAGATGACCATTTGGCACTCTAGACGGTCGTCTCAACACTTAAGATGGGAGTTTGGCAGTGTTGTGAGCTTATTTGTTGCGTGAATCAAATACCTAAACACTTTAGTACTTAATTCAATTATCATCAAGATCTAAACTCCTCTTCTAGGTTGAGACCTATGTGTGTGACCCTATAGGTCCCATATTGTGACATCCTTTGCCACACAAAGTGAGATTACTCAAAACCCAGTGTGAAATTAACATTAATAATCACATTACCACAAAATGGGGTAAATTAAAACCAATTTCACAATCATATCTCAAGTTGAACACATCATATATGAAGCCACAAACTGGATTCACTTGTATTTCATTCATACCAAAAGATGTTACATAACTTAGTTCACTGGCCAACTTGCCACAACATGTTACATATGGTAACCTAATCATGTACACAAATCACCTCTGTACCATCATCATATAGACTCAAGGACTCAAACTGCTGTACAACATCTGTAAAACACCTCCAAGGACCTGAGTGTACATGGATGCCACATAGGACTCTATTACTAGACACTAGCTGCATATCCATGATCCAACGGCTACAATACTTCAAGATATCTATTTCAACAACACAAGCTATATCCTAGCACACATGTCAACCTAAAAGATCTAGAAACCCACAGGGTGAGAGCAAACATCCCAGCGAGAGTTATAACACTCCACCAACATCTATTAAAAGCAATGACAACTAACACAAGAGATTATACTATTAAAGGATAAGCAGATTCAGCTGAATGATATAAGAAGAACAATTAATATTCTAAAAAGGAATACAAAGAATATGTATATTTTCTATCAATCAATTCATACCAAAGTAAGGCAAGGCTTCATCCAATGTTTCATATTTGGCCCTAAGCAAATATGCTATATGGCTGATTACGTATTTTATTATCCCTCGAGGATTTGAGTTGTACCACCCAAATTCAACTGCCCCCTATGAAGGGGAACCGACAGTGCCATACAAGGTCCATGGAAGAGCCAGAATCCACAACCTCTCTAACACCCCTTGGTCAGCATAAGAGTACACTATAGAGAAATAATAGTCAGCTGCAAAAAGTGACATATAGTCACTAAATGATTGGCTCACGCATGGCCGTCCATATATAAACACTTAGCCCACCTTGGTATAGGTAACAGAGCTAGAAGAATAGGCTCACACATGCTCATTCTTAAAAGAAGGAGTGGCTCACACATGGCCATCCATATCAAAAGGAGATCGGTTCACGCATGGCCGTCTCACACAACTACAACTAAGGATGCAAGGAGATATGGAACTTGCACCCCACATATTAAAAATATGTGTGCCAAGTTAAACTCGTTTCACCAATCTAGCAAATAAAGATGACATTGGAAAGGATCTATGGCCAGGGCAAAATACATGATTAGTTCCACTTGATTAGTTAAGCCAATTAGAGTGTCTTTTAGCATCAATAAAGTTACAACATATAAAACACAGGAAAATACTACAAAAGAAAGAGCATAGTACAATATTAGGATATTTATAAGTTTTAGAGCATATCTTGCCACATCATCACATTCACCATGGGATACCAATCCCTCAACTCATCATTGAGAATATCATGTCAAACTAGGAAACATGCCTCTGCAAGGTCATAGGCCCCATTCACATTATCTATGTATCACATGTGTCTCAACATGCCTCGTGAAGCCTTATTCAACATGTGTCACATCATACTCATCATAGAATGCACTAGTTATGATGTCCCATTACATTTTACCTACAAGGTAAGGGGTTCATAAACAAGAGAGAGAAATCATCATACATAATAAGCATTCCAAGAATGAGAAGTGAACACATTATACATTGTCATATTAGGTTTAGAGTTCCATAATATAACCAATTAGGGTTTTGCATCATACAACATCATCAAACCCTAGGTTCATTATTTCCCACTTTCTTGGATCATCTAAAGGTTAAATCTCATGTTTAGAGTCAAGCATTATGTTATCCAAATAGTACCATACATATACCATCATGTATTCATATGTATAAGTTCCAATCATGTATTCATGTATAGGTATTAACCCACATCACTCATATGCGTATGACCAACTATCATCTAGGTCATGACCACTCATACCACAAAGGTGTGGTGACCTGCCTAACCCATGTGTTACAACTTTCACACATCACTAGTCTTGACCTTAACCCCTTAGAGAATTTCATGACCGCAATAAAATCCACCAAAGCATTGCGACCTAACCATGAAGGCATCACAACCCCAATGCCTACCAATAAGAAGTAATCTCGTGACCCACCACAGACATCATGACCATCAACAAGGATAGCGATTTGAAGCAAAGGGGGCAATGTCATGATCCAAAGCACTACCCATAGGTGGCGTTACAACCCACAACACAACTCAACCAGGCATCACAATCAAGATTAAGGAAACAACATCATCGTACCCATGACACAACATTGCATCCAACCCTAACCAGGGCATCACAATCAACACACAAGGAGCACAACTCGACCAACTAGAAACAAGGTGTCTAGACCCCCAAAAAGCAAAGGAAACACGACCATTTTGACCTCAAACCCAAGGACACACATTTGTCTCGGCCGAAATAAGATTAACATTAAGAAACCAAAAGTCGTCAAGATCAAGTTCTAGAATCTAAGATCATTAATCCCTAAAACGAGTTCCATGGTGATCATCTACAAAACACTACTAGGGGAGAAGAAATATAACCTCATAACATGAGTGAGAACATCAAAACTCCAAGGAAGAACATGAGAATTAAAACCTTTATCATGGTGAAAAAACCAAAGCTAAAGGTACATGTAAAACCGTCCTCTCAAAATCACCAAGAAAATGAGCACGAGAAGATTAGGGTTTCATAGAGAGTTATTTTTGGGAGAAAACTACAAGATTATAAACCCTAAGCTTTAATATCATCATCTATAATCTTAGCATCATCTTTAGGGACTAAAATAGAAGGATACACCAAGAGAAATCCACCGTCTCTAAGGGGGAAACTTCACACAAGATCGATCACCAGAAACCCTAATACATGTGCCATAGAACCATCACAAAAGAACCTTGATTAAGGGAGATGTACCTAAATTTAATTGATACAAAATAGAACCTAAACTCCATATTTCATCATGGGACATGAATCTCATGCATGTCTCCAAAAACCAAAATCAAGACATAGGAGGTAAACCACTATTACACACCCATCTCCAAAACTGGGTACTTAACCTTTGGGTTTTAGATTTCAACATATAAATCATGATAACCACGATCATTTAGGCTCTAGATCATGATATAATATACTAACATATTAAAATCATGTTTTAGAGTAAGAAATAGCAACATGCAAATAAGATTAAGAGTGTTAATAATAGAGGAGGGTAGAGAATTATAAACTCACCTTAAGAAGCTCAACACCATAGGTCCAAGATCCATGATCAAGGGCTCTAAGCACATGATCCAAGGGTTGAAGAATCTCCTCCAAAGTCTCCTCTCACAGCCACAACAACACTTCAAAGAAAAGGAGATACCCAGGTCAAGATAGCCCAAGAAAAAGGAGGAAAGAAAACCCTAGCTAAACTAAAGGGAGAAGGAGGAAAAAGGGAGAAAGAACTTCCTCCTACTATGGCCTATGATCCATGTGATAAAGGTTTCTTCCATAATAAGGACCATCACACCCAAGCATGGTTCATGGAAGAGAAAAGGGAAGAAGATGGATTGTAGATTCCAAGGAAATCATTGCAAAAGAAGAGGAGATACTTACCAAAGTTGAAGATGGATAAAGATCACCACAATCAAGATATCTGACCACCAAGAGCTCCAAGGTCAGCTTCTCTTGCTTCCAAGGCTCCAAGGCAACCAAAAGAGAAGGAAGAAGAAGAACGGCTGAAAAGGTTTCACTTGTATGGAGAGAAAAGAGGCTATATACTTGAGGGATGAGAGAGAAGGTCATAGATAAGGTGTCAACACCCTAAGGCATGTAAGGGACACTTGTACACCAAAGAAACCCACACGCAACCACTTAAACCATGCATGTACGAGATGGTGATAAAACCTATGTTGGGTATCGACCTACGTAGATCCCCAATAAGTGGTTTAGGTCGCAATACCTCCTAAAGGTCAAAATAAGAGCAAACATCATGACTAGGTCGAAACACAAAAAGACAAGAATATAGGCCAAAACACATGACCCCAAACCTTCATGGCCATAACAACATCAAGCCTAGGCAAGTTTTTCGGTCGAAACACATCCAAAACAGCCCCTAGGTTGCTACCATCATTAACGTACATAAAGGTCAAAACAAGGCAACCCTAGAAAACATTAGTCATCACCAAGGATGCCACCACTCATCCAAAGCCAAAAAAAGGTGCCAAATTCTTCATCTCTCCTGTAGATGATGTCAAGGGATGGAAGACACTCCCTAGAAGTGACAAATTGCACATCAACTCCCTACTTTGGGTAAATTGTAATTTGCACCAAAACTAGCACACAAAGCACAAACAACATCCAAACAAGTTCAAACTTGAAACTTAAGCTTTCCACAAGATCTAAGATCATCTCAAAATATTAGAGAAAGATTCTAAGAAAATTATTAAACTAAAAAAATAGGTTTACCCCAAAACCTAGGTCAGTGGTCTTACACATATCACGTTGGCAGTGAATGTGCATAATAACTTATGACATCAGAAGTAGAAAGTGGTGCGTAGTCACACATCAATTCTGCCCAAGTGAATGGAAAGTTGGAGAACAACTTAAAACTACAATCTGTGTATGGTGTTATAGTGTTTGTATATTTCCTTTGTCATTGATATCCAGATTGAACTAGAGGCAGGGAGCAGTGACCCTCATTATTATTCAATCTTTTTTCTTGAACAAGAGCAGACTGTCTGAGATATATGTAAGCTCAACACATTGACTCACATGTACATGGCCATGCATTTCTCAGTCTCATTAATCTAGAGGCCTAGTATATCATACTCCCATAGGAGGGATAAATACCATATCTATCACTTACAGTCAATCCTTATGTGTCAAAGTCACCCAATCATCACCGTCATAACAACCCATGTTTCAAGACTGCATTTGATGATGTCAAAGTGTACCCAACGACATATGATGAGTGTAGTGATTTTTGGTCTAAGAACCACAACCACCACCATCACTGTGAGACCTTACTATGACTTCCATTATGATGGCTTCCATGTGTCAGTCTCACAGTGGGTCTGTCTGATACATTGTTCTCTAACATGTATTTGTGTGATTGGTTTGATATTGTCATATCATGACCAATGAGACTCAGTCATAAACCAACTCACACTCTGATCTTATATGTTATTTCTATCTATAAACCTTCCATAATGACATCCAATCATGGACATGATGAGAGTATGTATATGTACTCTTAACATCTGTATGATCTCATTTCTCAGGTCCTCAACCTGAAGACATACATCATTGAGTAATATTACTCTCTAGACATTTATTATGTTATTTCATTATCTCATAACTGAACAAATAAAATAAATTGGAAGCTTGCCTTATTTTAATAATCAAATAATTTACATTTATGTCATTACAATGATCACATGATTGTCTCTCTTGGCATACATAACCTACACCTCCTTCTTATCCACTCTCTTTTGTTCATCCTTGGAGATTTGTGGAGCAAAGAAGGACTGATCTTGGAGCTTTGGTGGCCAACCAACCTTGCATGTGGTGATCCTGGGCTTGATCATGTCCTTTGTGGTGATCTTTGGTGACCCGACCTTCCTTCTTGGTAAGTTGTTATCTTTCCTTGGTCATGTTTTCTTTTGATCTCTACCCCGTCTTCCTCTTCCTTATCGGCCATGAGACAAGGGCACAACCATGGTGGCTATCTTGAACATATTCTCTTCACATAGGTCAGGGACTATGGATTACCATAGTGGTACCTATGTGAGAAGAAGCTCTCTTCTTTCTTCTTCTTATTTAGCCTAGGGTTTTCACCCCTTTGTTGAGATCTTCTTTGACCATGGTGTTCTTCTATTTTAAGATGATCTTTTGGCCAAGGAGTTGCTCTTGGTTGGAGCTTCCTTCTCATCCTTGGAAATTGTGATCTTGGATCTTGACTCTCTACATAAGGTGGGTTATATAACTCTTTTACTTCACCTATTATTGCACCCTAATCATGATTGCATGTTGATATTTTAATCTATAAAACATGATTCTAATATGCTAGTTGAAGTGATTATGATTTAGGGTTTAAGATTCTGTAGTATTCTCAAGTAGATTGCTCTTTCTCTTAAACCCTAATCTTTGTACCCAATTTTGTGGGTGGTTGAGGAATGGATTGTTTTCTCTTATTTTTTATTATGGATTTCTATCAACATGCATATGGTTCGAGTATCTTGGAGTATCATGAAGTTTTAGTTTCGTTTTGCATGTGTTGAACGTGGGTTTTATCTTTCTATACAAGGCTCTTTCTTGGTGATTTCTATGATACGTGTTTTCAGGGTTTTGGTGATCATCTTGCATGGAGTTTTCCTCTTAGATGATGCTTAGTGTATTTGACATTTTCCATCTATTTTGATCATGATTTATTTTCATTCCGAGGATGGTTATGTGTTGTTGAGGTATCTTGACCTTGTTAGTTGCTACACCTTTGAGCTTGTTTGGTCGAAACACCTTGATCTTGGTTGATGGTCGCTATGATAAGTGGTTTTTGTAGCCTCTAGGATCCATTCTTGTGTGTTTCATGATCATATTAAATGTGACAACAAAATATGTTATGTGAACTCTAATTCTGGTTGTGCTTTGAATTGTCTTTGTGTCATGATTCCAACTTTTGACCTTAGTAAGATTGTTAATAAGGACATAGTCCCCCTAAAGCCAAAATAATTTGGGAAGTACATCTTTAGCCAGGTTATTGGAGACATGAAAGTCAGGTTTGATATGACCACTACATAAAAAGTAGTATTTGGATGTCTACAAATTCTCATTGCTCAAGATTGTTATTGATGAGTTAGTCCAACATATTCACCAACGGATTATTTTACTATCCTCAAGTACCAAATCATGAGTCTTTTATTTTGAGTTGATGAGGTTTATTTAGTTTTCTGTGAGGCATGCTTGTATACTTTTAGGGACGTGTGGTTCCTTGTAGGGAGTAACTTAATTTCAAATGCATACATGATCTTGCTATAGATATTTTCTGTGATGTACTTAGACACATTATCTTTTTTGACTAATCCATAGGAGGGGAGGTCGACGTTAGAACCAATCAATGTCTTGATTTTTAGTTGGATTAGAGAAAAAACATGCATTTGTATATATGACGTGTGCTTCCCCACTTGTGGGCAAGGGGAGTGGGGCTTTTACTATGGGACATGCTACCCCACAATGCCTTAGCCAAAGTAGTGCATAATGAAAAAACGTTCATCAACCATCAACACACATTTATTCCTTTCAGATTTGGTACTTTCAAAAATTTTAGCACTAGGCATCGTGAAGGTTCTCAAGACGGTCTTAGCCATTATTCATAGTAATGTTTTGACCCCTAAGCAGTGGTAGATGTTAACAAAATTATTTAAGAAGGGAGGAGTGCCAAATGTGTAATGAAAGCCTTTTAAGTTTAGAGATCTTGCAATTTTCTATCACGTAAGCATCATTTGAATCATACAAAGAGACTAGTGACACAATTTAGTATGTGGCTATCTTCAATCTCAATATAATTTTTTTATCTTCTTATTACCTAAGACGTATAAAAGTAAAAACTAACTATAATTAACGAAATTATAGAATAAAAGTAATATATATATATATATATATATTTAAAACTAACATATAGATATTAAACTAGCACAGATTTTGATAATACCAATGTTTCATGTATTTTTTTATATTTTGAATTAATCAATTTTAAATACTTAGACAAAGTCTCTAGTAAAGTGAACAATCATGGTATTAAAATGGAAGTCACTACCCATTTTGTTGTAAGATTTTATCTTGGTATGTATTTTTGTGTCATGCAGACATAGGAGTGGCTATAGATATCAAAGATGCAAAAAAAGATAATTAAGTCTTTATTATAAATAAAAACAGATGTTGCATTTGAAAAAGAAAAAAAATGATGACATAAAGGAAAGGACTAACTAACATGTCATCCCAATGATGTGAAAATGACAAATTCGATATGGTAATGGAAAATGATGGGGAAGAGAGATAGATAGAAAATCTAAAAAGGAATAAGTGTGAAAGATAATGATTGATTTTCTCTCACATATTTGCTAATCAGATAAGAATAAAGAAAGTAATTAAGCAATTTATGGCAAGATAACATAAGTTAGAGGAAAAAATATATGGGAAAATAAAGGTAAATTTTGGAACATAGACAAAAAATATAAAGAAAGATTTCGAACAAAAATTAGAAAACCTAGATGGAACCTTTAAATATGTAATAAAATAAAATAAAAGATTTGAAGAAAAATTCAACTAGTAACACAAAAAGAAAATGTAGATGCTTGGTCATAAATATGTATGTTAATTATAAGAATAACTTGATATATAGAGAGAATATATATATTTACTTAAAGTTTTAGTGGAAAACATATTGAGACATAGAGAAAAATATATATGTATGTGGCAATCAATTGTAAAGGATACATGAACTTGTTACAAAAAAACATCTTATTTTCTTTTATGTTATCCTTCTCTCTCATCATACATATAAAAACCAGTATCTCTCACAATCATACTCTCCTCTCCCTCCTCCATTTTACTTTAATCATCACATACGTACCAAATGAAGCATATGTATGTATATAACAAAATAGCTTGCAAAAAATGTATATAACAAAATACATAAATAAAATGACAATATATAATAATAACGTGGCTATGTAATCTAATCTATGATTTATACACCAATGAGTATTTTACAAACTTCACATTAATTTATTTTCTCATATTAATTTGCCCAATACATTTTATTTGTTCATATTTGTTCGTTATGTAACTTCATAATTTACTTATACTTTAATGTTAAAATGATTAATATATAAATTTATTCCATACATGCACTTTCGCATTTGAAATAAAAATATTACAAAAATTGTAGCTAACCAGTTGAATATGCTCATTATTCCATACAATTAAATTTACTTTGTAGAGTTTGAATTGATTCATGTGGATTATAATTGCATTATAGCATTTTACATATAGTTGAATAACAATTTTTCGTGACTACATGTGTATAACTTTTATAATCTTCAAAATCTTTTGGGGGCCATGACATATAATAGTATATATTTTTAGAAAAATCAAACATGGTATCTTATCATAGTAATATATATATTTTAAATTTGTTTGGGGGTATCGTTAGCCCCCCTGCCCCTATAGAAATCCTCCAGTGCCCCTAGGTTTACGGATGTAATGTTGCAATGTTTTAGATGATACATTTTGCAATAAAAAAAGATTAATGGTGCGTTTATTGTCATTATGCCTTTCATCTTGATGTGAATCCATATAATCACTTATGATATTTGAATATCTTATCTTTTAAAATAAATTCAAAAAAGTGCATGCAAGTATTGTATTACATGTAAAGTATTATTTAAGGAATAATGAGACATACACATACATATGGGATAGCATGTTGTATGGCAATGTATGACCATAGTTTAGTGCTTAAACGGATTTACACCCCAATTTGATGAAACTAAAAAAATCAAAAACATATTCATATTGCAACTGGTTTGGTGTGATTATGCTGTTGAAAGATTAATTTTTATTGGTAAAGAAATTTTTATCTCTACATCATTGACTTTCGTATTTGTGCGCATGAGAGAGAAAGAGAAAGAAAAGGAAGATCTATATTTTTAAAAAAATTGTTTTGTTTCTATTTGAAAGACATAGGACCTTTTTGATATTAAAGATAACATATAGAAGAGAAGTTTTCTTTTATTTTTATCTAAAAGAGAAAGGAACTTCTTGGTATTACAAAAAAATAGAGATAAGAAGGGGGGCAGTCATTTATTGCCGTGCAAAGAGGAGACAAACTCCACAGGTATAGAGAGAGAGAGGTGGCTGGACAACCTAGCTTATATTTGTTGAAAAAACAAGAGGGGAAAAACTTGAATTATTTCCATCACAGGAAGTAGCTTTGACCCCGAACGTGGTTCAAATAAATAAAAGCATTCCTTCCCTTGTTGGTAGTCACTACTACGTATGTCGAGTATGGTACATCCATAAATGCATACATGTTCATCATTATACATACAGAAGAAATTGTTTTCGCAATAAGTATTAAGATATTGTTAGATATTATGGCAAGATAGCAAGTAAAAAGGAATAGCACTAAGTAAGAAAAAACAAAATAGAATGGAAGTGAAAAAAATCATGATAGGCCGCAGTCACTTTTATAGTATAGTCGGCATATAATCTGCATGCCATTTTGTCAATTCGCGTAATTGGAACCTGCTAAGCTAGAGTTGATTCCAGAAAAATAGATTTTGAGATTCACCAATCCATTTGCCTTCTTTAGATCAGTGCTAGTACACTACCAGACGGGCTAATAGACAAAATCCATTTTCTCCAGACAGTAGCCTGAGTCTCATGTAATTAATTAGTACCCTCTTGTCGATTCCTCCTGACTGTCACAAATGTTTCCTGAACTTCGTGTACTCGTAAAGGGAGAAAGAATTGGAGATGGCTAATGAGCCATCGTCTCTCCCTATATATATCACATGACCATCTCATTGGCACCGAACCGCTACAAACTCAAACACCTTCGTTCAAGCGCTCCTTGTGTCATTTCATACTTTACCCCGTCTATAGAGTAAGGTAGAGGATGGCATTAAGATTGTCATCCGACGTAGCTCTGGCCTTTCTGAGTTTCCTGCTCTGCCTCTGGTTAGGCTCAGGTACTTGCTTCTCCTCCCCCTTCTATTTGATTTGCAAGTCGAATACTGGTCCAAAATGGAGCGTGACGAAAGAAGCACTCAAAATTGATTTCTTTTTTGTCCACCATATGCAGGGGTGAACTTTGGAGGTGAAAAGAGCATAATGTCACAGGTGTGTTTCAATACCGTTATTACCTACTTCCATTGACTGTATCTGTAATGTGGAGAAAAATTCAAATTTTCTTACTCCTTTTCTGTTCTTTTCTATTATTTTTGGACGAGCAGGACAAAACTTGGTGCATCGTGAAGCCTACGGTGACAGATGAGCAAGCTCTGCAAAAGAATATCGACTATGCCTGCTCCAGGCAGGACTGCAGTGTATTGAAGAAAGGTGGCCGCTGTTTCAACCCAGACACCAAGCTCAGCCATGCCTCTGTCGCCATGAACCTTTACTATCAATCTAAGGGAAGGCCGGACGTGGCTTGCTGGTTCAACTCCACAGGTGTGATCACTATTTCGGACCCTAGTTGGGGAGCCTGCAAGTTTTGAGCTCGCCTACAAGGAAGAAAACAGAAATAATGGGTCGTAGGTTTATCTGCGGAGCCTGATAATTGTCATCAAGACTATGAAAGTACTGGCATTCAACTTATATAGAAAGGATTAATGATTAGTGTCAATTTGTGTGTTATGATCTTGTTTAATTATGAAACTGTGTTAGTAGTATAGATAGACAAACCTCATGAAATATTGTTTTGAGGTATATGTGATGGTGGGATGTTGCCCTAGTGTTCTATTAAGATAAGTAATTGGGAGCCGGAGTTAAATTTTTTGCTGGTCATGGATTTGAGCAAAAGAATTGGGAGAACTTTCCAATCCAAAAGACATAGTCAACCATTCATGTGTGCGCTGTACTCTCAATCACGTTTCTTCGTACCATTGCAATTCAGGTTAGGTTGTTGACCTATATATCCCTAATCCTAATGCCTAATGTGAGCATTTAAAGACCTTGTTCAAATCAATGAGTCGAAATTCTCTTAAATGAAGGCGTTTTGATAACATCATAGTCCCCCGATCACCCATCATCCCAGCAATCTGAGTTGGGAATCATACTCATGGCCCTTAACCAATCTATTGAATGAATTATGGAAGGCGGATTAATCTGTTAGAAATCTACTTTGAGTTTAACACAAGCAAAAGAGTCATTGCGATGAAAGTCCAGGTGGTAAGAGTACCAAAGATTAGCTCCTTTGTAAAATATTATGACCCAAAAATTGTCTAATAGTAATAAATCTAAAAGGACACATCATAAAAGAAGAAAACTGTAAGCATCTGATTGTGCGTTACGGATGAAGCCAATTCGTCAATTGATATGGCTGTGGCCTGTAAGTCGGGGACACCATTTTGGGTTAATAGGCTGTGCCTGGTCTTCTTTTTGTTAATAAGTGTACAAGAAAAGACGCTGCTGTAAGGAAACATATTATTTAAAGCTTGATGGTACGAGCCAATCCAAACTGGAAGTCTAAATGTCCTATTCAGTTAACAATGTGATAGAGGGTGAACCTCCCTACCCCGATCCCCAACTACCCCGATCCCCAACAGTAGTATAAATTCTGGGACAGTGGGAAGGTTCCCTAGGGGTTCAAACTTGGGTCACTCCCCCACCAAACACACACACACACACGAATTTCAACATTAGTACAAATTTTGAGACAATGGGAAGGTAAATCTAAGATGCTTCCCTTGGGATTTAAGCCTAGGTCACTTCTCATTTTGTTACGCAGAATCAATTTTCCGAAAGAGTGCATACTGTCTTTTTTCTTCCTTTTGATTTTGATGCATTCTCAAATAGCAATGGTGATAGTAGGGTATGCATTAGTGGTTGGTGGTCTAGGTATGTTTCATATGTCCTCTTATGAGGTGAAGTGAAGATGAGGAATAAAGTGAAATATGCATTACCGTTATGACGTGGGGACATGTGCCTCTCATTTCATTTTACTCGAAGGAAAGTTAAGAGTCCATATGCACTCCTTGTTTTGTCACAAGCAACATCAAGCCCCTTAACTCCTAGATTAGCAACTTTTCTGTAATTATTTTTTTGTTAAATTTTATAAAATGGTAAGTGTGAGTTTCATCAAAATATTCTATTCTTATTTGTAAATCTCTATTATGAGATTGAAAAGTAAGGGAAAAAAGGAGCAACAATGTTACATATACGGAGGACATGTATATGAATGACCAAATGAAATGTCCAACATGCATGATGTCTAAGACAATGGTTTTTGTGATAGAGCCTAGATGAAAATAAGAAATGACTTCATTGTTTGGTATGAGTAACAAGAAGATTTAAAGGATGAAGGTAACATGAGAAGTCCATGCGAAGAAGGAATCATATTATTTTCCACATAAAAGTCACATGAGAAGAAATGGAAAGATAGAAAAATTCATGATGAGATGTTGCACCCATATCTTTTCCTCACATTTAAATTGCAACAGAGTTTTAGATAGATTGAGATAAGTATATTGTTCTACTAGACTTTGGTTCTCTAAAAAATGTATATGTGACCAAAGAACTAGACAACTAGAAGAATGTCCTACTTTAAACTCCACTTCCCTTGTAGGTTGCCAACATAATGTGTCTAAATGGGAAAGCTCTAGAGTATGATATAACTAGTGACATATAAACTCTTCATGGAATTTCAGTGCATCTTTAAATTCTATTTACCTAGTAGGCTTACTATAGAAGTAAAATGGGCCTTATGAATGCCAACATACATTGAGTGAAGGAAATAAATATTTTAAGTAAACAAGTCCTCACATAACCCAAGATAACTTACAGACTTCAATTTTATAAGGGGTAAAGAAAACATAACACAGAAAATTCAGTCCCCATGGGAATAAGGTGTAATTTGTATAAACTCATTGAGGAGGAATAGTACTTAAAGGATTGTGCTCCAAAATATTAATTCACTAGAAATTGCAATGGAGAACATTTATTTTAGTTTAATCAAAGAGTAAACCCTCATGAATTGTGGAAAAGTGAAAGCTCTATTGTGGAATATTGTTTTCATGGGTTTTTTTAGAATAAAATTATTTTGTTGAGGAATAAAGCCTTAAAGTATTTTGATTTGGGTCAACTTCCTGCATCACTAGGTAATGAAGATCTAAACTAAGATTGGTGGTATTACATTTGTAGTTCCATTTACATTAGTTATGTTAACGTTATAATAAATGAATAAAAAATGACTCATGTGAAAGTTGGTTTATTTTAGTGGAAATTATGGAACATAGATAAATATATGAGGATCATGAAACATACTATGAAAGTAGTGAGAAAACATGTGTAGTCATGGAATTATATGAAGTGAAATGTTTGTGAAAAGTTAAAAAATTGCAAGAATTTAGGTTTTTATAGTTGTTCTAGGTTTTAGTTGGTTGAAAAACATTAAACTAGACAAAATGAATTTAGGATTAATATGGATATAAAAAGTGATCCAAAAAAATTCATCTAAAAGCTATATCAAGACCATGAACTACAATTTAACTACTACTCTTAACTAGGTATGGGCTCATATTTGGAAGAACTATGTAAACGTTGAAAGCATCAACTATAGAATAAGACATACTAAGTTCATAAGAGGTTCCTAAATCCATAAAGTGACATCCTAGATAATGTATTTCCATATTGGGATATGTAGGTTTGATTTGGATCACATTGTTCAATCAATGGGCTCTAGAAGGGGTGTTGAATAGAGCTTCACAATTCTCACAAAATTGATTAGACCACCAAATTATATTAATTGCAGAAACTTAAACAAGCAACAATTTGATGACTTAATCTAACATGCACAACAAGGATGAGAGACAAGGAAGAGCAAGCACTTGGACAGGTGGTTTAGAGTGGCTCCATGTCCTAAACTTTGGAGCAATATCAGTCTGCTACCTAGAGTGGGTTAGTCTCTAGGATTCGTAATCTTGGTACTCTTATATTCCACAATAAGATTACAAGATACAACAACCACACATCCAAGGGCTTAGTACCTCAAGCAAAGATCTTCAACCTATAGAAGGAGCTTACCCACTTGAAGCATGGAGTCTTCAGCCATCAACATGGACTTACCCACTCCTTTCTTCAAGTCTTCTGCCTTCAAGGGATTACCTATCTTCCTTGAGCATTGCCTTGCTTCTCTCCTTCACTTGGAGATCTGGAGCACCTATATCCTTCACTTGGAGACCTGGAGCAGCTTGCCTTCTTCAACCTTGAAGAATAGCACCACCTTCTCCTTCACTTGGAGAGGGATCTTCAACTATCTTCAAAGGAATGGAGGTTGGAAGATGGAGGAGGAGAGCTTTTACATCAACACATGGAGTAGCTCTCTTACACAGGAACCTATCTCACTCATACTCACGAATTTGACTTGAAGGTAGAGAGAGAAAGGGGCTCAAAGGCTTAGAACACTCTCAGCTATGGTAGAACTAAGTTTGCAATGAAAGAGCAGCCTTGGAATGAACTCCAAGTGTCCTATATATAGCTGAGGGTGTTTCTTTGAGTTAGGTGAGCTCTTGGTCCGAAATATAGCCGTTTTCCTTCAAAAAAATGTCTCTATTTGCGATCAAATTACCCACCAACGGTCACATCATTTTTTTCTGCAAATTCTGTACAGTGCAATCGGTCGAGTTTCAATAAAGGTAACTCGACCGATCAAGTAAAAGACAAAACCGATATTCAAACAGTCGGTCAAGTTTGTATTGGGGAAACTCGACCGATCCCTGAAGATCATTTTGGTCATCCACTTGATCGGTTGAGTTCTATGTAAACACAACTCGACCGATGCTATCTTCAAAAAATCGACTTAAGGATGATCGGTCGAGTTTTAAGGCTGGGAAACTCGGCCGACCAAGTGCCTGAAATCAATTTTCTAAATTGCATCTAAAAGTGATCTAACATTGGTGTTTTATGTCCCAATCAATTTTCTCACCTTAGTTACAAGTCAATTCATCATTACAAGTGATTACAAATATGTTCTAAGGCCATTTACATAGAAATCCCAAAATGCACACTTGTAGCTATTTTGACTTGAACTTGACCCATTCTAGGGCTTTGGATTTTGGATCCTTTTCATGTACCTAATGCCTGCAAACAATTGTAAACACATAAATTAGATACATATGAATGGAATGGTTAAGTCATTATCAAAATATAGGCAATGTATAACCTCTAGGTCAACATTCTCCCCCGTTTTGACAATGGCAAACCATTCCTCAAGCATATTGAAAAGGATATGAAAGTTATACCTTTGCCTTGTGAATTAGGGGGATTCATGATACGAACAATGTGAATTGCTCCCCCTCAGTCTATGCTTCCTCTAACTTGCATGGTTAGTTTCTCTACACATAGAAATACCAATATACATGTAATGTGTAGTCCTTTGCAAGTTCACATAAAGGACAATGAATTGAATAAGAAAAGGATCTCACAAGAAAAAGCAATATTATAGCAAAGAAAAACCAATATGATTGAGTTTCAAGACATGATCTATCACTTGAAATATCTCTCCCCCTTGTGACATTATAAAAAAGGTAGGGGGTTAGAAGAGCAAAAGCTAGGTCTTCTCCAAAACTCAACCAAACATGTATGCAATGGATTAAATAACAGTTTAAAGGCATATATCACACACAGATAAAAGATGACATACAATCCAAGTCATGATCAAAATATAACTCAAGATGGCACCAACACATAGGATAAACCATAGGAAATAGCCATAGTGCACATCAAAGATATTACAACTCAGATATACATCCACATACGAGCAACTACAAACACAAAGGTGATAAAACAAAGATAAGAAATAGTACATCTCAGAAGAATGTGCCAAGATGTTTTTGATACAAAAGAGTCTAGAAAGATGTATATAATAAGGCATGCTAGACTACAAACGAAGAAACCACCTAAACATCTAGGCTATCTATATCAACAACGTCCTCATCACCAGGAGTGTAGTCCTCATCCCCGTCAGAAGGCAGAGCAGCAGTGCCAGCATCAGAACCAACACCATCACCATCATCGTCATCGGAAGCATCCTCGTCGTCACCGTCATCAGCATCAGCATCATCATCCTCGGCCTGGTTTGGCATCTCCTCATTAGCAGGAGGGTCAAAATAATGACCGGACCAGCGGGCATTCTACTCATCCCAAGACATACCAAGAGCATGAAGCTCATTGGCCTGTGGGAAGGATGAAGCAGAGTCACCCAAAGAAGCTAGCAGAGTGGCCAGGGGGAAAGCAGATAACGGCAGAATAGTAGGAATGGAACTACCACCATCAAAAGGTGGCGGAGTGGTAGCAGAAGGCTCGACAGTAGGATGGTAATGCTCATATGCATATGAAGCATAGGCACTACCAGGGTATGGCTGGTAGGTGGGGTAGGGTGATGCACATGATAGGTTCATGTGAGACATTATGGAACACATATCTTGGTGCAGGTGGTCCTGAACTTGTTGATTGTACGCCTGTTGATGCATCATATAACCCATAAGAGTTTCATTTGACACACAAAAAGACACATGGCTGGGTCTAGGAGGAGGCTGTGGTGGTGGAGCTCGGGTGGAGGAGGATGGGGTAGCTGAAGCGGCTGCAGAGGCAGAAGCACCAGAGGTAGAGGAAAACATATGAACAAACTTTTGAAGGGTGGTTTCACTAATACAAACACCCTTTTTGGCGACCGAATAATGGAAGTCATAAAAGAGACATTTGTCATTGGCGAACTTGAAAAAAACACAGATCAAAGCTGGGTAGGGTGGGTGGGTTCCTTTGGTGTTCTTGCCATTGTTAAAGCAGGTCATGTGATGTAAGATATACCTGACCCACTTGACACCGATATTGTTTAACAAACAATACATAATGACTGCGGTGTTTTCGGCAATGTCCATTTGATTTCGCTTTGGATGGACATTACAGTTAATCACCAAAGCCAGTATGCGCCTCTTTAGGTCAAGAGAGGAGGAGGGAAGGGTGGACTTCTTCTTATAGGCCACGTCAGGTTTCTTCAAAAACCAATGAACATCCGGCAAAGTCAATTCATGGTGTTTGTAAAAACCTTCCGGGTCAAGAAGATCGAAGTACTCTCCATAATCCTTACACCATGTGTCATTTTCCTCGTCTCTGGAAAAAAAAGACATTTAAGGTATCCTCAGAGAGTTGAAAACGACGATCGGTGATCAAAGAAGTAAGAATTACTTGAGTATTTGACGGTGGGATGACCTAATCGTAGTTCCAATGCAAGTTGGCGTAGAACTCGTGAACAACTTTAGTGATTGACATGGAGTTGTGAAAGCAGTCACGTTCGATCGCTAGGGTGGACAAATGGTGGGAGTTGAGAAGGCGAGAAATAGAGGCAATAATCGCTTGATACCTAGGGGAAGGATCGATCAAAGCAGCAAAAGGAAAATGGCTTCGGGGAAGAAGGTCCTTGTACCTATTTATAGCTTCAACCGACACAAAAGAGGTATTATCAAACGGAATCAAATGATTATTAGATGAGGAAGCATGAGCATTGTTTGGAGCAGGACGTTTTCATTGATGAGAAGACATGGAAATGAAAATGAGATGAAAAACGTGCAAACAAGCAATGGCAAACCTCAAACGCCGACCAAAAACCACCAGTGACGCCCAGGGAGGTCAAGATCAAGGTTTCTAGGTCGATCTAGGGCTAGGAGCGGGAGGTTTAGGGTAGGGTTTGAGAGCTTAGTGCTAAGTGGTGAGGAATCATTCATCTATTTTCTAGTTGAGAGGGAAAAAAGACGGCCGATCTTAACTTTTAAGTTGGCTCTGCCCACGGATCGGTCAAGTTCTGTGTATGGAAAACTTGACCGAATGGTCCACTAAAGACTTTCTCTCTGCTCCTGATCGGTTGAGCTTCTCAAGGTGAAAACTCGACCGAAGGTCAACCTGACCTAAAAGTCACATTCTTAGTTTCTAGCCATATACATGCCAATTAAATTTATTTTTCCATTCTTTTATGTATCATTAACATACTTAGGCACATTTAGCTCATCATTGGGCACTATTTTGTGATAAAACATGGAATTCGATAAAAACCCAAAAACAAGAAAAAACTAAGCATGTTTACAAGCAAGTTTAGGCACATTTAAACATATATAAGCAAAAAACAAGGTGAAGAAAGACATGAGAAAACATATAGGAAAGAGACAACTAGCTAGATCACATGGCAATATCATTCAAATCAACAATAAGCAGTTTAGATCGAATAAAGTTAAATTGATCTCTAGTTAGAGGTTTTGTAAAGATATCTGCCAATTGATTTTTTGCGTCCACATGCATGATGGCGAACCTCTATATGCTTGGCTCTACTATGCAATATAGGATTGGAAGAAAGATTAATTGCAATAGTATTGTCACAAAAGATAGGAGAGGCATCAAAAAATATGTTGAAGTCTTGGAGCATTTGCTTCATCCATAGGACATGTGCACAATAGCTCCCAGCTATAATATATTCAGCCTCGGTAGTTGATAATGCCACTGTACTTTGTTTCTTGGAGAACCAAGATACTAAGCATGGTCCTAGAATGAAGCAAGTGCCACTTGTGCACTTTCCATCAACCAAACACCCTGCGTAATCCGCATCACTATATGCTCTAAGAGTAAAATCCCTTGATTTAGGATACCATAGTCCAAAATTTTGGGTTTTGGCTAAGTACCTCAAAATCCTCTTAACAACAATAAGATGCGACTTCTTAGGGCTAGATTGAAAGCGAGCACACAAGCCAACACTAAACATAATATCAGGTCTAGATGCAGTTAAATAGAGTAAACTTCCAATCATACCTCTATAGCGCTTCTCATCTACCTTCTTCATCTTTGTCATGTTTGGCGGTGTTGGATATGGGTGTATCCATCAACTTCATGTTCTCCATCCCAAAGCATTTGAGCAGTTCATTTGTGTACTTGCCTTGGTTGATGAAGTTTCCTACTTTTGTTTGCTTGATTTGAAAGCCAAGGAAGAAAGTCAACTCACCCATCATGCTCATTTCGAATTCACTCTGCATAAGAGAACTAAACTCCTTGCAAAGATCAAGATCAGTCCTGCCAAAAATGATATCATCAACATAAATTTGAATTATAAGAAAATGGTTAGAAGTGTGTTTTAGGAACAAGGTAGAATCAACTTTGCCAATGACATACCTGTTATCTAACAAAAAGTTCTTTAATTTCTCATACCAAGCTCGAGGTGCTTGTTTGAGTCCATAGAGAGCTTTTTGCACCAAATAAACATGATTGGGTAACTTGTCATTTTCAAATCCCAGAGGCTGAGCAACAAATACTTCCTCCTCGATTGTACCATTCAAAAATTCACTTTTAACGTCCATTTGATATAACAAGAAATTTTTGTAACTAGAAAATGCAAGTAACATACAAATAGATTCTAATCTAGCAACAAGAGCATAAGTTTCATCAAAGTCAATACCTTCCTGTTGGTTGTAACCTTGTGCTACTAACCTTGCTTTGTTTCTTACCACTTTTCCTTGCTCATCTAGCTTGTTGCGGTAGACCCATTTGGTGCCAATGATTTTTCTATCACTTGGTCTTGGCACTAGAGTCCACACACGATTCTTCTTGAATTTCTCTAACTCTTCTTGCATGGCTAGGATCCACTCATCGTCACCAAGGGCTTCTTTGATGTTATTTGGCTCTAGTTGTGAGATGAAGACACTATCTGCTTGTTCTTTGTTGTGAACAGCTCGTGTCCTCACTCTCTCGAATGGGTTGCCAATGATCAACTCCTTGGGATGATTCTTTGCAAAGCGGGGAGTGGGATCCTTCTTTTCTTCTTCTTCTTCTTCTATCACCTGCTTACCTTTATTTTTGATGTTGAGGTCTTTTAAGATAGGAATCAAATCATCTGCAATATCATTATCAACAACATGCTTGCCAATAACAGGGTTAGTTTCAATAAACTTAACATTGATAGATTCTTCAATTTTAGACAATTTAATGTTGAATACTCTATATGCCCTGGTAGTAGTGTTATAACCTAGGAAGAAAGCCTTATAAGATTTCAGATCAAACTTGTCAAGAGAATCCTTCATGTTTAAAACAAAACAAGGACATCTAAAAACATGAAAGAAATCAATAGACAGCTTTCTACCACGCCATAGTTCATAGGGGGTTTTCTTTAAAGAAGGATGTGTAAAAACTTGGTTTTGCACAAAGCATGAGGTGCTAACGGCTTCAGCCCAAAACTTCTTAGGAGTGTCATACTCAAAAAGCATGGTCCTAGCCATATCTTGTAGCGACATGTTCTTTCTCTCTACAACCCCATTTTGTTGAGGCGTACGAGGAGAAGAGAAATTGTGTGAAAAACCAGATTTTCACAAAAACACTCAAAAAGATCATTTTCAAATTCTCCTCCATGATCACT